>CM062804.1:869943876-870593037 GCA_031772625.1 Pinus tabuliformis | reverse complement strand
TCTCCTCCATCAGCAAGGCTGAGACTATTTCATCAAAATGCAAGGCAGTTGCATTGCTACCTATTGCAATAACTAGACTATCTCGCGAATCTAGTAGAGAACACACAAATTGATGCACTTATTCTTCATCTGAAATTTAATTTCAATAAAAGTTGCTAATTGACTTACCACAGTATTAAATGTGTTCATATGCTCTGTCACTGAGTCTCCATATTTCATCTCATGTTATACAGCTTTTTCCGCTGGAACAGTTTATTCACTAGAGACTTTGATTGGTACAATGTCCCTAACTTGTCCCAAAAGCCTTTGTTGTAGCTTCCCTGATACATTCAGCAATACTGATTCCGAGACACATAATCGTATTGTGCTCTTTGCCTTCCGAAATCCAACTTCTTCCATTCTTCATTGGACTCTCCCGTTGGTTTTCTACCTGATCTACCGCGTTCCACTGATCTTTATCCACCATCAAATCCTCCATCTTGAAGTTTCCACACTCTAAAACTCTGACCATTTAATTTCTCGATCTCTATCTTTCCACTGTCGCCATCTTCTTTCACACCAAAATCGATCTCGCAGATCTCCGCTGAATAGGGTCTACCACAGGCCCAAGCAAAACCCCCACTATCAGCAACAAAGGCATAGTTCTTGAAGCCAAATCTGGCTCTGATGCCAAATGTAGGTTTTAACCCCGTACAGAAATTACCTGCATATGAATTCTAAAACACAGAAAATAAATAATGCGAGAGTAGAACACATAAAACACTTTATACACAGAGATTTTCCCGTGGATCCCAAAACCGGGACTACCAGCTTGATTTTTCATTATGTTCCTTCCAATGTTATAATACATATTTATACATGTCGAAGCATCCAATACCATGGAACGAAAACCATCACGTCCAATACCATGGACCGAAAACCATCGCGTCCAAAAACATGTGCGAAAATCATGCACAAAACCATAGGTGGGTCTGCCCAACCTAACATAGGGTCCAAAACAAAATTTTCCGGGCGCTGCCCCTCAAACCCCTGTTAACTACGTGGAAAGAATATAACACAACCCAACACACTAGGGTGCAGTGCTAGACAACAAGGAGTGTGCTTCTCAATGAGAGTGCACTCACTGTAATTTCTTAGTGCTCTTTTGCCCAAGGAAGGCGCAGTCCCAATGGACAATGGCCCTTTATGATTTCTAAGTTAAGAAAGTGCACTTTTCTTATAGAAAAAGGGGTGCCTTCTAGTTTTGTGTGTATTTCATGCCGATTGAAAGCTAGTTACTAAGTCAAGAAACGCTAGGCCTTTACCAATATTTAGAAAAACGACATAAGAATTCCTAAAGGCAAGGTGATGACAGTTAGATAACTTTTACTTAGGATGAAAGCGACACTTTAGAATGATGCAAGAGTGGTTGACACTTTGATATGATAGTTGACATTATGCTCCAAATTTAGATTAGGCAAAATTTTGGAGGGTCGTTGTCGCAGTGACACACTGGGAGAACTCCAACTTCTTTGGCTTGTTGCTATTTTAAGCACGAGGTCTCAACCCTTCATAAAGTATTGATTCATTCAAGGGATTTTCACAACTTCCCCATTCTACCGATTAAAGATATAATCTTTTCCATTCCTTTACATGGCATAACAAAACACAAAGCTTACTGTATCTCAGTAGTTTCGATCCAGGATAAGGGTAATGTAAAAACACGAGTTAAAGATGATCAGAGTATGAATTTTCATCTTTGTGTTGCTTCGCTGCCAACAAGCCTGTTCAGTACTCCGACGAAGTCAATATAGGAGCACAAACATTGCTTCACTATGAGCAAGCTTGTTCAGTACCCCGGTGAAGTTGCTTGCTTCACCTCTCTGCATACGAAGCCTTTCTCTTTCCACCCTTTATTTTGTTTACTTATATAATTGTGATTAGGAACATATTATTTGTTGGGGTGGAAGAGGGATCTCGACTTATAGAGAGTAGGAGAGGTTACTCCTTCAAAGAAGCATTATGAACCTCTAATGATCGTTTACTCACTATGAGTTTTCCCCTTACATTTTCCTACTCTATTGGATAAGCAAGAAAACATCATTAAATAAACAGACCGAGTCCAGAAAGGAAGATCCTAAGTAGGCGCGAGTACCAAGGTTCTGCTTATAGTTCTCTACTAAAAGGATCATATTTTTTGTCCAAATATCATTGAGTTTAAAAGATACAAAGACCAAGTCAAAGAAGAAGAGTGGTGAGCTAGCCAAGAGTTGCATGTTACTACAATTTGTCTCTTCCAAAAATTATCCACATCATCTCGAAGCTCAAGACTATTATATATGTAGTGTTTTACTAACAGAAACAAAATGAAGGAACAATGAGAGGAAACATAAAAAGCAAAGAAAATATGATGTGATGCAACTAACTAAATGAAATCTAACCTAACCTAAACTAACATTTTAGAAGATCACGGCTAAGTGAAATGGAACCTCCAGTGCAACCATAAAAGTTTCTCCCGACCTCTAATTTGAAAGAGTTGATCGTGTAAAAGCAATATAACATCAGATAAAACTAGGCAAGTAAATAACCAAAACATCTATACATAAACATAAAAAACATACCATGCAAGCACAACAATGGGGAATTACTAACTACTTTATGTGACGAAGGACACCACAACAATACTTCTCAGGCTGACATCCATACAAAGGTAGGCTAAATTCATGAAGCAACTGACTGTGAATGGTGGATCCTGATAAGTAGGATTCCTCTAGCCAATATGAAGCAGGGTCATAAAAACAACTACTTGAATAACATTACAAAGGCATGTTGACCATAAACATGTCCACATCATAAGCAAGATCAAAATATAATTGTGAACATACAGATTGACAACAATCCATGCTAGTGTGTGGGTTGTGCTCTTTAATGGATGACGAAGGAAGAATGTCAGATCACTGGGTTTGAAGATAATTAAGGTCATCTTTGTTTTTGAATTATTGACCAAAAATTTGCATGGGAAAGGATACATTAATTCTATTCTCTGAATATGATCAACCCTATTACTTTGAGGGGTAAAGAATTGAACATGAAGAAACTGGAAATCTCGCAAGAGTGAATCAAAATCCCATGAGATAATATTGATAATAGATTTTTGCGAGAAAACCTGGAGTTGACAAAATTCAAAAGCATTGTCGGGATAGCGGGAACCTGACATAACCATTAGCATAGGCTGAAGTGCCTCGTCTTCCTGACAATATTTTGAACTTTTGAAAGGTTGAAGCGTTGGTTGGGAAAGCATAGTTAGCTTCTTATTTGAGGAATATTAATCATCAATACACTCATCATAAGCCAAACAAGAGTTATCCAAACGACAAGATTCATGGAATACTTGATTCTCATCTGATAGATTTTTGAGATTGCAACAAAAATCTTTGATGATCAACGTGTCATCTTCTTGAGGGGAGAAGATATACCTGAAAGAAATTCCTCAATGATAAGATCAAACTCTCTTTGAAAATTTTGCAAGCCCAATTCTTCTTGCGAAAACAATTTTTTATTTGTTAAACTTGGGTAAGCATCATCATGTAATTCAAGAGAAGCAACATAATTTAGACAATGTTCGATCAAGGGTTCAACTTGATTAAGGAGTTCAGAATTAACAAGTTGATTATCAAGACTACATGATGAACCAAAGGAATCATCATCTTGAGAAAGAGAATATCAAAACATTAAATCCTCATTAGAATATTTTTCAAGGTTAAAAATGGTTTTTG
Organism: Pinus tabuliformis; assembly: GCA_031772625.1. Taxonomy (NCBI): domain Eukaryota; kingdom Viridiplantae; phylum Streptophyta; class Pinopsida; order Pinales; family Pinaceae; genus Pinus; species Pinus tabuliformis. Next base: position 870,589,282 of record CM062804.1, on the reverse strand, counting down.
AATGAGATCCATGAACTTGATTTTCCGATCTTCTGGTTTGTAATGGCTAAACACATGGAAAATCAAAAGGAGGAGGACATAGAATGAAAGTAACTTGATATTCCTCCTCGAGATGTTGAATTTCTTCTTGAACGTGAACGTACGGTGGATTCAGTTTTAGGGATCCCAATCCACTTATTCATCTGGTAACTCAAATAAAAGATAAAGGAATTAATCAACAAAGTGTTCAAGAGATTCATTTTGTTTCATCTTAAGCTGTTGGTTTCATTACAAACATCTTGATAGACAAATCTGTTGAAAACGCAATGAAGCTCATTAACCAATTGTTTGAAAGAAAAGATAGAGGCAACAGGTAATGGATAATACCATTGCTTAGCACAACCATCCATTGTAAGGATAAACAACCTAGCAAGAATGTCTTCATAATAAAATCCACTCTTAAAACAAAATTGAACGAATTTAATCACATAATCAAGCACAATTTTTGGTCTCTTGTCGTCGAATCTTAGATGCGACAAGTAATATAGGAATTCTAAAAAACAACTTGGGATTATGATCTAGGATGTAGTCATTTTAGATAGGATATTCAAACAGACTTTACAGGCTCAACTTGTCTTTTGGCCCTCCTTCTAGCACTAGGATGTTGACGGTGTTGGATGCCACCAACATACAAGGGGTCTCCCCGATGTGAAGTCCCAACTAGACCTCACACCATTTAGAATAGGAGCCCCATCCGATTATATGGTCCGACCACCATTGCAAGTGATTTAGAAGTGTGCCTTGGCTGCAACACATACACAAGAGATCGTAAACACAAATTTGGGGCAACAAGTACATAATATTTGCATGACACCAAATGTAGAGTGTAAAGGGAGATTCCACGAACGAGAGAGAGTTGAGACTCTAATAGGGAAGAATAGTGCTATCCTAAGAGAGACCCGGGGAGGAGAGGGATCACAACTGATCAACCTTAAATTAGTTTACAAGACGAACGACAATCAACAAAATAATTCATTATCTTTAATAAGTATTACATCAACATATACCAACATATAAAGAACAATCTTACTACATCCACGCTACATGCATGAAAGAGTGATGGCTCAAGGAGCTTCTGATAATCAATGAAAGATTCCAAGTACACCGGTACATAGGTGAAACACTAGCTCTAACAATGGAACATGAAGCTACTACTTGCTTCTCAAAAGAACAATCTTCTCTCTTATGCGAAGCCAAGGCCAAATATTTCAAAATCCAAGCCCCTTGATTGACTTATGAGAATTTGTTTATATCAAATGACAATGATTCTTAAGTTTCTTCATGACTCTTCAACTTCTATGGCCTATGGGCTTCCATATAACCTTTTGCATTCTACTCATAAATCTTTACTTTCCACATGTGTCACTTGGACTTCATTGCATTGGACTTGTTCTTGCAAAAGACAAAATTCATATAAGACAGTGGCTATATAAGACAAAACTTTAATAAGACAAAACATCTTTACATGGGTGAAAGAGACAAATCAATAGCTTCATCATGGAGTTCATTAGTGATATATGAATTCCAAGCATTGAACTCTATTGCCATGACTTTGACTAAGACAGGAAACTCTTCGATGTATTACATCTTGACTTCCATTGCTTCCGTTAGTATGGCTTTGGAGCTGGATTGTACACTATTCCATTACCAAGACAACTTCATATGAACTTTAGTCAGTGTAATCGCATGTTGTAAGATAATATCTTTGGTGATGTCTGAGTCTTCTTGCCTTGTTACTTTCCGATCTGCTCAAAATATTGCTTTATCTCCTGCATAATAACATCTTTGATTCAAATTTCCCCTAGTGCACCCATAACAGGCATTCCATGTTTCTGTATCAGGGACTCTATACCATTATGTAATCGACCATAAGCAATTATAGTGTTAGTTACTTGTTCATCGAGATAGGTGTAGCTTTGAATATGGAGCCTCAACTGTACTCTATCCATCTCAATAGTAATTATATCCTTCTTGGAAAATTGTTCTAGGACATTAGGATACTTAAATCTCCATTCATTTATCAAGTCTACAACTTTGTTCACAACCTTAAGAAGTTTTCGGATCTCTTAAGCTTTCTTCTGAATTCCTACCAGTGGTGCCACCATCTCATGCATGATAATCATTTCAATGTATAATTGTTTCATAGTGTCTTTCATTGGCCCCAATTCTTCAATTACAACTGACTAGAATTCCGTTGTGTTGAGATTGTTAGAAGACAATCGTTGATTCTCTACAGTGAGGTGATCTATTTTTTGCTTTATTGCGACAATTCTCTCCTCAACTGTGCATTCTCTCTCATGAGATACTCGAAGTTGTCTTGCACTATTGTCGCAAAAGCAACATTGGCTTCCATAACTACTTGAGGGTTTCTCTGGGTGTTAGCGGTTATTAGCTTCTTGTTGAATCAGTGAATGGAAAAACCTATAATTAAAGGGAGTTTTGAAGGAGTGTCTGGTTCATCTAATATAGGCACAATAACATCCTCTTCTTCTAATTCCGCTTCTATCTCTTGAGCCAACTATTCTTCCTCTAACTTTTGTGTGACTTCCTCCTTGTGTAATTGTTCTTGCTGCTCTTCTTCTACTATCCTCCTCCTTTCCTCTTCTTCTTCTTCATGTTTCTGTCTAAGCAGGTCATCATGCTTTCTCTTTTCTTCCTCTTTCTCTCTTTATTTCTACTACTGCTCAGCCTCGATTGCACATTTTCTCAAGGGATCAACTTTAAAATTTCTACTGCTAGATCATGCTTAATCCTCTTCTTGCGAGATACCGAGCTTGCTTGTGTTGTCACGGCTTGTTGTGCCTCCTGCATTTGTACAACTAGCACTTGTGGAGCTTGGGAAGGACATGCCTCATCTCTTGGGCCATTCTTACTTAATGCATTATACAATTTTTAACCTTCTCATTCTCTGGAATAGTCATTGGTACATACCCCAAGTGTGATGTGCCCTGTCACAATGTTGTCTGCGTACTTTCTTAGGATCATATCTATGAAAACCTCGCGTTCCAAAATCAGGCTGTTGAGTTCTTTGATTCCAACTTCTGCTGCCTTAAGGCTCTTTAACTCATAAAGTCCAATCCTCAAAAGGAAAGTGGGCCAAGGAGCCTTCTTCAATCTGTGAAGAGTCCATTATTCAGCTGTTAGGCAACTTCTTGCAAAACCACCTTGTTGGTCACATAATGTGGCATAACATGAGAGGCTAACTGGAATCCAAAACATATGATGTACGTACCATATGGTGTGGAGAACCATTGACAATGTCATATAGTGCCTCCTTTACCTGATCGGTCATGCATGGGGGATCAATTTCATAGATCATCTTATACAATATTGCAAAGAAATGCTCTGTCAGTTAGTTGTAAAGTCCTCTAAAACTGATCTTTGATAATACTCTGCAATGGAAATAGACATGAAGGTTGTCTTATCAGGTCCAGTTCCATTTCATTCTTGGAAATACATATCGAGCACATATCTTGTTTAGTAGATAAGTTGACATATAATACTCTGGTTCTTGCTTTGCTTGCAAAGTTATCTTGGCTTGTCATACATGTTGATGTAGTTCATAAGAAAGGATATCTGCTCGGTTCAAAATATTACCCCTTGTGAAAACCAAGTTGAGTAAGAAGATCCAATTCTCTTCAAAGAGTTCTACATTTTTCGGTGCATGCAACCTACAACACATAGCTATGAGACACTGATATACCTTTATGAGGGTTCTTGTTGGGTATACTACACCTGGTCTATGACAGAATCTGGTTGGTTCTTGGCACCGGGACTTGATGATATCCTTAGTATTGATACTTTCCCTTGTCGCATAGAACTGGGTATTTGCATACTCTCTTGGTTTTAACATCTTATAATACAAGTGCATGTTGGGTCCATAATAAGAGGCAATCTCAGCACCACTTTCTCTACGTAGGACCAAGTTGGTACCATATGTGACAAGGTCCATTCAATGACCTCTACATAAGGCATCACTGGGAATTTGCATGCAACCTTGTGTACCGAGATCTTTTAATATTGATATAAAATTCTTTGTCCTCCAAGCCTTCCAGGAGTTGTTTTTGCATGAAAGAATCCTTGATGTCTTTCCATGAGACTTCAATTGATTTGCCTAAAAATCATTGTGTGTCTGCAAGGATTGGAATTGTGGGCTTAACAAATTCTACCACCTCCTCAATACTTGATTCTGAGACTTCTTTAGAGGTAACCATCGGGTAGTGTGAGACATCATTCCAGTAGATGATGAGAGTGCAATGGGACTTTGGTCCAGACCACCTGCAAATGAAAGTGCACTCATGGTGACACAGATTAATTTTAAGAAATTACCTATTGAATACAAGCAATTTACTCAATAGACAACAACAGAAGGGAGATCATATTTAGTCAAGAGCATAAGCTTATCAATGATGAGATAAGATGACTTAGATAACCATTAAGAGTGAAAAATGCAATTAGATAAGAGGAGGGTGCATGTTAGAGCAATAATTAGTAACAAGGCTGATTGAGGGTTTAAAGATTCCCCATGCGCTCAAGGAGAGAGAGAGAGAGAGGCTTGCAAGGGTGTTGGGTGCAATCTCTAGGCTCAAGGAAGCTCAATGGGTACTTGTGAATGTGCCATGCATTCAAGAGAGCCAGTGAAAAACGTAGAGCGCAGTCTCATAACACAAGAGAGGCATGTTGGAGCTTGTGAGTATGTTATGCACTCAAGGGAAGTTAGGGAGGGCATAGGGTGTGTTATCGCTCAAACTAGTAAGGGACTTAAAGGGGTTCCTAAAGGTTCAAATGCTAGACCAAGGCAACAAATGGAGAATTAGCCCACTATCACCTTAGCTAAGGCTCGCTACTATTTACGAACTTTCACCGTTGGGAGGAGACTCAGTATATAGAGTCACAAATGAAGATAAATCAAGTAGATATGAAGTGACCCAAATAATCCCTTTCCAGAAGAGGGTCAAGAATGGAGCTTGCTTGGTTTCTAAGCAAGGTACAATGTCTTCTAGGAGTAGGATGTGGGGATTTGAGGGTTAGGTTTAGGGAATATGACCTGTGAAAGGGTTTCCCAATCCCTAAAATCTTTATTGAAATTGGTATCCCAGATGGTTCTTGAAGAATTGTCTTTTCAAGGAATGAGACCACACGGGACCAAGTGGACCCAACATAGGTTAAGGGGCAATAATTTAGAAACAAATGATGTTCTTAACCTAGACAAGGAGGAGGAAAGGATCAAAACAATCATTTATACTTAAAGGTGTCAAAATCATCCTATGAGGCACTATCCTTGGGGATACCAAGGCAACGTTTGATCTCGGATCTAGGGCTTGAGTTTTCTCACAACTCCATCGTCAAAATGACATCAAAATTGGACGAGGCCTTGAGGACACACCAGCGCAAGAGAGGCTATGAGATCGAACTTTTTGGAGGGCTACTTTGTCGAGAAAATGATGCCCCAGGTGACCCAATTTAGCTAGACCTAGAAGACCCTGAAAAAAGAGTTGATTTTGAGTGACCATCTCTTGGTAGATTAGTGCCTTAGTCTTGGGAGAATGGAGTCTAGGACATATATGAATGAGGAACTTGATTTCTTAGTCAAGGAGGCCTTAAGACTACTTCGCTTGCCTTCTAGGGCAAAGGGAAGCAACCTTACAATTTTATACTTAGATTTGCAAAAGGTGATGGCTTGTCAATATGAATTTGTTGATAGAATTATCACTAGAAAATTTCAATCAAAATTACATGGCCCATACATTGAGAGGTGCTATATAGAGAGAAAAATCCATAATTAAAGCAGTAAATGCATGCAACAATTAGCCCTAAAAAGAACGAAATTCCCAATCCAATGTATATGACAAAGTAAAATAAGAATTACATTAAAAGGATGTACTTACATGTAGCATAACATATCCAACCATCCAAAATTTGACAATATAGAAGCTCCAAGACAAGATAAACCAAATCCAAACATCAAAATTCATCCATAAAGCTCCAATTCATCCTCCAAGAAAAAGTGTGAAATTCTCAAGGGAAAGAAGAGATCCGATCCAAAGTGATGATGAGAAAATGAACTCATCTCACTTGTATTTATACACTAATGAGGAGTTTGAATTAATCTCCTAGGCCTAAATAAGCCCCAAAAATAAAATAATCTACCAATAACCTAACTTTTGGTGACAAGCCCACCAAACTAGCTCACAAATGAAATAATAAGCCTCTTTAGAGGTCATATGATAAATAATACATGTCGTAGGGCCCTCCAAGAGGCTTGATCAGGTCCATAGGTGCCATAATGAAGAATAAGACCCTAAAAATTGATGGACAAGGGGTTGGCCCCTTGTTCTCCAAATAATAAACTTGTGGTGCTCCCAGTGAGTGTGGGGGCACATAATAACCTCTTGGTTTTCCAAATGAGTCGAAGATGCATGTAGATCATTTGTAAGGGCTATGATGATGGTGTAGGTGATGCCACATCATCATAGAAGTCTTGGATCAACTACTAAGTGCATGGTACATCTGTGGGGTTGGTTGGGAAAGGTGAACCAAGTGCATCTTCCTTGTCCAATAGGTGAATCTAGAGCAATCTATGAACATCCTTGGGGATCCATGGAGTGATATCTACTGTTGTGGAGGCCCATGGCTCTCAACACACATCCTACATGTGCCAATGTGGCCCTCTAGAGGGTTGCGACCCTGTATAGGGAGACAAACCCAAGATGGAGACCATCTGCAATTCTGCATAAGATCCAATGTGTCCCCTAGCCTTCTAGTACAACAAGTCATTAGAGAGATCGAGTAAATGAGCTTGCCAACCATGGACCACAAGTGGGGACTTCATAATGGCTTGCCCTTCCATAATGGGCCTTAGGATGTGCCAATGTCTCCCAAACTCCAAATGGGGTTAACCAAGTATCCTATTAGGTGGTTTCTACTTCTAAAGGGGATAATATGTTCAAGGTACACCTTTAAAAGGTGGTGGCATGTGATAGAGAGGTGAATGAAGTAGGGGATGAGAAGGGGAAACCCTGGGCCACATGTTGGGGTGCAATGGTGGATAATAAAAGGGAAGCCCACACTTGGGTTTATAATGTATAGGAGGGAGAAATCATGGTACATGAGGTGCCCCAACTTGATTTTTCAACCCTTCTTTATATGCCTTTTGCGTTTTTAAGATTTTTCTTTGATTAACTACTCGGAGCTCATGGGGTAAGAGCATGATGTATGAGATGTAGCAGTGGATACCCCCTTTTAAGGTAGGGCGGTTCATTGCCACCAGGGGTTGGGACAATCATGGGTTCCTATTTGATGAAGGAGGCTCATAGAACCTGTAGGAACTAGGGTGATGGCCATGATGATGGGGTAGAGCTCATGTATTGTCTTTTTCCCGTGTGCTAAATGTGTTTGTCCCGACCATATTTTGCATTTTGTGGTACATTTTCCTATTAAATGTGGCCAAATATGTTTTTAATTTTCTCTTTAGCTACATAAACCTTTGGGGCATCATTTTAGGCCTGACCCAAGGTGTGGGAAGGGGAAGTGGAGAGCCAACCCTATGTGGACCTAGGTGAGGAATTTGGACCCAGGTGGGAGAAATGATGAATGGGGAAGTAATGAGTGGAAAGGAGTAATATATGTGGATAAGGGAGCGGGACCACACAAACAAAATCAAGGTTTCCCATGAAATACCATCCCTAAATCCAAATGGTTAGTAAAAGAGATCCCATAGGACTAGAATCCAAGGTTAATAACCCAAAGGGGTCTAGGGGATAAGAGCACAAACCTGGCCCATTATTTTCATTGAATCCCCCCGTTAATCCATGTCCAAAAGTGTCCATGATAAGCAAACTACAATACTCAATTACCTAATGACAAGGCATACCTTTAGGTTCGAGAGGCCCACCTTCAAACTTACGATCATGGCAGATGGGTGAGGGACCACATAGTTGGCTCAAGTGGCAGAGAAATGGCACACGACGAGCTAGTTGGTGGCTACTCGCTACTGGCTGAGGACCATATTGGAGAAAAAAATTTCTCCTAGGGATATCACCCACAAAATGGTGGGCAACGGGTGTACATATAGTGAACAGGGGGAGCTGAATTGTAACAACCCTGGTAAAAATCCATGTAATAAAGTTAATAAAGGAAAAATAATAACCAAGGTCATGGGACACTTATTCCAAGTTCAATGTTGGGCAAAACATCCTAGTGTGGGTGTTCATTTGGTTTATTGTGTATAAGGAAATTGGAAAAGGCAATGGCAAAGGCTTTGGAAAGGCAAAGTGGCATTTAACGGCATTTTATTTATGAAAATAATGGAAATTAGGAGAAAAGGAAGGTGAAATGTCATAGGTTGCATGAAAGGTTGAAAATGAAGGAAAATAATGGAAAATGAAGAAAATAGAGGCCTCATTAACAACGCGATTACTGACAGGTATCGAGTTGCATGTTTGATTTCCTTGCTAGTTTTGGCATGCATGGTACATGCATGTGTGTTTTTGGTTCTCTTTCTATCATTGACATGGGTCTTGCCATGTGTGATAGTGGTTTTTAACCTTGCCTTGCCATTTCCAGATAGCCATGGTGTGATGGGGTTCTCTTGTTTTGGTTGAGCTAGATTGTCGGATGGTTTTCGAAACTGAGTGGGGTGGTCTCAAGGGAGAAACACAAGGCCTAGGAATCCCTAGATCAGTGAAGGTGGGATTGCGGTAAAGCCTGATTGTGTATGCCCTCGTTAGGCTTAGGAATCCTCGACCAGTGAATGATGGGATATACGGTAAATCCTAGAGGGTGGAGCCTCGTTGGGCCTAGGAATCCTCGACCAGTGAATGATGGGATATACGGTAAAGCCTAGAGGTGGAGATGAAAAATTCCTCACAGTTTAGGTGGAGAGATCTAGAGGCATCCATGCTTGTATAGGCCTAGTGATCTGATGGGATTGCGGTAAAGCCTGGTTGTATTGATGAGGGTTTTAGGCCTAGGAATCCCTTGGTGGGATATATGGTAAAGCCCAAGGAAGCCCTGGTTGATTTTGTTGTGAGTCCCACATTCATGCTTGGAATATGGCATGGGGGTGATTGGCTGAAAGAAAGATTTGGTTCAACCCTATCTTGGTTGTCTTATGCATTCATTAATAAGAGCTCCTTCTCCCTTGGTATTTCATGTGTAAATGTACTTGTTATTATGTGGCTTTAATGGCTGTTATATCCTTGTTATTTATGTTGGTTATATGTTGGTTATAAGCATGGTTGATGATAGGGTGATTATGGCTCTCATCATGATTTGATTAGTATATGCAATGTGAATGATTATATGACCTAATAGATGATAATGAAACTATTGAGATAAGGCATCAACTATTCTTTACGAATCTCAGATAAGTATGAGACCCCTATGCTCAAATATGTTGTTAAAACCTGTAGATTACATATTTGTGATATGTTTGACAAAATATCTGTCATGGTTAGTAGGGTTCCAATCAAGTCCTTGTACAAATGTTTGCATCAGTAGCCTTATTTCATGGTTGTTTATCATTTTTGAAATTATCATGAAATTCTGGGCAGTGGTATGAGTTGTGGCCCTAAAAAAGTGGCATAGAATCTGAGGTCGCTAGCATAAAACTCCATGAAAAAGGCCACAGTCATTGGCATGCCTTGTTATGGGAGCGACTGGAGGGCCTTAGTCGCATGCATGGCTTGTCATGGGAGCGATTGGGGTCTAGCTTAGCAAAAAGACAAGTTGTCTCAAGGGTTAGGCACCTAGAAGGGTTGGTTGTTTCCTAAAGGATCTATAGTCCCCGGGTAAGGTTAGATTGTTTTTGTTTTGTCAGCTCCACTTCCTTAACTGTACATGGGGGTTGAATAACATCATAGTAGCCTCTCGTCACATGTTTACCCCAATGGATCAGTTAGCTTGGGTAAATGTGGGAGGAGGGTGTTACATGAATGGTGCTTGTCTGTGCACTGTGCACTGAAGAGGGAAAGTGGGCTTCTTGCTAGGCACAATTTCCAAGAGGAAGGGGCTCTTGTTTCTTTGGAGTGTTTTCTGAGGAGAAACTTAGCTTTTTGGGCACAATTTTTCGAGACAGTGGGGTCTTAATTTCCAGAAGTGCACTCTTGCTATAAATGGATAGAAATTTGCTAAGTAAAGTCCCACAACAAGATTGAATCACAATGATACTAAGAGAAAAGGGCTTGCAAGTGTTTATAGGCTCTGCTGCAATCATGACGAGGTCATGGAATACGAAAGAGTTACAATAAATGCCACTTGTGATAACAAGGTGACACTTGTAACATGAAGAACAAGTGAAAATGCCACTAAAGAAATTGAACAAAGTGGAAAAGATAGCAAGGAAAACAAGATCGACAACAAACCCAACAAAAGTAATCAAAGAAACCGACATACAAACTTACTTGTGATTAAGATCGAAGAAAAGCTCCAAATGTAAGGAAGTGCATTAAGCCCAAAGTGAGAATGATTATGAGAATGTATGATTAATTGGGTTGATTATAAAGAGATTTTACATGCAAGGCAAGTCCATGCATGCCTACCACTTGTTAATCGATGAGTGAGTTAGTTAGTTAAAGTGGAGTGGCCTCCTATTTTCTAGGAGTGTCCCCACCATGTAAAAGAGAAAGCACATGCATGAGTTCAAGAGAGTGCACCTCTAAACAACAAGGAGTGTGCTAGGATAGAGGGTGCAGTTCATTAAGCTAAAGGAGTGCGCTCAAGGTGGGACCACTAGGGCACAATGCTAGACAACAAGGAGTGCGCTCACTGTATGTTTTGAGTGTGCTTTTTCCCGAGAAAGGCACAATTCCAATGGACAGTGGCCCTTTATGATTGCTAAGTTAAGCAAGTGTGCTTTTCTTAAAGAAAAATGGGTGCTTTCTTGCTTTTGTGTGTATTGCATGTCGATTGAAAGTTAGTTACTAATTGAAGAAAAGCTAGGGCTTTACCTATCTTTAGAAAAACAACATAAGCATTCCTAAAGGCAAGGTGACGACACTTAGATAACTTTGACTTAGGATGAAGGCGATACTTTAAAATGATGCAAGAATGGTCGACACTTTGAAACGATAGTTTACATAGGTTCCAAAATTAGAATAAACAAAATTTTGGAGGGTTGTTGTCGGAGCAACAACATAGAGATAAAGTTCAAATATCAAACCTTCAATATGGTGGAAATGATCATAAATTCTTTCTAATGGTTATAGATATACAAATTACTTTGTATAAGCATATTTAGTTATCCTTTTAAAAATGTAATATTAAAGAGAAATGTATAAAAACTATAATGCGATTTAGTTTTATTAATCCTGATATCCATAAGTGATTAAATTTTGCCAATAAAATTTAGGAAAAACATATATATAAAGACAAAGGAGTATAAACTTTGCCAATAAAATTTAGAAAAAAGATATGTATAAGAACAAAGGAGTATATAAAGCAACTTCAAAGATAAAGGGAAGCTCTTATATTAAGGTTTGGTTTTAAAAAAATAATGAAACTATAACATTAACTTAACCTAATAATTTGTAAAAAAAATATGTAAAATATGCAACAAGAGTAATTTTTATTTCAAACATTTGAAATTGAGAAAAAATAAATAATATATTGCAATAAATTTGTATTTGTTTACAAATGATTAGATAATAGATGTGATATGAGACTCAATCATTCTTTAAAATTTATAAAATCCATATATTTCTTTGACTTAAAGATATAATAATAGTAGTATGTGGTTAAGGAAAAAAGACACCACACACTTTTTTTTGAGTAAAAGGTTTTTTACTATGACCAAAATTAATAATTATTATATTAAAAGTAATATAATATAGCTAAACAACAATTCATATAAAAGGTAATGATATAGGAAAGTCATATAAAAATTGTAGTTCTTGTGAGCCACCCAAAAAGATTTGAAAATGTGTATAAATAAAAGGTCGAAACATATTTTGCAATATTTTTTTTTTAAATACTTAAGATTCTAGATATCGTAAAAAACACAAAACTGAGAGAAATACATGATGACTATAGACCTCCTCTTATCTCACATTAGAGGACAAAGAACTTTGTTGCCCTATTTATATGACATCTTTCAACTGATCTATTGTTTCCTCATCTTTCTGATCCTCTTACATAAAGTTAGTTGAAGCCCTTTGATTTGATGCTTTGGACTATGCATCTTTTCCAATATTAATGATCATGTTCTTTAATAAGGTGCATTCTGCTTCTAGTATACCAATCTTTTTTCTCTATTGAAACAACTTATTCATAATTGAATCATTCTAGGAGATGTAATTATGTTCATTATCCTAAAACTTAGAAGTCATTGAAAATAGAGAGGTCATATTCCTTTGAATGCCCTCTTCATGCCTTCTCAAAGCCTTGAGGATTTCCTTAAGGCCTTGGTAATCCATTCCCTCTAGAGATGTAATAAATGAGAGTTCATATAAAATTTGGCCAAACTAGAGAACCTATAAAGAGTATTTGACAATCAGAAAAGCCCAAAATTTTGATTTCCTTAGAGAGAAATTGGCCCAAGTAAAAATAAAGAAGCAAAGCTCAAAACTAGACTTACTAAGAGTGATTTCTAAACTTTCCAAAATACAAAGCTAGAGCTCCAGGGTGAATTGGAAACTGGAAGGCACCGAGCCCTTTGAAAATAATGAGGCTTTCCATGAAGTAGTCTCCAAAAAACTATAACCCAACTAACTATCCTCTAAAGAACACCAATTAAGAAAGCTTGCAATCATATTTCCATAGTGAAAAACCGAAGGAACACAGAAGCAATTACCTAATTGGTTCTAAGATGATTGCTTGTTCACTGATTTCCTTTGCCAATTTTGGATAAGAAATAGATCACAATCCCACCTCATTCATGGCAATCCATGAAAATAGATTCAAAGGCTTCAACATAAATGCGTTCTCACATGTAAAGAGGATGGAATTATGTCATTTTTGGTCCTTGACCATCAAACAATAGTGTATCGAAGTTTGCCACATAGTCACTAAATTCTTAAGAGGTGTCTTAAATAAAGTGATCACTCCACTTCACACCTAATGGTGCTTTAGGGATGATAAAATATATGAAACCCCCATTTTTTTCAAGGTTTTTTTACTTAAATTTGTTGTTTCATTGTCCAATGAATTAGATTGTGCATTTGACTCCCTTAAGACCTAGAAGAATGATATTTTATTTAGATTAAAGGCTTCCGTGATGGTTGACACAACCTTATTATTCATAGGGTTTGGTTTTGAGATCATCATATTTATGATGATGCTAGAGTCCCTTATCACAATTAGAAATTGAACATTGCATTCCTTACAATGACAAGATCTTGAAATTAAGCATAAGTCTTTGCTTAATTATTTGTAGCTATTCCAAGTCCCCAAGTAAAAGTTGTTTACATTTCTCATTTAAAATTTAAGAACATCCCTCATGCTATGACCACCCTTATATAAATCATTATTTTTTAACATTACAAATAAATTAAAAAATTCAATACTTTAAGTAGGCTATTTAAACTTTGTAACATCATATTCACTAAGGTGTTGTCTAACTACTATAAGTCTTGGAGTTTATGGTGGGAATCCACTAAACAATTTTTGGTCAAAGCATGATCTCTGTTTGTTTGAAATGTGACTTTGACTACATATATGGATTCAAAAACTTGAAAAACTGTTAATGCATTCAATTTTTATTTTTATTTTTATTTTTTTTTAATTTTTTTAATTTTTTTTTTTTATTTATTTATTTATTTATTTATTTATTTATTTTTTTTCTTCTGCATAAGACTAAGCTATTATATTACAAAAAAGCAAAAATTACATCAGCAGTATTCAACAGAGCCGAAGCCCTGTGATTCCTGTCGTAGGACTGACAGTGAGCTCAGGAATAATCATCTCCAGAATTACAAAAGACTGACACTTGAACCAAATCGACATTCATGAGACCGACATACATATTTGGCCGAGACTGAAACACATGGAGTCTGACACAGCTATAGATAGCCGACACTGTAACAGAGAAGGACAGAATTATATAATGACATAGAACAGACACATTTAAGATAGCCATGGCTGCAAACAGCGAAAAAATTCCTTGCTTAGAACCTGTAGCGAAATGCTGGGCGAACTATTCATCATCTGTGGTGTGCGGGTCGTCCTCCATTTTGCATCTGGGAGGCTGGTGGATATCCGGTTCGGTGGGAACGTTGCGCAGCACAGGTTCACTTGGGCCTGCCCCAGGATCTGGGGAGAAGCTATCTTGGACAGGGCGCAGCATGTCAATGACTGGAAGTTGCATATCAACAGTGGGAGCCAACCCAGGAATCCGCGGAGGGCTGGCATGAGGAGCCTCTTCTTGACCCCGAGGGTTGCTGCAGTGCTCCACCGAAACCGTTACAAAGAAAGTGGAATTTGACAGTGTACATGGAATGCGGTATCTTACCATTGGATGCTCAGAGTGCCCACATTCCATCCGCTCATGGTGTTCCGCTGCTCTTCCTCTGCCCACAGCCCTTCCCCTGGTTCGTCCGCGTTCAGAAGAAACCTCGATTGAAGAGGAGGGGGAGGGGGCTTGCCTCTGAGATGAGGCCCTGCCTCTATAACTCCCGCGCCTATTGATCCCTCGTTGTCGCTCTCGCTGCATCCTTGAATTGGGCGGGTAGCAGGTGTATTCTTGCGTGACCTCCCTCGGAACCAGGCTCCCAATCTTTATACCAGGCTGCGGGTAGCAGGTATACACCACCGCCGAGTTCCCAGTCCCTATACAAGACTGCGGGTGAATGACAGGGCTGTCATACTTCGCCGAATTGCTCAAATTGAAGGAATACCCCCTCGCTGCCTCAGAACTTCCACATCCGCTCTCAGAACCCGAACAGGAGCCCACACAGTGAGCCACCACCACCTCCCTCAGGACCAGAGCATGAGCAAACGCAAATTGCGGGAGAATGTCCGAGAAGCTGTGGCTTTGAAGCGCCATGTTCCATTTACCAAGACGTGCAGTTAATGCCGAGGGTCTCGTCTGCCTTGAACCATTACTTGCTTCCTTAAATGCTGCATGCTGCTGCAACTAATGCGAATCCTTCTGGTGTACGTGGCTCGTCTGGGCGGACAGATGCCCTTATGACGAGCCCCAAACCTCCTATGCCGTATAACCACCCGCATCCGGGAGGTTAATGCATTCAAATTATGGAGGATTCACAACTCAAATTTGTGATTCAAACAAACAAATCCCTATAAGATTTTGAAAAAATTCAACCAAAAAACATGCTAAAAAATTACAAAACATATAACAAATAAACAAGTACATTCACTAACATATCTATATAAAAATATATTATTATTATTATCCTTTTAAATATCTTGATTTATATATAAATATTTATAAAAAAGTAAAATTGCTTTTGCAAAATTTTTACTTATCATTTTATTCCATGTGTGAATGAACCTCAACTCAATTTTTAAATACTAAATATTAAAAAAAATATTGCTCATCATTCTTTTATTCAAGGTGTGAATTCACCTCAATTCAATTTTTAAATACTAAATATTAAAATAAAAAATACTAAATATTAAAAATAAAAAAAATTATATAAGACGAAATATTTAAGTATATTAGACATCTGCTTAAACCCGGAATGATGGTAATTCACCACATTCATTCGCCTTCTTATCCATCGCCTCCCTCGGCATTTTGATAATATTTCCGCTGAGCGGAGAGCAGAGGAGGCAATCAGCGCCGCGGTGGCCATGGCATTGCATTCACATTCGTTGCTTTGCAGTGGGAGGACTGCCAGTAGATTAGTTCCCATATTCGTCTTCTCGACTCACAGGACATTTCCACATTCAAGAACCGTTTATTTTCGAACAGAAAATGCTCTGCTTACCAAACAAGTCCATGCCATATCCTGCAGGCGTCTTACAGGTAACCTTAAATACAGCTCTGGAACTTCAAATAAACACAGTCAGTGCAGTTCGCTTTTATTTAACGTATAAATTTCGGTCTCCAGCAAAAGCCGCAGCCAATGAAGTCTTCTCGGCACCGGAACTATCTAAGAATTTTGATTTCACTGCTGAAGAGCGAATATATAATTGGTCAGTAGTACAAGTTATCAGCCTTTCAATTATCATTAAAAGATTTCACCAAAATTAATATTATCGAATATATTTTCATATTTTCTCTATGTTAGCGTCACTTGCGATTTCATTTATTTATTTATATTTGAAGGATTCCTTGAAAAACTGCGGCAGGTTACTGTTCTATTAACATTTTTGTTCTTCACGAATAATCTCGAAAGCCAATTATTTGAATTTGTTGAAATAATGGGCGTTTTACATAGATAGATAAATAAAGTTAATTTGAAATACAATTTAGCATTTAAGCTCTTCCTTCTCACAGTAAGCTACGGAGTCAAAACAATTGTGACTTAATAAATGAATGAATGATTTTAATGACGTCACCTGGTTGAACAACCTAAGGGACCAAGAAAATAACAACCTTAACTCATCTTCATATTCTTTTCGATGTCGGATCTTCTGCTATGAGTCTTGACTAGAAGGCTAGCAATCTGATTGATCTTATCTTCGTCAAATAGATGGTGCATGTTGTCAACCTTTAGATTGTTTTCATACTGACTGCGGATATCCTCATAGGCTGCACACTCCATGACAAAGTGCCATTCCATCTCCACCACACCCTTATCGCAGAAAATGCAAGTTCTCTCTTCCCAAACCTCCTTGGGAATCTTCCACCTACCAGTCTCACATCTAAGGTGATGTGACCCTGTCCTCAACTGTGCCACTAGCACCCTTGCTTTTCCTTTAATAGTTGCCCCTAAATATGTTTTCTCCCCATGGTCACAAGTTGGATTGAACTCTTTGATGTAGTATGCTTTTTTACGTCCATTGTGATTAGTCCACATGGCAGTCCTAAATTTTTCCATCACAATTTTTTTTTTATTTCTTCATTGGTGCTAGGACATTCATGTAGCTTGATATCCCACTTACTCAACCACTTTTTGTTTTGCTTCATCCAAGTTTTCTTCCTACGATCTAATTCCTCTTCCATAGCTATCTTGGGCCAACATTGGTTATCCATGCTTTTAGCCTTCTTTAAATAGCTTATTAACCTGGTTATCGTTGTTGCCTCCAATGGGAAAGTACCTGCTTCAGCCAAAAGGATTTCATACGGGACTGTGGCTTTAACTTTGAGATTGCTAGTAATTAGTTGTTTCTGTATTCTTTCTGTCTCCAACTACAAGTTGACATGCTACTTCCCCATACCTCACAACCATAGAGAACAACCGGCGTAACCAACAAACCAAAAAGGGTTTTCTTGGTTTTCCAATCCCAAAGTTCAGCTTTTTCTACACCTATTTTGGAGTAAGTATGAGGCTCTCCATCCTCCTTGAATTCTTTTCGCCCTACAAGTCTCCCAACTGAGCTTATGGTGGAAGTCAATCCCAAGATATTTGTATTCTTTCACTATCTCCAAAGGACTACCTTTGAAAAGAAAAGTGCTTGGTTTGTCTTTTCTACTTAAAGAGAAAATCATGATTTTGGTCTTGTTAATGTTCACTTGCATCCCCACCTCCTGACAAAAGTGTTCTAAGGCCTTTAAGTGTTCTCTTAATCCATGCGTTGTTTTTGAGATTAGAATAAGATCATCTGCGTATAGAAGCAACTTTACCACATAGCTTGCTAGATGAACCCCTTCTCCATCTACTTTGCTTAACCAAGCTTCCAGCTTATCAATATATAAACCGAACAAAGTGGGGGATAGAGGACATCCTTGTTTAACACCAATATCGCTACCAAAACATTCAGACATTCCTTCACTTGTTCTGATTTTAGCTCTAACCTTCTCATAAAGTCTATGAACTGCTGCTCTATACTCATCTGGGATACCCAACTCTTCCATTCTGTTCCATAGTTTGTCTCTAGGCACTGTGTCAAAGGCTTTCTTGAAGTCCACAAAACAACAATATGTTGTTTCACCTTGCTTGTCCCAAACTTTCTCTATCAAATGTCTAAGGGTGACAGTGGTCAATGGTAGAGTGTCTAGGTCTAAAGCCTGCTTGTCCTTTTGCCCTTTTTCCCTCACTTTCTGCCCAACTGCTGATTCTTCGCTCTATCATGCTCCCAAAAAGCTTGCCCATGAGGGGGTTGACCATAATGGTGTGGTAGTTAGAAGGGTTATTGATATCTCCACTCTTAAAGAGAGGAATGACCACACTAGTAGTCCACTCTCCTGGAAAGCCGTCCTGGATGATCCCATTGAAAATTCCTTTTAAGTGAGAAGCAATTTCAGCTTTAAGCCCGTCTATGTCATCTGCTTTACCGCTTGCTAAATTCGTTGTTCCCTGCTTGATATCATCTTCTGTCAATATGTAAGCAAGTTTTGTCTTATCTCAGTTTAAGAAGTGCAATCAAATCAGATTTAAATTGGCATGACAAAATTAGCGAAATTTATTTTGCCTTAACATTTCTTCCAATCTAACAACACAACAATGTGGGAAAACAGAGATGAATACATGTCAAAAAAAGGGTTACTGGATTGCTACGGAGAAGACTTGATTCATCATTCGACACATTGTACAAATTATCTTTGTAGATTTTCCCGAAAGACTCGACAAATCCCTATGATTTTGCACATCCTATCTACATGTCAACTCGAACCTGCGTTACTTTCTATTGTTGATGTTATTTATGACTTATTTTCACAGAAAATATCTGTGGACCATAAGGCATATATGCATCATGTTACATTAATGCGCATTACTATTCCATCACACTCTAACATCCCCCCTCCTACAATGGTTATATTGACCACCACACCAAGCATGTCCTTGAATTTTTCAAACTCTGTCTTCTCCCAAAAATTTGGTGGAGATTCTTGCGACTTGGTCTTGTGTGGCACAATATGCCAATTTGATTCTTCATCTTGCACTTTTTCTCTAATAAAATGTTACATGTCAATGAGTTACAACTTAGGTTCAAGAATGAAATATTGGATTCCTGACCAATGTTATTATGCTTTGGCTGTCACAGCATAACTATGTCACCTTATCTTGTTGAACCTGTAATGTAATGATAATTCTTTTCAAGTAGATAACCTTATATGTTGCAATTACTGTTTCCTTATGTTCTGCTTCTGATATCAGTGCCAGAGCCAGTTGCTTCTTGCTGAGCTATAAAATTGCATTTGTATCTGGACTCAATGTGGAGATTCTTGCGACTTGGTCTTGTGTGGCACAATATGCCAATTTGATTCTTCATCTTGCACTTTTTCTCTAATAAAATGTTACATGTCAATGAGTTACAACTTAGGTTCAAGAATGGAGTACTGGTTTCCTGACCAATGTTATTATGCTTTGGTTGTCACAGCATAACTATGTCACCTTGTCTTGTTGAACCTATAATGTAATGATAATTCCAGTGTTGAAAACATCGGTATCGCCAAATATCGGCAAGGTTCTAGAAAATATCTTATCGGCAAAAACATCGGCAAATATCGACAAGCATAAAAAATGCATAATATATTCATTTTTTTTTCAGATTTTTAAACATATAAAGCAATAACAACATGAAATAAACACATTGGCACATAAATATGAAGAAAGCACTGATATATATGATGTCAGATAGAAATGATACATCAAAGGCGATAGCAAATCCTGCTGATCCTTGATAATTGTCCATTCAAGGACTCAAATGTGGAGAACCAATACAAAATAACATCACATATATAAAGGTATCTCATCATCATGAGTTATATGTAGCATAACAAATAAAACTAGTAGCTATCTATCTGAAATCACTGCCCTCTCCCCCTTTTACGGGAAAACATGATGGGCTGTTTACCAGGCTTGCCCCTAGTGGTAGAAGGCCCTGACCCTGCCTCTGCACCTAATGTCAAATAATGAGTGCTAGGTATGGGGCTATGCTCTCCTATATCTATAGCAGATGGTGTTGATGCTGATGCTCCCACAGTGTCCTCCTCCTCCTCCTCCTGCTCCTCCTCTGAGTGCTGCTGCTCCTCCGAGTCCTCCTCCTCTTGCTGCCCCTGTTCTAATGGATCATCTGCCACTGGCTCTAACCATGAAGGTGACTCCTCCAAGATGGGCTCCTCAGACTCCACCCTCCACTGAGACAATACATCAATATTGTCTAAGGAAATGGCATCTGGATCCATTGGTGATTCTATTTGCCTCACTCGAAGTCGGATGTTGTAATGCACATATACTAAATCATTGAGGCGTGCGAACTCCAACCTGTAAGAGTGTCAAAAAAACTAATGAGTCTTGACTCTTGACTCTTGAGTCTTGACACTTGAAAGTTGAAGGTCATAAATTAAAAATTAAAAATTACAATAAGTGTAATTGCTCAACTGAAGGCTGGAGCTCAAAGTTATACCTGTTGCGCTTTTTTGCGTGTATTTTCTCAAATACACTCCAATTGCGCTCACACCCTGAAGAGCTACATGTTTGATTCAAGATTCGTATGGCCAATTTCTGCAAATTTGGTGCCCTTGCACCATAGCTTCGCCACCAAATATCTACAACAAAATAATGAAATAAAAAATTCAAAAACTTAAAACATAATTAAACTTTCAAATAAAAGTTACATAATTGAATTAAAAAAAATAGAATTATAAGTAAGGAAATTCTAAATTGAAAATTCTAATTTCTAATGAGTGATGACTTGTCACTTATGTGGCATGAAGAGGGTCCTTTCCCTAATAGCATCATCAAAGCCAAATAGGCCAACACAATCCCGATAATACTGTATCTCGCGATTGATTTTGCTACGAAGCTCAGGATCAGGTACCATCCTCTGAATACAGGAATGGAGCCCTTCCATCACCTCGCCATCAAAATCAAAGCCGCATTTGTATGAAAATGCGGGGTTGAGGAAGAGTGCTGCTGCATGAATGGGTCGATGAAGCATCCCTGTCCACCGACTATCAATCACATCCCATAACATCATCTGCCTATCAAGGCCAACAGAACCCTTGTCTGCATAATAAGAACGAATGGCCTCCTTGGCCCTATCCATGCCCTCATACAAATAAGCCATTGCAGGCTTCTCTCCATCCACCAATCTGAGAACCTTTACTATAGGTTCACTAACTGCGCATGCTTCTTCTACTCCACGCCAAAACGTCTCAGAGTACACCATTTTTGCAATGGATTTCCCGTCCTGTCTCCTGTTGTATCTACAATTACGCCAATCATCGGACAAAAACATTTGCTTCAACTCGAACTGACATCGAAGCAAAGACTGAAGAGTAATAAAGTTTGTGGCAAAACGTGTGATCGCAGGACGCCGCAACTCCTTGTTTCTAGTGAACTTCCTCATGAGGCTAAGAACAAAAGCATGGTTATAAATAAACTTGGGGATGCTCCTAGCCATATCAACCGCCTCCTTGATGAAGGAGAGTTTCCCCATATCCTCAAGCAACAAATCGAGACAATGAGCTGCACACGGAGTCCAGAACAATGTGAGATGACTCCCCATAAGCATCTTGCTGGCAGACACATAATTAGCTGCATTGTCTGTTATGACTTGCACCACATTCTGCACACCAATCTCCCGAATGAACCCATCTAACAACTCACATATCGTTGCTGCATCTTTGATATGTTCTGATGCATCCAACGATTTAATAAACATGGTACCTTTAGGACAATGTACCAAGAAATTTAGAAGGGTCCTACCCTTCCTATCTGTCCAACCATCAGACATCACTATGCATCTAGTAACTTCCCATGTCTTTTTCAACTCCGCCAATCTAGAGTTGATGTCCTGCTTTTCTGCTTGAAGAATTGGCCCCCGCAACTCCTCATATGTGGCATTTTTGTACCCTGGGCCCACAACAACAATAGCATCACACATTGGCTGCCAAAATGGATTGGTTTTGGTGATGTTGAGAGGTAAGTCGCTCCAGAAAATACACCTCCCCATGACTCTATCTACTTCTTGCTTCTCCTTTTTTTTAACAAGTGATTTTATGCCAGGTTGTGCTCTAGGTCCTATTCGTGGAACAAAAAATGATGACCTCGCACTAGCAGTAGACTAGTAGTAGGTGATGATGTGCTAGCTGTGGAGCCCCTCCCACTACTCTCAACATCAAATTCAGGAGAAGATATCCCGAAAGATCTATCTACACGTTCAACTTTGTTTCTTTCTGCCTCTTCCTTCTTTCTGTCTTTTTCATCAATTGCCTCAAGAGCTTTTTGTATAAGCTTCGGACTAGAAACTGTACAAATCCCAACATCATGTCCACTGAGTCTAGCAAGATGGTATTTCAATCGTGTAACCCCACCTGTCATCCTGGTCCCACACAATTTGCATGTAAGATATGCACGATTTGTCCCACCATCAGGGTTCCCATACTCCCAAAATGGGTCCAAGGCTTTTGGCATATTTGTATTTTGTAGTGGGCTAACTCAAACCTAGGGCACCAAAAAAAAGTTGGAATTAGTAACTTAATAAGTAATAACCACATCATTTTACAAAACAGTTTTTTTGCTACATTATTTGCAATTTTGCAATGCGAATTGAAAATTCAATGAAAAACCATAAATGACAATAAGAGGGTGTATTTGAAAGTTAAAAAAAAATGCAGTTTGCTCTCGAATATCAGAGAAATTTGTAAGGGAAACACCAAGTAGATAATCATGGCTACATGAATAAACAACACTGTCAATAAGAGGAGGAATACGTTTCACTTCGAAGGCATTACACAACATCCAATATTGAGCACATCATTTCATAAATTCATACATAGAAATAGGCAAATGGTAAACCTACCTCACTGTTCACATTGCACGATAAGAAACTAATTTCTAAGATGAAATTTTTTTATAGAGATGAACCCCTAATATATAATAAATAGCCTCTGCAGCTATGAACTAAAAAAGATGGAGTTTGCTCTCCAAATATGGAGAAAACTTGAAAAGTTAAAAACTTAAAACCCTTCCATTTGCTCATGGGCATGAAAATCTTTTCAAATGGAAAAAAAAAACAAGCAAAATGATTGTAGGCAAATAGGCAAGCAAGAACAATCCTAAAACTAACAAAAAATTCATTAACATAGGGGTTTATTTGAACATACCTGTTAATGGAAGAAATGAAATGTCTCATTGTTCTTGAAGCTTAGATCAACGAAATCTTCGTTTTTGGTGGCGGTAATAGCTATGCAACGCTCAAACCCTCCTTGGCAGCAACCACATAGCTCTCCCCTTCCTTCTCCAGCAATCAGAAATGAAAATGATTGATAAAAAACCAAAATCGGAATTTTATAACCCGCGCAGATTTTTTTACTGTCTCCTGGCGATATATTGGATTGTCGCGCGATATTTTGCCGATATTTCGGCTCGCCGAAAATATCGCGATATTTACGAATATCACCGATATTTCGGCGATATTATCAACATTGGATAATTCTTTTCAAGTAGATAACCTTATATGTTGCAATTACTATTTCCTTATTTTCTGCTTCTGCTGATATCAGTGCCAGAGCCAATTGCTTCTTTCTGAGCTATAAAATTGCATTTGTATCTGGACTCAATGTGTAGCATGATTTAGACTTCCTGCCATTTAGCGACCCTTCCCGTTTGAATTTTTGTAATCTATGAGCTTGATTTCGTTTTCTAGCCTGAGCACAATTCCATAATCCAAGGTTCCTTTTGACATACCTTACGATTCTTTTTTCTGCCTACCAAAGTACATTCTTGGGGGCATTCTTGAATCTTGAAACCATGCCCACAGCATAAGTTAAATTTGGCCTGTTGTTTGTTAGATAAATTAATTCTTTAGCAACTTGTCATTCAAAGTTTCTTCCACCTGCCCCTGGATGGGGTGACTTGTGCAAGACACAAGGGGGGAGGCATTGTTGCCGTCCCACCCATTAATATAGAGGGTGGACATGGCAACACCTCCCCCCCTGACAACAATGCAGCACATCTTGTCAATCTCAGAAGCTATGCTCCTTAATTTGGTGCACATGATGATGGAACTGTACATGCGATACTATTTAGTGTCTGAACTCTCTTGGCGCACTCAAGGATTAAGTTGGTTTAATTCCATCTGTCATCACTGCCATACTTGAGCCTGAGCTCATAAAGCATATTGGTCATTCATGGAGGCGGAGCGTTATCACAATGCACAAAGCTAGCTCTAGGCACATGAGTTACATTGATTTTTGTTGGTACGCAAGATCATTTGGACGGTTATGGTTATTGATAATAGAATTGGGCATTCTTTGGCTGATGGGGTTCTAGGTATTTATATGGTTCTAGTGTTAGTTTTCTTTCGAACCTAGGTCATATTTTAATGTCCAATAAAATATACCCAGAACAAATAAATAATTCCTTCAGATCTGAATTTTATGACATGAAATACATTGGGTTCCTAACTTAGTATGCACAACAGAAATAAAACAATCACAAAACCAAGCACATAAAATTATTTGACACAGTTTTACCCTGGAAACCCCAATGTGGGGAAAACCAACAAATTTGGGCTTCTTATTCAGCTCAGAAAATTTGATTATAGCAAGAGTGCACTTCAGAAAACTTCAGCAGCAACTTAGCCCTGCGTAGCCTATTTTGATTAAGCTAAATCACTGTACAACCATAAAGCAATTTGGCCTGTACGACCTTGTAGAATCGGCTTGTATGGCCCAACCAAAATCGGCCTTTACAGCCTTGTCAATTCGGCCCAATTAAGTCCTGTCAAAGTGGCCCAGCCAAAATTGGCCTTTACAGCCCTATCAATTCGGCCCAGCTAAGCCCTATCAAATCGGCCCAGTTCGACCCTGCTAATTCACATTGTTCGGCCTTGCAAATTCGGCCTGTACAGCCCTGAGGAATTTCAACCTGTACACTCAGGTAATTCAACCTCCTTGCTTGCTTACTCACTGCCCCTGAGACTTGACCTGTTCGCTGCCCTTTCTTGCTGTCAATTCAATCCCTGCTTCAATTGAATGCTCAGTCACTCATGCCTATAATTTTCTGTTCCAATCTCCAAAGTGATGGAGAGTTGAGATTGCATCTCCACACTTGAGATCTACGGTCTCAATATAATCTTCCGTTTACATTTTTAACTTTATAAAAAAAATTGGCCAATAAAGTCAAAAGATTTAATTAATGACTTTATGCCTTCTTCCTCACACGTGCGGCCTCCAAAAGAATGATAGAATGGTGAAGAGAGATGAAAGATGATCCTCCAAAACAGATTTCTCGTTAGCTCAAAATTTCTCCTCCACTGGAAAAGATTCAGTGAGCTTGCTATGTTGATAATTTGCCTCTCACATGCTTGCCTATTTATATCGAGCTCTAATGTTGAGTGGAGACCCATAAAGAGGCACCTCATCACAATAAATCCCCTCATTTATGGAGCCCACATCACAACTCAACATTAGACGAGAATTGTTTACTCCACTGTTGGGTGAAAGACCCCAATCAATAAATAATTCAAACCCGCTCTATAAAAAATTAGATCACTCCATCTCAGAGCAAACAATGTGAGCATCATGGGACAATCTCCCCTAGCCAAATCAGCATGGCCTCATGGGGGAAAGACTGTCCCTAGGCCAGTCACCCATAGCCAAATCAGCATGGCCCCATGAGAGAAAGACTGTCCCTAGGCCAGTCACCCATAGCCAAATCAGCATGGCCCCATGGGTGAATGTATCATTCTCCCCTAGTCAAATCAGCATGACCCCATGGGAGAATGTCTGCCTGGTGCTACAAAAACATCAAGACATACAACGACACTAGCCTTAGGAGGAGGAGTGTGATACTCCAGTGTGCTGGGTTTGAGGAAGGTGCAAGGAGAAGCTAGGGAGACAAATCCAGATCAACTGAGGAAGATTGAAGGACAGATATAGGGCTTGATCAAGTGGATAACTCCAGGTTTATTGCTGTATATTCAATTCCTCAGTTGGGCTATTATCCAAGGACAGAAGCCCAACTAGGTTCAAATTAATTTATTAATGAAGAACCGTGATTGGGCATAAATCTGTGTCATATGTGATTGAGATTGGTTGTGTAATTATACCTCCGTTGAATTTGTTAGGAACCTACCTGTGTGTTTATTCAATAAGTTTTTATGCTAGGAATTAAGTGGCAGGTGCTAAGTTCTGAAAACTACCAATGATGAAGTTATCACAACAAACACTGTATTGTTTCTCCACCACTCACCAGGTTATGACTGCCAATCTGATATAAGTACCACACCAGGTTATCATCTGCAACAGGACCGCGATCATATAACTGTAATACGACTCAACCTCCAGCTGATGGTGGTTATTACCACTTGTCCAGGTTTCCCTCATCCCTGACACGTATTCAATTCCCACCCAACATGGGGGAAGAAAATTGGGAATGTTGATGTGAGTAAAATGTTGCATTCTTCATTGGTCTTGTTATTCAATTCTGGTCTATGCGTGCTTGCTTAATTTCTTCAGGCCTGTGTGCCCTTCTGGAATTTTTGTGGCCACCTCTATTTCAACGTCTCAATATGGAACTATCTTAACTTTAGCTTCTATTACAAATTTATGCCCTGGTGTCTTCATAACTGTGTTTGGCACTGTCTGCATCCTCTGCAAATGAAGTCTAAAGGAAAAAGATTTGATTATGGTCTACCTGCAGTCACATCTGAGTGATTGCATGACTTTGGAAGTTTAATGTCTTCCCTGATGTTAGGATACTACTGATCTGTGCTTTCAGGTTTGTGCTTTTCTTCTCCTCCGTTGCTGAGATACTCCTGTTCTGTACTTTGAGTTTTGTGCTTCTTTTGTGGGTGCATATAATTTTTGCATACGTTTTTCTTTGTCTTTGAGACTCTCCTTTAATTTTTGAATGTTGGGTCCATATTTTGAATATCTCACACCATATATAAATCTGCCAAATTAATAAGGCTTTTATTGTTAAGATCAGTATATTGGATATACAAACACCATTTTGTTTACAATTTTCAATAAATGAGAGGGGATAAATATTCTGAACGGGGTTTAGTTATAATGCCCCACCATCATGGAAGAAAAAATGCCATATTGCCCTGCCACCCCGGCAGGAGTCCAATTCTGTATTTGTGATATAATCTTACATTTCTGCTGTAAGAAGAAAAATTGTATATTAAGGCCACTTACACTGGCTGCTAGAGATTATTTAACATAAGATATTCTTGTTAAGAAATTAACTGACTATTGTAATAAGAAATAAAGCTAGAATACTTCAATTTGCTCTTGAGGGACTTAAAATAAATGAAAACTATATCTATAGAACTAGTTAGAAGTTTCTTGACATGGATTAAGTTGAGTGGAGCTCTAAGTTCCATCAACCTTTTATTTTTTTGACAAGATGCTTCCTCTATCACGATGTGGCAATTATGCCCTCCCTGTTCTGGGAGTAAAACAGTGAAGTGTAGTTGGCTTACAAAACTCAAGGAATATCCCGTCAGCTAAGAGCTGTGGGAGGTGGGTATGTATTCCACCAAAGTCACCTAGGAATTACCCCTGGTCCCAACGTGTTGAAACAGCTTGCCTGCAGAAGCAAAACAACCCATGAAAGGAAAAACATGCTTTTGGGAGATTTGAACAGAGGAATTTCCCCCTCCCTGCTTAACTTTTGAACCAAGACCCTCTTGACATTTCCTTCAACACTTATTTAATATGCCTGTGGAAAAGTCCTTAGTTTGAGTTTGTCCAAACTGAATATGATACTGTCTCATTTTGAATATCTACTAATGGTTTTGAAGATGGTCTAAGTCTCACCTTATGACAACTTTTAATTTAAATTCAAGCAGAATCTAACCAGTTGATTAATCTACTGCACTATCCGTCTATTACAAAATGTTACTTCTACAAGAGTTACAATAAAAGTGCAACCTATGATCATCAACAATTATGCCATACTATATTTGAAGAAAAGTTTCCATGGTTAAGGAGGTGAATGCATGGTTACAGGATTTTTCTTTTGAAGTTAATCGTATGAAATGTGTGAATGTTCCAAATACACAGGTGTAGACTCTTGTGTTTGAGTAAATCTTTTCAGTGCGACTAATTCAATCCATAGAGTACTATAGTTTACTGTGACAGTCAGTAGGAAATGTGGCCTAATCATTACATTTGAACGACACTTTTTTGGATTCATTAAATTTAGTTTTGGTTTTGATTTCAGGTGGGAGTCTCAGGGATACTTCAAACCTAACATTGAACTAGATGGACCACCTTTTGTAATTTCCATGCCACCTCCTAATGTCACAGGAGCTTTGCACATGGGCCACGCCATGTTTGTTACTCTTGAGGTGGGTACTCACTTGTTTCAATTTCCTTGAGAGCTGAGCACATCCTAGTTTTCTTATTATCAATTAAACTTAAGTATTTCTTGAAATTTTGGTCGTTATGAATGCAAGCTCTTGATTCAGAAAGTTTATGAAAGTAGTTTTGTTTGTTTGTTTTGGATTTCAACACCATTAAATTGACTACCTTTTCTAGTGACACTTTACAGCATAGTTACCATAAACAAATTTAGATTTGGATTCGAATCCTGTACTTACATCGCAGAGGAGGATCATGATCCCTTCGATTCACTTTTGAAGTGGGCTCTAAGAGAGAGGAATCAAGAAGTACCATTGGGAGTGCGCTTCTTGGTCACTCCTTCCAAGGAACGTTTTTTGGGAGCATGCTCTCAGACAATTTGAGGCACATTCTGCCATTGTGGAGAGCATTGCTCTTGAAGCACTCCTTGGGCACTCTCAGGATGCCCCTTGAGACTTAAAATACACACCCTGAGCACTCCCTTTTAGCTCCTGTGGACCAAGGTGGCTTTTTTGGTTTTTTGGTTGTCGTGAGAACCAAGGCAAGGTTCCAAAAGGTGAAGTAAGCCATGGCTAGCAGTCCTTGATGTATTAAAACACTATTTCACTCCATTTGTATTAAAATATGCATCTGCGGTCAGATTCCACTTTGGACAACTCACCTAATGGAGGTAATGTTTGCATTGAATTCCTTTTTTTGAGAGGACTAAAATTGACCTAAAGATCACTCAAATCAGATAAGGGAAAGTGTACTTATGAAGAAAAGCCCACATGTGCATATTTGATAAGGTCGACCATAAAGTAAAGTGGACCCTCTTGGAAGGCTATAAATACAAGTGTCCTCTACCTCATTTAGACACTACTATGAGACACTCTTCTATCTTGTTTTTTGGCTCGCACAGGTCTGAGGCTCGTCCACGGAGGATCAGGTTCTCTCTGAGGTGAAATTGCAGGGTCCGAAGCTCGCATCTTAGATTTAGGGTTTTGGGCCACAGTTGCAGGAACAACATAAGATGAAGTCAACCACGGTTGCTCACACAAAAGCTCATCCGTGCGACTGGAGCCTTCCAGTTGCATAGACAACTCTCCATCCATGCAACTAGGAGTTAGGGTTTCAGAATCTCTGTTGCAGACTCAAGTCGCTTGCATGCTAGGCTTAAGGGTGCAACTGGGCTGTTATAGTTGCTCGCATAACTCCTCCGTGCGACCAGGACGTAAAAGATGAAAGCTCAGTCTTTTCAATTTTTTGCTCATTGATCGTAGAGTTCGACAGTTGACCGCAGACACTGACAATTCATTACAGTATTCAAAATCAGGGTTTTGAGTATAAGCATTATTGGGTTCAATTCATGGATGTTGTAGTTGTTTTGTTGAATAGTTGCATAGATGAAGATATGGATCATTGTACTCTCTTTTGCTGAATCATTTGATGACGATCTAATAAGAAGAAGAATTTGAAAGGGTTTTCCCCATAGTGGGTTTTTCCCTAGTCTCTGACCAATCCTAGTGTCTCTATGTGTGAATGCTTTTCTTTTATTGTTCCTTTATGTTTCACTGCATTGATGATGATGATATTGTTCTTTCTACATAGTTGCATATGCTGCTGAATAATGATGTAAATCTGAATAATGTTATGATGTTATGGGGTGAACTTAATGTGTTAATGAAGAAATGCAATTATCAAAGCAAAGAACAATATAGCCCTAAGAAAAATTAACATGGTATCAGAGTTGGGTTGAAGAAAGTCATGGAGGTCGCCCCTATGTTGACACTGTTGATGGATGAAAGAAGAGGATGATGGAGACCTAAAAGAATTTTAGGGTTTGAAGAAAACCTTAGACAATTTGTGTATTAGGGTTTGATGGATATTATGAGGCTAGGGTTTGAGAGAAACCCTGGTTTATGGCAAAGATTTGAGATATGAAACTTAGCATGGTGAATGTGAAGATGCTGAAGCACTTGTGACAAATTTGATGAAGCCCTATATGGGATTGTCTTTAGTAGGCCTGGCTATTGATAAAGTTGATTGAAATAGTGAAGGCAACATTGTTATATGGATAATGGATAGTGATGGCTTTTGAATGCTGGTTCAAGGGGGAGATGATCACCTCTCATTGAAGATAAGTTCTTTCTGATTTATGATGCTTCTTTATATCCTTACTTTTGTTTAGACTTATTGATCTGATTATTGTTTTGATCATTACTTATACTTCCTGCATGTATATTTGAGTACTTGGATGTTTCTAACCTCCTTGATGAGATGTAATAAGAGGATCCTTCTTGAGGATCATTTGAGATGCAAGAAAG
Source organism: Pinus tabuliformis (assembly GCA_031772625.1). Classification (NCBI taxonomy): domain Eukaryota; kingdom Viridiplantae; phylum Streptophyta; class Pinopsida; order Pinales; family Pinaceae; genus Pinus; species Pinus tabuliformis. The sequence goes on along the minus strand of CM062804.1, from coordinate 870,558,607 downwards.
AAAAGCGATAGCTAGAAAAGGTAAAGAGGGACCTGATGAAAAGATGAAAAAGTGCTACAAGCTGCCTATGTCAAATGAAAATATGTTCAGGTAGTTGAATACTACAAGGTATGCATGGTATATTGTTTCAATGTTATGTTTCAACTATAATATTGGATGGCAAGGTAAGCCCTAAAGTATGATGAGAATGTCTCCTTCTCTAATGGTTCATGCATGCATATGAAAATGATTTGGATTGATGGTTCTTATGATGAAATGATGGCAAGGTGAGCCCTAAGGTATGATGAGAATGTTTCCTTCTCTAATGGTTCATGCATGCATATGAAAGTGATTTGGATTCATGGTTCTTATGATGAAATGGTGCACTTGGTATTGAACAAGTATCTTACCTTTTAGACATGATGAATTTCTTGATTCTATGAAGCTACTTGGAAATATTGATCTTTGATATAGTGGTATACTTTATGTTTGGCTAACATCTATCATTTTGGATATCTTGATCCCATAAAGAAGGTTAGCACCTTGATTCTAGTAGATGGTAACTTGACACTATTTGTTTGTGAAAAGCATGGTAGCCATGATGATAGAAGTATAACAATGAGATTGATATTCATGATCTTTTGTTGACCATGGTTATGCTTTGATGTGCTTAGTAATTATGGCATATGATAAAATTGAATGCCCTAACTTTATGGATTGAGTTATGTGACAAAGTAACGCTTGTGATCATGATTCTTGAAGTATACTCCTATTGGCTCTTTGACACTAACCCTTGATGAAAGATTGATTTCATGGTGAAGTAGCTGATGCTAACATATATGACCATGATGAATATGTGGATACAGTTCGACTTTATGTTCTAACAGATCTGCTGATGCATGATAACATTATAGACAGGTTGATGGCATGAATGAAGATGGCTGAAGTGGATTCCCATTCAGAGGGAGAAACTCTCCATAAGATCCCTTCTCCTATTGTCATTTGCATTATGTTGAAGTATGATTTATGGGCATAAATAGACAAATATCTAACTTTGTTGACCTGCGGCAAAGTTCTGATTTGAGGAGAGAGAGTTTTCTCTTACTTTGAGCATTAGTTGCACGAAAGAAAACCTACATGTGCGACTATGGCCTCCCAACCACATGGAAGCAAGCTCAAGGGTACGACTGAGGCACTGAGATAGTTCTGGGCAGATTTGAGCACAGTCGCTCACTTACAGTGCTTCAGAGAGCGACTGGGAGGCCACAATTGCTCGCATAACATCTTAAAGGGTGCGAAAGAAAACCTACATGTGCGACTGTAGCCTCCCAACCACATGGAAGCAAGCTCAAGGGTACGACCGAGGCACTGAGATAGTTCTGGGCAGATTTGAGCACAGTCGCTTACTTACAGTGCTTCAGAGAGCGACTGGGAGGCCACAATTGCTCGCATAACATCTTAAAGGGTGCGACTATAGTCTTCCAACTGCACGCAGGAAGGCCTGTGGGTGCGACTATGCCTGCAGTGTGAAAATTCAGAAACCCGAATCCTATTGCAACAACTGGAAATTATTCTCCTAATTGTTATTTTAAATTAACAATTTATTTACTGAATAACTCACACTGCAACCTACACAAATAAAAACTACGGAAGAATAAACACTGGAAGAAATGCTAGCACACACACATAAATTTACACAGTTATTTTTGGACCAATGTTGCCGAAAAAAACCAACTTGGGAAAACCAGTGCAGCAACTGAGGGTTTTATTACTATGCAACAATGAAATAATTTGAGTACGACTTGTTGTCGAAACTGGCAATCCTACAGAGAAAAATTGGCAAGAAAAGCCTAGCGAGGAATTGCCTCACTCCACAGGCAAATCTGGGCTTTTTGACCTCAGCTTAAATTGAGCGTCCAAACTGGCTCTGTGCAACTACTGTGTCACCCTAGCATAGTGACTTCGGCACTCAGCTCGAACCAAATTCTCTTGAAGCCGTCTGGTTTGCTGCTGTCTGGGAAAATGTCTCTCCTGGCCTTCGGAACCTCTGCCTAGCTTTTGGCACTGAAACTCAGCTTTCCCCAGCAGATTCGAAATTGCCTCTAGAGGCTATTGCGCTGCTCTGCGTCAACCTCACTGTGGCTCACTTGCCTCTCTGCGAATGCACTCACCAGATCTGGAATCCTTCCTCCGGATTCACTACTTCTGCCTCTCTCATTGGCTCTCTCTCCGGAAATTGACTACTGCTACTCTGGAAATTGATCTGCTCATGAAATCGAACTGCTCAAGTGTTTTCTCCAAGCCCCATCGACTTCTTATAATCTTCTGTTGATACTTCAACAACCAAGATTAGATCTTAATCAATGGGTAGGATTAACTTAAAGTCGATTTGTGTGAGTTTCTAGAACATTCACACCATAACTTAATTAATTATGATTAATTAGCCATATTCCCTAAGTTTAGACTTAGGAAATATTTAAAAACTAATTAATAATCTAATTAAGTCATTTCTAGGCAGAATTTCCAGAAACAATTTCTGGGTTTTGGAGATCTCATGCATTTTAGCCTCTCCACAAAATTCAAGGCTAGAATACATTTGATGCTACAAAAACTAACACTCCCTCAATGTCAAAGTCGTACGCTTGGAGCTTACTCACCCACTTCTGCTGCCTCTCCTGCAACTGCTTCTGCTCCAAGAGAAACTTAAGGTTGTTGTGGTCGGTCTTGACCCGAAACCGATTCCCCACCAAGTACTGTCTAAACTTGGCTAGCGCATGCATGATGGCTAGCATCTCCTTGTCATAAATAGAGTACAACCTCTCATGGGGCAATAAATTCTGACTCTCGAAAGCTATGGGGTGCCCTCCCTGCATCAAAACTGCGCCAATACCCTCTCCGGATGCATCACACTCCAACACGAAGGGCTGGGTGAAATCTGGAAGTGCCAATACGGGACAACTGCTCATGACCTGTTTGAGGCGATCAAAAGCCTCCTACGCTGTAGCTGTCCACTCAAAAGCCCCCTTCTTTGTCAAATCCGTGAGGGGTGTTGCCAAGTGAGAGAAGCCCTTTACGAACTTCCTATAGTAAGTGCAGATGCCCACAAATCCTCTCAACTCTATCACATTCCTAGGCTCTGGCCAATCCTAGATGGCCCTGATCTTCTCCTCATGGACTCTAACTTTGTCCTCCCCAATGATGTGCCCTAGGTAGAGCATCTTTGTCAAGCCGAACTCGCACTTCAACAATGTCGCATAGAACTATTGCTCCTCTAGCATGCACAATACTGTCTCTAAGCGATACAAGTGCTCTTTCCATGTCCCGCTGTAGATCAAGATGTCATCAAAGAACACCAACACAAACTTCCGTAGCTGCTCACGAAACACATGGTTCATGCGATATTGGAAAGTGGCTGGTGCGTTGGTTAGGCCAAAGGGCATAACCAGGAACTCGAAGTGCCCATAGTGGCACCTGAAAGTGGTCTTAGGGACATCCTGGTCCCTCATCTTGATATAGTGGTACTCTGAGCGTAGATCAATCTTGGTGAAGAATTTCGCCCCTGTCAACTTGTCCATCAACTCATCTATTCGTGGGATAGGGTAACGATTCTTTATGGTCTTCTTATTAAGGGCCCTGTAGTCAATGCGCATCCTTAGGGACCCATCCTTCTTCTTCACTAGAACAATTGATGAAGTAAAAGGGCTAGAGCTGGGCCTGATGTGCCCAAGTGTCAGCAACTCATGAATAGCCCTCTCTATCTCATCCCAGTATGCCTTGGGATGTCGGTAAGGAGTAGTGATCACTGCTTGTACCCCCGACTCCAACTCAATGGTATGCTCAAACCCCCGTCAGGTCGTTGACCCGATGGTATGTCTCCAAACACTACCGGATACCTGTCCAAAGTGGCCTATATATCTGGGTGCGGTGGCTTGGGCTTACCCCCAACCTCTAAAATCCTCAACTTCACAACCCACTCAATGTCCCCATGTCTCAAATTAGCCTCCATCTTGTGGGCAACAGTTTGTGGTGGGTAGGAGTGCATTCCCCGTAACAACTTTAGCTTGCCATCTGGCCCTACTCCAACTTCTTCCAATCGGTAGTGACTTTGCCAAGTGAATAGAGCCACTAGACTCCCAACACCACGTTGGTGTTCGGTACGTCCACCATAAAGAAGTGATCTGTCATGGAGTAGTTCCCCATGGTCATTGTCAAGGCGAGAACGTAGCGTGTGCACTGCATGGTCCTGTCCCGAGGCACAAGAACTGAGAATCCCTCAAACTCTTCAGTTGTGATGCCCCTCCTCTAAACCAACTAGGCATTAATGAAATTGTGGGTAGCCCCACTATCCACCAGGACTGATACACGTTGCCCTTGAACAGTTCCTCTAATCCTCAGGGTCAAAAACTTGGGTACCCCATGGAGTGATGCAAGGACCCCTCTGGAAGGTGCAAAGGAAGCTCCCCTTGCCAGTGGTGGTGGCCTTCCCTCTTGATGTGCTGGGTTGTCATTTCCACCCATCTCAAAATATGTCTCATCCTCTGCGTCGTTGTTAGAAAAGACATCGATGTAATGGGCCTTGCCTGCTGCACATTTGTGGCTTGGTGCCTACGGCTCCTGACAAGTGAAACACAACTTCCTCATTCAGAGGTCTCTCTGGGTCTCCTCATCCATCTATCCACGCCCCTGATTGGCCCTCGGTGGTGGAGCCCTGGTGTCTCTTCCCCTCTGCTGGAAACCCTGTCTAGGGGGTAGTGGTGCTCGAGCCCTAGGTAGGGCATCCTGTAGGTCTCAGGCTCTCCCTATTGCGTCTTGCAACGTAGTGGGCCTATTGGACCTCACTAATCCCTGTAATGGCTCTGCTAGCCCCTCCATAAACATGTAGATCCTCCTAGCCTCCGACAAATCTGACACCATCACAGACAACCTCAGAAACTCCGAAATATATGCCTCAACACTCCCGGTCTGCTTGAGCCTTGTCAACTCCCCAAAGTACTCAGGATCTTTCCTCTCAAACCACTCCAACACCCTCCTGGTGAAATCATCATAAGCGGTCACTCCTGCATGTCCCAACGTGGTCAGCCCATGGAACCACCAATCATGAGCTTCCCCTTCCAGATGCAACGTGGCAATCTTGATTGCCTCTCCCTCCGTCATTTGATTCAGCTGGAAATAGACATCCAACTTTTCGACCCACGCTTTGGCTGAGCTCTTGGAAGAGCCATCGAAAGTTGGGAGAAACAACCTCCCCATAGTGCGTTGCAAGTCTGTCCCCTGCGTGTAGCCTCCTCCACTCTGTCCCTTGGGCCTATTGTTGCCCTTCAACTGGAAAAAATCCCTGAAAGTGATGGCTTTCCCAAAATCAGGTCCATAGGACTGATACTCCAAGAAATAGTCCCCATAAGGCATATCCTCCTGCTCCTGTTGCCCACCAGCTCCAGATGTTAGGAACGTGGGAATGGTGGACCTAGGGGGTGTGTTTGGAATAAGAGGCATGTTGGGATTAAGGGATGCGTGGTGTTGCGAAGTGCCAGATCCTTCCCCCAATTGGAAATCCCCTTGGACTCCCTTACCCTTGTTGCCGTTGTTATTCCGCTGGCCCATTTCTTCAATGTTCTTGGACAAGTCCTGCACTGCCTTCAACAAAAGATGAGCAAACTCCTCATCCTTGCTCCTTTTGTCTCCCTCATTGTCCCCCATGTTTGTTTCCACAACCTCCGGTTCAGTTGTCACAGGATCTAGGGTAATCTGCAACTGCCTTTCTCTGCTCCTATACCTCTGCCTTCGGTAAGTCACGTTTTGCTTATCCTTCGGTGTCATAGACCGTGTTGCTCCCACAGGTTGAGCCAAGTCTATGAGCTCTGATACCACTGTAATATTCCTAGGGAAAATTTACAGTAAATATGCAAAGCAAACATAGACAAAAAGCCACAAAATTTAAACACACGAATCAGATCACAGAAATGCACCAAAACTGCACTGCTGAGCCATTTTATTAAATTATGAAGAGGGTACAATTAGGTGTTGGAAAGAGTGCACCTAGGCTTGCTCAAGGCAAGCTAGCCAAGCCCAAATGACACTAGGAAATTCCCCTCAAGTATGCTGCTGCTTTGTCTCCTGGCTTTGTGTTGAACTGCCCAAAAATACGCTGTTGCGTGATAAGATCTGCTGCTAGGGCCTCCTGTAGTGCTCAAAAAATTCCGGGATATTACCCCCAGACTCTCCTCAATATACCCAGAATAACGCACGAATTAATTAGGCTATGGTTGACCCCGAAAATTCGGCCCTCTTTTGTCTCTATGGCTCTACTGCTAGGGAATTTGGCTCTCCTATTTATCTTGCTGCAACTGCTCCCAAAAATGGCTGCAAACTCCAAGCAAAGGCTCTCTCGGACGACTCCTCAAACCTCCAGCCCAAGCTCCCTTCACAACTCAGCTCACAAATGAGCCTCTTACAAGCACTGTGTAGTCCCTGTGCTGCTCGCTGAGTCTCCTCCACGCAAAACTCGCACCGCAGTATTGGAACTTGGAACAACTGGAAAAGGGTGGAACTCCCTCCTTGGGTTGGCACTTGATGTCCATTGAAGCAAGGGTTGAGATCTCCGCTCGAAAACACTCATGTGCTAAACATCACTGCAAACTTGGCTTCAGTTCAAGCGTGCTATGTCAAAGACACAATTTCTAAATAGATGATTGAATGACCAAATGGGTGCCTTCCCTTCCTTTTTGTCAAGATGCCTCCAACGCCCTCATGTGGACCCTCCTCGATTTCCTCCCACCGAATTTCCCTGCAAGGCATGTGTATTCTCCATGTGGGCCGAAATTCCCATGAGGTGGCCCCCACGCTCTACTAAAGCCACAATTTTCCCCCAGCTCTAATGTTTGGGGTGCTTCTAAGTCAAAAATCATCTGTGGGGACTCTAATCCCACATTTCCTAAGTACAACCATGCACTATAACAAAAGTGGCCAAAATTGATATTTCACTTAGCAAAATGCTAAGTGGGAATATCACAATCTCACAGGCATTGGACCACATACATCAGAATGGATCAAATCTAAAACTTCTTTAGATCTATTCTCACAACTTGGAAACGATTTCTTGATGTTCTTTCCAAGTGAACATCCTTTACATACCCCATCATGCTCTATCTGCAATTCAGGAACTCCTGAAACTATACCCTTTTGACTGCAGGACTGAGCTGACTGCAGGTCAAATTTCAGCCCCTTTGACCAGAATTGACTTTTGTACAGTTTGAAGGATTTGGATCAACATTTTGACCAGGTTTGACTGGTATCTTGGGCTTGGAAATTGGCACAGATTTCTAGACAATTTTTATTGTAAACTTTGCTGAAGATTGAATTCTCCTAAGAAGAAAAGTTGGCTGGGTTTTTCCCAAGGTTGGGTTTTCCCAGGGTAATTTTTGTGTCTCTTGTGTTTGGCTGTCTCTTTATGATCCTACTGTTGTCATTGCATTACTGTTGAAGATTTTATATGTGTAATTGCTTAATGATGTAAGTGACATAAGATAACTTGAGTATGATCATTGGAAGTAATTATCAAGATTAGAAAATCAGTGTCTATTATAAGAAAATTCAACATGGATGGGTATATCACTAGCTCTTTGCCCACAAATTCATGGCCTTAATATTTCATTGTTGCCCTTAAAAGGAGGTCAACGTGTAATTTAAATTGGCCTAAGTTCACTGTCTGAGACAACCCTGAAAGAGAGCATCTTGAAAAACAAAAAATAATTTTTTAAAGTGATCTAAGCCTCCTGTTAATAGGTTGGCTTGATGGAAAACACCTTGTATTTTCTTATGGGCAAGTCGATCCTAATTGGTTCAGGTCGGCTCCAGTGAAATCCGTGTCTTTTAAAGGATCAAGTCAGCCCCATAATAGGCCTCTTCAATCTGTATATATGCCCTAGTTGTGGCAATCAAAGGCACAAGATCAAGCACCGTTTCAAAAGGAAATCTTTTGTTTTAGCACAGCTTGAGCCTACAAGGACGTATCTAGTGAAGGCCGAAGTTGGAATATCTTCTGAGATAAATTTGTGGGTTTGAGGCTGAGTTGTTTGTTGAAGAAAAGACCAGAACGAAGCCTGCTTTGAGGCTCTTTCTAAGACAGATCAAAATTGTTTCTGAGGCAGTCTGAAGCAGATCCAAGTCTGAAGCCCTTTTTGGAGGCCATTTTCTGTGGTTGTTTCGAGCTTCCCTGAGGCAGATTGCGAGCTGACTTCTAGGGAATTTCTGTGGAAAATAAAATCTCTATCTCAAGGCAGATCTAAGGCATGAATTAGTAGAAGACCAAAGATATATCAAGTCTCCTTCTGAAGCAGTACTTCTAAGACAGATCCGAAATCTCTCTGTGGCTAATCCGCAGTTACTGCTTAGGTTGTTTTGAGACTGAGTTTGAGGCATCCAAACCTGAGGCTTTCTAAGGCAGATCTGAATCCTTGGACAGATTCAAACCTGTGAGGCTTTCTGAGGCAGATCTGAATTCTTGGACAGATTCAAACCTGTGGTAGTCTGAGGTCTGAGGTAATCCTAGTTTGAGGGAGATCCGAATCTGAGACCCTGAGGCAGACCGAAGTTGTGCAAACCTGTGTGGCAGACTGAATTTGTGCAGACCCTGTTCAAGCAGCCATTGAAGAGGAGATTGGAAGGATGTCTAAGGGTGGTTAAATCATCTTCTTTAAGCAGAATTAAAAGTGCTGATTAATGGCACCTTTGAAGACAGCTAAGAACGAAGAAGACAATAATTACACTGACATGTGAAGTAAAGGTGACAGTGTGACGAGTCTATGCTTTCTAAGATCAAATTTGAGATTAGTAGAAGCAGGCCATAGAGTAGACAAGTGGCACATTGGAGTTGCAGTGAATGAATGTAAGCAGTGAATGTTCAATAACATATTTGCAGTGAAAGTGTCATGATGATATTTGTTGAAAAGGATTGAGCATCATTGTAAGTGGGCCATTGTCCCTGGTAAGGGAGCCCAAAATTATTGTTTTATCTTTTAAGGGTGGCAGGGTAGTGCTAGGCAAGGAAGTTGTACGTTCCTTTAGGAGGTTGTCGCCTCTTTCCATTGGATGCTGGTAAACCAGGGGTTGTAGCTCCTTCCAGTAGTGGCTGGTAATTAAACCTGGAGTTGTAGCCCTTCCAATTGTAGTTGGTAAATCTAGAAGTTGTAGCTTGCATCACGATATACATAAATTGTTTATATATATATCTTGTGTTCCTTTGATGTGATGTTATTGGTTAATGCTTTATGATACTAGATTGAAAGAAAAGTTGAAATATTGATTTCTCAGTATTTCTGACAAGAGCACCTACAGCTTCATCCATAGCGTGAAGAGAAATGACTTGACTGTACATTGAGGAGAAAGCTTGGTTTATGTGCACTACAATTTGAGGTTGTTGTCCTATTATTATGAGGTGGCAAATAATGATAGAATATATATGACTTGGGACAACAATGTAGAGGAGGTGAATTCAGAGGATGGAACTTTTAGAGCTCTTGGAGGCTGAACTATTTGGATGATCACATATCATAGATGTAACTCTCATCCACTAGCAGGATTCCAGATGCAGGAGCTTTGCTTTTATCTTCACAACCTCTAGTGTTGTGTTGGGGCTGTGTAGGTCTCGGTCGAGTTCAATGAGTAATTTCACCTACTCCTACTCCTGTTGTTCATAGATCACAGGAAAAGAATTTAGAGGTTTCTCGTGGGAATAAGAAAGCTTAGTAGATACTATATTTAGTTGTCCTTTCCTGTTTAGAATTTAGTTTCTAGAACTTAGAATACTTTGTCTGTATTATGGCCTCTTTTGTAACCATTATATGACAGTTTAAGTTTGAGCTTTGAAGTTTGAAGTTTGAACCAACCTTTAAACTGTTGACTGCATCTTACAGCTCTTTGGTAATGGATATTATGCTTTGTTTCGTTTCATGGTTGATGTTAGCTATGACAGTCTGTTGATGACAATTGTTATATGTTGAAACTCAAAGGTTGATGATTAATCATTTGAGGACAATGTTATAACTGCTAGGTGATTTATGTTATATGTGTACTAAATGGTGGATGCTTTAATGATCATTGTTAATCTAGTAGTTAAATTGATATTTTGATGTTTTCTGCAAGAAATTCAACATTCTGCATTTTTTTTCTTGAATATATTTACATCAAAATATATTAAAATGTTCTTTATAAAAAACACTTCTGGAATGCTCTGCTCTTGGAATTATTTGAAAATTGTGCTTCCCACTACCTGCTCCCAACACCCTTGTTCTGTGAATCTGTACAAATGGGGTAAAAAAAGAAAAGAGATTATGCAAAAAATATGGAAGTGTACTTCTCATTAATAAGAAAAAGCATGCAAATTATTTAAAATATTAGAAATTCTCCAGCATTGTCTATGTGTGTCTTCTCTAAAATGATACTTGCATAATATATAGAGTTGATAAACTTTAAGATAAAATATTATAACCTAGCTTAATCAACTCTCAAGTGCAAACCTTGAGTTTTTTGTCTTTTTATGGCGGGGTGAGGTTGTCTTACAAATCAAGTCAGAACATTGGAGAAATTTGAATTGTTGGCAGTTGGCTGAATTTCTGTACGGAATTGTCCAATTTGTCCAAATTCTGCTACTATGCTTTAAAGGAGAGTTTGGAAGTAGTGCACCATTTGGTGTTAAAAAGTAGTTTCGGTCTTGAGGAGTTAAGAAAATAAATGTTAGAGAAAATTATACCGATGCCATTAAAACAGTATAATGTTGGCAAGCAAAATATGAATATTAGATCCTTTCATATTCTAACCTCCTACAAGAAAATTACAAATTAGGTTGGCTGTCATTTTGGACTTGTTCAGTTTTTTGGGTATCTTTTGTTGCAAATTGTTTTTACTAGGTAGTGTTTGGGATTTCATTTTGTCTTATAATTGTACTGCAATTTCTTTACCAGGATATTATGACTAGATATTGGCGGATGAAAGGTAGGCCAACATTGTGGCTCCCTGGCACTGACCATGCTGGCATTGCAACGCAAGTAAGCAAGTTGAATCCAACAAAGAAATCACGTTTTGATTATTATTTCCAGTTGTGGTAGACAAATTATCTGATGTGAATGATCGAGTAGATTCTTTTTATCTTCACCAGTTAAGAGGTCTACTGTCTATGTGACTAAATAATGTATGGGTAATTTTGTGATTTTCTTAGTATCATATGTATTTTACTTATTAATTCCTTCTATGACATGGTTTAGTATTTAGTATTTACTAAGTCTTCCAAAGGAAGGATGGGGAGGTGTTCTTGTACTCCAGAAGATGAATTAATAATACCAGGATACTTTATGCATGGTTCTTCAAAAGTTGCACACTGAGAGAAACACCAAAGGAAGAAACTGTAAAATATGTGTTTTGGAGCTGTATAGTTTCTTGAACTTATTGGGTATGGGTCTCTCAAATTACACCCCTCTTAGTTGTTCCTTTCAACTGGAAACTGACAATTCTAGGAGACTATGAATGATCAAACAACATAACAGGGAACCTATCAAGTTAGAAGTGATTACTGTCAAGCAACATAAAAAGGAACCTGTTAGAAGGGTTCACTTTCCTTTGGAAGAGGTGTATAACAACTTGCAATGATGACTAGTCTAATGCTTGCCTTGGACAGTTGACTGCATTTAAAGTTGATCCGGCAGAAAGGATAACAACCACAATATATGTGTATAGAAAAGATGTAGACTCTGTCCAGACTGGTGCTAAGGTGAATGCATTGGCTCTGCTCACGTAAGTTGGGAGGGAGAGTTAATTGCAGTATTATACAAGGCAACTGATGGTCTTGCAGTTCGCTGATGTAATCATTCTTTTTACTGTAATATAAGATAGCTTTCCAGACAGAAGTTGCATAGCTAAGACAGACACACTTGCTCTCTTCCCCTATGATAGTAGAGGGGACAATTGCAATATTGTCTATTTAACTGATGGCTTTGCTGATGTAATGCTATTTTTTACCTGTAATATAAGATGCATGCTTTCCCCAAATAAGCTTGCATACTTCAAAAGCATATCTTGATAATCCTCAACTTCATTTGACCATGCATTTGACACATTTATCACCTGAAGGTTTTGTTTCAACCCTTTATAGGTGTTTCATTTTCAAAGCTATGCATGTTTGCTAACTCTACTTACGAAGTGTCTTTTGTGGCTAATCTTATGAAGTTCGTTCTGGTCCTTACCTCAATTTACAGTTGCTTGAAAATTATCATTTTTCTCTTTGTTCAAATGGATTCACTAGTCAATAGATGATGGCACACACTTTTAAGATGACAATTTCTAGGATACTTTTATCTTTTGGCATTTTTCTAGGTATGCACATGCTTATTGGCCCCTAGCATGCAACCTTTATGAACCACTTATGATTTTCACTAGACCTAGTATTTTTTCTAATTTTTTATTGCCTTTTGTACTAAACTTGCTATCTCATTATGTCACGACTCATATGATACTAGATAACCTATAGCCTTGTTGCTATGTAGTATAATGCATGCTAGACTATTTCAAGGGCTTATTAATTTACTTTAACTAATTGCAATGTTAGGCTAGTGAAAACAGTATACTCCTGAGTCCTTACATACATATATTGTTGAACCAGGATAACACTATGTTCATGTGGTTGGATAGATAAATCCCACAGTGGATGGAGGTTTTTATCTCTAACCGGGAAATTGCCATTACAGCTCTTTCCATTGTTCCTCTATTCAAACAGAACTCAGTTTACAGACTTGCAAGAATCTTTTAGTAGCAAATCCCAGTTTCAGTGGACAGATTTACATATCACTGTTGAGAGATTTCATTGCAAGCATATCCATCCACCTCATTCTTGCAAGATTGAAATTTTGAATAACCAAGTGGTACCTTGTTTGACCTTTGGATAGTTGAATGCACACAGATGGCATCACTTGAGTCTGAATGTTCCAAAAAATCAAAACTTTGTTAATAAGTTGAAGTTCTTTTTGAAGGAAAATTATGCATGAGTATAAAGTTTAACTGGAAGCCATTTTATTTGATGGGAGTGTTTAAAAAATATGAATCTTGAAGCTTCCTCATGGTTTATGGCATGCAAATAGTTCATATAAATAAGTTAGCAATGAACACCTTTACATATTGTTATTTTAGCTTCCATAAATAAGTTAGCAATGAACACCTTTACATATTGTCATTTTAGCTTCCATATATCAGTTTATTATATTTTATTATTGAATGCTAATAAGAACATTGATGTAATCTGCAGCATGAGATTATATTGTGCAATGTATTTGTGTTTACTTGGTTAAGAAACCCAAAATATTTCAAGTGCAATTTCAATTTTCACATCAAGCCTATTGTAATTATCTCTATTTGTCGCATTCATTCACTATTCCAACTCTATTCACCATTATAGGAGAAACTATTCTCTAGATTGCTATGTATATTGTGGGTACTTCCCTTGCCTTCTCTCCTTCAAAATTTTGTGCTTGGATAGGAGAATGTATTTTCTTTATATTTGGAAGGACTGATAAAAATAATAATTAATTTTGGAACTACCGGTAATGGTTGTTGCAGCTGGTTGTGGAAAAAATGTTGGCTTCTGAAGGCATAAGAAGGGAAGATTTGAGCAGAGATGACTTTATAGGCAGGGTTTGGGAATGGAAGAGGAAGTATGGATTCCTTCAATCTAAGATTGATAATTATTTTGCTTGCTCTTGTTATATCTCTTTAATTAAATGAAAATTTTACATGTTTAGTAGAAATGCTTGAATGTAGCATGTATGGAATTTCTCTTTTTCTCAGGACTACTGGGAACATTCCTATTTTCCCATTTTGAAGTCATTCCAAGCAAAATATTTTGTAGTCAGGATTGGGTGACAATGCCACCTATTCTGACAAAGAAACAGGCTTTTCAGTGGCATCATTCAGTTTATAGACAGAATATATGCTAGTAATTTGCCTTGAAGTATGAAAGTTTCCTAAAAATTCCCTGTTTTACTGCCCAATGCTACATGCAAATCCAAAATCATAGAGAAACCTTTAGAAGGACATCCCCCTTGTCTTTCTCATGATTGATGTAGAATTTCAAGAATAGGACATGTTGCCGCAAAATCTAACAGGTCTTGTAGAGGGCTACCCTACAAGGCAAGCACTAGACCAAGTGACAACAACAAGGTAGTGGCTCACTGTCACCACAGCGACTATGCCCTGCTCATTATGGATTTTCACCAATGGGAGGAGTCCCCGTATATAGGTCACTTACAAGAGATATTCTAGGCTGAGGCATAAGGTGACACACTAGGCTTCCAAGGGATAGCTCAACTTAAATACTAGGCTCAAACAATGAAGACAATGCAATTCATATCCTTTAGAGAGGCCAATTCTAAGGCACACTAGACCTAGGGCTTGATTATTAGCGTGTAAAGTGGAATGGCCTAAGTTCAAGGTGCTAAGAAAAGGTTTCCAACAATGTATATCAACCAAACAAAGGCACATGAAACCTTCAAGAAGCCCTCAAGTTGAAGCTTAACCAAACTAGGGTTTCTCCTAGGGAAAAATAACTAGGGCAAGAGAAATTATGGAGAAAAATGGAGAGATTAGCCACCAAGAGGAATGATTTTGAGGCAACCACTTCTACTCTTGATGTTGAATCCTTCCAATGCCAAAAATTCCCCTTCTAGCCAATTTTGCTCCAAGCCATAATTGGGTCGCTTATCCTTAAGAAGGTCGAAATAAGAGGGAGAAAGGGTGCAAAATTGAATTTGTGGATAATGTAAAGTTTGATCACCTATTAGACAAGGCCAGTGCCTAGTCCTTGGGTGGATGGAGTCTATGGATGTTTAAGATTGGCTAATCCTTGCAAAGGAGTAAGGATATTTTGATGCCCTAGCAACAAAACCCTAACTATTACCTTTGTGAGGGATCAATATTCACTTGGAAGAGCTAATTTAAAGATTCACCAAGGGGATTGTCATTCACATATTATACATGAGTAATGCATGCAATGATGAGATCTATCTTCTATACAATTTATCTTCAATAACAATGGTGCAATAGAAAAACCCTAGATCATCAATACATTCCATACATTAGACATAAAATCAGAAATTTATCAATAACAAAGCTCACTTACAAGATAACATGCATGAACAATCCTTTCATTGATCCAAGATAACTTCTCCAAAGACAAGAATATAGCTCCAATAAACAAAATGCTCCATAGATCACATCTCTCCAAAGGTACAAGAAGGCCAAAATTCTCCAAGAGAGGCCGAATTAGTCCAAGTGATGATGATTGGAATGAAAATTCCTCTACTCTTTTTATATGAGGAGGATGAGTCACAATATTAGCCTAAAGCCCCTACTAACAAGTTTAATCACAATGAACCCTTGGGTTACAAGCCAACCCACTAGCTTTTGATCAAAAGCATAAAACAAGCCCACACATGTGAGCCGCTAGCTTCTAGGGCTGACATCATGCATGAAGTATGCTCTAAAATGCCATGCGTTGGTGCTAGGAGGTGCCAAATGTGATGTAGAAGCATGTAAAAGTCATGATTTGAGTGTTGGCCCTCAAATCCACCTCAATGGCTCTATGTGGCCCCAAAATCTAGCTGGGGAACCAAAAAGTGGTCTCCATGAGTCTCCAACTGCTTATAGTGTCCATCTTTGCTCCAACGTTGAGGGCTTTCTAGGTGCTACTAGCCCTCCCAAGTCTCTAAAGGTGAGACCATCCTCATCTGGGCCCTGGATCAACTACCATCCCTCATAAGGTGCTAGTGCTTGCCTGGGGGCATGTTGGATTTAGGCACGCCATCTTGAAGAATCATCAAATCCAATCTAAAGTGGTAGAACGTCTTGGGTGCTGGAGGTGCCTAGGGTCATGTGTGATGTGCTGCAACTGTTAGGAGGCCCATGGTTCTCAATGCTTCACTTGATGGTGCCGATATGCCTCTCTAATGGCCTAGGTACCTGTGGGTAAGGTGCCCAAGACATGGGTAACTAAACCACTCAACAATCCCAATACAGATTCTAGTGAAAGCAACCAGTCATTAGAGGCAAAAATCATTATTGCATCTAAGTGAACCAAGCTTGAATGTCATGGGCTATTTAATACTTCAAATAAATATCTCCTTACAAAATCAAGGCCTTGAAATCACAAAGGTGTTTTCAGATTTTCTCCCCATGTAGGAGTGGCTAAAAGATAACACTATTAAGTGTTTTAAGGGGAAGTAACATTTCCCCAGTCCACCCTTCAATTGTTAGGTGTTGGTGAGTAATAATGATGATATGGTGGGGATAAGACTTCATGGCCAAGTGCCATGGTCAAAGGGACCGATTGATGGGGGATCCACATCTTGAATATATAGATGTGAGGAGGGAGCAAATTGTGGATGCATGAGTTACCAACTTGGCCTTTGCTTTTCCACCCTTCTTGTGTGCCTTTTACTTTTGGTTGATTTTTCTTTGTATTATTGCTCTTAGCTTAAGGGTTAGAGCTTACTTTGAATGATATAGAAGTTGAATTACCCCTTAAGGATGAGTCATTTCATCACTCATTGGGGGTTGGGACATGCAAGGGTTCCTTCTTAAGATGTAATGAAGTAACATGTGGTTAGGGACTAGGTGATGGCCACAAGGAGTGAAGTAGAGCTCATGTTAGGCTTTTTCACACGCTAATTTATATGTCCTGGCCATCTTTTGCATTTTGATATTCGTTCTTTTGATTTTGTTTTGTGTCCATGATATACTTTTTCAGTTTCTTTTAGCTGCATCAACCTCCCAGGGCAATGTTCCGGGCCCTACCTAAGTATGAGGATGTATGGGTACGAAATCCGAAAGAACCAATGGTCAGTTGAACCCAAAGAATGAAGGTGAGACGAGGGCTTGTAATGTATGATGAAAAGTGGTAATATTACCAATGTTGTATGAAGCAGGGGCGTTTTTTGGAAGCGGATCCACGGAAGAGTCATTTCCCAAAAATTTAGGAAGTGAAACATCTACTATATATATATATATATATATTTATATTTTTTTGCATTTATATTAAAAAAAATTCTAATATACCAAATTAGTTGTAGAAGACATGAAAACATGCATATTTTTACATAAATCAAGATAGATATGGTATCCATTGTAAATTTGTACATCAATGATTAATTATTCCAACATCAACCATCTAGAATCTAGATTCCTCCTCTTGTCTAGCCTTTGCCTCTACTTCGATTCTCTAGGGATATTAGTCAACATTGCCCAATTTTGATCAAACGGCCTAATCCAAGCCTTATAATATGGTAGAGAAAGCTTAACATGCCTGATCAATGATTTTGACTTGAGTGAAGGGTACATTTTTGCTAAGGCCATGACAAAGGAGTTCAACAATCAACAACACCAACACTGGGGTACATATAGGGCTCGGTGCTCTTGATTAAATGCCAATCACATGCCCTCATACATGATATAATCCAATGAAACGCCACAATCCCATTGATCCTGAAAACTGTTAAGTCTGCTGAATTTTGAATGGGATATGAAATTCTATTTTCTCCATATGAAGTCTAATGATGTTGGAACCACTCTCAAACGTCCCGAGTCATTTCATGGTAATGTTAAAAATATAAGTAAAAAGGATGAAAATGAAAGATAAAGGAGAATGTCACTTTTATTGTAAGAATTTAACATTACCATTTGGGAGCATCAAGGGGCACCTTGGAAGTATTCAAAAAGCATAGTTACTCACATAATAGTTCGAAATAAAAGAAAATCCCTGCGAAACCATGTGAGCCGTCCACCTTCTCTTGGATCTGCTCCTGATCCGTGGTGGATACACACCCGAACCTCAATGGATGCACAACCGATCCTTTCCAAATCCGTGGATTGGGCAGCTGGAACCGCAGATCGGGCCCCTACGGATCCGATTTTCCAGGAATCACCAAAAAATGGTGGAACTGCGGATCCGATTTTCGGATCCGTGGTTCCGCTGGAGGATAGGTGGCGGATCTGTACGGGATTGGATCCGCGGTTTCGCTTGAGTATCGGTGGCGGATCTGTACAGGACTGGATCTGCGGTTCTGTCGGAGGATCGGTGGCGGATCCACATGAGACACGGTTCTGCCTCCTGATTCTTGGGATCAGATCTGTACGAGATTGGATCCGTGGTTTCGCTGGAGTATCGGTGGCGGATCCATATAGGACTGGATCTGCGGTTTCGCTGAAGGATCGGTGGTGGATCCGTACGAGACACGGTTCTGCCTACTGATCCTTGGGGGGGATTGTTCTTGCAAGTTGCAACTATGAATATGACATAAGGATAGATGGAACTACCCTATCTCATTCAGGGCTTCCCAAGTAGTGCCTCTCCTATATCCATTAGGCCATTAGGAGAGGTTCCATTGGACTAGGATCGAAGATTAACCCCCCATTTAAGGTGAGAGAACAAGATCACGTTCAAAGCCCATCCTTCTTTGAAATCACCCCATTATCCATTGCAAATGCCCCAAAACAAACAAGCATAAGTACCTGATTGCAAAATGATTAAAGTACCTTTTGAGAGGAAGCTCCCCTTCGTCCATGTGCTCATGCAGATGGGTGAGAAGCATATGGCTGATGTAAGTGGTGGAGATATAATGGCATTTCATCAGCTAGTGGTGGTTGTCAGGGGCTATTGGCTGGCCGACTGCGTGTCGAGAATAGGAGAAATTTTTTCTCCTATAGGGTTACCCATTTTCGTGGGTAATAAGACAATCAATGCAATTATGAAATTGACGTCATTTACTTCAAGTTTCTTGGATTTTATCGCTGTGAACTTTCACCCTTAGGTTTGGTCCGAAATATTAAATTACAACAGTAATATTTCACTTGCATTCAACTCAATGTAATGTTGATCCTGTAAGTCATGGATGTCTCATATCTTCAATAACAAAAGATGCTATCAAAACATCTCAAACCTTCAAAGAACATGGGCACATGTGAATTTGAAGGAACATCACCTAGGATCATTAGCTACCTCCTAACTCCATCATCCCTAAATCAAACATCACGGGCCAAAATCTTTGGACACCACATTATGAGCTGTTCAAGACATCTACAAAGATGGTCACATCTCCATACAAGACCAAGACAAGTGGATTAGATATATCAAAATCACAATGACAAACAACTGCACAAATCCCATCCCTCTTGAAGTACCATTCTTGTGGTACAAGCAACAAACAACATAGGGCTGTGAATAACCTGTAACCATGGGAATCTTGCCCATGCACCTGGAAACCTTTGGCGATTGAAGGAACAAACTCAATGAGGTGACGTTTCTCTTTTTGAGACAGTCTTGAATCAAGAGTAACATGAATTTCAACTCCCTCTTCCTGAGAGAATTGAACAACTCTATCCCTCTACTCTATAACATTCCCGTCCGCTGGAAGCTTGGAATTAGTCACTAATTCCATAATAGGTTTCGAACATATCTCCATGGCATTTTCCAAACATGCACTGCATATGCCTCCTCTAGATGAGAAGGCTCATCTAGCTTCTCATTGGAATGCACAAGTGCCACATGACTAGTAGGCAACTTGTAAATGGCACCCTTATACACACCTTTAGCCAAAGTTATTGAACTTGCTAGACTACAATCATTGATACGGCCATGCTTTCCTTTAATGTAACTCTACAATTATGATTTGCCATATAAGAAACAAAAAGACATTTTTTCTTCAAACTAGGAACAAATAGAACATCATTGAACTTAAGAACATCACTTGATAGCATCTGGAAGGAAATGGAGCCCAATCCTCCCATAGGATAAGTAGCGTCATCACCCAACTCCACACTCATGCCTCCCTCTTGTGCCTAAGGTTCATTGAAGAATGTTCTATCATAAGTCATATGTATTGATGCCCCATTCTCCACATACCATCCAACACTTAGGTGCATTGTTAGAAGAGAAACAAGAGACTATGGAAAGGTAGCCTCAAGTTGTGATGACCCCTCATCCATTCCTGCTATAGTACCTGCACTCGTTGCAACGTCTCTTTATGGCTTGGTTTTTCCTTTTTTCCTTAGACATTGGATGGCATAATGTCCCATCTGGTGACATCTAAAACATTGCATATTGCCGAATCCTTCTCCTAGATTTAAACCTTCCTTCTTACTGTTCTTGTATCCTTTATTACTTCCCTTCTTTGTCTTCCCAATGAAGGCTACTTCTTCTTTCTATGTTGAACAGGAGTCCAACCTGAACTCTTCTTGCATAAGGTCATCCCAAAGCTTTGTGAAGGTAAGGAATTCTTCATGAGCACAAACACCTTGGATGAAAGGCCTCCACGAAGTAACAAGTCCATTCAAGGTAATGGACTGTAATGTCCCCAACTCAAACCATGAAAACTAATAGCAAATTGGTTGTCCTTTCCTTGGCTTACCCAAGAGAAAATGGACATAGAGCTACATTGGGTTTAGGCTCATGCATGTTGATTACTGTGCATAGATAATATTGAGCATGACTGGAAGTTATTTGGAGCACATGCATGAGTGAACTAAAGACCACTGAGACTCATGCACTGATTTAGGAATGAGTTGGCACTCTTCTTGGAGTTAACTAAAACGCATGCATGCATGAGTGAACTAAAGACCACTGAGACTCATGAACTAATTTAGGAATGAGTTGACACTCTTCTTGGAGTTAACTACAACGCATGCATGCATGGGGAGATAACTGAGAGTCTAGTCTAGCTACTTCATAGTAGTTTGACATGAGTTATATCTAGAGTATCTCCATTAGACTGAGCACGTGGTTCTTCTCTCCACTTCTACTTCAGTTGAACTCAAGCGTACTCCCTTAGCCCTCCGCATGGCCATCTCGTCTTAGTTCACCATTAATTAATCGAAATGCATGGAAGAGAACTCCAAGAAGACTGGTGAATTAGCAATGCCCATCTCCTTGAAACCTTCTCTTAACTCCAACGCTTGAACACTTTACTTTGGGCCATCCTCAAGTCAACAAGGCACACCTGCACATCAACTTGAGTCTCACTAATGCACATGGGTTGAAGACATAGTCTTGCATGGATAGTTCGATTTCCATAGTTGGTAAATGGAGAAGGTCGCTTTGGTAGTTATGAGCTGTATGTTGTGAGTTCTCTATTCTCTCGTGCTACAATTTTGGGCTTAAGCTTTGGTAACATTGAGTATCTGTAGTTTTGGAGAGACATATGGGCTCCCCTACTTAGAAGGGTGTGTTTTTGTAGAAGAGCTTAGGTTTGTGAGACCCTAGCACATCATCTTTTCTGGGTTGCAATTATTCATCAGGCTTGGAGGTCTATTTGGAGATAAAATTTAGAGGACAACTTCATATTTGTGTTTATTTCAACAAGTAATCTTCATATTTCTAATATTTGATTTTTATATGCAAATAAAATTTCATATTCTGTAGTGCCTTCGTTTTGGAAATATTGTTATTTTTCTAGTATCTCTATTCGAGGATATTATAGTGGTATCAGCACTGCAAGACTTGATAGCTTGTTTGGGTTAACTGCATGTGTGAAGAGTGTGGTCATAACCTGGAATCACGTGAATAAATAAATGGTTGGAAATAATCAACCATCCCATCAAGTGAGGAGGAAAAACAAATGTTTGTAGAAATATTAAAACAACTACAAATGAACAACCTTTATTTGAGTGAGATGGCTCAAAACACAACAAATGGAAGAATTTTGGTGCATAAAGGGAGAGTGGAAAGTAGCAAGGTTGAAGAAAACAATTGAACATTCTTTCGACAAAACTTTAGGCTCAACACAATCTAGACCTTTCATGCCTATTTTTATACAAGAGGAACCTATGGAGGACAATGAGGATGCTAAAATATTAGCTTATGTATAAAGATTTAGGGGCAAATTTTCAATCATCCAGCTCTTTTAAGGACTATTTGGAGGTCACAAAGTGCACAAATCCAAAGCAAAAGTAATGGAACCAAGGGAAGTAGAATTATGGGCTGTAGAAGAGGTTGGGACGTCTATCTTTACCAAGTTTGATGGATTAACCAAGTGTACAACTAGGGCTTGGATTTAGAAATTGGATACTTATCTTGCCCTAAATCAGATGAAGGAAATTGAGGCCATCAAGTTTGCTACCCTTCACCTTGAAGGAGCTGCACATGAATGGTGGTATCACGGTTTAGTGACACAAGGACATGGTGCAATAGTCTCTTATGATCAGTTCTATACTACATTGATAGAGTGGTTTGACCGCAAGGATTCAGAGGCACACTCTAGAGAGTTGGCTCAATTGAGATAGGTTGGGACACTTGATGCATATATTTCAGAGTTTCAACAGTTATCAATCATGGTTTTTGATGTGACTGAGAAGAGATTGATTTCTTGGTTCATAGAGGGCTTGTTAGAACCTCTCAAGGGTTGGGTCAAAGCTTTTGATTTGCTAACCTTGCAAGATGCTATTAAGGATGCAAGGAATATGGAGTTATCCACACCACTAGCTAGGTTTCCTAGCAAGTTTCCACATAGACCTTGTTACCCCTCTTTCAGCAAGGGTACTTCAAAACTTTTTGGCCACACCATATAAGCCCAAAGGATGTGCCTTATAAAGCCCTATGGGTGTGTGTGTTGAAATTTCTAAGTCTGACACGTCAGAAATCCCTACTGTATTATCTGGTTTATTTTCTCCTACTTGTTCTTTTCATTAACAAGTTATTTATAAATATAAATACCGAAAATAAACAAAAATACAACCTTAACACATATACAGACAACAACTGAAATAACTGAGACAATCACACAAGGGACACCATTATTTTTGGACAATCGTCCCCGAAAAAACCCAATGCGGGAAGATCGGTGCAACAGATATGAGGGTTTTACTATTATGCAGTTTCTGAATACAACTAGGGTGCTAGAAATGGCTCACTCAACAGAGAATGCCCTCGGCAGAAGTACCTCTCCTCAAAGACAAATATTCCGGTTGATCAGACATCGGATGATCGATCCCACAACAACTACGACAACTCCTTAGCTGGACAGCGAAAGCTGCTCCAAGCTTCTCCACTGCTTTGCGTCACTCTGCTAGGGACTGCGTCACCCTCTCAGCTCACCAGCACTCAGTCTACCCCATGAAAATCACCCAGCGCTGCCTCTTGGCCCTGCGTCAACTCTGCTAGCCTTTGCGCAGCTACTAATGCCTCTGCGTCAGCCTCTTGGCTCTCTGTGTCAGCCCTCTGACCCTCTGTGTCACCCACGCTGGCCTCCTCAGCCTCTGCGTAAGTCCCAGCTGCCTCTGCGTCAGCCTTCCCAGGCTCTGCGCTGTCTCTCTAGCACTATCTCTGCCTCTCTGCCATGTATTCTCGGTCTCGTGCCAAACTGCCTCTAAGTGCAACAGATCACTGGTTCTATTCTCTCAGCAAACCCCGCTCCAGAAAATCGAACTGATTGATCAATTTGGTGTATCTCCAATTGACCCTTAAGCCTCCTCTTATACTTTTCCTATTGAGTCTTCAGCAACTAAGATTAAGACCCTAATCAACGGCTAAGATTAGATTTGGCTTGATCCATGTCATTTAGAATATTCTCACCCAGTTTTATATTAATACCCATTAATCTTTTAATTTTCCTAAGTTTAGACTTAAAAACCCCACTAAAAATATTAATTATTTTAATATCTCTTTAATCGGGTGGAATTTCCCCAAACAATTTTTGGGTCTTGGAGATCTTATGTGCCTTAGCCTCTCCACCAATTTTCATGGCTAGAGCACATCCGATGCTACCACAAATCAACATTGTGTTGTTTGTGAAAGTGACTCTTAGATCCCCATCGGTGTGGACGACCATGGCTATTCTTGGTATTGATTGTTTCATGATATGTCTTCCTCTATGGCATTGCTAACTTTCCCCTTGGTGGGTGGTAATTCTCTGCCTTGATGGATATTTTAATATCCTAGGATGGTGTGCGAGTATCATGGAATAAGCATTGCTAGGAATCATGGTTTAAGGGAGCACTTGTATCAATAAAGCCTTGTAAGGGTGATCACCATATGTACTTTTCCTTGACATTATCCCTTTTGATCCCAGTGCACCCCGCTACCCACATGTGCCATGTGTCTTATGTATTTTGCACTCTCCTTTGGCCTTGGCTTTGCATCCTAATAGTCTCATAGTTCCCAATGCATTTGCATCTCCCAAGGCATCATGCTATAGGTTTTGAGGCAAAGAAGGTGTCCATTTGATTCTCTATGCCTAGATGAACCACTTGTCTTTTGAAGCAGTCAAAACACCCTCACAAAACTCTAGTTATAGTAGTGGACCCAGTTTTGGGGCAAAGGGGCTTTCCATGTGGCAGTGCAAGCAACATAATTTGAAGCTAAGTGATGAGGTGGACATGTCCAAGGGTCATCCATATAGTGTGCACCTTACATCACATGAAGCACTCACAAGCATCGTGTAAACACTTTTGGAGTAACCCAAAAACTAACAATTGATTGTGTTTCAAATGTAGAAATGGCAAATAATGGATCTTATCATAATTGCTGACTGATTCACTTAAATGCTTTGTGAAATGAGAATGATTTTGAAGTTTTTTCATAATCTTCAAGTTGCTGTTTCCAGGTATGGAAGGACCATAACAAACCAGCTCAAGAGGTTGGGTGCATCATGTGACTGGAGTAGAGAACATTTCACTCTTGATGAGCAGTTGAGTCGTAAGTCAATACTCGTGCCTGTAAATTCTTGCTCAGTGGACTTTCACTCTTTGTGGAGATTATGTTCAATTGTAATTCAAGTTAGCTTTCAATAAGAACATAAACTGTGTGAAGGATAAGCAAGTTTCAAAGATAGTTTCAACTGCCAGTTTCTGGCTACATGCCAAAGTTGCACCAATTCTTGTTGCTGAAATGCAAACATTAGACAATTATAATGTGAACAACAAAAGCAGAATTGCAAAACCTGCTAAATTTTTTTCAATGGCATATTGTATTCTGTGCAATTTGCACATTTGTGGAATCCTTTCAAACTGAATGGATTCAATAAAGAACTCATGACTTTGGCTACTTGTTGTTTTTATGTTTCTAAGATCTTTTCAATGTTTTTGTTTGCAGAAGCTGTTGTGGAAGCTTTTATTCGGTTGCATGAGAAAGGCCTTATCTACCGAGGTATTGGAAATCTTATGTGTGGGATAAAGACATTTTTATTTGTCTTGATAACCCTCCTTATTTTTCTTAACATGCATCATAAAACCTGTCACAGAACTTTTCAATTTTTCACTTGGTTAAATAAAAGAAGATTTCATTTAATTACTGGATATAATACAAGTTTTTCGAGCAGATAATCAGTGGGAATTTCTTGTTTAGTTCTGGGATCCCACTTAGATTGGACAGAAGAAGCATGGCTTTTAATGCTGTACATGTCTTCATTTTTTGGATAAATAAAATGAGGTTTTGATATGTTTTGAGATTGCACCTGAGTAATTCAGTTCTAGCATAATTTTTTCTTCTTGTTCTATTATTAATAGCATCACAAGCTAGATTATAGGACAAAAACACTTCGGATAACCTCCTGATTTCCAAAGTAATTATAAAAGTACTAACACAGATAACTAGAGCTGGTCTCTACGGTATTCTAGATGCTGCTTGCTGACAGAGAGAATTTGAAAATGAAGTAATCATCCATGGGAAAATTCACTCTTTTGCAGTTGGTGGTCCATGGAGCTTCCTTTCCACTTCCGTTGGTGATATAACCCTGCTTCCTATTGCCTCTAAGCACGTTTAACTCCAACTGTGGTTAAAATATGTGCAGTAATTACTCTTGAATCAGCAGAAGTGGTTCAAGTGAGCAAAGGAGATAAAGTATATCTGCCTCTCTTCCCACTATGAAATTTCCCCCTTTTGATGGGCGTGGTTTGATCTCTTTTGCATATGGCTCTTAAGGCTAGCCATCAATTCCAACATCAATTCCCATCTTCTGTTGTACTAGTCAAAATTGGGTAGCATTGGGAGGTACTCTCACATGCCCTTGGTCCTAGGCTTGTGAGAGAAAATCAGCCACAAAGATGATGTGTGGGATTTGCACTCGAGTTTGGGGTTTTGGACCCAAAGGAATGGGCTTGGAACCCAAGGAGGGGAATTTAATATTCTAATTTAATGTTAATAGTGTTGAGAAATCTAGGGCATACCAATTAAGTGATCTCGCTACTATTAGTAACTGCTTGTGAGTGCTTTTTACTTCTTTAGATTAGGATCTTCTTTTACTTAGGTTGTAAAGCGACAAAAGACAATGAATATAGGCTATCACCAAGGGCCAAAACCTCTCCCACTTGAGAGGAAATCCCAAACAAATTCTTCTTCTTATAGAGATTCTGTTAAATTTGGCAACTAGGGCAAAACTCCACCTTGGACAACTCATATGATGCAATTGATATTTTTATTGGATTCCTCTCTCCGAGAGGTGTAGGATTGATCTAAAGATTATCTCATTCTGACATGTACAAATGGAATTATGAATTTATTTTGTTTATGGACAAATTGTCAAGGTCGGCCAACAAACTAATGTAGGCTCAAAAGCCCAACAATCACGTCTATTCATCCTCAACGTTTGCATATAAATAGAAGGTGCCTTTGCCTCATTTAGACATCACTCAACTTCTCACACATCTCTCTCTCCTCTTATGATTGGGTATGGATTTCAGGACAACCTCTCTCCACACGTGCGAAGAAGAAGACTGTTTTCTGCGTTGACCGAATTTTAGGGATAGTTTGACCAAGCGTTGACCGACAACGTTGACTTTGTCTGACTGTAGATTTGTGGGCTTCTTTTTGTTTTGGCAGGCCGCATTTTTGGGCACAGAAATCGAGGCAATCTGTACTGTTTGACCAACGTTGACTACAAAAGGTTTGATTGTAGCATTGACCAAGTTTGACTGAGTATTTTTCAGACTGTTTTGGACTGATTTGATTTGCTGTTGGAGGCCGAGTTGACCGAGTTTGACTGCACTGTTTTGGAGGTCAAAATCTTCCCTGTTGACCAACGTTGAATTTCTGTGGCTATTGTTTGACTGGACAAAATTCACATTGATTAGGCAAGTGAATATTGCATATTGTACTCTCTCTCTCTGCTTAAATTTTGAAGAATAATAAGAAGAATTAATCAAAGGGTTTCCCCACATTGGGGTTTGTTCCTGGCTGGTGCTATATCTTGTGTCCTCTTGTCTTGGCTTGTCTTCTACTATTTTATTTATGTTCTATCTACATTTACTGTCATGTTAATGTGATTGCTAATCTGGAAATTGATATTGGGCTAATAAGAAAATGAAGTAAATTGCTCTTAAGCATAGAACATACCATTGTTATCTAAATCAACATGGTATCAGAGCTGAGGTGAAGACAAAGCCCAAGCAAGAGTGAAAAGAGCAATCACTGAGATTTGTTGGACAAGGACAAGATTCAATGGCCTCCATATCCTACGTCAAATCTGATGACAAGCTCAATGATAAATCTGATTATCATGCATGGGAGATGTCTCTTGATTTGACTTTGGAAGAGCAGGATGTTATGGATTATGTGTAGGGAAAGATTTCTGAGCCTCCTTCAAATGCACCAGCTACTGCTAAGACAAAGTACAAGAAGGGTGAACTTAAAGTAAAGAGGATCATCAGGGATTCTATTCATAAGCATTTGGTTGCATACATCTCCGATTTGAATAAATCAAAGGAGATATATGATAGGTTGGTTGGCATGTTCAAAGCTAGCAATGCAAATCAAGTTCTCTTTCTCAAGAACAAATTGAAGGACATAAAGAAGGGAAGAGGCGAAGATATTCAATCCTACTTCATGAGGATTACTGAGATAAAAAATGTTCTTCTTTCGATTGGAGAAGCTATTGCAGATAGGGAACTCACTCTCATTGCCCTTGGAGGTCTCCTTCATGAATGGCATGTATTCAACACTAATATCCTCAACAATTACAGGATTCCAGGTTTTAAAGAATTGCTGACTAGATGTTCTCAAGAAGAAACAAGGATGATGGAACTAGATATGCCTTCAAATAGGAATGATCCTACTACATTCCCCGCTCATGCTAAGAAGAAGAACAATGCAGTTTCAAAGAAGCAATGTCAAGGAAGACCGGGTTTCAAGAATGGAAGGAAGGGAAGATGCTTCATTTGTAACTAGTTTGGCCACTATGCTGGGAGTGTCCTAATAGAAGGGATACACCTCATGATGATGATAACCACAACAACAACAATTTCAGGGGCAACAGCAATCAAAGGAATAACAACAGAGGAAAAAGGAATGCTCTCGCTCCTCAACAAGGAAATGGCCGCCATCCCAAGAGATCAAGAAACACTAGGTATGATGAATCTAATGTTGTTGATAACAAGCAAAAAGAATTTTATCTTATATCTGCCCTCTCTACTGCCTCTCCTCCGGATACCTTGGGAAATTAGTTGATTGATAGTGGTGCCTCAAGGCACTTCACTGGGTATAAGGAAGCTCTTTCAAATCTGATTGAAAAGGATACAAATTTGGAAATTATCCTTGGAGACAATGCCACCTATCCCGTGAAGGGAGTTGGGAATGTTACTCTTCAACTGAATCAAGGTAACACCATTCATCTACAAGAAGTACTATATGTACCCGATTTAAAGAAGAACCTGGTATCTATCTCGGCAATGGAGGACAAAAGATTCAAGGTGGCATTCATCGATGGAAAGGTACGTGTGTGGAATAAAAATTTCAAAGATGCGTTTACACTTGGATTCAGGGTTGATAGCTTATATCAAGTTAGAGGAAGTCCATTGGGAGCTATGTCTTGTGACATATCACTTCAATTCGAATTATGGCACCGGAGGTTTTCCCATCTACATTATAAGACTCTGCCCGATGTGAGGAAGATGGTGACAGGTATGCCCGAATTTAAAGTAGAACATGAAGGAAAGCATACTAGGGGACCATTCCCTTCAAGTGATAGCAAAACTACCGACATATTGCAATTAGTTCATTCTGATCTATCTGGTATGATGTCCGTGAACTCTTTGGGAGGATATTTATATTATGCTATCTTTATGGATGATTTCTCTCTTAAGGCTTGGATATATTTCTTGAAGAAGAAGGACGAAGTATTCTCATGGTTCTGTTCTTTCAAAGCTTTGGTCGAAAATCAAATAGGGAAGAAGATCAAAATATTGAGGACCGATAATGGAACCGAATATGAATCAAATGAGTTCAATAGCTTTTGTAGAGAAGTTGGCATTAAGAGGGAGACTACTACTACATATGCTCCTGAGCAAAATGGTGTTGTTGAAAGGAAGAACTGTTCTATCGTAGAAGCCACTTGTGCCATGCTTCATGATCAAAGCCTTCTGAAGTTCTTATGGGCCGAAGCTGCAAACACTGCCGTGTATGTTCAAAATAAATGCCCTCATAAAGCATTGGACTCCAAAACTTTCGAAGAAGTTTTCACCGGTAAGAAACTTGATGTTTCTCACTTTAGAATTTTTGGTAGTCCCGTATATTTTCATGTGCCGAAAGAAAAGAGAAGCAAATTGGATGCTTCTGGGAAGAAAGGAACATTTGTGGGCTACAGTGAAACTTCTAAGGCATATAGAATCTATGTGCCTGGTCAAAGAGAAGTGGAGATAAGTCATGATGTCACCTTCGATGAGGATGCTGCCCTTGGGAAGATTAGTAACCTTCCTATTCCAAGGAAGGACAAAGAAGCAGATTTAGGAAAGTAGGGAGAACGCAGGACGAGCCGATGCCCGATGTTGAAGGACCAATGGATCCCATTGATCCACCCTCTCATGATCCCTCCTCCTTGAAAAGGAGGCCCTCATGGCTTAGGGAAAATCTCGAAGATGCCGAGAAGCATGTTGCACCAAGGGGGACATTTCGTGAAAGTAAGAAGCCAAATAGGTACCAAGGGTACTTAAATGTAATGAGCACCATTGTTCAATCTGAGTCTGGCACATTCGAAGAAGCTGTGAAGCACCAAGTTTGGAAGGATGCTATGAACGAAGAGTATGAGTCGATTATGAAGAATGATGCCTGGGATGTGGTTCCTAGACCCAAGGACAAATTTGTTGTCACCTCGAAATGGCTCTATAAGATCAAGCATGGAGTTGATGGAAGTGCTGAAAAGTACAAGGCTAGATTTGTTGCTCGAGGCTTCTCTCAAAAGGAAGGTGTGGACTACAATGAGATATTTGGACCTGTTGCCCGATACACTACCATCCGTTCGATTATTGCCCTTGCTGCCTTGCAAGGATGGAAATTGGAATCTACACCAGATGGATGTCAAGACCACTTTCTTACATGGTTCAATTAAGGAGGAAGTCTATGTAGAACAACCCGAGGGGTTCGAAGTTCAAGATCGTCAGACACATGTATGCAGGTTGAAGAAAGCCCTTTATGGGTTGAAGCAAGCTCCTCGAGCTTGGTATGAGAGGATCGACAACTATGTGATGAAGCTGAGATTTACGAGAAGTGAAGCTGATCCAAACTTTTTTTTAAGATTGAGAATGATAGACCTCTCATCTTGGTACTTTATGTGGACGATCTCTTTTTGATAGGTGCAGACCCTCTTATTCATCAATGTAAGAGGGAGTTGGCTTCCAAATTCGAGATGAAGGACCTAGGATTGATGCATTACTTCCTAGGGTTGGAGGTCTGGCAAAAGCTAGGTGAGATTTTCCTTTCTCAAGGAAAATACATTGTAAAGCTACTTGAAAGATTTGGGATGGTGGACTACAAGTTCGTGACTACTTCGATGGAATATAACTTCAAGAAGTTATGCGGAAGGGCTGCTGGGCCCAATTTGGGAAATCCTTCTGAGTATCATCAACTCGTGGGGACCTTGATGTTCTTGGTGAACTCTCGTTCGGACATATGTTTTGCAGTGAACACATTGAGTTAGTTTATAGTCGAGCCTCACCACATACATTGGATTGCTGTCAAGAATCTCTTGAGATATCTCTAGGGCACAATCACCTATGGACTGAGATACACTGCTGGGAATGTGAGGCTCCATGGTTATTCTGATGTTGACTGGGCTAGCAGTGTGGTGGATCGTAAAAGCACATTTGGATGTTGCTTCTCTCTAGGTTCTGCTTTAATATCTTAGATGAGCAGGAAGCAAAAGTCGGTTGATTTGAGCACCGTTGAGGCCGAATAGATTGCTGCTAGTATGGCCTCTTGTGAAGCTGTTTGGTTGAGGAAGCTATTTAGTGAGTTGTTTGGACATGTGCTGGATACCACCGTGATCTACTGTAACAACCAGAATGGGATTCGTTTTTTTGAGAATCCCGTGTTTCATGACCACTCCAAGCATATTGATATCAGGTACCACTTTATCCGGGATATGGTACAATGGGGAGCAATAAAGCTCTGTCATATTCGGATTGATGATTAGGTCGTAGATATTCTTACGAAGCCCCTAAGGAAGGTCAAATTCTTAACCTTCCGTGAACGACTTGGAGTCGTGGAGAGACCCTCTTATGAGGATCCCGTATGAGATGGATGTTGAGTTCTGGGAGCTCCAGAGGGCTTGGGGTACTTTTTGGAGCGATGAGCAACCATAGGGTGAGTGGTTCACCTTCCCCTAGTGGCGCGTTGTGTACAGGGTAAGTGGTTTACCTTCCCTTGTGTTACCCCATGTTGAGATATGCATAGGATGAGTGGTTCACCTTCTCCTATGGCATATGAGCAGGATGAGTGGTTCACCTTCTCCTGCCGTTACATCCTACCCATGCAGTCCGGGACTCATGGGAAGTACTTCTTATTTGGTCAATGAGTAGGGAAATGAGGATAGGGACCATAGTACTACCAATGGGCGCATCGTGTACTACCGTACTCCCTTTGCTAGGATGTTTGATAATTGATCTGAGATCAATGGAGATTGACTTCGGGTCAGTGGAGAGTAGTATGATACTCTCGATTATTGGAGACTGACTTCGGGTCAGTGGAGAATGGTATGATACATTCTCGATCATTTCTTCTTCATTATTTCTTCATGGTTCAACAAAGCAGAGCGGAGTAGGGATGACAAGGATGGAACTGATTGTCAGATGGTTTGGCAGGTGGAGTTCTTCCTAGTTGAGAGGGAGAGTTAAATTTGGAAACTAGGGCCAAACTCCACCTTGGACAGCTCATATGACGCAACTGATATTTTTATTGTATTCCTCTCTCCGAGGGGTGTAGGATTGATCTAAAGATCATCTCATTTCGACATGTACAAATGGAATTATGAATTTATTTTGTTTATGGACAAATTGTCAAGGTCGACCAGCAAACTAATGTAGGCTCAAAAGCCCAACAATCACATCTATTCATCCTCAACGTTTGCATATAAATAGAAGGTACCTTTGCCTCATTTGGACATCACTCACCTTTTCACACATCTCTCTCTCCTCTTATGATAGGGTACAGATTTTAGGACAACCTCTCTCCACATGTGCGAAGAAGAAGAAGTCTGTTTTCTGTGTTGACCGAATTTCAGGGACAGTTTGACCAAGTGTTAACCAACAACGTTGACTTTGTTTGATTGTGGATTTGTGGGATTCTTTCTGTTTGGGTAGGCCGCATTTCTGGGCACAAAATTCAAGGGAGTCGTATTGTTTGACCATCCTTGACTTGCATTGACCAAGTTTGACTGAGTATTTTCAGATTGTTTTGGGCTGATTTGATTCGCTGTTGGAGGTCGAGTTGATTGAGTTTGACTGAGTTGTTTTGGAGGTCAAAATCTGCCCTGTTGACCAATGTTGACTCTCTGGTTAGGGCTTTCTGTGGCTGTTGTTTGACTGGACATAATTCACTTTGATTGGGCAAATGAATATTGCATATTGTACTCTCTCTCTGCTGAACTTTTGAAGAATAATAAGAAGAATTGATCAAAGGGTTTCCCCACATTAGGTTTTGTCCCTGGATGGTACCATATCTTGTGTCCTCTTGTCTTGTCTTGTCTTGTACTATTCTATTTATATTCTATCTGCATTTATTGTCATATTAATGTGATTGCTAATCTGGAAATTGATACTGGGCTAATAAGAAAATTGAAGTAAATTGCTCTTAAGCATAAAACATACCATTGTTATCTAAAATTAATAGATTCTACTTGACGAATACCAAGACCAAGACCAAGACCCTTGACCTATTTTCCACTCCAAGACCAAGACACAAGTTCTCTTTATGAGATCCTTAGACAACAATAGTCAACCTTTTGCTCCTTCCTCCTTCTCGGCTTCTTCTTCAACCTCAGCGTCCCTCTGCTTCATGCCTTTGGCCTTCTTGAATTAGGTCTGCAATCCTTGACCTTAATTCAGAACCTTCTTTTAGAGAAATATTCTTGACACCCTTGCTTAGGATAGAGTTTCCTCTTGGCTTGTCTCGACTTCTCTTTTAACTAGCCCTTCTTCCACTTCGGCTCCCTAGGAGGACTGCAATTTTCCTCGGCTTCCATTGCTACAACAAACCTCTTTCTTCCTTGCACGTATGGAGGTTTACAACCCTTAAAACAGGCCCAAAAATAGCCCTAAGAACTTCGCTTTTCCTTCTTACTTCGCTGGTTGGGAGGCTTCTTCTTTTACCTTTTTCGTACCTCTGTTTTAGATCTCTGTTCCACCGAATTTTCTGCTCTGAAATGTGGACGTGCTGCCATATTTATAGTTGTTGTAGCCTCATAATGAGCCGACTTGTCATCCAGCTAGGCCGACGTGTCATTTGGAGAGATAATATTATTCCTTTTGAAGCTGACTTGAAGGGAGATGCTTGTGCTTGTCTTGGAGGGACATTTATATGTATCTAATGATTCATACGAAATGTAACATGCCCAATAAGGGTCCTTCATATATGACATTGACTCAATTTGACTTTTATGGCTAGATGACAAAACCTAAAGGCTCACAATGGGGCCATTACTAAAATAAAATTCCTTGCTCATGAAACCCATGAGACAAGCATTAGAATAATAATTTTACTTTTCTTCTTTTCATCAATTACATAAAATCACAATTACACATGTCATTATGAAGACTGAACCTAGTTACACTTTTCAAGACTCCCTCTTAACTAGGGAGGTCTTCATAATGGTACTTGGTCATTCTCAAGCTAAAGAATTTCTCATAAGAAAAGTTGGATTGGTAACCCATTTGTATAACATCATATCAACCAGCATTGTAACATAGCAAGGCCTTGACTAACAGCTCTATCTCTCCACGAGATTTAAGCTCAATGCTGGTGAGACTAATGATGTATAGACACCCTCATCATTGTCTCTCTCGGAACATACCCCACCTGGGTTCTCAGGGTGTGTTCCACCAGAACTATTCTTATGTTGGATTCCCAATCCTCAAAGAATATCGGTCTTCTATGACTACTCTTATCTTGGATGCCCTAACTCATCCTCAAAGAGCATCAGATGCCAGATGTTTACTTAATCCTCCATTCTATCTTCCCAAGTGAAGACAAGAATGATGTGTCTATCTCTCCCTCTTAATTACAGAGGACATATCTATTCCAATAAAGGAATGTACTCATTCCTACGGAAGGAATGTACCTAAGCTCCCTCTTGGCTTAGGAATTTCCAAGTTTCTTCCAAATAAGAAACTTGTTTCCAGACTCCCTCTTAATTAGGGATCTATAATAGCTCCTCAGGTGGAGATGATGGGACAACCAGCTGCTTGAAAAACTCCTCCTCACGATGTCATGAACTTCTTTTATTGAGGAGTCTTCATGTTTTTGACTTCTAGGTAGGGCACCAGCCATCCATCACTTTCATCCATGAGTCGGTCATGTCATCATCGGAAAGTGATCCATTAGTCCATATCTGGCCTTCCTTCATGCCATGTTTACTTAAGGATCTTTCATCCTACTACATGTACATCGGTGGTGGAAGACATCCATAGATCTTTCCTCGACAACCCTGCATAAACCCATCCAGATATTTGTTCAAAAATAAAGGAACGAACATTAGAATCTACATTACCTTTGTGATGGTCTTTCAACATGACATCTTCTAGTTTGCATCAACGTCCTGCATACATATCGACACATCTCCCAAAGATATATATTGTCAAGGGTCTCTTTTTTAGACTCCATCAGAGTCTTCATATCTTCCATGGAGATATCCTAGTCAAATCTTCTTGGTCTTTCGGATGTTGATTGCCTTTACCATGGTTGCATATTCCACGATCTCTTCCTTCCTTTCTTCACACATTTCATTCCTAGGAGCTTCCAATCAGAGTTCCTCAATTGTAGTCAACCACCTCATATTACACATGAGGACATTTTATGTTGATTTTAGTGAATGTGTTACCCATGCATTTATGCATTCCTTCGAAGGAGGAGATCCTTCCTTTGATTATGCTCTCAAGATAAAGCATTGATTCATGTTACCTGCAACCATATGACATGCCTCTTCAATATAGACTGTAAGCATACATACCTCATTTTCCTTTGGGTCATCCAGACTTCCTGCGACAACTTCCTTGATTGAAATAGCTTCAATCTTGATTTGCTTCTCCTTTTATGTCATCATGCCATCATCCCATGAATTCCACAAGTTTGGAATTCCTGATGAAACACTTGCTTCCCCTCATGATCAGTGAACCTTTTGAATAAGATTCCATTAGAGAATCTTGAGGATCTAAAGTATCCCCATCAGCAGATGTTTCCTAGATGTATGATGAACCTTGTGCTAGATGACCTTGCCACTTGTGTTTTCAATGAAACTCCCAAGAGCTATATCCTTGACTTCCATAGATTCTAACTATCTTTCAATAGTGGAGATCTATTACTTCCTCCTTCTTGGACTTCTTCTTTTCAGCTTCCTCCACTTCCTCGGTGATGTGGGCTTCTTCTCTTCCTCTTTTGTTATTGTCCTTCTTGAGCTTAGGACAATCTCTCCTATAGTGCCCATATTCTTGACACCCATAGCATTGTATTTTAGCCATGTTCTTCTTCTTTTTCTGAGGACCAAACTTTCCAAAATTTCCCTTTCTTTTTGTCATAGCAGCATATGCTTGATTTTGCTCACCTGCTCCCACATCAGATTTGGCCTTTAGTCTAGATTCTTCAATTTTGCATAGTGACCATAGATCCTGGAATGGAGTAGCTTCTTTCTTCCCATAATACTTGAAGTAAAGTTACACCACTCCTCCAGTAGTGCATTTAATACAACTGTAGTCATTTCTCTATCAGACATGACTTCTCCCAGATCTTGTAGTTGATCTCGGATTTCAGATATCCTCATAAAGTATGAGGCTATTCCATCTTCCCTTGACATCTTCAACTTGTAGAGTTCTTGCCTTAATGAGATGACTTCTCCAACAGTGCTTACGGAATACAACTCTACCAGTTTGTCATAGATTTCTTTTGAAGTTTTGAGTTGGATACATATGGGATGAGGGGATCCTTGATAGATTCTATGAGAATCCTTTGAGTCCTAACTTCCCCTTTCATATACTTTGCAAGAGCTTGAGCATATTCCTTTCTTGGTTTAGTGATAGATCCTTTGATATGTTCCATAACCTCATTTTCAATGAGATTCAAATCTGTCTTTTTCTTCCATGCAAGATACTTTGAAGCCCCAAGCAATTTGTTGCTTTCCTTGCAAAAAGACATTTTGACAAATTCAGATACTTACTTGATAGGATGCTCCTCCTTGCTGCTTCCTTGACGTTGATGATGATATAGAGAGTAGAAAACTTCTCCTTGATGAAAGTAGTTTTCTTCAAGAGTGATCCTTGATCCCATAGAGAGTGAGATCTCTTTGGATTCTTTGGTGAATATCAATGATGACTTCTTGGTGATGTCTTCAATGATAAGGATCTTGATTCATAGATCTCTTCAACTTGGCCTTCTTTTCTTGATGATGATCCAAGACTTCTTTGTAGACTCCTTCGATCTAGGGTTATAATGCTTCCTTTGTAGATCTTGTCTTAAAGATGATCTTTGCTTTGATGCCTTCCTCGAGATTTGATCCTTGAGTGTCCCTTGATAAGATGCCCTTCCTTGACTTTGTCACCTTAGCTCTGATACCATGTTGAGAAATCTAGGGCATAGCAATTAAGTGATTTCTCTTCTATTAGTAACTGCTTGTGAGTGCTTTTTACTTCTTTAGATTAGGATCTTCTTTTACTTAGGTTATTAGTGTTCTTCATCAAACAACTACCAATGCATAAACCATAAAGAGACAAGAGACACAGAATATAGGCTATCAGCTAGGGCCAAAACCTCTCCCACTTGAGAGGAAAACCCGAACAAATTCTTCTTCTTATAGAGATTCTGATTGACGAATACCAAGACCAAGACCCTTGACTTATTTGCCACTCCAAGACCAAGACACAAGTTCTCTTGATGAGATCCTTAGACAACAATAGTCAACCTTCTGCTCCTTCCTCCTTCTCGGCTTTGCTCTGCTTCAGACCTTTGGCCTGCTTGAATTAGGTCTGCAATCCTTGACCTTAATTCAAAACCTTCTTCTAGAGAAATATCCTTGATACCCCTTGCTTAGGATAGAGTATCCTCTTGGCTTGTCTTGACTTCTCTTTTCACTAGCCCTTCTACCACTTTGGCTCCCTAGGAGGACTGCAATTTTCCTCGGCTTCCACTGCTGCAACAAACCTCTTTCTTCCTTGCACATATGGAGGTTTACAACCCTTAAAACAAACCCAAAAATAGCCCTAAGAACTTTGCTCTTCCTTCTTCTTACTTCGTTGGTTGGGAGGGTTCTCCTTTTACCTTTTTTGCACTTCTGTTTTAGACCTCTGTTCCACCAAATTTTTTGCTCTGAAATGTGGACTTGCTGCCCTATTTATAGTTGTTGTAGCCTCATAATAAGCCAACTTGTCATCCAGCTAGGCCGACGTGTCATTTGGAGAGCTGATATTATTCCTTTTGAAGCCGACTTGAAAGGAGATGCTTGTGCTTGTCTTGGAGGGCTATTTATACTTATCTAATGACTCTTACAAAATGTAACATGCCCAAGAAGGGTCTTTCATACATGACATTGACACAATTTGACTTTTATGATTAGATGACAAAACCTAAAGGCTCACAATGGGAGCCATTACTAAAATAAAATTCCTTGCTCATGAAACCCATGAGACAAGCATTATAATAATAATTTTATTTTTCTTCTTTTCATCAATTACATAAAATCACAATTACATAAAATCACAATTACATATGTCATTATGAACACTGAACCTAGTTACACTTTTCAACAAATAGGTTGTGTTGGAGGTCACTTGAAGGGCAAAGAGCTTCTTAAGTAACCTAAGGACAACTATATATGAACATTGAACATTGTTGCAACCTTTGTGTCTCCAAGTCAACTCTAGCCCCCCATGCAAGCATAGAAGCTACACCATGTTGTTGAGTGCTTAACGCCCTCCTCAAGACTTCCAACTGCTTTTCCTCCAATGGAGGGCATTCTCCAAGCACCCTCCTCTAGGTGGTTAAGATGTAGAACATCACCAAGTTTTTTGAAGATCTCCAATGTTGTAAGAAAGAATGTTATGCAAATACCCAATTGAGGTCAAGCAACCACTGAATAAGCCATCACTGATGTGCTATTCCATCATAGATCTAGGGGCTAATCATACACCTTGTACACCAAATCTAATGAAGCACCTTGAAAGATGGTGTAAATTTTTGTGGAGTAACCCTGAGAGCTAATTACTAATTTGGCCTTGGAGAGGTCCTCCAACATCTCTTGCTTGTAGATAATTTCCTTTTGGATAATACCGAATAACTTTGGTCAGGGTAGGGAGAGGAGGTCACAAGGGAACACTTGAGTCTTGGAGCAAGTAGTGAAACCTGACCTAGATCTCAAAGTATCTTAGAAACCTAATACAAAGTGTTCTTTAGACTCATTATCTTGGAGATAGAATAGGAGGAAAATCTTCTAGTACCTTAGGGCGTGGTGGTTTTTTCCCATTTGTAGGTGACGTGAGCAAACTTGCAATTGGTAGAGTGTGATCCCAAGGCCATGAAATCCAATGTAGTCGAGACAAATATTGAGATTGAACTCTAGCTTCATGAAGTGCTCATAATAAAAGGCCATCTTGGGGCCAAGAGTCTAAGGAATGCGGGGGGGGGACGCAAGTTCTTTGAATGTACCTTCAGTGGATGTTATCCTTGACTATCCTATTGAGATCTCCTTTTGTGGAAAGGATATGGTTGAGGACATAGTAATTAAAAGGAGGGAGATGGTTGGTTTGTAGATATGCTAATGCACTGAAGGAGTGAGGTGGCTGTTGGAAAATCGGAAAGGTAGAAATATTTTCTCTTGTTGATAATTACTTGTGATTTTTATAAGTTATTATTATCTTTCTTATGTTCTTCTTTTTATCTTAGTCCGTCAAGCAGTTATCAAAACCAAAACACAAAGATCAAGGAGACCAGATGTAGGCGCAAAACCAGGGCAAAACTCCTTTAAAGGAAAACTTAGTCAAGAACACTTCCTCCAGTAATTCAAATTAGATAGACCAAGACCCTAGACCAACATACCTTCCTCCTCCACCAATTCAGCCCTTAAACTGGTCTTCTAACCTTCAAAGATCAACTGCAATGATATTGCATCAACCCTACTTCAATGCTGCATCAATACTGCATTAAGGACAAATTTCGACCCTTCTACATCAAAATTTTGGCTCAGCTTCAAGACTACAATTTCAGCCCTCCAATAGCTTCAGTTCCTTCACACGTGTGAGACAAGAGAGGGAGAATTTCGACTTCCTTAGCAAAATAACGACCTCCTTCTCCTTTGCTAGCCCTTTCCTTCTTCCTTCTTGAATTTCACACTTTTACTGCTTCGAGCCACTGCAATTCAAACTTGTGTGAGATGATTTTCCAAATGAGTCGAGTTGCTCCAATATATAGTGAGATGGTGAGGTCGAATTCCCCTGTTGAGTCCGAATTGTCCTTCCTTGAGGCTGACTTGGTGGAGAAGGCCTAATTGACCTATTTTATATTAAATTAATTTTCTTTCTCGACAAATAATTCCCAAGAAGGGTTCTTTACATTATGACACGGACAAGGACACTTGACATAGACCCTAGTGTTGAAAAATGTAACTAGGTTCGGTCTTCATAATGACATGTGTAATCACGATTTTATGTAATTGATATAAAGAAGAAAAATAAAATTATTTTTGTAATGCTTGAATCACGGGTTTCGTGACCAAGGAATTTTATTTTTAGTTGAAGCTCCCATTGTGAGCTATTAGGTTTGGTCATCAAGTCATAAAGTCTAGTAAAGTCAATGTCAAGGATTGAAGACCCATTTGGGCATGTAATTCATTGTAAAAGAAAATTTGTTAACCCTCCAAGACCTTGTCACAAGCTCCCCTTGAAGTCGGCCTAAGGATAAATCTAGAAAGGCATGTCGGCCTTGTCACAAAGAGAAGTCGACTTATTTTGGATGCACAAACCACTATATATAGGGCAGCTCAACCTTCATTTGAGGAAAGAATTTCGGTCAAGCATAAAAGACAAGAAAGAAGTGTGAAGTTCACAAGGAAAGAAGCCTATAGCCAAGCGAAGGAAGGAGGACCATAACCAAGGTTATTTCAGATCTATTTTGGGTTAATTCACTCCACACGTGCGAAGTATAGGTGCTGTCTACTGCAGAAGGAGTCGAGGTATTGTAGTCACACTTGAAGGTCAAGCCAAGGAAAAAGTTAGGTTGGGGATCAAGCTGAATTACCAAAGAAGAAGCCTCCACCTAGAGCGAAGGAAATCAAGTTACCAAAACTAATCAAGTACTGCAACTAGGGTTTCTGAAGTAAGGCCGAGAGTTGCAGGTCTAATCTAAGGGACCAAAATATGAAGGATAGCCAAGCTAGTGGGAGAAGGAAGAAGTTTGACCATCATTGACTCAAGGAAGAAGAAGTTGAATCAAGAAGGCTTGTGACTTGGTCTTGGAGAGGTTGTTGTGTCAAGGGTCTTGGTCATGGTCTTGGTATTCGTCAATTGAAGTCTCTATAAGAAGAAGAATTCGTTTTGGGTTTTCCTCTCAAGTTGGAGAGGTTTTGGCCTTGGCTGATCGCCTATATTTTGTGTCTCTTGTCTCTATCTTGTTTATGCTTTGGTAACTGTTTGATGAAGAAGAACAATAATAATCTAAGTAAAGAGAAGATCCTAATTTAAAGAAGTAAAAAGCATTCACAATCAGTTATCATCAAAGAGAAATATCCTAATCCTAATGCCCTAGATTTCTCAACATGGTATCAGAGCCAGGTTACAAATCAAGGAAAGGGCATCTCATCAAGGGACACACAAGCATTCAAGGATCAAATATTGGAGGACATCAAAGCAAAGTCAAGATCTACAAAGAAGTGTCACAACCCTAGATCGAAGAAGAAGTCTACACCATAAGAAGTCTTGGGATCCTCAAAAGACCACAAAGACCCTACTCAAGTTGAAGAGACCTACAAATCAAAGTATCTTGAAGACTATTCATCCAAGAGAAGCAAGATCAAGGACGTTGTCATCATCTTCAAAAAGTTCTAAGGCAATCTCCCTTTCATTGAAGCAAGGTCCTTACCATTGAAGAAGATCATCCAAGAAGCATCAAGACATCATCAAGAAGTCATCATTATCAACAAGGACATCACCATCAAAGGATCTAAAGTGATCTCCCTCTTTGTGGAGTCAAGGATCATTCTTGAAGAGAACTATCTTCATCAAGGAGAAGTTCTCTATTATCTATATCATCATCAAATTCAAGGAGGCAGCAAGTGGAAGAAGCATCTTCACAAGTAATTATATTTATGTCTACATCTGAATATGTCAAAATATCTTTTTGCAAGGAAAGCAACAAATTGGTTGGGGCTTCAAAATTTCTTGCATGGAAGAAGAGGACAAATCTGAATCTCATTGAAAATGAGGTCATGGAACATGTCAAAGGTTCAATCACCAAACCATCGAAATAAGATGCTCAAGCACTTGCAAAGTTTATGAAAGGGGAAGTAAGGGCTCAAAGGATTCTCATGGAATCAATCAATGATCCCTTCATCCCATATGTATCTAAACTCGAAACTCAAAAGAAATATATGAAAAACTGGTAGAGTTGTTTTCCGTAAGCACTGTAGGGGAAGTTATCTCATCAAGGCAAGAACTCTACAAGCTAAGGATATCAAAAGAAGAAGGAATACCTTGATACGTTATGAGGATATTTGAAATAAGGGATCAACTTCAAGATCTGGGAGAAATAATCTCTGACAAGGAGATGACCACTGTAGTACTAAATGCACTACCAAAGGCGCGTGGTAACTCTACTTTAACCATTTATGGGAAGAAAGAAGCTACTCCATTCCAGGATCTATGGTCACTATGCAAGATTGAAGAAACCGGGCTGAAAGCAAAAATTGATGTAGGATAAAATGAGCAAAATCAAGCATATGCTGCTATGGAAAAGAGAAAAGGACCTAAGAGAGTACTCCAAGCCTCAATATACATAGAGCTAATCTCCCAACCAAACTTTGTAGCTTCCATGAGCAATCCAGGCATGATACTCGTAAATCCAATCTTCTTGACCATAACTATGGTCTCCTAGTCAAACCCCATGACCTAAGGAAGCAATCCAGAAATGAATCTCATAGAGCCAATCTTCCCGGCCATATATATGGTCTCCTGGTTAACCACCATGACCTAAGGAAGCAATCTAGGATTGATTCATGTAAGGCCAATCTCCCCGACCATAACTATGGTCTCTTGGTCAAAGTCCATGACCTAAGGGAGCAATCTAGGCCTTTGACCAACTCAACCCTCTTGGGGAGCAATCCAGGTCTTTGACCAACTCAACCCTCTTGGGAAGCAATCCAGGTCTTTGACCAACTCAACTAAGAATTCACTGTGTTCATTGCATAGCAAATACCAAGTTTGGTGCTAGCCAGAGAGTTCAAATATTCAATTAGTTGACGATATATAGAGGGATAAACCAAATCAGAATCAAAGTCTAGCAACTTCTTCAAATTATTCACCATGGGAATGTCCATGGATTTGCAGTTCATTATCCCAAATCTCTGAAGGATCTTAACAACGTACTTTCCTTGACCAAGGAAAATCTCACCAGGCTTTTGCCACACTTCCAATCCCAAGTAGTAATGCATTAAACCAAGATCCTTCATCTCAAATTTAGAAATCAACTCCCTCTTACACTGGACAATGAGGTCCTCTGCTCCAGTCAGAAACAAATCATCAACATATAGTAGCAAAAATCACAAGCTCACCTTTAACCATCTTGAAGTATAGATTTGGATCAACATCACTCTTTGTAAAAACAAGGCTTATCAGATATCTATTAATCCGAGAGTACCAAGCCCAAGGTGCTTGTTTGAGTTTGTACAAGGCTTTCTTCAATTTGTAAACATGAGTCTCCCTCAAATGAACCTCAAACCCTTGAGGTTGTTCTATGTACACTTCCTCCTCAATCACACCATTGAGGAAAGCGGTTTTGACATCCATTTGATGTATCTTCCAACCTGCAATAGAAGCAATAGTAACAATAGTTCTAATAGTAGTGTACATGGCAACAGGGGCAAATGTTTCTTCATATTCCTCTCCCTCTTCCTAGGAGAGTCCTTGCTTTGTACTTCTCTATGCTACCAACAAATGCTTGATCTTTGTGAGTCCATCTAGAAGTCATTACTGAATTTCCACAAATCTTGGTACAATGACATCCTTCAAACTTGTTGGCTTGCTTGCTCCATCAGAACTAGGAT
Organism: Pinus tabuliformis; assembly: GCA_031772625.1. NCBI lineage: Eukaryota > Viridiplantae > Streptophyta > Pinopsida > Pinales > Pinaceae > Pinus > Pinus tabuliformis. The sequence goes on along the minus strand of CM062804.1, from coordinate 870,514,892 downwards.
CTCTTTTGGCAATCCAGTATGATTATAGATGTCAGTACAATTTCTTCCTCCATAAATCAATGGCCCTCGGAGAATCCTCTTGCCACAAATTTTGCTTTGTTCTTCCAATATTTCTGCCTATTGCCAGAGCCTTAGCAACCTTCACGATGTACCTTCAATCCTCACTAGGAGGCCATGGAAGAACAAGTATAACCCAACAAAAAAAACAAAGACAAGAGCCTAACAAATCAAAAGCAATAATAATGAAGGAAGACAAATATAGAGTACTTATCTTTTGAGGATTGAGGAAAATGTCAGCTCCCTCTTAATCTTAGACTTCTTGCATCCATCTTGCAAATCAACCTCATCCGTATGATGTGATTCCTTCCTTGCATGAGCTAGGGTTTCTTCTTTCAGCGAAAACGTCCAATCTTACGGTTTTGTTCATAAAACCTAGGGCTTTCTTATTCAAGCCCTTTTTGTCTGCAAGGGTTTACAAACCCAATATATCCAAATGTCCAAAAAACCTAGAATCTTTATGACCTTTACATGAGATGAAATCCATCATCAATTAGTCAATGATCATCCTTAGTTCCACCAAACCAAGTAGCTCGGCTCAGGGTTGCGGGGGAGCAAATTTTTTAAGGCGGGAGTAGTCAGGGAGCAATCGCTCCTACCTTAAAAAATTCGCTCCCCTTGGGCGAAATTGGCGGGCCGTGCGACGGGCAAGGGAGGGAGGGGAAGGGCCAAAAGAAATAAAAGGCCCTCCTCCCCTCCCATAATTCACCATTTGCATATTGAGAGAGCAAGAGAGGGCTTTTGGAATTGGAGCTTGAGTTGAGGAGGAAGATTGAGAGAAAGATTGAGAGGATTGCTTGGGAGCTTGCAAGGGAGATTGGAGCTTGGGATTGAAGGCCAAAGAGGTAGGATCTTGACTCTAATGTGGCATTTGTGTTTTTTATATGTTCATTGTTAAATGAAAATGTTCTTTTCTCTCTTTCCCATTCCCATTCCTCCATTTTATTGCAGGCAAGAAACTATAACTCCACCAAAGTTCAAAGAATCAAAACTTCAAACATCATGGCTATATGGCTTGGCATTCTCTTGACGTTGGTTCCTTTTTATTATTATTATGGTGTTGGATTTGAAAACCCTGGAGAGGAGGAGCACCTTGGTGAGGAGGAAGAGGAGAGTGGCGATGACGAGGGCTCAAAAACGAAAGCAAACCAAACCCCATTGTGGAAATATGTTTCTAGGCCTGAAGCAGGGAAATGGGGTGGAACCACTAAATTTACATGCCTCCATTGCAAAAACACTTACACAGGTTCATACATCCGTGCCAGAAAGCACCTCTGTGGGAAAATGCCATGGGATGGAGATAAACAAGTAGGAATCAAAACTTGTGTAAGTGTGACAACACAACAAAGAGCCAAATACATAAGGGAAGAGGAGGAAACCGAATATAAATCTAAAAGATCAAAGGGTGACTTTGAACATGATAGTCCACAATCACATAGACAAAGAACTCCATCAACATTCTCCTATGGCAGTGGATATGGAGACATAGGAACAAACATCACTTTAAGGCGTAGAACCATATCAGATTTCCTTGACGAAGGGTGTACAAATGATGTGGATTAAAAAATTTACCGGTTTCTCTATGCATGTGGAATGCCATTCAATGTTCTTCGCTCACCTTATTGGCATGAAATGGTTTCCGCCATTAATGGTGTCCCTAGAGGATACAACCCTGGATATGACAGGGCTAGAACTGTGGGACTTGATCATGAAAAAGCAAAAATAGTACATGCTTGTTGATTTGGGGTAACATCAGATGTGCTCTAACCATGAAAATTGGTGGAGAGACTAAAGCACATGAGATCTCCAAGAGATAGAAATGGTTTGGACAGATTGTACCTGGTTTGGGAGATATTAAAATAATTAATATTTTTATTGGAGTTCCTAAGTCTAAACTTAGGAAAAATAAAATATTAATGGGTATTAATATAAAATTGGGTTAGAAGGTTCCAAAAGTCATGGATCAAGCCAAATCTAATCTTAGCCGTTGATTAGAGATTTAATCTCGGCTTTTGATGGACCAACGAGAAAAGTATCAAAGGAGGCTTGAGGGTCAATTGGAGAACACACCAGAGTGATCAGTCATTCGTTTTGCTAGAGCGGGGTTGTTAAGCAAAGTCGAATTAGTGATCAGCAGCGAGGGGTAGTGAGTATGAGGCAGAGAGGTAGGGACAATACTGGGAGACCGGCACAGAAGCAGAGAGAGTGAGAGTAGCAGTCAGTCCAGGCTACGCAGAGCCCAGTAGAGGCAGCGCAGAGCCCAATAGAGGCAGCGCAGAGCCCAGAGAGACTGCGTCATTCACGTAGAGGGCAAAGGGAGTGACGTAGAGGCTCCCTGAGGCTGCACAGTGCCTCAGAGGGCTGACACATAGAGTCTTGGGGCTGACGCAGAAGCGAGAAGGGCCAACGTTGATGCCAGAGGGTTTCGTGGGACAGGTTTTCTGAATACCTATTTCCGAATATAGAGGTATTGCTGCTGTGTATTTTTTCTCTGTTGGGTTTTTTCGAGGACATTGGTCAAAAAATAACGTTGTCACTTGTGTGCTTGTTTTCTTTTAGTTGATGATCTATAAATGTTGTGATTGTATTGTGTTTATTTTGGTATTTAATGTATTAAATAACTTGTTTGATTTTAAACAAGTAGAAGAAAACCAACAGAATACAGATTAATTTTCCAACGGATAGACTTAGAAAATTCAACATGGTATCAGAGCGTGGTTGCAGATCACAGGAAAATTGAAGGCATCAGCTGAGCAGAGCATTTACAGCAGATTCAGCTGTCACGAGTGACAAAACTAATCCTTGCAGAAGGCAACAGAGGAAGGAGTGATGCAGAAGGACTGCGTCATTAGTCTGGGCTAGAGAAAGGCCAACGCAGAGGCTGAGGGAGGCAGAATAAGGCTCACGTAGAGCCATGCAGAGGCCAGAAGGGCTGACGCAATGGGCTAAGGGAGTTGATTTGCTGGTGCCAGGGTTGCGCAGAGCCAAGTGGCTCAACCCTTTAGTTGTTGGGGCATAGGAGGCTGTGGGTAGTTTGCGGAGCGAAGTTGCTGCAGCACTGTGGTCAGAACAATACCTAACAGGGCAAGACCAAGGTGGAGGGAGTTATTACCAAGGCAGATTTCTAGCCAAGGAATTCAGATGAGTGTTGTAGTTGCATAGATGATCGGAGTGGGGCAACTTGACGTTGGTAGAAGGATTTCTAGAAGGGAAATCGGGACTCAGAGGGAGTCCAGAAAAGAACTTCCAGACGGGAAGTAGAGAGACTCGGAGGAGTCAAACCGAGAACTTCCAGACGGGAAGTTGAGAGACTCAGTAGGAGTCGAACCGAGAACTTCGAGGAGGGAAGTAGAGAGACTCAGCAGGAGTCGAACATAGTACTTCTAGGCGGGAAGTAGAGAGACTCAAAGGAGTCGACAGAGAAGAGCAGAGAGATGGTCGTGAATGGGTTGAGGGATCAGGATAGGCTGGATGGAGCATCCAACTTTGTGGTCTGGAAGGCCAGGATCTTGTCCATTCTAGACAGATATCACATCAAGGCCTTCGCCTTGAAAGTAGTGGCGATCCCAGTTGACCCGACTGAAAATGAGAAGTACGAGGAGGCAATGGCCAGGGTGAAGTGCATCATCCTTGATGGGGTCAAGGATCATGTGGTCCAACATATTGCCGAGAAGGAAACGACAAATGAGATGTGGGAAGCCCTGAAGAAATTGTACTAGCATACTTTCGTGCAGAGGAAGATGTTACTTGAGAATCAACTGCGGTCATACCAGATGCAGAAGGGGGAGCAGATAGATCACTTCCTCGGTCGATTGAAGGAGATCCGGGACCAACTAACTTCCATAGGAGCCACACCTGATGAGGAGATGTTGGTGAGGATGGCACTTAACGCAGTCTCCGAGGAGTGGGAGACTTTTGTCCAGAGCATACTGGGCAGGGTGAGTTTTCCAGATTGGGAAGAACTGTGGGCGGCTCTTTGCCAAGAGGAGATCAGGCAACAGGCAGTTGAGCAAGGTGGGGAGTAGTGGGAAAGTGGTCCGGATCAAGAAGGAAGAGGAAGAGGATGTGGCTCCGCATCTGTGGGAAAGCAGGAGAAGAGGAAGAAGAAAGACCTCTCCAAGGTCAAGTGCTTCCATTGTGGGGAACTGGGTCATTTTGCGAATCAATGTCCTAGGAAGAAGAGTAAGGGAGAGGCTTTGGACTCGAAGGCAGTGCTAACAAAGGCGGAGAAGGAGGTCAAGGAGGATGACGATTGTGCCATGAGTGCTCATGTGCCACTTGAGAAGAAGTGGGGAGACATCGAGCTGTAGTCAGGAGGACTATAGGCGATGAGGGGCAGGATCCTTGAGGTACCCAACCTCTTGGATTATACCTTGCTACGGGAGCCCCGAAGAGGAGTAGTAGGACTGGCGGATGTCGGTAGAGATGGATGCAGATGGAGCAGTAGAGAGTGCTACAGTGCAGGAGTCCCTGGGCAGCGCGAGGCTAGCAGGTTGCAACAGTGCAAGAGGCACGAGAGTGTTGCACCAATGTAGGATGGCACAGAGAGGTGTGCAACGGTGCGAGATGCAGGGAGTTGTTGCAGCAACGCAGAGGTTGGTAGAGGGAGCACTTGTGAGCGGCAGAGGGAGCTTCAACATCGAGAGTGTTTCTAGCCTGATAGGGATGTCAGAAGTTGGGTGGATCAGTTATTTCTCAGTAACTGAGTTGCAGTGCAGTAGCACGATGTAGAATGATGAGAGGGGATGCAGTGCAGATGCAGTGTTGGGAGTAAGGCCCAACAACAGTACGGATGCAGTGCAGATGCAGTGTTGGGAGTAAGGCCCAGCAGCAGTACGGATGTAGTGCAGATGCAGTGTTGGGAGTAAGGCCCAACAGCAGTACGAATGCAGAGGGAGCTGCTGTATGATGCAGCAGTGGCAGATGTAGAGCCATGGGCAGTAGTGTAGAGGATGTTGGGCGGGGAGGCCTAACATCAACACAGGTACTGGTGCCAGATAATCAGAGTGATGCTCAGTGAGGAGTATTACTAGAGCACAATCCTCGCTAAGAGGGAGTGTTGATTTGGGGTAGCATCGGATGTGCTCTAGCCATGAAAATTGGTGGAGAGGCTAAAGCACATGAGATCTCCAAGACCCAGAAATGGTTTGGACAGATTGTACCCAGTATAGGAGATATTAAAATAATTAATATTTTTAATGGAGTTCCTAACTCTAAACTTAGGAAAAATAAAATATTAATGGGTATTAATATAAAACTAGATTAGAAGGTTCCAAAAGTCACAGATGAGGCCAAATCTAATCTTAGCCGTTGATTAGAGATTTAATCTTGGCCGTTGATGAATCAACGAGTAAAGTATAAGAGGAGGCTTGAGGGTTAGTTGGAGAACACACTAGAGTGATCAATCATTCGCTTTGCTAGAGCGGGGTTGCTATGCAAAATCGAATCAGTGATCAACCGCGAGGGGCAGTGAGTAGGAGGCAGAGAGGCAAGGACAATATTGGGAGACCAGCACAGAAGCAGAGGGATTGAGAGAAGCAGTCAGTTCAGGCTACGCAGAGGCCATCAGAGGCAGCGCAGAGCCCAAAGAGACTGCGTCATCCACGCAGAGGGCAAAGGGCAGAGGGAGTGACGCAAAGGCTCCCAGAGGCCACGCAGTGCCTCAAAGGGTTGACGCAGAGAGTCCTGGGGCTGACGCAGGTCAGCAGGAGGCTGACGCAGAGGCCAGAAGGGCCAGCGCTGAGCTTCAGTTGTGCTGGAGAGGGTTTCGTGGGACAGGTTTTCTGAATACCTCTTTCCGGATATAGAGGTATTGTTGCCGTGTATTTTTTCTTTGTTGAGTGAGCCGGTGAGGCACCCAGTTGTACTCAGATAAACTGCATAATAATATAACCCTCTGAATAGCTGCACCGGTTTTCCCGCATTGGGTTTTTTTGAGGACATTGGTCCAAGAATAACAGTGTCACTTGTGTGCTTGTTTTCTTTTAGTTGATGATCTGTAGATGTTGTGACTGTATTGTGTTTATTTTGGTATTTAATGTATTAAATAACTTGTTCGATTTTAAATAAGTAGAAGAAATAAACTAGCAGAATACAGATTAATTTTCTAACGGATAGACTTGTAAAATTCAACAATGCTTTCGGTAAAATGACAAATTCTTGGAATGAGCATGGGGTATTCATTGTATCTGATGGATGGACAAATGTAAAAGGTAAGCCATTGAGAAGTGTTCTTGCTGTGTCTAATAGTGGTGCAGTCTTCCTTTCAGCATATGATTACTCAGAAAGTTCAAGACTGACATCAACATTGTAGAACTATTACCTGAAACAATTGAACATATTGGCCCATACAATGTCATCCAAGTCATCACTGATAATGTTTCTAATTGTAAGGTAGTGAGAGCAATTATTGAGGATAGATACCCCAACATATTTTGGTCTGGGTGTTTGGTTCACACAACGATTTGTTAGGCAGATATAGATGCACCAATGATTGGGGAGGTGTATGAGCAGATGGATAACATGTTGCGGCAAATAAAAGATATTGTTCAGGAAAAAGATCCCGACTTGTATGATATTATTCACAATTTTGTGTGTGCACGGTGTAAAAAACTTAATGTTCCACTACATGCCTTGGTGTATATCCTTATGCCAAAATACTACTCTCCAGCTTGGTTGGGAAAACCTGCACCTTGGGGTGGGGTTAGGGCCAAACCCCATACAAATCCAAAGGTAGAAGAGTGTCTAATGCTTGGTTGGGCAAAGCATTAGACAAGCTGGTCCCTGACAGGGAGGAGTGTGCTAATCTGCGTCTTGAATTAGGCAAGACTAGCACTAGAGTGTTTGGTTCTTTGCATGCAATGGAAGATAGGGATAGATTTGATGCTATCACATGGTGGGATGCATATGGCGAGCAAGGATTATTGCGAAAATTGGCAAGAAAGGTGCTCTCACAGGTTGTAAATACTTCTTCTACAGAGAGGTGTTGGAGCACCTACAACTTCATCCATAATGTGAGAAGAAACAGACACAATAAAAAGCGGGCAGAAAGCTTGGTTTATGTGCACTAAAACTTGAGGTTGTTGAGTCATTATTGTGATCAGGCTTGTGAGGATACATCATATACAACTTGGGACAACGACCCAGAGGAAGATAATTTGGACGATGGTGCTCTACATCTAGAAGAATTGCAAATAAAAATTTTGAAAGATGATGATGAAGCAACACCAGCCATGCCACCCCCACCATCCAGTAGCAATGCTCGAGTTCCAACATCTTTGCCTTTGTTGCCGCCACCTCCATCTACATCCTCACGTGGAGGGCATGTGGCTTCTGGTTTTGGTCGTCCGACTATGTGGGAGGAGACTCCCAGTACTAGTAGACCACCATGACCTTCTCAAAAATTAAAAATTTCTCGTGGCGGCAAGAGGAAGCTGTAGATAATAGATTTACTTGTCTTTTCTAGTTTCTAGTAGTTTTTATAACTGTTGACTCTTTCATATTTATTATGATATTTTTTGTAAACAATGTATGACAATTTAATTTTGAAGTTTGAAGTTGGCAATTATAACTCATTGGTAAGGATTTATGAATATGATGATGCTTCGTGAAAGTTGAAATATTTCATTTTATGTTAGATATTCTTTGTTATAGTTTGGTTACTTGGTAATGGTAATGGTTACAAGTACAACTGTATTGATCAATGATGATAAATGTTATATATTGAATTTTGAAAGCTTGAAACTTTAAGATTGATGGATCATGAGACTCTATATGTTGTATGTTACTAACTTGTGGACATGGTTTATGAAGATTATAACTTCTAGATGATTGATGTTATATGGTTCAATCCATGTTTTATGCTTTTTATATCTAATTCATCATTCTACATGCTTTTGTTGACATATATGCATCAAAATATATAAAAATATATATTATATAAAAATTCGCTCCCTGCTCCCACTTCCGCTCCTGCTCCCAAGTAACCTTGGCTCGGCTTTCTCAAAGTGTTGTAGCAGCAGCAATAATAGGTTCCATCAAAATAGAACTTAGCACCCAAATACCCATAGCAGTAGATGCAAGATTCACAGCAGCATATATATGGCATCAATACTTCAGAAGTTCAGATCTTAGCAACAACAGATTCATTCAAAAACTTTAATCCAATATGCTTATATCCTTGACCTGCTATGATAGGACAGTACTAGATCTACAAGTGATTTGAACTTATCAAGAGAGCTTTGATTTTTAACCTTGAAGAGGGACTTGGCCTCTTTTTCACTTATATATAATGCATCTTCCTGCTTGTGAACACAATGCAACATCTCTCAAGAAAACACACAGGTTCGTTATATCATATGTCAAACATTCAGTACTGGCCTTATCTTGCCCAGATTATGATGTTGTCATTTGAAATATCAGAAACTCCTTCAATCATCATAACTGTCCTTAAAGGTTTCTTCAAGGATCTCTTACAGTCCCATGACTAGATCAATTTTCCAATCTTCAAGATATACATGGATTCAACCTTACATTATTGAACTAGAGATCAATAGTTCCAAGGAGAAACTTGATACAAGTCTTGCTACAGACTTTTGGCTAGACCTATACTTGGTCCTCATTTACAGACATAATCTTCAAAGGAACTTGATCTCAAACAAAAATTACTGTTAGCAAATATAGTGATGAGACATACCTTTTATTTCACTGATTCATAGCTTTGTTGGTCTCTTTATAGATCTAAGTTTTCAGGCTTCATATTCGTCATAGAATATTCTCTCACTAAGATGTGCTTTGCATGGAAATAGAGTCATGCTTGCTTAGATCTTCAATACTTCAACCTTGTCACTTAAGGCATCAGTCCTTGTCATCAGTCCAACTCTTCTATTGAGTACTGTGTCTTCCATAGTTCAATTAGATCTCATGCACAGGTAAATGACATTGTTGGCTTATCTTTAGACAAAGATGTTTCAAAACTTCCTTTTGACTGCTTCTTACAAGGTGACATCAGCTCGGCTCCTTAAGAAATCAAGGGATTATTTAAGACCCCTTCAAACCTGTCTCAAGACAATAATAGCTTATGCAAGAAAGCATATTCAATCAGAATTTGTGATCTTTATTTGTAGCTTTCCAAAGAGAGACGAATGACATCAAAAATATCTATTGTAGGTATGAATTTGAAATCTTTTACAACCACCTTTCTGAGACCTTTCAGATCTGATTTAAGAGATTTATGCTTCTTGGGCCTTTCTTAGAACCACAATGATATTTCTAGTTCTGAAGTAACTTGATCACAATCTTGAATAGACCTAAAAATGAATCTTTAGATATTAGGTCTGATGGTATTTAAACTTAAACTAGGGCTTCAGAGATTCTCGGCCTCCTGCACCCAAATTCGGGCTACTGTGACAAACTCAGATATCTCGGGCTAGTGCAACAGGCCCTGTGGCCTTCCTCGGCCTACTGTGACAAAAGTATCATTTTCCGGTCTATTGAAACATGCTGAGGTTTATAGATTCAAGTCTTTGATTACAGACACAAGAATGGATTTTGGTCTTTACTTCCAACATTGATTTTGACCTTAAACTAGGGATTCAACCCTTTTGAGCTCGGACTGAGATTGGCATAAACATGCTGACTTGTCAATGTTGCTTCGCCCACTTCCTGAGTCTCTCGGTCCTCTGTAACAGTCCTTTGGATTTTCGGCCTTCTGATCTGAGGTTAGTTTCGGCTTCTTTAAGGTCTGAGGCATTCAGCCTATTGAGGCAGCAAATGGACTGAGGTTCAGAGATAGGGCTTCAGTCCTCTTTCTATACTTAGAACAAGGACGTACCTTAAACAGAACTCCCTGTTCCTTTTCAGGGCCAGGGTAGACATTTGTTAGGGCACTGATTACACAGTACTTTTTGGTGGCATCTCTTCTTCATTTGATCTTACACCTTCAAGACTGCTCTTCAACCATAGCTCTAATCCCATGTTGATTTTTAGGTGCAATTAATTTGAGCACAGTTTTCTGCCAGATAATTACTTCCAATGATACAATTCATTCTTCTTTAGCACATTTAGATCATTAAGCAATTATACTTCAGAAAAACTTCAACCATAAACACAATAGAGCAGTAGAGATCAGTAAAATAAAGATGCACAAGAGACACAAATTTTACCCTGGGAAAACCCTACTCCAAGGGAAAAACCCAACAACCTTTTTCCTTATGAGAGATTGTCCAATTCAAATCAATTTGTACATAAAAAACCAGTCAACATATCATTTCATTGACCATGACAATTTCCAAGTCAAACCAGGTCAAAAGAGAGAGAAAGTCAAACTTCTGCTCACAAGTCAAAGCTGGTCAAGAAGGCCGAATTTTGGCCCTGCTGCTTCTGGTGAACTAAGGTCAAAGAGGCCGAAATTCGGTCCTGTGGCTGTCACAAAAAATTTGGTCAAACTGAAGTCTTTGACCTGCGGTCAAAGTTTGGTTAACGCCTAGATTCCTGCTCCAAATTCTGTCAACAGATAGTCAAAGATTCCAGGAATATTTGGCCTTAAAAAACAGTCAAAGATTTGGTCATCACTAAAACAACAAGGAAAAACAAATTGGCTCCAAAATTCTATGGGCCTTTTCAAATCAACAAAAAAATTAGCAAAGTAGCCTGTGGGTTGTAGTTACCAGACAATTATTGTATCCATAATGTCTTCCATGTGTCTTTCCTCAAGAAGGTGTTGGGACAAGTGCAACCTGTTCAAAAAAAGATTCCCGACTTCGATGATGAAGGAATAATTATTTTAGAACTAGAAGAAATTCTTACAACTAAGGAAAAAGTGTTACGGTCCAAAACCATAAAAAAATAACTTACCCAATGAAAAAACCTTCTAGAAGGAGATTCATCATGGGAAACAGAAAGTTTTTGCCTGCAATAACCCTCATTGCCCTTGCTTTGAGGAAAAAGCAATTTTTAAATGGGGCGGCAATGTTACAAACATAATTAGTTAATGATAAGATGTGTCTTATCAAAAAGACACGTCTCTTCATACAAAAGGTACCTGGCTAGTATTTATTTATAGCAAGGGGTCCTCATTGTAAAAAAACATCAAATTCATATTCTTATACAGTAATAATAATTGGTTACCTGCAAATATACAAGTGTTTCTGTTGCGTTAAACATGAAGGAGTCAATCTGAAAATCCAATAGATTAGACGTGTCCTAGTGAGTTCTAGGAAATTCCCCACTCTGATTCTGATGTCAAGCTCTGATTTCTGGTCCTTCATAACAATTTAACGTAAATTTCTCTCACATGTACGTAGTCATCTCTTCCTGGATAATTCTTTCTAGGATCCTTGTCTGGATAGAGAACTTGGCTTTGATTTTGTTCCAAAAAGAGGTTTGTAATAGGAGGACCAGCGGCGAGGAGGTTGAATCTCTTCCTGTGCACCATATTGTACATGTAAACTCGGCCATCAAGTTCCCTATACATTGCAATAAAGTCCGTCACGACGTACAATCCTTGGTATATCTCAAGACTCATACCTACCTGGTCATTTTTAAATGCTCTCATCCTCAGCAAGAACATATTAAAGTACATTCCTGTTACTCACTCCTGCACAATTGGTTATATCATGCACTGGATTTTATTCATTGCTTGCATTCATTATTCATGTGTCTCTTCTAATGCATCTAGAAGTTACAACAGTTCTAATCAAGCAATTATATTTTTTATCATTTTTCTTGTAGCAATCACAGTTGTGGCATGCTTTTGTGATCAGCTATAATGTGGCCTTGCTTTGGGCCACTGCAAGCATGTATGTTTGCGTGAAATATCCATTGAAAGATACTATATGCAGCTACATAACTGAATAACCTAATTTCTGTTTTGACGTTTACTGATGTGCTGCTCCAATCATCTTCCAACTATACTCTCAAAAACATGTCCTGCAATGGTTATTTGCATGTAGGCTAAAGCCTAAAACACAATCCAAAAGAAGCGAGTTTACCTTATCCATTGTTCAGGATTTGTGCCCAATATGCTATTTCATAAAATAAAATTGTTCATGTTTTGCTTGAGACAAAACTTTAATTTTCTGCACTTGAACTGCACTTACAGGGACATATATGGTCAACTGGTCTCCTAATCTTCAAACTGCTGTTTCTGACTTGGTAAGACACCCAAATGATATTGTATGTATATCCGTTAAAGGTTTCTTCTACAGCTAGAGTTATGTTGTATCTTCTTTTTTTGCATGATTTCCTGCAGTGAAGTTCGTATGCTGTCTTTCTTATACACATTATAATGGTTCGTTAATGAAAATGTTAGCTTACACAATGGTGCTTTGCATGTAGTTTGTCACTTGTCAATCAGTGGTGCTCCTGCTAGGCTCTAGGGGCATAGGCAAGTTACTGTTCACTATCCACTTCCCTCTGAACATCACACACCTAACTGTTGAGGCAATTAGTCAGTGTACAATACCATCAGGGTAATGCCAAGGAAAGTGTACGCATCCATAAAATAGTCACTGTATCTGTCAAGTGATCAATTAATGTCATCAAAATATCTGTCATGTGCAACTGGGTTGAGATAAAAATCACAGATGCGCCCTTATGCAGTATGAGGGGTAACACGTTGAAAGGGCAATGTTAAAATGTTGGAATGTGTGTAAATCTAACTTGTTGGTGCTGCCTGGCTGTTTGACTGAGGGGCATACCAAATCACCGAGTCGATTGATTAGCCGATGGACTGGCCCACTGACTGATGACCTATGGTGCCAACTGAGTCCACTTGGGCAATATATGACATTGATTTATCAAGTGATTTGGCTGACTTATGTGGCCATTTTGTGGTATGTGGACCCACATTTCGCATCTCCGGTGAAAAGCTTAAACCTCTGTATTGAGGAGGCTATAGCCTCGTTTGTAATCATCGTTTTGTGAGATGATTCATGGTGTATTGTGGTGATGTATTAGGCTTTCTTATGCAGGCAATCATGTCAATGTGCTTATTGAATAATAGGATATGAAGGATACCTACCACATAGGTTTGTCTCTTGGGCTGCTTTCTCTATTCTAGAATCAGTTAATTATTTGGTTTACCATGTGCTGATGCTGATTATGTGATGAGCTAGCTTGTGTTATATATGTGTTAGGACATGTTACCTATGGAAAGTGGGTGACCCCATTGGAGAAATTTTTTCTCCCATCATCTCTTCCAGCCAGCCAGCCAACAGTCCTTGCAGCCACCACTAGCCAAAGAGGATGTGCCATTCATATCTCTGCCACCTGCATCAGTCATATGTCTTCTCATCCATCTTGTAGGAGCACATGAACGAAGATGGGCTTATGATCAAAAGGTACTTTATTCATTTTGCAATCGGGTGCTTTTGCTTGTTTGTATTTAGGCATTTGAATGGATTATGGGGTAATGTAGAAGGAGGGGTTTTGACCGTGATCTTGTTCCCTTACCTTAAATGGGGGGTTAATCTTCAATCCTATTCCAATGGGACCTCCCCTAATGGCCCAATGGGTATAGGAGGGGCACTACTTGGGAAGCCCTGATTGAGATAGTTTGTTCTATCTATCCCCATTTCATACTCACCACTTTCCATCTTACATTACAAGCCCTATATTCCACCTCCATTGTAATGTCCCCATTTTCAGTTTCCTCTATAGTATAGCTAGGATGGATTTCCAGTGTATGTGATGGCCAGGCCACAGGAGCAGGATTACATCATCACGGGTCCTGGAGGGGTTTTGAGGGGTTTTATGGGATCCGATGGCGTTCGCTTGGCGTATTCCATCATTAGGGTCAGTATCATACAACTTGCTTTTGATTCCATTGCATTTTGATAACTCCTATAAAAGGTGTCATTCCGAGAGGAATATTTGATGGAACTGTTGTAATTTATAAGTCTGACACGTTAGAAATCCCTATTGCATTATCTGGTTTAATTTCTCCTACTTGTTCATTCCATTAACAAGTTATTTATAAATATAAATATTGAAATAAACACAAATGTAGCCTTAACTCATATACAGATCAACAACTGAAATATCTGAGACAAACACACAAGGAACACTGCTATTTTTGGACAATTGTCCCCAGAAAAATCCAATGTGGGAAAACTGGTGCAACAGATATGAGGGTTTTATTATTATGTAGTTTTTGAATACAACTAGGGTGCTAGAAATGGCTCACCCAACAGAGAATGCCCTCGGCAGTAGTACCTCTCCTCGGAGACAGATATTCCGACTAGTTCTGGATGATCGATCCCACAGCAACTACGACAACTCCTTAGCTAGATAGCAAAAGCTGCTCCAAGCTTCTCCACTGCTCTGCGTCACTCAGCTAGGGACTGTGTCACCCTTCCCAACTTTAGTCTGCCCCACGAAAATCTCCAGCGTTGCCTCTTGGCCCTGTGTCAGCTTTGCTAGTCTTTGCGCAGCTACTGATGCCTCTGCGTCAGCCTATCCAGGCTCTGCGCTGTCTCTCTGGCACTATCTCTGCCTCTCTGCTATGTATTCTCGGCCTCGTGCCGAATTGCCCCTCGTTGCAACAGATAACTGGTTCGATTCTCTTAGAAAACCACGCTCCATAAAATCAAATTGACTAATCAATTTGGTGTATCTCCAACTGACCTCAAGCTTCCTCTTATACTTTTCTTGTTGAGTCTTCAACGACCGAGATTAAGTCCCTAATTAATGGCTAAGATTAGATTTGGCTTGATCCATGTCATTTAGAATATTCTCACCCAGTTTTATATTAATACCCATTAATATTTTAATTTTCCTAAGTTTAGAATTAGGAACCCCATTAAAAATATTAATTATTTTAATATCTCTCCAACCAGGTGGAATTCCCCAAACCATTTCTGAGTCTTGGAGATCTTGTGTGCCTTAGCCTCTCCACCAATTTTGATGGCTAGAGCACATCTGATGCTACCACAAATTAAGAGGAACATCTTAGTGTAATAGCTCGTTGGAACTAGAACAAGAAGATCTACAAGATGGGATGATGAGAAGTGACTTTCAACAACCAGAGAAAGTACGGTGGATGATTTACCATTTTCCCGGATTAAAAAGTGACTTTAGTTAGTCACTTAATTAAATAAAACAAGGGGAAAATGATTAATTGAAGGAAGAAGGCCAAAAGTGACTTAAGTGAAATAAAATAAAATTAAAAGTCACTTAGATGAAGTCAAGAGGGAGATTCTAGAATAATATTAAAATAATCAAAATAAAATACTTATAGAAGATTGGAGATCTATCTATTGAGTCTTTAAAAGGAGGAGGAGATCATTTGGGACATCTTGGTTTGGTTGTTTATTTGTTATAGTGAGGTTTGGAAAATGGAGTTCCTAGCTTCAACAAGCCCAAGGATGACAACCCTTGGGTTATTTGTGTGAAAATTTCTGAATCTAACAAATCAGAAATCCTAGTGCAGTGAACTGATTTGCATTACCTACTTGTGTTCTTCATTTTAACAAGTTATTTTCAGAAATATTCAGAAAATATTAATGCAAATACACTACAACCTACACCAATATACAGATCAAGTACTGAAAAATGAATGAGACAATCACACAAAAGACACACTTATTTTTGGACTAAACATCCCTGAAAAAACCCAATGTGGGAAAACGGGTGCAACAACTCTGAGGGTTTTCTATTATTAAGCAGTAGTTCTGAATACAAATGCTGGTTGCCCTCTTGGCAAACTAGTGATAGAGAAATACAATGGTGAAAAACCTGAGTGAGTTTTACCTCATTTCACTCGGCAGATTCCAGCTGATTTGGCAGCAAAACTGGCTAGCCCCAGCTACAACTGCGCTTCCCCTTCGTAGTAATTGCGTGGGGCTGCGTGGAGCTCTGCGTTAGCTCTTCTGCCACTGCGTCAGCTTTCCCGGCAATTCCGGCAGTTCCCTGGCAGTTCTGGCTTTCTGCGTGGAAGGCAGCTTTCTCCTCTGCGCTGGCCCTTCTGGCTTTGCGTCAAGGCTGTGTGGGCCCATACTGGCCCAGCGTTAGCGCCTCCTGGCTACTGCGCTGCCTCCACAAGCTTCTCTCCGCCTCTCTGTCAGTATTCCTAAACCATGCCTGCCCTCAGCTACAAGATCTCCCTAATCGATTTTCCTCTTGAGAACTTCTCACCTCAGAAAATCGATTTCGTCAATCTCTTTGTGTGTCTTCTCCAACCGACCCCAAGCCTTCCTTTATACTTTTCCTGTTGAGAAATCAACGGCCGTGATCTAATCTCTAATCAATGGCTAAGATTAAGTTAGACTTGATCGTCGTCTCTTAGAAGATTCTCACCCATATTTTCATTAATACCCATTAATATTTTAATTTTCCTAAGTTTAGATGTAGGAACCCCATTATAAGTATTAATTATTTTAATAAAATACAATTTGGGTGGAATTTCACCAAACGATTTCTGGGTCTTGGAGATCTCATGTGTTCTAGCCCCTCCACAAAATTTCGGAGTTTGAGCACATCCGATGCTACCCAAAAATCAACTCTTAGTGAGGAATGTGCTCTAGCAATACTTCCCAGTAGAAGTATCACACTGATCCATGGTTTCGGTTCTCTGTGCCGCTGATGCTCGGCCTGCTGCCCTTCATCCACGACATTGCTACAATCTTTATTGCTGCCCATGACACTGCCACTGTCACTACAGTATCTATACTGAAACTCCCTCTCAATATGCTGCATCATGCTACCCATAGCACTGCCACTGCTAACTGCTGCACTGCAACTCAATTGTTGAGAAGTAAGCAACTGAAAAGCCACCCAAAAAGCTAACATGCTGGTCAGTCTGGATGCCCCTTGACACTAAAGCTACCTCTGTTGCTAATCTGTGTTGACCCTTTGATGCTACTGCGCTCTGCTCTGTGCCTCTTGCACTGCTATAACACTCCACTGTGTTGCTTCAGACTTTGGCACTCTAGCTCTGCCATTGTTGCTCCATCATCCTTTGCACCAGCTGACTCCTGTCATCCTACTACTGTCATTAAGGGCTCCCGTAGCCGTATGTGATCCAATAGTTTGGGCTTCTCAAGGATCTTGCCCTCTACTGTAGTCCTCCCGACTACAACTCAATATCGCCCCACCTCTTCTCTAGAGGTACATGAGCACTCATGGCGCAATCATCATCGTCCTCTCCTTTAGCTTTCGCTGGAGCAGCCTTTGAGTCAGACTTCTCTTCTTTGCACTTCTTCCGAGGGCACTGTGTGGCGAAATGACCCATTTCTCCACATCTGAAGCATCTGACTTTGGATATGTCCTCCTTTTTTCGTTTCCGTTGCCCTTGCTGTCCCGTAGATGCGAGAGCCACATCCTCCTCTTCCTCCTTCTTGATTCTGACCTCTTTGTCGCTGGTTCTCGCCTTGTTCAATCGTCTGATATCTTCCTGTCGAAGAGCTGCCCACATCTCCTGCCAACTGGGAGGAGAAGCCCTGCCCAATATGCTTTGGACAAAGGTTTCCCAGTGTTCATTAACTGCATTCAGGGCAGTGCTGACCATAAATTCAACATCTGGTGTAGACCTTACGAAAGTTAGTTGGTCATGGATCCTTTGCAAGCTGAGAAGGAAGGGATCGATTTCTTCTCCCTTCTGCATCTGAAACTGTCTCAACTGACTCTCAAGCAACATCTTTCGCTGAACGGAAGTTCCCTCGTATAATGTGGTCAAGGCCTCCCACATTTCCCTTGCTGTGTCCTTCTCAACAATATGTGGGATCACATGATCCTTGACCCCGTCCAAGATCATGCACTTTGCTTTTGCCTGAGCCTCTTCATACTTCTTGAGAGGATCAACATCAATTGGAACAACAACCGTCCTCAAGGCATAATCCTTGATACGATTTTTATCCAAAGCTGCCAAGATCCCGACCTTCCAAATGACAAAGTTGGACGCTCCATCCAACTTGTCCTGATCCCTCAGTCCGTTAACGACCATCTCTGCTCAAATGAATGTTGAACTAGTTGTCTTCTCCCTCTTTCGCTGTTGCCCCAACAAAACTTGGATCTGGATTTCTTTGGTGCTATAAATCCTCTAAGGAACAAGCTCCCTCTGAATTTCGATTTCTTTCACGGAATTCCTTCTGCCAACCATTGTCGAACCACCCCTCTTGATCTCTCTTTGCTGCTGGTCAACACTGGATCTGCTGGTCAACACTGGATCTAGATTTCTTGGCAAGAAATCTTTCGAGGAACTGATTCCCTCTACTTTGCTTCTGCCCCACTAGGTACTATTCTGCACCAACAGAATCAACACCCCACTAGCAACTCCAGATGAAATCTGCGCTGCACCTCTAGCCACGAAAACTGGAAAAATGAGACTCAACAGACTTCGTGCTGGCCCAATAACCACTACGCTGTCCTTTGCAGCAACAACGCCACCCAATTATGCTGACGCAGGCTCTGCGTGAGCCTCCCTTGGTGATTGCATAACCCCTCCTCTGTTCTCTTGGCCTAAAACTGCACTGTCTCTCGAGACAACTATCTTCACGCACATATTTTCCTCTGTCCTTTTGCTGATGGCTTCAGTCTTGCTTGATCTGCAATCGCTCTAATACCATGTTAAAATTTCCGAAACTAACAAACCAGAAATCCTACTGCAGTAAAATGATTTGCATTCCCTACTTGTGTTCTTCATTCTAATAAGCTATTTTCAGAAATATTCAGAAAATATTAATGCAAATACACTACAGCCTACACCAATATATAGATCAACTATTGAAAAAATAAGTAAGACAATCACACAAAGGACACTTATTTTTGCACTAAATGTCTCGGGAAAAACCCATTGTGGGAAAACTGGTGCAGCAACTCTGAGGGTTTTCTATTAGTAAGCAATAGTTTTGAATACAAATGCTGGTTGTCCTCCCAGCAAACCAGTGACAGAGAAATACAATTGCGGAAAACCTGAGTGAGTTTTACCTCACTTCACCCGGCAGATTCCCGCTGATCCGGCAGCAAAACTGGCTAGCCCCGGCTACAACTGCGCTGCGCCTTTGTAGTAACTGCGTGGGTCCGCGTGGAGCTCTCTGAGGCTCTGCGTCAACTCTCCTCCGATTGCGTCAGCTTTCCCAGCTGTTTCGACAGTTCCCCGATAGTTCCGGCTTTCTGCGTGGAAGGCAACTTTCTCCTCTGCGCTGGCCCTTCTGGCTCTGCGTCAAGGCTGCGTCGGCCCAGACTGGCCCAACGTCAGCTCCTCCTGGTTACTGCGCTACCTCCACAAGCTTCTCTTCGCCTCTCTGTCAGTATTCCCAAACTTCCTGCCCCTCAGCTGCAAGATCTCCCCAAGCGATTTTCCTCCTGAGAACTCACCTCAAAAAATCGATTTCCTCAATCTTTGTGTGTCTTCTCCAACTGACCCCAAGCCTTCCTTTATTCTTTTCCTATTGAGAAATCAACGACCATGATCTAATCTCCAATCAATGGCTAAGATTAAATTAGACTTGATCCTCGTCTCTTAGAAGCTTCTCACCCATATTTTCATTAATACCCATTAATATTTTAATTTTCCTAAGTTTAGACTTAGGAACCCCATTAAAAATATTAATTTTTTTAATAAAGTACAATCCGGGTGGAATTTCACCAAACGATTTCTGGGTCTTGGAGATCTCATGTGTTCTAGCCCTTGCACAAAATTTCGGAGCTAGAGCACATCTGATGCTAATAAAAAATCAACAATTTGGGGAGATTGGACGAAAACCCCTCATTTCTTGGTGAATTCATTCAAAAATCATAGTTGCATTTATCAGTTTAGCTTTATATTTTGGAGGTCGATGTAGTATTGTTGTAGATCTCTTGGTAGGCCTTCACTTTAGCCATTTCCATGTTATTGTACTAGAATGTAATATTTGCTTCATATTAATAAAATAAAGCTGAGAATTCTGCTTGTATTTCATGTCTATTCTTTGTTGCAGTTTATGTTTTCTAATTTGCCATTAATTTCATGATAAAAAATTGTGGAGTGAGTTTACGGCATAATTTCTTGAAGAAAATCCCAAATATTAAAACAAAATATTAAATCAGGATATTACAGTGGTATTAGAGTTGAGCATCTTGCTAACCTAAGGGTTTCTTATTTGTTGGGTTCAATTTATAAATTGTTGCATGAGTAGAATTGTACCAAGTTAAATCGACAAAGGGCCGCAAAATTATTGCCAGGGCAAGTTTGAGGTCGAGTTGCCATTTCAGTAGCAAATCGGTTAAGGGAAAAGGGGCAAAATACCATGTTGAACTTCCACTGATTTTTAGAGGCTGAATTCGTTATTATTGCTTGTCAAATTAGCCTTGCCAAATTATCAGTCTTATTGAAGAACAAATTATCACTGCCGTAAACAATTTTCTAGGGCCGAGAATAGCCAATTGCTCGGCTAAGCGATCACACTTGTAGCAGATCAAAGGTGAGGGGATCGAAAATTCTAATTACATTCCGGAGAGCCGAATTTGGAAATGGAGGCCGCAATTATCGTAGACAAGTTCATAGCCACCGAGATACTTGTTCATAGTTGCTCGACTGAGTTTAAATTTGTTCGAGAATAATTTGTGGGTTCAATTCATTGGCGAGGGTGTCGATTTACCATGCCACCGAGTGAATAAATTATAGCTGGTCAAATAACAACATTGAATTGTTGTGAAGACATATTGACTGACAGAACTTGCGGTTGACTGTGCACGTGGACATCGACGTGTTAATCCTGCAAGAAGGTAAGTCGCTGTAGTAAGCCAATTGACATCGAGTGTTGTAGACCCAAATTCACTGTGCACTAGAGACTTTGTGCGCTAGTGATCAATGCATGAAGAGTGCGATTGCTGGGCGGGTGTGGTGTAGATCGGAGAATTGATCAACTGAGTCAACCACCAGAAAATTCAAAGCCGATCGCATTATTACTTGGAGCTAAATCTAGTTCGTTGTTGCAGAGGACAAATGTACCAATGATTAAGGTTGCTGCAACGTGACTCGAGTTTGCCTTGAAACTAAATTATGGAAGCCCACATCTATTAGAGGCTATTGCTTTACAAAGAATCGAGACAGAATTCCGCGTGGAGTGAGTAGAAGAATCGAGGATGCAATAGTTGTAGCTGGAGACTGAGGAAGATAATGACTCCCCTGGAGCCGAATCATTCAGATTTGTGGGAGAAATGGCCGCTAGAGAGTGCGTGCATAAATGCCAAGCGATGGAATGTTTAGATTGTAGCTGAGAGCGTTGATGTTTTTGCTATGCAATGCCTCTCCAATTGCTTATGATCGTGGAACGAAGTGCATCGATTAGTGTTGTCTTGTTGACTGACTAGTGTGATTTATGGATTCAACTCAAGCATAGTGCATTGACAGTGTTGCAAGGTGCATTGTGAATAAAGTGGATAGAGTACACATGCCATTTTGAGGAGCGACTAAGCTGGTTTGGGTTTTGAATGTAGTGCGCACAGATTGAATGGTTGTAGGTGATTGATTTGGAGAGCATATGCACATTGAATGAACTTAAAGGTCAATTGGTTCCAGAGAAAAGTGCGCATGGTTTTCATTTGGAATAGAGATCGACTAGAGATAGTTTGTGGAACATTGCTTGAGGTCTGAAGAGTACACCTGTAGCAGAAATCGTCAAAGAGAGGTGCAATGATAGTGGAATAACAACAAAATATATGACAGATATTGATGCCAGATTGAATGAGTGACAGAGCATATATCTTCTTCTGAGCGATAAGTGTGTTTTGTAGAGGAGCTGCACATGCAGTGACTTAGAGAATGGTCATTATGCAGTTGTCAAAGTGTGATGGAGAGTTGATGTTTATGCATGTTGCAGAACGTCGTGATTGCTAGTGCAATTAACAGAGTAATGTGCAAGGAAGGGGATTTATTGCTAGTCTATTAGAGACACTGTCTTGCAGAGATCAAAAGCAGAGGTTGTGGCAGAGTATTGGTTGCAATGTTTGTGTGACTAACAAAGTTTATGATGCAGGGAGTCTAAATATATTATAGCTGTGATGTATTGACCATGTGCCTTGTAATGGCTTATAGTTATCATATGTGTGCAGATTATTCTAGTGTTTCCATGGTTGAGTCATTCATTGTAGAGATCCATGATGCCATGTGTTTATATGGCTTTGCATGTAGCTGTCCATTATGTGTTTGAGTTATATTGGCTGAGTATGAGAGCAGAGGTTATGTATGCTGCTGTAGCGTTTATATGTATGCTGAGGGTTTGATGAGAGGTGTCTATAAGTTTGCTACTGATAAGATAAGATAAGATAATTATATTTATGTCCAACTAATGACCACAAAGTAGGTCAAAGGGACTGTTGAGTACAATGATGTCCATAAAATGCGGGAGAACCAAACGGTCTCCTATAAAAAATACAATGCATGAATATAAAAGGTACAATGCAGGAACATAAAAGATACAATGTATGGAATGCCTTGACGAAGAATATCCAGGGGCTTATGGGTCTGAGGATCAGACCCATCTCTTCTAACATTCGATGCTGATTGAAGAAAGGCCAGTGGGGGGTGCGAACTGTTCACTAACTCGTTGTCTGGGGGAGTTTGCGCACTCCTGAGGTTTGGAGGACTAATCTGTCTCCCAGGGATGAATCTGAGATGGTTTCGCTATTGAGGTCTCGTGTGGCGGGGTGAGGTCCCACGGATCCTCACTGGTCTAGAGTTTGGATATGAAACGGTATCAATCGTTCTCTTTGTGCCCCTGTTTGAAGGTAGTACCCTGAAAAATGTCGTGATCCTTTGTGTGGGGTTTGGTTTGATGGGAGGCTAAAGAATATGCGCTCGGAACCTGAGAGCCTCCTGCATATATAGGGCCAAACATCTCTGATCGGGATACCTGAAAAAGTCTGTGAGGGTCTGAGAGTCTTTGAACAAGTAATGGAACCTTCCTCTGATCTCGTAGTAGATAGGGCATCCAAAAATGAAGTGCACCTCAGTCTCTACTTCTTGTAAATGACATACCTGGCTGATTTTGTTTGGTTTACAATCTAGTGGTCCGTCTCTACCCGAAGTTTATGAGAACCTACTCTGAACTGGCCTAGAGGAATTCAGAGAGCATGCATCCAGTGGTGAAACGTATACTGGGGTCGAGTAATGAGCTCGTCTCTCAACTCCAAGAAGTGCTCAGCATAGAAGGCCATCTTTGGGTGCAACCCTCCCAGAGGATTGACCCAGGTGACCTGGACGAACTGCCTGTAGATGTCCTCCCTGATGATCTTGTTCAACTCTTGTCTAGTAGGTAGAAGGTGACCAGGAGCATCCAAGGAATATCGGAAAGGAGGGAGACGATCCAACTGAATGCCCACTGACTCTAAGAGATCTAAAACTCTTGTAAACCAACATCTAGCTCAGCTCGAGGGAGTAGAACGAGCAATAGTCTCAGAAGAGCAATATGCCAAGTAAGGGTAGCAGTCCCTACTCTTTATCGAGTCTGCAAATCCTTGGACACGATGCAAGAATGAGACCAAACTGAAGACAATCTCAAGCTGAAAGGGCTGAGCTCCAAACTTTGCATGGATGATGTACTGAGGTATTCTTTGTTTGCGTCTAATGATGTGGCGTAGAAGAAGAGTCTGGACTCTCTCAATTGAAGCCCAATCCAACTCAAGTAAAGACGATCCCCAAATCTCTGAGCCATATAGAACAATGGGACGAATGAAGGTGTCCATGAGGCTCATCTTGGATGGGATGTCTTGGAAGTGATGTCGAAAGCACTGTCTCTCAAGAAGGGCTAAGGATCCATATCCTTTGTTGATTCGAGGCTGAAGTGCTGGTCGCAAACTGAAGCGGGGACCTGAGAATTGCACCCCCAAGTACATATACGTGTTGGTGATCTCAACCTCCTCCCCTCTAAATAAGAAGTGAAGGTCCGAAGTTTTCTTCACCCAATTGAAGATCATAACCTTGGTTTTACCCAAGTTGACCGTCAACTGTCAAAGATCGCAAAACAGAGCTAAGGCATCTAACTGCCTCTGTAATCCTTTTGGAGATGAGGAGAGGAGGACCATGTCGTTAGCAAAGAGTAGAATAGATATCATGACCTGGTGAAGAAGGCAGCCATCAATGTCCTGGATATGCTTGTGTAGAAAAGCCTCCAACTCATCAATGTAGATCCCAAACAGGGTAAGGGACAATGGACAACCCTGTTTAACCCCAATAGTTCTTCGAATGAAATCGGACATCCCATGAGCCATGCGAAGACGACCAAGGACGGACTCATATCAGCGTGTAATAACTTTCAATAGGGTCGCTGAGATGCTAATATCTCTGAGTCTTTAGAGTAAGGCTTTCCTCGGAACAGAGTCAAAAGCTTTTCGAAAATCTAAAGAGTGAGTGAGTATTGTTGTGAGTTACAATTAAAGGGTTTAGGATTGAGTCCATTTAGAGACTGCATGTGAAACACAACTTCACAGTGCTCATTTGTTGTACACTGAGTTATATGGCTGCTTTGTATTGGCCCCAAATTGAAGTTAAACATATACACAGACCACTGCCAATACCTGTAGCAAAGTGCTGCTGTATGGTTGCGTTGTAAACAAAACAGTGTCACATGCCAAGAGTAGCGAATTAGAATAAAAGTCACCTATACCATAGTGCTATAACAAAGTTTTTTGATTATTTCACTAAGATTTTTGCTGGGGTTTATAATTCGAAGTTGCAAAGGCTCATATGTGTGACTGTTATTTTTATACATTCGCTGAGCTCAGGGTTTAGTGTCCACATTCTGCTGTAAATCAGTCCTCTAGTCAGAGGGTGTATTGACTGAGTTGTATTGTTGTATTGTGTAATTTTTCCAGAATTTGTGTTTTCAGCAAAAGTTTATTTTCCAGTGTTGAATGTATGGATATGGGAATGGGCATTTAACTATTTTGGAGAAATAAGGTGAAACTGAAAACCGGGGTGGGAAATGAGAAATTTTTACAATAAAGGCCTCAGAATTGCAGGATATAGGCCTCAAAACCTTGCATTAACTTGCCTCAGAATAGATCCGAAAATTGTGTCCTTAATGGAGATGAATTGGCTCTATTTATAGTGCTTTGTCCATGCGAAGGGTGACGTCTATTAGGCCGCCGACTTGTCACTTTAAGGGCCGACTTGGTCTTTGTGGAGGCAAAAATCCAAATTTAAATTTTCATTTTCCCGCTCTTAGATAGCATACAAATAAATAATTTGTTTTTCTTGCAAGCATGAAGAACATGCTTCATAAAATTTTTCTTTTGGAAATATAATTCATATTTCAATATTACAAGTACAAAAGAATATTATGAAGACTAACCATAGCTATAAAATTCAACAATCCCCATGAGCGAAGAAGACTGAGGAGGAGATATTCAGAGTGATGAGTCAGTGATGATCCAGTAGGGGAAGCACACAAAGGAGCATGAGCTAGATGAGGATGTTGTGCATGATGAGCCATCCTTGGAGAGCTAGTTGAAGGCTCAAATTGGAGATGAGGTGGAGGTGCTTGAGCATCCATCTTTGGAACTACCCATCGATGAGGTGCAAATAGATGCAGAGGTAGCCAACAGGGCTGCAACACTTTCAGTCAATAGTGGCCAGGAGAAGATTGAGCATTTTAGGGCAGATCTTATGGTGTTGAAGCAAAAGATTCAAACAGTCCGAGGCACCATCTTGCAATAGAACCGTAAAATTGATTATTGTATTAGCCTTCCTAACTACACTCCACTCGCTTCGAATCCCCATTTCCACTAACCTTTCCCACATTTTCTCTTGGATACTATCTAAAGATTTGTTGAAGTCCACAAAAAACACCATGGTGTTCAGAAATCGAGTTGCTTGGTGGATTTCTCTCTCATGATAATTGCTTGTGAATTTAGTTGGATTCTTATTAGTCTTATTATGCTTTTCTTCATCAAACAATTAACAAAATGTACTTGAAGATCATAAAGAAACAATAGAACACAAGATGTAGGCTCCACCCCAGGAAAAAACCCCACAATTGGGGAAACCCGAACAATCCTCTTCTTATAGAATCAGATCAAGTGAGATATCAAAGACCAAGACCAAGACAAATACCTCCATAAGATCCCCAAGTCAGCCCTCCATTCTCTGTCAAGTTTTTATCCTCAAATTGATTTGTCACAAGCTTGAATTTTACAAAATTTATAGTCCTCCTTCTCATATCACAGTCATCTTCATCAGCTCACACAGTATACTCATTATAGTCCTTCATTGGCTCGCAAAAATTTCACAAAGATAGTCTTAGTAGCTCATATAGTTTTACAAAATTCAAGCCTTTAGAAACTCACATCTTTTCTAGTTATGTGTTGCAGAATAATTTGCATCTATTCCAAATTCTATGTCATAGAAAAATTCATATCCTTTTCATATCTTATCCCACAGAAAAACTCGCTTTGTAAACCTTCGAGCTTTTTCCACAGAACTTCAATGAAATTACCTGCCTTTTGGTGGAGGATTCATGTCAATATATAGTTGTCCGTCATTGTGAAGGGTCACATCTGTTGAGCACGCTGACCTGACCATATGGAGGGCCGACTTGATCTTATGGAGGTATTTTGACTCTTTTTAACAAAAAATATTTTTCTTACAAAGAGTCCAAATGGACTTTGACTCAAATTTAATAATTTGACTTCAACAAAACCTAGAAGCATGAAGAACATGCTTAACTAAAGAATTAATAATAATATAAATCTTTTTTTTTCTTCTTTTTGCCTTTGTTACAAGTACAAAGTTAAATATGAAGGCTGAACCTAGTTACTTTTCCAACACTCCCTCTTAACTAGGGAGGTATTCCTAATGACTCAACAAGTCTATCTCAAGTTGAAATATTCACATAAGAAGGGATCCAGATTGATAAGCATCAATGATGATAATATCGTCACGGCCAACATTGTCACATTACCAAGGCCTTGACAGGTACACTCTATCTCTCCTCAAGATCATAGCACAATGCTGGGAGGCATTCAATGGGAAACCACACCACCTCTCTGAGGCACATACTCCACCCAGGATACCCGGAGTATGTCCCACCAGACCATTTCCCTCAAGGAAATGTCTATCCACTGGACCATTCTTCATCCAAGCCCATGTACTTGACTTAGCGTGTCCATCCTAATCCGTCACAATACATGACTCAAGAATGTCTGACCAAGATGCTTATCCAATCCATCATTCTCCTTATCCATGTCCATGTACTTGACTTAGGATGTCAATCCTAATTCGTCATAGTATATGACACAAGGATAACCATGTGTCCAAATTTACTCCCTCTCAACCTAATAGGAAAAATCCATACTCACTCCCTCTCAAATAGGGGGAGTACATCAACAAGCCTCAGCGTGTGTCAGAAGTACTCATACCTCCCTTACATTAGCTACCTGTTATTCCATGGAGATCTGTTGTAGCTTCCTCAACTAGCCCTCTTATCATTGAGTTTGTTGATCTGCAACTTCTGAACTAGGGCTCCAAATTTGCCTCCTAACATATCATGATTCCTTATTTCATGATCCTGCAATTGAGTTCTTCATTTAATGCATTCTGCATTATGTCCCATCCTCTAGATCTACCCACTTGTCTTTCTTCTAGTCATTTCAGAAGACTGCGCCTAGGGCTACCAAAACTGCCCTAACTCTGTGACAAACCAACTTTCAGATTTGTCCATCTTGTCAACATTCTGGCTGCTCCAGAACGTTGCACCTAGGGCTTGTGCAATCAACCCTCTAAACATCCTTCCAATTTCACTGAAAGATTGCTTCTTAGGGCTTCCAAATCTGCCCAACTACAGCCAATGCTTGACTGATCTAGGGCACAATAACCAACCCACTTGAGTGCTCTTTGGTTGCTTTCAAAGTTCAATCCTTAGGGCATCAACGTACGTCCCACTGGTTGTGACAAGTTTGCTACTTGTCTACAACACTTAGGGCTTCCCAGAAATCCACTAACAGTCCTCTAACCACTGTACATAGGCTGCTTCTCTAACTGTCCAAAACCAGACCTTTCTTCTCTTCAAGGTAACCCGTACACATCTACCCTCTTGGCACCTCTAATCATAGTGCATAATTCCTGAACATGTGGCCCTAATCACAAATGTATATTACATAGAATGTCATCTTCTAAGGGTCACTGTTGTCTTGTTCATGCACAAATCTGGGCCACTTGGGATAAATCTTCTCTGGCTGACCTTTATTGAAATATGTAGCTAGGTTATGTCTTCATAATTGTATTTGAGTCACAATAAAAATATATTTATCAAAAGAATGAAAAAAATATTATTATTGTTATTTTTATTATGACTTATTAAAGCATGGGTTTCATGCTTGGGTCATCATGTTTTAGGTCAAAGTCCCCATTGAGGACTTCTAGGATTTATTCTGAGTCATGAGAGTCATTGTCCATTAAAAGGGACCTTTCTTGGGCTTTTGAATCATGTAAAAAGAATTAATATTGAGTAAAATATGCTATTTGTCCCCTCCACACCAAGTCGACCCCAAGGAGATCAAGTTAGCCTCAACTGGTTAATTCGACCTCACCAAAAGCCTATATATTGGAGCAGTTCGATTTGATTTGGAGCATTCACTCTCTTTCTCATAAGTTCGATATCCATAAGAAAGAGTTGGGAAAGTACGAAGTAAGAAAGGAAGGAAAAAGAAGTGCGAAGTTGGAGAAAGAGGAAGAAAAGGGAAAATCGAAATTTTGGGCTATCTGTCTCTCTCTCTCGTGGATTCCTCTAGGAGAGCGAAATCTTTCTTGTTTTCTGCGGCAGCTGCTACTACCGGTTGTTGGGTCGAAGATGCTACTACAAGTTGTTGCTGCTAGGTCGAAGTTGCTGCTGGAGGATTGTCATCTGCAGAAGGAAGAAAGGGTTGACTTGGCATGGAGGAAGTCTTTGTCTAGGTCAAGAGTCTTGGATTATCTTATGAAACTACTGAAGGAAAAATTGTTGACTGGGTTTTCCCCTAGATAGGGCTTTTGCCCTCGCTGTCCGCGTACATCTGGTGTCTTTGTGCTATTGTTTTGGTAATTTCTTGATGAACTAAAAGATAAAAGAACATAAAGATAAAATAATCACAAGTAACTATCTATATAAGAAAATCTTTCTTCCTTTCTAATTTTCTAACATGGTTTCAGAGCTAAGGTGAAGAAGGAGAAAGGCAATTTGAGGATCTACTGAAAGGAGTCTAAGAAACCTCAAAAGGATTGAGCAAGGAATCATAAAGGAGATCTTATAAGGAAAGAAGCTTACTACCCTCAAGGACAATGTCTAACACAATAAAGGGAGAGAACAAATTGGAAGGAGCATCAAATTACAGGTCATGGAAGAAAATAATTGACCTCATTCTTGAAAAGAACAGAGTCTTGGATTTGGTCAGATGAAAAGTGAAGAAACCTACCGAAGGATCTAGTGATGCAGATAAAGTGAAGTATAGAGAGTCAGAAATATTGGCTATGACACTGATGGTAGAAGGTATACAGGACAATCTTGTCCCATACATTTCCAACTGACCATTCTCAAGAAATGTATGAAGCCTTATCAAAATTGTTCACTATCAAGAACATCGGTCAAGTAGCAAGTATGAAGTATGAGCTAAGGACTATAAAAATTACAAAAGATGACACTGTGGCTTCCTTCTTTGTAAGGATATCTAGAATTAGAGATGGCCTTCAAGCCATATATGAGATTGTACCGGAAAAAGAGCTAGTGATTACCGCATTATTGGGACTGCCACCTACTTGGAGTTCTTTTGCTTCAAGTCTCAATAGCTATAAATAAACTCCTACATTCGAACAATTATGGAATGCTTGCAGCTAAGAAGAGATGAGGATCTTATTGGTATCCAACAATGAAGAAGAAAAGGTTTCAATTGCACACTCTGCTTCTCACAAGAAAGGAAACTTCAAAAGGTCAAAAGGGCCAAGAAGGAAGGTAGATATTTCCAAAATAGAATGCTACTAATGTCATAAAATGGGTCACTATAGAAGTGACTGTCCTGACAATCCCAAGAACAAGAAGAGGAATAGGGACCAAGCTAACGTTGCTGAAGAAGGATCTCCAAAGACGAATAAAACCGAAGAACTGGATATAAGAGACTTACACTACTAATTCCTTTGCTCTAAGCTTTAGTTATTTCATTGTTTGATTTCTAGTATTTGTAGGTTTAACATATTTTGGAAAAACATTTTTGATTTGTTTTTATAAGGTTATAGGTATCCCTCAAGCTTGGAGGGAGCCCTCACCAACTTCCAAAGATAAGTATCTTATTACCTTTTCATTTTTAGTTTTCCTTACTTATCTAGTTTTGCTTGCATTAAATACTAATCACATTTCTATTCATATTTTCCTTGTTTAGGAAAAGCTTGCTGAATACTCAAGGAACATGGAAGAAGGCTTCACAAGACAAAGCATTGGAATTACAAGGTTTGTTAAGAAACAAAGGTATGCCTTAAACTATAAGTTTTTGCTCTCTTCATGATATTCATTCTTGATAAACTATTACTAACATTATTGTGTCTAGCTCTATTGAATCATAAAGATTCTTGATTGGGTGATTCAATCATTAGATAAATCTACCCTCTTCATATCTTTGATTATTCCTGTGGAACCCTAGAAAGGTTCTTTATAAAAACCTTAACTTAAGGGTATGTTGATAATAATGTGTGGAACCCTAGCCTACTTAGGGTTATTGGTGAAGTCTAAGAAAATGCTATTCTTGATGTGTGATGTCATGTTTGGGTTTTAGTATGGTTATGAAAACCCTAATTTGTTAGGATTGAATGGTGATGTCTGAAATCCCAAACCTTTGAAGTATTGATAAATTAGAGTTGCCGTGTTATGTATTGAAACCTTAGATTGTTAGGGTTTGGTAGGGTGTATAAGCAAGACCCTTATTTTAGATAATGTCCTAGGAATGAAATCCTAGGTATATGTGTGTTTGTCCGATCGAAACCCTAGTCTGATCAAGTTTGTTAGATGTCCAACTTTAATATATTGATATTTGTGTCATTGGGTTTGACTAAACATGTTATGATATGCTTGTGCATGATGATGGAATCCTAGATATATGTGTTGACCTAATCGCTGATGGTCATGATTCCTAGGGTTTGGAACTAAGCCCTAGTCGAAGTTTGATTCTCTAGGATGATAATATTTGTGAATTCTTGGGTTTTGTAACTAAACCTTAGTAGAAGCTCAATTCTCTAATATGTGATGACTAGTGTGATAGTCTGAGATTGTTGAAATCTGAAATTGAGCTATGATTGATGTTTCATTGTTGAAGCTTAATGGCTCATGTATGAAATCTAGAATCTTGCACTAAATCCTAGTGAAAGTTTAACATATGAGTT
This sequence comes from Pinus tabuliformis, assembly GCA_031772625.1. Lineage (NCBI taxonomy): Eukaryota > Viridiplantae > Streptophyta > Pinopsida > Pinales > Pinaceae > Pinus > Pinus tabuliformis. The sequence goes on along the minus strand of CM062804.1, from coordinate 870,483,517 downwards.
CTAAAGTTGTTAGATGCATTGTAGAACTATATTCGTTTGAATTGCTTCTAGGGTTTGCAATATTTTTGTAGTAGGGTATGTCATACCTCTAGAAGAAATATTGAAATCCTAGATATAATGAAGGTTGTTATGTTTGAGATGCTCAAAGTCTTGATGATATAGTCTAGGGTTTATGACTAAAACCCTAGCAAGAAGTTGAAAAGTATGTGTCTCTTGTTTGTAACTAAGTTTGGGTATTTGATGTCTAAATTTGAATGCTTCCATTATTATATGATTCTGATATGGTTAACTACATGCTTCTATAGATTTGGTTGTACTTGCTATCTGAGTTGTGCAGGTACATAATCTTCAAGATGGTGAAGATGCTCGTAAGTAAAGTTGATATGATAAGAACGATGAAGAAAATTATGTGAATGATGATGATCGTAAGAAGGATGGAACCCATGAAAGATTCTCTTATGTCGTAGAAAAGAAGCTGAGTTCCCTAAGTTAAGAGGGATTTTGGATGAAAGAAATCTCCCTAGTTAAGAGGGAGGGCATATCATAGTCATGATGGACACCTTGAAAGAAGAAACTGGAGAATACTTTCGAGGGGCTACTAAGATAAGAAAAGTAGGATCTGTTTGTAGAATATGTTGCTGCAAGTGAAGTAGGAAAGGATGATGTATGATTGAGGAATCTTCTGTCAAGATTCGTTTGAAAGTCCTATTGTGATAAATTGAGAAGCAACATCTAGTTGTTTGGAAGACCTTAAAGGTTTGTGCTTACTTATGTACATTGGAAAGTTTGTTACTAATTGGGGTTGTGTTTGTATAGGTAAATCTCTCTAAGGTTTGTAGCATGCTAGTTACACAAGAGATATTTGTTATCGATCTGTTTGATCGAGGAGGTTTTGCTACTGATTGGAATAATCGGGAGTGTTGAGGTTTTTTGTGAAAGACACATTGCCTGGGAGGACATCTGGTAGACACATTGTTGATGTCTGGATCCCAAAGTAGGGAGGGTGGCATTGGTCATAGAGCTCTGACCTTGGATATGCACCTGGATCCTTGGGTTGATGGTTAGTAAGCCTGATGGTACCTAGAGAGGCTGAAACCTTTAGTCCATCTTAGTCCCCCGCAGATAGATTGCCTTGGTCAGGAATCTAGTTCGTGGCACCATGAGTGCCTATATTGTTTGAGGACCTTATATAGATTGCCCTGGTTAGGAATCTAGTCCATGGCATTGTGGTGCCTAAATTCTTCATGGTTCATGTGTTTTGAGATCTTCCTTGTATCTGTTATTATGAATACCTCCCTAGTTAAGAGGGAGTGTTGAAATATGTAACTAGGTTCAGTCTTCATAAATGTATTTGAGTCACAATAAAATATATTTATCAAAAGAATGAAGAAAATATTATTATTATTATTATTATGACTTATTAAAGCATGGGTTTCATGCTTGGGTCATCATGTTTTAGGTCAAAGTCCCCATTGAGGACTTCTAGGATTTATTCTGAGTCATGAGATCCATTGTCCATTAAAAGAGACCCTTCTTGGGCTTTTGAATCATGTAAAAAGAATTAATATTGAGTGAAATATGCTATTTGCCCCCTCCACACCAAGTCAGCCTCAAGGAGATCAAGTCGGCCTCAACTGGGCAATTCGACCTCACCAGAAGCCTATATATTGGAGCAATTCAATTTCATTTGGAGCTTTCACTCTCTCTCTCTCATAAGTTTGAAATCCAGAAGAAAGAGCTGGAAAAGTACAAAGTAAGGAAGGAAGGAAAAAGAAGTACGAAGTTGGAAAAAGAGGAAGAAAAAGGGAAAATCAAAATTTTGGGCTATCTCTCTCTTTCTCTCGTGGATTCCTCTAGGAGATCAAAGTCTTTCTTGTTTTCTGCTTCTGCTGCTGCTACCAATTGCTGGGTCGAAGATGCCACTGCAAGTTGCTGCTGCTAGGTCGAAGTTGCTGCTGGAGGATTGTCGTCTACAGAAGGAAGAAAGGTCTGACTTCGTATGGAGGAAGTCTTTATCTAGGTCAAGAGTCTTGGGTTATCTCGTGAAACTATTGAAGGAAGAATTGTTCACTGGGTTTTCCCCTAGATAGGGGGTTCGCCTACATCTGGTGTCTTTGTGCTATTGTTTTGGTAATTGCTTGATGAACTAAAAGATAAAAGAAGGACATAAAGATAAAATAATGACAAGTAATTATCTATATAAGAAAAGCTTTCTACCTTTTTGATTTTCTAGCAACCTTGCACAGAAGAAACCCTCAACTAGGTTATCACAACATCTGACCACTAACTATCTTTTGTTGCTCAAACAAGATAGAACTTAGGGCAGAGTTAAAAGAATGTTCAATGAATTAATTAACCAGGAGCGAACAGCTCAATGATAATACAAAGATATTTACAATAATAGAAACATCAGGTTTCTATGTAGAATATAGAACAAACAGTTTCATCTAAGAAACTGCTAAAAGAATAAAAATAGAAACAGCTAAAAGACTGAGCATTACTAAATAGAACTATATTCTAATACCCTCCCTTAATGCTCAATCTATTTACAACACCAATAGACCCGCGAAATTTTACAAATTTATCAGGACCAAGAGGCTTGGTGAAAATATCGGCGGGCTGCTCTGTTGTGGGAACATAGTGCAACTGTACTGTGCCATCGTCAACCAGTTGTCGAATGTAGTGGCAATGAGTTTCCACATGCTTTGTTCGTTCATGAAAGACTGGATTCTTGGCAAGTTTGAGCACTCCCTGATTATCACAAAACAAAGAAGTAGGCTTTGTCTGAAAAACATGCATATCTGCAAGCATACTACGAAGCCAAACTGCCTCACAGGCTGCCTTAACTGCTCCCCGATACTCTGCTTCTGTTGAGGAGAGAGCCACTACCTGTTGCTTCTTACTAGTCCAAGTAACAACCCCAGACCCTAGACTATACACATACCCAGCTGTAGATTTACGGTCATCAACCGAACCGGCCCAGTCAGAGTCAGTGTAGCCACTGAGAATAGGATTGGAGCTGCGAGTATATAAGAGGCCATAATCAGAAGTACCACGCACATATCGTAGCACCCGCTTTGCTGCTATCCAATGATCAGCTTTAGGAGCTGACATAAAGCGAGAAATGTAGCTTACTGCAAAACTGATGTCAGGTCTGGTAGCAGTAAGATAGATGAGACTGCCCACTAATTGCCTGAATAAAGTTTCATCCACAAGAGGAGAGGATGACTGTGCTGAAAGTTTGAGCCCTGGTTCCATAGGAGTCGTGGTCGGTTTGCAATCCTGCATTCTGAACCTTTCCACAAGATTTTTGGCATACTTGGATTGAGAAAGAAAGATCTGATTTTCAGTCTGCCACACTTCAACCCCCAGACAATAATGAAGAAGTCCCAAGTCTGTCATCTCAAACGTTCTGCATAGATCTTGTTTGATCCCATGGATCAAATGTGCAGAGCTGCCAGTAATGATAAGATCATCCACATAGACAACTACAAATAAGATATCATCACCAGTATGCTTGATATACAGGTTTGCATCAGATGGACTACGCTGAAAACCTTGATCTGTCAGGTACTGATCAATTTTCATGTACCAAGCCCGAGGAGCTTGTTTCAATCCATAGATTGCTTTAACTAACCGACACACTTTCTGTTCTTGACCAGCAACCTTGAATCCTGGAGGTTGCGTCATGTAGACTTCTTCTTGGAGATCACCATTTAGGAAAGCACTTTTTACATCCATCTGATGAACTTTCCAATTGAACTGAGCTGCTAGGGCAAGAACAAGCCTTATGGTACTCATCTTGGCTGTAGGAGCAAAAGTCTCCTCATAGTCGATGCCTTCCTTCTGTGAAAATCCTCGAGCCACAAGCCGAGCTTTATACTTGTCTAAGGTTCCATCAGCTTTGTATTTTACTTTATACACCCATTTGCAGCCTATGGGTGTTTTGTCTGCAGGAAGATCAGAAAGTGTCCATGTGTGATTCTTCTGAAGACTCTGAAATTCTGCTTCCATAGCCTGTTCCCACTCAGATGTCCCCTTAGCCTCTGAATATGTTTGAGGCTCAAAAGTACTGTGAAGGTTAGCCATAAGAGCAAAATTGACTGTAGACTGTTGTCTGTTCTTATGCCTAGAAGTTCTACCTTCAAGGAGCTCGTCATCCCGGAGATCACCTATGGTTTTAGCCCACCATTTGGGCCGAAGAGAAGAAGAACCAATATCAGGATTAGAGGAACCAATATCAGGAGGAAGAGAAGCAGGCTCAAGAGTAATAGGAACAGCAAGAGGAGGATTAGCTTCTGGAGGAAGCTCAGATAGAGTAGGATCAAACCCTGATGCTACATAATCCCTCCCATCAAATGGACTGACTGGAAGAAGAACACTGTGAGGCGGATCCTCAGAGAGCTGCTCAGAAGAAGAAGACTGAAAGAATCCTCTGTCTTCATCAAATACTACATCTCGACTGAAGCTAAGTCGACCAGTGGCTATATCTATCAGCCTATAGGCCTTGTGATGATCACTGTAACCTGTCATCATGAGTTTCTGACTTTTGGAATCCAACTTAGATCGCTTAGCAGATGGAACCCAAACATATGCAACTGAGCCAAAAACTTTGAGATGACTGATCTTAGGCTTACGACCAGACCACACTTCTTCAGGAGTCTTCCCTTTAACAGCCTGAGTAGGGGACCTGTTAAGAAGATAAACAGCAGTAAATACTGCTTTAGCCCAGAATTTGTTTGGAACACTCCGGTGTTGTAACATGGAACGAGCCATTTCAACAACCGTGCGGTTGCGACGCTCGACAACACTGTTCTGCTGGGGAGTGTAAGGTGTGGTTAATTGACGTTTGATGCCATGAATATCACAGAAGTTGGCAAAAGCTGAGGAACAAAATTCCCCCCCATTGTCGGTCCTAAGGGTCATGATATTACAACCAGATTCGTTTTCAACTAAAGTTTTAAACTTCTGAAAGGTACTAAGAGCATCAGATTTATTTTTTAAAAAATACACCCACATCTTTCTACTGAAGTCATCTACAATAAGTAAAAAGTATTTGCAAGCAGTGATAGAAGCTGTATTCATAGGACCACAAATATCAGCATGAAGTAACTGAAGTACCTGGGATGCGCGCCAAGATTCTCCATTTTTGAATGACGACCGATGTTGCTTTCCCGCTTGACAGGCGCTGCATACCCCCAACTGCTGAGTCTGAATATCAGGTAGTCCTGACACAAGTCCCTCCCGAGAGAGCTGAGAGAGATACTGCATATTGAGATGCCCATATCGCTGATGCCATAGAGTACTGATGGGAGAGACACGAGCTGCTAGAGCCACTTCTGGAAAGTCACCGGTGTCAAGTAGCCTGTATAGACCATGGTCCTCTAGGCCAGTAGCAACTGTCAGACTGGTCTCCCTGTCAATGATGGAACACTTGTGTGCACTGAACACAACATCAAGCTGAGGAGAATTCCTCATAATCTGACTTACAGAGAGCAGATTAATCTCCATACCAGGAACATAGTATACATTTAGAAATATGAGCGTGCGTCCACCAGACTGAATTTGAACTGTACCCCTGCCAGCAACAGTGTACTTTTCACCTCCACCAAATACTACTGAATCACTGAAAGGTGAGAAGTCAATAAACCAGTCACGCCTGTGAGAGAAGTGACGTGATGCACCAGAATCAATATACCATGCAGAGGAAGGAACATGGTCTGAAGACCTTTTAGCCATAAAGGCGTAAAAGGCAGAATCTGTCTGTTCGGAATGTTCTGCAACATTCGCTGTCTGATGTGGCCCTCCCTGTTTCTTTTGTTCAGAAGCAATCCTCTGCCTGCAATCTTTCTTCATGTGACCGAACCTGTGACAGTAATTACACTGTACACTTTTCTTCCTGTTAGGATCAAAAGACTGAGATGATCCTTTCTGCTGAAAAGACTGAGAGGACTGATATTTTGCAGCAAATGCATTTTCCGAGGGCACTGATGAGGCACTACTACCAAACTGTTGTTTCCACCGATCCTGCTGCAGAAGTTTGGTACATAAATCTGGAAACTTCAGATCAACATTTGTGGTGGTAATGTTGAGCGTTTCAATGAAGTGTTCATAAGATTTCGGTAGACTCTTCAGAGTAATGACTACCATATCTTCTTCCTCCATGGTCCGACCAATGGCTTCGAGCTGATCTCGAATGTCTTTAATTTTGTTGAGATGTTCTTGTAAAGACATATGTTCATCCATCATGATGGAGAACAACTGATTTTTGAGAAAAAAAGCTCTGCTTTTATCAGATGTCTCATGCAATTCTTTCAACTGTTGCCAGATTTCAGCAGCTGTCTTGCCAGAAGGGATCTGTGGTAACTGATCGTCAGCGACAGAGAGCTTGAGAAGCATAACAGCCTCTCGATTTCGATCATCAAATTTATCTTGATCGGTCCCGGCTGTTCCTGGACGAAGCTCTTTGCCCAAAATGAGTTGATCAAGACGCCTGTACTAAAAAATGGTCAACATTCTTTGTTTCCAAATGTTATAGTTGCTGCCATTAAAGCGTTGATTTCCTTCTAACATCAGATTGGTAAGTGTGGCCATTTTCACAAAGAAAATACAGACGTATGACACACAAGAACAATGTAGCTGACTGTTTATCCTGGTGAAAATTTAAAGAACAGACTTTGACCTGCTAAAGAATATCTCTGCTGTCTAAAACAATAGTAATACTGCTAGCACAGAGTACAGTTCTGAAAATACAGTTTTCCACAAGATAATGCCGGTCTACCATAAGAGTATACTGATGCAATAACCAAATGTCACAGGTCTGAGTTTGAAGAATGTGCTGTCTTAGTTTCACACTTCTGCTGAATGATAACCCACTGCCGGCAAACACCAAGGTTATATATACTTCTCAGGTATCAAAATGGCCCACAGAAAAAAAACACAAAGATGTAAACAATGGCCCACGTGAGCTATCCAAGCATCACGTTACTTTACGCTCAGCTACAGGTCTTGAAATAGAACGTGAATATATACGTGTATATGAAGGCCCACAGGTGAATACTCTTGATATTGAAGTGATCACACACGTATATAATGGACCACGGGTTGCGTAACAGCGTTTGCAATAATACAGCGTTTTCAAAAAATACACCGGTTACGTGAAATATAATAAACCACGGGCGTATAACTGAACCACGATATGGTGTATAACTGAACCACGGTAACGGGCGTATAACTGAACACTGATAACGGGCGTATAACTGAACACAGGTAACGTAACAGTGTTTGCAAAATACACAGGTTACGTGAAATAATGAACCACGGGTTTTTTAAATATACTGCCACAGGTTTGACGCACACGGGTTTGACGCACGCCACTTGACTTATAAATCCACGGGCGTTTCAAAATCACGGGTTTGACTTATGAAGCACGCGTTTCAAAATATCGACCACAGACAACGTTTAGCAGATCGAATCACGGGTTTCAAAATATCGACCACAGACAGCGTTTAGCAGATCGAATCACGGGTTTGACTTATGAATCACGGGTTTTAAAAAAACAGATGCCCGCAGATCGATTTTCAAAACACAACTTCGATTTTCAAACAGACAAATGAAATTTGAGAGAAAAACACCTGGATCACGAATGCTGGAAAATTCCACGGTGTGGTCGAGTAGCCGCCCGGTGAGGAAGAAGATAGCCGGATCCGCGATTCCAAGCAAAAACTGGCCAGCCAAAAAAAAAAAATCCCGCTCCCACGAAAACATTCACCGCCACAGAATTATTTCTTTAATAAAATGATCATGCAAGAGAAGAATCCATTTCTGTATCGAGATGGACGACTGTAAGCTTTTATCACAGCGAGCAAAGCCGAGGCTAAGACTCAGTGAAGGCTGCCTGGCTTACAGAGGGCTCGACCTTAGAAAGAATTCAAGAGATTATGATACAAAGAGAATTACTGTTCAAGAATAATCTCTTAACCTTGCTCTGATACCATAAAAGAATGTTCAATGAATTAATTAACCAGGAGCGAACAGCTCAATGATAATACAAAGATATTTACAATAATAGAAACATCAGGTTTCTATGTAGAATATAGAACAAACAGTTTCATCTAAGAAACTGCTAAAAGAATAAAAATAGAAACAGCTAAAAGACTGAGCATTACTAAATAGAACTATATTTTAATAAGAGTATACTGCTGTCAATAGCCCTTATTGACAACCCTCCATTATAACAACAAGACTTACCTCTTTTTGAACTTGGCTTATTCCTTTTGAAATTTTGTGGATCTGGGCATTATTGTGATTGTGATCCTCATCCAACTTCAGCTTGGACCTATGGCTACCTCAGTCGTGTGGCCAACTCAGAACTAGTGAACACAAGGTCATCAAAACACGTGATAACCACCTGCAATCTACTGCGTTGTGCCTTAAGGATATTGTAACGAACAAGGTTCATTATAGCAGGTTAAACACTCCAAAAGACTTGGAATATGAAGATCTCCATTAAAGATACAAGAACATATATTAAAATGTACGAATGAGAATGATGTTACAAATGAGAGTGAGGACTTTCTTATATACCCTAGGCAGGTGTCACTTTATGAATGATCATGTCCTTAGGGACATATGTTAAAATTGGCAACTAGGGCCAAATTCCACCTTAGGACAACTCATATGATGGAAATGATTATTGCATTGGATTCCTCATTTCGAGAGGTCCAATTTTGATATAAAGAACATCCCATTCTGACAAGCAGAAATGCAATTTTGAATTTATTCTCTCTCATGCACAAATTATCAAGGTCGACCTCAGTGAAATGTAGGCTCATGAAGCCCAATAGATGTGTCTCCTCACCCTCAACGAAGTGTATAAATAGGAGTGACCTCTTTCTCATTTGGACATCACTCATCTCATCACATATCTCTCTCTCTCCTCTCTTGATTGGTTCGTACAACTTGGAGGCAACCTTCTCTACTTCGCATGTGTGAAAGGAGGACGATTTTCTGGGTTTGCTTGCTGGCCGAAAATTTCAGGAAATAGGTCAGCATTGACCAAACTATTTGACCAAGTGTTGACCTCGTTCTTGTGGGAAGAATTTTGATTTTTGTAGGCTGCATTTATTGGCACAATTTTCGAGGTGATTTGGACAGATTGACTGAGTTGACTTCAGATTTAAATGCAGAATTTATAGCAACATTTTCTCTCTCCTTTGACTAGTTTGATCGATTTGTTTTAGGCTGACTTTGACCCTCTTGGAAGGCCAAATTTATCTGTTGTTGACCGCACTGCTTGGAGGACATTTTGGAGTTGCCTTGACCACCGTTGACTTTTTGGTTAGGGCTGTAGTTGACTGCTGGTTTGATAGGACTATTTTGGGCATGTAAATCTGATATTTGTACTCTCTCTCTCTCTCTACTGAACTATTGAAGAATAATAAGAAGATTTGATCAAATGGTTTCCCCACATTGGGGTGTCGCTGGCATCCGTCACATCTTGTGTCCTCTTGTCTTGTCTTGTCTTCTGCATTTACTATCAATGTGTTTAAGTTAATGTGATTGCTATTGAATATAATTGGAAATTGTCATTGGGCTGCTAAAGGAACATTGAAGTAAATTGTGCTAAAGCATAGAACATACCATTGTTATTTAAAATTAACAACATACCTTTTCATTAACTAATTAATCATTATTTATTATATGTTATTATTATTTATATTACATTATTTATATCTATATTTTATTCATAAGATCGCCTTCCTCTTCAAAAAACTTTGTCCTCAAAGCTTACTGATGAAAAGGCTTGATCTCTTTTATGTTTTGAATGTCTTCTTATCTCGGAACTGTCATCTTCGTTGATGCAAGATGATGTGATCCTTTGAGTGATAAATAAAATTGTCGAATTGAGAAGGGATCAGACCATCCTAAAATAATCTTCTGTGGAGCTTGGCAATTACTGGATAGCTGGGATAATTTGTTATCGTAAATCTGGATTGTGCCAACATCATTATTCTTCAGAACATGAGTTTGTTGTTTCTGGTTTGAGAGATACAAATATGCAGATTGATTGGGATGTCTGCTCTTGTGATTCGAATGTAGATAAGGAGTTCTTTTGGTTTGTCTTTCCTTTAACATGTGTGTGGCAATATTTTGATTTACTTCAGACTCTGATGTTGTTGAATTGGTTACACAATCTCCACTTGGATTTTTCATTGTTTGAACTATAACTTTTAAATATGTTTTCCCTTCAACTAGGTTGTCATCTTCTTGAATTCTGATATTAACTGGCTCGGTATTCGTTCCTTCTTTTTCAACTTGGATGGTTACGTCTGAAGACTTCGATACATCTTTCGTGTTGAGTTATTCTACAGTCAATGTTTCCTTCTCAATAAGTTGTTGTACCTTGTTTTCCAATGACTTCTTGTCCTTCTTAAGTGTAATGTTTTGAAATAGGAAAAATAGTGATATACAAAGCAAATAACACATGCAAGCACAAAATTTCCGAAAATCAGTGAACACCCATGAAATCTCCACAAATACCACTTAGCTGAGCCGTTTTATTAAATATATGGAGCAAGAGTACAATGGTATGGAAGAAGTGCACTTGGGCTTGCCTCAAGGGCAATCTTGACAAGACCCAGGTGAGAAAATGCAACGCCCAGAAGAGAGAGTGAGCTGCCCCAAATAGGCCCTGAGCTGCCCTAGAAAATTACACTGTCTACTAGAAAGATGCTGTTGAAAGTCCCAACTTTGGTACTCAGAAAATTCTACAAAATTAGCCCCGGGGTCTTGTCAATAAACCCACCAAAAGCTAGAAAGGGTTTGGCCTAGTTCTGACCTCCGAAAATCGACCCCAAATACCACGTCCTCCTCAAACTGGCTAGAAAATACGGACCGTCTAGAAATGTGCTGAAGAAGCCTTCCAATTCCCCTAAAAAGGCTGAACTCCACTCCCAGATGATCTCCTCAAACTCCTAGCACAACCCAGCTCCCAAATTCCTTTTCTCAACCTTCCACATGTGCCTAGAAGTTAGCTTCTGTGTTGGCCCAGAAATTGTGCCACTGTCGCTATCTGAAAGTGGTTCGAGTCCCTTGCTAGAACGCACAGATTGGCCTGAAATTGCTGCTGTATCTTCTTCTTAATTTTTCCCACAAGACCCAGAAATGAATTGGTCCCAATCCTTCAAACCAAAAAACCCATGAAATGGAGCAATATTACCAACAATTGCTAGTTGGAAAGACACCCTTTTGACCCTGCTATAGTGCTCAAAAAATTTAGCCAAATTATTCTTGGCCTCTCCTCAATAAACCCAGAAAAACCCAGAAAGGGTTGGGCCTAATTCCAACCTTTCAAAATTGGTCCCAAATAACGTGAGCACCTAAGTAACCTGACATGTGGATTCGAGATTCATCGGATACGGGGATTCGAGTGTCGGATTCGGACACGTTTGGATACGTTATATATATATATTAAACATTAGATATTTCTTACACAAATTCTCATTACTGGTACAAATTCATTGATTTCAAACATAGATATTCATCTAGATGTAAGTTTTACTGTTTACAAAATACAAAGTAAGTCAGTAACATTATAGCATGCATGGTACATGCAAAATTCAAATACATGTCACATAAATGATAAATCAATGAATCATAAATTCTAAATTCATAAATGAAAAATCATAATACATTTTCAATTCATCAATGATCCAATAGGAGAAAGACAAGATAGTAAGATAAAGACACTAACAACTGTAGTTTTCTCATTAAGTCATCAAAATCAAAATGTGTTACGTAGGTAGTGTAATGCCATTGGAAAATAAAAATAGAAAATACAAAACAACTATGAGTATACAAGCCTCAAGGCAGTAGGTAGCTCATGACTCATGAGTCATCAATCCTCATAGTCATCATCAAAATCAGCATCATTGTCCTCATCATCATGGTCATCACTGCTCTCCTCTGCTGCATCCTCCTCCCTTGTATCCAAAGTCACCTCTGCATCTGCGGTTGTGGAGGATGACCCCTCTATAGTATCACCATCATCAAATCTAATAGGCTCTAGCACTGGATCATTGAGAGCCATGTTGGCCAATGCCAACTCAACACTGTTGTCTAGACCCATATCATCAGGAAAGACATCCCACATCTTTGTCTTTCCCTTCAACCACTCTTCCCTCTGCCTGTAAATAAGACGAAGGTTGGTGTGCACATACACCATTATCTCTGCCCTGAACTGTTCAAGCCTACTCTTCTTAACACTATACAAATTCCCGTACGTGCTCCAATTCCTCCCGCATCAAGAGGATGAAGTCCCCTGAGAGAGGAGCGTCATGGCTAATTGCTGTAGAGGAGGGCTTGTTGCCCCATGATTTGCCGACCAAGAATAGGGCTTCTTAGCCCGCCTGTCTCTATTCACATCATATCCTGCAAATCGATCAGTGCCAGTGGAAAACTCTGCAAAGGCATCCTCCACCTCATTAAGCAATGCTCTATCCTGAAAAACCAGCCTGAATGCATCTTTCCTCCCATGTGAGATTTCACCATCCATGTGAGGAGGGAATCTGCAGGAAGGTCCACCATTCAGCCACTCATGGTTGTAGTATTTTGGGTTCAATGAGTGAGCCAAACAATGTAAAGGTGTGCAATTCTTGTCCCATCTGCTAACAAGCATATCCTGTATAGTACCACAGAAGGCCTCTGGTGATGTCTCATACTCGGGGCACCCACTTTGTAAAATAAGGCTCCTTACAGACTCAATCATGGAATCCCATCCCTCATAAACCTCTCCTAGGATGGGTTGGTCTATATCTGCAAATCGAAGCAAAGAAATGATAGGGTCCATGATTTGAATAACTAGATCTACCCTCTCCCACCAAGCATCATCTAGCGCTGTGTCCTTCACTCTTTTAGAGGCTACTTGATTTGTCTTTCTCCAAAAGACCAAAACTTTGAAATAACCATGGCCCCAAGAGCGGTCTTGACCTCCCTCAACCTCTTCAACATGATGAATGAAGAGGCAAACCGTGTATCCACAATCTTCAACAATGATAGATTGTTGTACTCCTTGTAGATAGGGAGGGAATTTGTATGGTTTTGTACAAAGTTACGGATATGCCGTGCATCCTCAATAATGTTACCAATCCAAAGCACATAAGAAGCAATGGATTTCAGTGCTAAGTTCAATGAATGGACAATGCAAGGTGTCCAAAACACTTGTGGATATTTAGCTTCCACAATCATGCCAGCAACCTTTCAAACATGTGCATTATCTGTAATGATTTGCGCACAAGGATCAACACCTACATCTTCGATAACTTTAACAAACAACTCACCCATATACTGTGTATCCTTGTATTCTCCAAGTGTATCCACTTCTTTCAAGAAAACTGGACCATTCAAGGAAGACACCATGAAGTTGATGAGTGGGTGTCTTGCTGGAGCTGTCCATCCATCAGAAACAATGTTAACCCTAGATGTTGGTCATGATGTTTTAATAGGCTCAAGCATTTTTTGCACCTCTTCTTTTGCCTTCGTCAACAATGTGGTTCTAAGCTTCTCTGAACCAGGAGGCACATACCATGATGGAGCACCTTGAGTTAGAGCTCGACACATCTCAATAAATAGAGGTGAGCATGCAACATTAAATGATATGAAGTTTTGATAGAAAAAAAAGGAAATGGTGAGATCAAGCTCTTCCCGTTTCTCCTTTTGAAAAATCTTGTCCATTGGACCAAGTGAAATTGCCTTTATTTTTGCTGCTTGTCCCCCACTAGAACTCTCAAATGGGAATTTGTTGCTGCCTTTCCTAAAAAATGGAAGGGGGTCATCATTCTTGGTTTTTTTTGATTTTGCAGCTACATTTTGCCATACCAACATTGAACTCTCTTTCCATTTCCTTCCTCTTGTGTAAAGGAACTTTTGTACAAGCTCCAACTTGACAACCTAGTAAAGCCAACAAATGGGCTTTCACACAGAAATATGTGCTTGTGAAAGCACTATGGCAAAAATTGCATCTCCAATTCACATTGCCTTCTCTCTTCACCTTGCTGCTTGGCCCATCCTCTCTTATGACATATTTCCACAAGGGATATTTCTCAATGTTATCTTTAGGAGGAAGTCTTCCCCCAACATTACTTGCAATAGAGGAATACTTGCAGCAGACTTTGATGAAATTGGGGGAGGAGGGGCATCTCCAATGCGGACATTCTTCCCCTTCCTTTGCCCCTTATTTTCTGCCCTTGATTGAGCCATGAATACTGTAAAAAAATAAACAAAACATGCATAAATTTGTAAAAGAAATGCATATGCAAATTGCTATAATACAAATGCAAAAAAATAGAGAGGAAATGCACTTACCTATTGCTTGAATCTCCTTGAAAACGCTCCACATGCTTTTCTCCTTGCTCCAAACTCTTCACAGCAAACCCACAACCCACGTATTGCAAAAGAGATGAGTGAAAATGATGCAAATAAGAGGGATTTTTGCCCTTTTATGGCCACGCGGGTCCCTTTCTTCCGGATTCGTGTCCAGAAATCAGGACACAATCCGGATTCGATCGTGTCCCAATTGGACACTACGTGTCTCGATTTGTAGACACAAATTGGCGTGAATCGTGAAATGATGCAAAGAAGAGGGATTTTCGCCCTTTTATGGCAGCGTAGGTCCCTTTTTTCCGGATTCATGTCCGGAAATCGGGACACGATCTAGATTCGATCGTGTTCCAATCAAACACGACGTGCCTCGATTTTCGGACACGAATTGGCACGAATCGTGTTCGATTTGCCAGATTCGGGACACGTCGGCCTATTAGAACGAATCCAGTTTCAAGGTGAGCACCCTCTACAGCTGGGTAATTCGTTTTTCCTAGTAAATAACTGCCAAAGCCCTCCAAAATTAGCTGAGGATACCTCCAAGAATTATCTTTATGCCCTCTTGCAAATTTTCAACCCAACTCCGGCACAAGCCTCCACAATTGACGTGCTCCTCTAATGACAACACAGGCCCAGTGACACTGCCTCTGTGTGTGCACTGGAGGAAGAATTGCAGCCGGATGAGCAACCACTGATTCAACCCGGTAAACTCCACCCAAGAGTAGAAATATCCAAGGCAATTATGTCCCCAAAAGTTCGGAACCAATGCTGCTCTGAAGCTCCCTCTCTTGGGTAGTGCGTACTTCCCTTTTGCATCAAGTCTGTCGTACAGAATAGTTCGATTTCCTCGGTATAATACTCCTGGATCAACTCACAAGTGTGGAAATCTCTCCTGTAGAGTAGCACTCGAAGTCCACCGAAGTAGGAGTTGAGATTTCCCCTCGGAAATCTCGTGTGCTGAATAACACTTTGTTGACCCAGCTAAACAGCTTGAGCAAACTATGGTTCAGATATCAAATTAGCAAAAAGATCCCCAAAATGAGACCCTGCACCTCTATTTATCATGCTGCCCAACCTATTCGTTCATGTGGCCCCCACAATTTGAGTTCCCTCTCCTCTTTCTCCCCACAAGTTCGAACTCTCCTAAGGCGTATGAATTCCCTTTGGAGTGGCCACTACATTCCTCTTGCATTTTGATTTACTACCTTTTCTAATGTTTGGAAGCCTTCTTTTCCTAAAAATCCAAGTGGGGTCCTCCTTATCCACCTTTCCTAAGTTCTAATGCCAAAATATCTCCAAATGGTCAAAATTGCAAAAATGGAATTTCTTCTTAACTATATTAATTAATTGGGGACATTACAGTCCTCCCCACCAAAAATTGCTTGTCCTCAAGCAATGGTTGAACAAGCACCGCCTCTATTAGCCGACCCAAAAAGTCACTGCAAACAATATCGGGGTCCCAAATATGCCACTAAGTCATCTCTGATCTTTGCCCTGCCCTGCTAGGATCCCAAGCCACCCTGATCAGCGTGAAGCATCCCTTGATCCACTCGCTGACCAGCTCATCATAGGCTTCCGACGCCCTCTGCATGCTGCCACTAAGTAGAGCATCATGGTAGTATAAGATCTTGATCATCTCCTCTTGAAACTGCGCTATCAAATAGTCCCCCTTGTGCAACTCAGGGGCAGACTCCTAAAGATGCAATCTAATCCTTGTGGGATTGAACCCTCGTTTGCCCAAGCCTCCCTTGATCTCCTCCTGTTGATCACCTTGCCACATCGGTGAAGCTCCCCACACCATCAACGAATCACTAAAACCAAATGGAAGATCTGGATCACCCTCCCCTGTAGAAACCAGCTCACCTCTACGGGTAGCTGAACTGCTCAGCCTTGCTATGACGAAGCCCCTGTCAGTAGCAAAAGGAACCTATGTTGCTGACATCGCGACACCGTGATCATGCTCGACTGCTCAACATGCTCATACTAGACCCTCCTCTCTGGTAACGCTCGACCACTATATCCATCCTAATTAGCGCTATGAAAAACCTGCCAGGGAAACTCTACAATGCTTGAATCCACCACTCTACGACTAACCTCGATCCTGAGCGACAACCTGCCTCGCCATATGACGAAGGTCTCAACGACTATCCATGTGTCAGCCTGGGAAAAAGTTGGACCAACCTCCATCGTAACCCTGCCCATCGATAAGTGGAGGGATCCTGTTAAAATTGGCAACTAGGGCCAAACTCCATGTGGATCATATTATTTATGACAGCTGATATTTTTCTTGGATCCCTCTCATCGAGAGGTGTAGGATTGATCTAAAGATCATCCAATTCCGATAAGTTTTCATGGAGTTATGAATTTAATTGTGTAATAAGACAATTCATCAAGGTCGGCCAGTAACCAAATAACCCACACGTGTGCTGCACGATTTAGTATAAAAAGAGGTGACTTGATAGTCATTTCTACACACACTTCTATCTTGATTTCTCTCCACTTGTCCTGGGTTTTAGTGGAAGAGAAATCTAGGAGTGGAAGCCCTACACGTTGGAGGAAAGAAGACTAAGGGAGCTGCCCTAGAGGAGATGCCCTAGCCCTAGACGCAGTCAAAAGGAGAAGGCTCTACGCAAGTTTATATGCAGTCAAGAGGAGGCTCTTCTAGCAGCAAGGAGAGGGTTTCTATAGCTGTCAATGGAATCCCTAGACGCTGTCAAAGAGAAGTCTAAAACGCTGTCAAGGAAGCATGCCCTAACCGCAGTCTTGGAGGAGTCTTATCACAAAAAAGAGAGGCTACTACGCTGTCCTAAAGGAGGCTTCTATAGCGCAACAAGGAGAGGCTTCAATGCTGTCCAAGATCACTGTTTCAAGAAGCCCTAATGATGACCCTAACGCTGCCCTAAAGGAGGGGACACAGCCACTGTCTTAGAAGTGCCATTATGCCCTAAACACAGGCCTTACTAGAGGTCTAATCAACTGCCCTTATTTGTGCCCTAATCTTCTGTCAAGAAGATACATACGCAGATCAGAAAGGGTCCTTATTGCTGTCACAAAAGGCCCTAATACACAGCCCTCCTAACCGCAATTTGTGAGGCCCTAATCAGAAGGCTGAACCTAGTATTACAGCATGAAGGATATATGTTGATTTAGGTGACATCGAGTTCTATCAAGGCTATTTGGGACAACGGATTGCACAAGGAGTCAGAGCCCTAATCTATGGGTTGTTGGGTGAGTATAGGTGTTGGTGTTAGCCCTATACTCCTACAATGGACAACAGCAAGGTAAACAAGCTGTGATGGGACAGCAGCTAAACAATGGGACAACAAGAATGGCTGTGTCACCAACAACACGGAAAGCATGGAAAACATGGCAAGCATGAACAACAGTAGCAAGTGATGCAGCAGCTATGACATGTGCTAGTAAATGGGACAGCAAGGTATGCTAAGACACAAGGGACAGCAGCAAGGTAAACAAGCTGTGATGGGACAACAGCTAAACAATGGGACAGCAAAAGTGGTTATGTCACCAACAACATGGACAACATGGCAAACATGGCAAGCATAGCAAGCATGAACAACATGGAAAACATGGCAAGCATAGCAAGCATGAACAGCAGTGGCAAGCGATGCAGCAACTATGACATGTGCTAGTAAATGGGACAGCAAAGGAATGCTAAGGCAAAGCATGGACAACATGGCAAGCATGGATAGTATGGTGCAGCATGGCAAGCATGGTGCAGCATGACAAGCATGGACAACATGGATAGCAGTGGCAAGCATGGTGCTGCAAGCACATGAGACATGGGACAACAGTGCAGCATAAGGTGCAGCAGTATGATGTGTACAGCATGATCATGAGGTCCAACATTATGATGATGGGTGTAGCATGGTGCAACATGATGACAAGATGTAGCGCAATGATAGGTGAAGGAGTCACCTTGGAGAATTAGTTGAAGCAACATGTCTTCAACTGATCTCATGTATCATCTTTTTAGAGATGATCTATGCTCTTATCTAGATAAGTCAAAGTGTTGATTTCTGTAGTAAATGTACTCTCTCTTTCTCTTTGCTGAACTATTGAAGAACTATAAGAAGAATTGATCAAGGGTTTCCTCACATTGGGGTTTGTCCCTGGCTAGTGCCACATCTTGTGTCCTCTTGTCTTGACTTGTCTTCTGCGATCTATGTTTATGTTCTATTTGCAATTTACTTTAATGCTCATGTGATTGCTAATCTGGAAAAGATATTGAGCTAACTATGAAAATTGAAATAAATTGCTCTAAGCATAGAACATACCTAAAATTAACATGGTATCAGAGGTGAGGTGAAGACAAAGCCCAAGCAAGAGTGAAAGAGCAATCACCAAAGACAGTTGGGAAAGGACAAAAGGATCAATGGATTCCTCATCCCTTTTCAAATTCGCCAAGGATGAAGTCGAAGCA
The DNA here is from genome assembly GCA_031772625.1 of Pinus tabuliformis. Classification (NCBI taxonomy): domain Eukaryota; kingdom Viridiplantae; phylum Streptophyta; class Pinopsida; order Pinales; family Pinaceae; genus Pinus; species Pinus tabuliformis. The sequence continues at coordinate 870,464,697 of CM062804.1, read as the reverse complement.
GAGAATATTATCAGAATGGCGCAGTGGAAAATTCTGATGGCCTACCTAAAGATCACTTCAATGGGAAGTCCGGATCTAAGGGTGGAAGGAAAGGCAAATGCCTTTTCTGTAATAAGTTCAACCATTATGCAAAGGAGTGTCCGAATGATAGGGACACATCACTTGATGATGATAACAACCATTCGAGGGACATCTTCAATGATTAGAGGAATGACAGGTAATGCAGGTTATTAAGAAAATGGCTGACTCTTCAAGAAAGCAAGGAACCCTAGGTATGAAGAATCAAATGTTGGTTCTGATAAGATAAAGAAGCGTTATGTTGTATTGGCCCTCTCCTCCAGACTCTTTGGAAATCTGGCTTATTGATTGTAGTGCTTCAAGGCACTTCATCGGATAGAAGGTTGCTCTCTAATTTGGTAGAGATGGAAACAACCGTGGGATTATACTTGGAGTCGATGCCACCTATCCTGGAAAGGGCGTAGGGAATGTTACCCCTCAATTGAATGAGGGTAACTCGATTCATTTACGAGAATCTCTTTATGTACCTGATCGCAAGAAGAACCTGGTGTCCTTTTCAGCAATGGAAGTCAAAGGTTTCTTGGTGGCATTCATCGATGGAAAGGTACGTGTTTGAAAATAGAATTTCCAAAGATGCTTTTACTCATGGGTTCAGGGTTGGCAATTTGTATCAAGTTGCAGGATGGTCCATTGGGGATTATGTCAATTGACATGTCTCATCTATAGCACCAGAGGTCTACTTATTATGGGGCCTTACTCGATGTGAGTCAGATGGTGATAGGGAAGTACCTCTCATCTGGCCAATGAGTAGGGAAATGGGGTTAGGGACCATAGTAGTACTATCGATGGATGCATCGTTGTATCCACTGTACTCCCTATGCTAGGATGACCTCCAATGATCTGAGATCAGTATGCGTGGTTTGAGACACTCTCTTGTGATATTGGTCTGGGATCAATGAAACTGACTTCAGGTCAGTAGAGAATGGTATGAGACATTCTCGATCAATTCTTCTTCTTCATGGTTCAGCAGAGCAGAGCCGAGCAGTGCAACACACAGTTGGCAGAGATAGTACAGTCTGGCCGATGGATCAATGGATGGAGTTCTCCCTAGTTGAGAGGGAGTGTTAAAATTGGAAACTAGGACCAAACTCAATGTGGGTCATTTATTTATGGCAACTGATATTTTTCTTAGATCCCACTCATCGAGGTGTAGGATTGATCTAAAGATCATCCGATTCCGATAAGTATTCATGGAGTTATGCATTTAATTGTGTTATAAGACAATTCGTCAAGGTCGGCCAGCAACCAAATAACCCACACATGTGCTCCACGATTTAGTATAAAAAGAGGTGACTTGACAGTCATTTCTCGACACACTTCTATCTTGATTTCTCTCCACATGTCTTGGGTTTTAGTGGAAGAGAAATCTAGGAGTGGAAGCCCTAGACATTGGAGGAAAGAAGACTAAAGGAGATGCCCTAGCCCTAGACGTAGTCAAAAGGAGAAGGCTCTACACATGTTTATATGCAGTCAAGAGGACACTCTTTTAGCAGCAAGGAGAGGGTTTCTATAGCTGTCAATGGAAGCCCTAGACGCTGTCAAAGAGAAGTCTAAAATGCTATCAAGGAAGCATGCCCTAACCGCAGTCTTGGAGGAGTCTTATCACAGCGAAGAGAGGCTCCCACGCTGTCCTAAAGGAGGCTTCTATAGCGCAGCAAGGAGAGGCTTCAGGGCTGTCCAAGATAATTGTTTCAAGAAGCCCTAATGATGACCCTAACGCTGTCCTAAAGGAGGAGACACATCCGTGGTCTTAGAAGTGCCATTATGTCCTAAACACAGGCCTTACTAGAGGCCTAATCAACTGCCCTTATATGTAGTCCCTTTGTGCCCTAATCTGCTATCAAGAAGATACATACGCAGATCAGAAAGGGTCCTTATTGCTGTCACAAAAGGCCCTAATACACAACCCTCCTAACCGCAGTTTGTGAGGCCCTAATCAGAAGGCTAAACCTAGTATTATAGCATGAAGGATATATGTTGATTTAGGTGACAGCGAGTTCTATCGAGGCTATTTGGGACAACGGATTGCACAAGGAGTTAGAGCCCTAATCTATGGGTTGTTGGGTGAGTATAGGTGCTGGTGTTAGCCCTATACTCCTACAAGGGACAACAGCAAAGTAAACAAGCTGTGATGGGACAACAGCTAAACAATGGGACAGCAAGAATGGCTATGTCATCAACAACATGGACAACATAGCATGGACAACATGGAAAACATGACAGGCATGAACAACAGTGGCAAGCGATGCAGCAGCTATGACATGTGCTAGTAAATGGGACAGCAAGGTATGCTAAGACACAAGGGACAGCAGCAAGGTAAACAAGCTATGATGGGACAATAGCTAAACAATGGGACAAAAAGAATGGCTATGTCACCAACAACATGGACAACATAGCATGGACATCATGGCAAACATGGCAAGCATAGCAGGCATGAATAGTAGTGGCAAGCAATGCAACAGCTATGACATGTGCTAGTAAATGGGATAACAAAGGAATGCTAAGGCAAAGCATGGACAACATGGCAAGCATGGACAACATGGTGCAGCATGGCAAGCATGGACAACATGGCAAGCATGGTGTAGCATGACAAGCATGGACAACATGGACAGTAGTGGCAAGCATGGTGTTGCAAGCACATGAGACATGGGACAACAATGCAGCATAAGGTGCAGCAGTATGATGTGTACAACATGATCATGAGGTCCAACATTATGATGATGGGTGCAGCATGGTGCAGCATGATGACGAGATGTAGCACAATGATAGGTGAAGGAGTCACCTTGGAGAATCAGTTGAAGTAGCATGTCTTCAACTGATCTCATGTATCATCTTCTTAGACATGATCTATGCTCTTATCTAGATATGTCAAAGTGTTGACTTCTATTGTAAATGTACCCTCTCTCTCTCTTTGCTGAACTATTGAAGAACATATAAGAAGAATTGATCAAGGGTTTCCACACATTGGGGTTTGTCCCTGGCTAGCACCACATCTTGTGTCCTCTTGTCTTGGCTTGTCCTATGCGATCTATGTTCATGTTCTATCTGCAATTTACTTTAATGCTCATGTGATTGCTAATCTGGGAAAGATATTGAGCTAACTATGAAAATTGAAATAAATTGCTCTAAGCATAGAGAGTCCCTAGTCCCAAACAAGGTACTGTTTGGTGGCCTGCTAATGCCACCTCCTCCAAGAAACTCTTGCCAGAGTATGGTGATCATCCTGTGATCCCATGTACAACCATCATACCAAAATGACCTAGGGAGTCTATCGATAAACTGGTTGGCCATTGGTGCTAACTGAGATTCCCCTAGCGAATGTATGTACTCTGTTACCCACCACTTTGTGGGTGATATCCCCAGGAGAATTTTTTTCTCTATGATGAGCCTCAACCTACAACATGTAACCCCTTAATGCCTCCTACTAGCTCATACCATTTCTCTGCCACTTGACCCAACCATGTGGTTCCTCACCCACCTGTATTGATTGTATGTTTGAAGGTGGGTCTCCCGAATCTAAATGTATGTCTTTTCATTTGATAATTGAGTATTGGGTTTACTTAACATGGATACTTCTGGGTACGGATTGATGGGAGGATTTGGCGGAAAGAGTGGGCGTAGTTTGTACTCTTGTAATGTCCCAAATGCATAAAATTTGGAACATGCACTTCACATAAAACTAATCATGCATTTAATGGAAGATTGCCATGTAAAATTAAGCAAAGAAAGCATTTCAATCCCATAATACCATGAACAGAAAAATACTTAGCTTTATTATATTAGATAAACCAAGGTTTTACATGCACATACAACCCATATAGCTGAGATAATCTGGCCTCAAACAGATCTAGAACAATGCCACAAATCGGCCTCCAAACAACTGAAAAACAATACACTGCAACTTGTGAACCCTGAATGGATTCACCAAGGAAAGAGATGGGTGCTCAGCTACTCTCATTGAATCACCTGAGGGTTTCGTCCTGGGGCTACTGCTAGAGTAGAGAATTGGGTTCTTAACCTCACATACGAGAAACAATGTCAAAACCAACCTTTCCTCCAATGGCCTCCTCCTCCTCTTTTATTGATTTGATGGACCCCTCTAGAATCTTCTATTTTATTATTACTTTAATCATGGAGCACTTTTCCCTCTTTTTTTTTTTAATTAAAATATTCTTTTTAATGCGGGAAAAGGGTAAATTGGCCACCATGTCTCCTCAGGTCACTAAAACTCCCATCCAAAAGTCCCATCATATAGATCTTCTTGTTCCGGTTCCAACGAGCTATTACACTGAGGTGTTCCATCAATTAATCTCCTTGGAATGCCACCTCGAGCATAATTAATTAAGTTATGCCCAATAATAATGTTGATTTTTGAAAGTTGTCGGAATGCAATGGAGCGAAAGACAAACTGCGTTGTTGATGGAATATGCTGAGCGAATGCCATCAAATCCCACAAAAACTCCTTAAAACTCCATCGGGATCCCGGATGACATAAACCTGCTCCACTGACCTGGCCATCCCCTATCCTAGAAATCCACCCTGGCTGTACTATGAAGAAGAATAAAAATGGGGACATGACAACTCTTGTCTCCTTGATCTCTTTTGGTTGTTACCCTTGGATCTTAGTCTCGTGGGATCTCCTTTATTGAATATTTGGTTCTAGGGTAGTACTGTTAACACCCCAAGAAACTCACCTAGGTTGTATATCAATGATGCTCGGGAACATTATAAATTCAACAAAATGTTGGATAAAATGATGGATGAATGAAAGAAATGCTGTATATTCAAGCCAGATAACCACTCCTACTATGATTGGCCCCAGACATGGGTGAACACCCCCAAACTACAAGGCTTTTAACCACCACTTACTCACAGGTTTAGAATAAGGTGATAATGGAGAAGACTGACCACACCAGCAGATGCACAGGACCCTGCGATGGCCGGATGCAACCAGTTAAAAGGTCTGTAAATCTGTTTTCTAATACACAGACAGGATGACAGCTCTCTGGCATTAAAATAACAGAAACCTGCAAGCAAATTCAACGATACATGCTAAACCCTAACACAGAGGTGGGATGACAGCCCCTCTGATGCTAAACATTCACAGCTCATGAATTAATGCAAGACAGGGACAGCCTGGAACAAGAAGAAGTGAAAAGTAAGCAAATGACAGCAAAAGAAGCTTGTATTAGTTGGAAATGAAGACCAGAAGCTGCAGGTCTCAAAGTAGTTACAATCTCCAGAAGTTGAAGCTTTACAACACACTAACACTCACCTCACATTCCTCCCCTCATTACATCTTTTTTTGAGTATATATAGAATCAGTTTACAAAATTGCTCTGCTAAGCTATGTGTGGAGGTGTTTTAATGGACCACCAACCACATTTACATTCAGATATGGGTCTCTGCTGCAATCTGACTGTGTCTGCAAATGAATTTGACCTTCTCGGATGTTCTGTTGTCCTTCTTGAGTAGGTGGCATATAATATGGAACATGCCTCACACTGATAAATAGTTGAACTGCTCGAGGGCGTCCTGCTTGTCCTTCGGCCATTCTCTTCTTTAAATGCAGTTGGTGAGGAGTAATGGCGCAAAGTGCTGGATCTGGCCTTCTTCCTCCTTCGGGAACATAAAACAGGTTAAAGGCGTAAAGACAGTATGGCGGAGGCGTGCACAGGGCGAGAATAAATAATGGCCGTCGGATCCACAGATGAACGGCGGAGATCACATCGGAAGAAGCTATCGGGAGGTGACGAGGATGGAGCAACCAGGGCCGTCGGATCTGGCGAATTGAACGGCGGAGATCGGCGTATGAGGGTTATCAGGAGGCATATGTGCGGGAAGAACGAGGACCGTCGGATCATGGGCAGGGATGATCGGACGGCTAAGACTGCGATCGCGATATCGCGTCGACGGATGACAGGGAGGCGTAGCCTTAACACACATGGGTGCGATTTGCGATAGCGATCAGATCGCATCGCAATATCGCAGCGGAGAAGACACGGGGCGTAATTTAAAACACATATGGATGCGATATGCGATAGCGATCAGATCGCATCGCAATATCGCAGCGGCAGAAGACAAGGAGCGAAAGGAGGCAGCGGGGTTATTGTGCGATTGCGATCAGATCGCATCGCAAGGGGAAAAACAAGGGTAATGGGATTGATGAGTGTAAGGAGAATACGGGGAAGAAGGAAGGAGGAGAAGATTGCTCCAAGCACCCCTTTCTGAGCATAAACACATGGCCAAGCTGGTATTTGGTCCTCCAAAGCTGAAGTATGTAGCAGAGCTAACAGGTACTACTTGGGAAACCCCGACTTTGGGTGCGTGGTCTCGCTCCTTTACCCACACGTATTACTCCCTTTCCACTCACTATACCCCCGTTTATCATTTCTGCCACCTGGGTCCACATTCCCATTCTGGGTCCACATAGGGTTAGCCTCCCTACCCCCTTTTTGCCACCTTAGGTCAGGCCTAGAATGATGCCCGAGAGGTTGAAGCAATTAAAAGAAAAAGAGAAAAGCATAATTAACCTCGTTTAACAGGAAATTGTACCACAAAATGCAAAAGATGGTCAGGACAAAAATAATTAGCACGTGGGCAAAAGCCATTGCATGAGCTCTACCCTAATCCATGGCCATCACCCTGGTTCCATAGGCTCTAGATGAGCCTCGTCTATCATTCAGGAACCCATGATTGCCCTAACCCCTAGAGGGCAATGAACTGCCCTACCTAAAAGGGGGTAGTCACTGCTATATCTTACACATCATGCTCTTGTCCTTTGAGCCTTGAGTAGTTAATTAAAGAGAATTCTTAAAAGGCAAAAGGCATATAAAGAAGGTTTAAAAAATCAAGGCCAAGGCACCTCATGTACCACGACTGCTCCCTCCTATACATTATATACACAGGTGTGGGCTTCCCCTTATTTAGCTACCCTTATGCCCCATTATGTGGCCCAGGGATGCCCCTCTCATTCCCTATTCCGTCTCGCTTATTTGTCACTTGCCACCCCCATTAGAAGGGTGTACCTTGGACATACTATCCCCTACAACCCTGAAAGAGACCTCTGTTTGAGCCCTCTAGCCCGGTCAAAAAATTCTGCTAAATTAATCTTGGCCTCTCCTCAATAAACCCAGAGAAACCCAGGAAGGTTTTGTCCTAGTTTGACGCTCCAAAGTTGACCCCAAAATGCTTGGCCTTCATGTACTGCTGGAAATGTCATCTGTGATAGTTGGAGCGTTTTCTGCTCGTCAAAGGCTAGGAAGTCTCCTCCAATTCCTCTCCAATTAAATCCCAAACAATCCCAGCTCCTTAATCCCACTCACCGAGCCTCCCCACAAACAACTCAACGACCCCCTGTGCAGCCCTGGGGAAAAATGACGTAGGCCCAACCACACCAATTTGTTTTGCTGAGATAGGCACCACTTCCCTTGGAAATTCCCACCTTCTGACAAGTATTTTTGTGAGGAATTAACCCAACAATAACAAATCTCTTCCCTCAGGCACAATACCTCTCCAAGCCTTGCGTAGCAACTCCCTTTTCTGCATCCCACTGATGCCAAAAACTCGTGCTACTGTTTGGTATCCTCCCAGCTACCAAAGATGAGCAAAATTTTCCTTCCTAGGGTGGCACTCGTGGTCCACCGAAGAATAGGGTGAGATTTTCCCTTGAAAACCTCTGGTGCTAAACAACACCTATGACTCAGTTGAACAACTTGAGCAACAATGTGTAAAATGACAAATTATTGAAAGGTGCTCTATGCTGCGTTCAACCCCTTATTTATAATTGTTACCTCACCTTTCCTTGTGGCTCCCTTAGCCAACTGTTTCGACCCCCTTCCTACACAATTGATTTTTCCTCCAAGGGTTGTGTATTCCATGAGGGGTGGCCCCCACATTCCACTAAGGTTGGAATTTTCAATTTCTCCTAAGTCCCATGTACCCAAAATGTCTCCAATGCTCAGATTACAAAATTGTGCTAGGCTTAGCACTGCCCCAATAAACTCCGTTAATCCTATTAAATGAAAAATCAAAATTGGGGATATTACAGTCCTCCCTATCAAAAATTGCTTGACCTCAAGCAATGCCTGAACAAGCATCCTCTCTCGCTATTGATCCCCATTGTTACTGCAAAATGTTCGAGGGTCCCAGATGCACCAGTGAATCGTCCCTGAATTCTGCACTGTCCTGACATGAAGGAATCCCTCGATACCAGGATCCCAAGCCATCCTGTCCAACATGAAGCTCCCCTTGCTCTACTCACTATCCTGCCCTAGAAGTACCAGAAGCCCTCTGCATACCATCAATGAGAAGGGGATCAAGATAATGTGGCACTATGCCCAACTGCTCGTGAAGCTGCCCCATCACGTAGTCCATCCCATGCACTCCAATAGTAAACTCTTGAAGATACCACCCAATCATTGTAGAGATAGCATCTCGCTCACATGAGCTTCTCCTGATATCATCATGGTGACCAACCTGCCATGCTAATGAATTTCCCCACTCCATTAGTGACTCGTTAAAGCCCAATGGAAGATCTGCTTGAGATCCCCCTGTAGTAGCCAACTCATCCCTAAAGGTTATTGAGCTGTGAAGACTTGTAATGCTCTGGTACCCAGCTAATCTCAAAGAGGTGTCACCATGCTGATGTTGCGCTACTCTGACTATGACATACTCCCCATCGTGTGCTCGCTATATCCTCCTCTCTTGGGGCCTGGTGGCGGATAATCTGTGAAGGCCAAGCTCATCATGGTCGGCATCTCCATGATGCCAATGTCTACCCCTCCACTGCCAATCTCGACCCTTAGAAACAACAGGATAAGTCTGCCTCGCCATGCGGTGGAGGTCTCAGTGATCCCCCATGTGTCAAACTCAAGGTGAACTACATCACCCTCCGCTATGACCCTGCACATCACAAAGTGGAGTGATCCACCCGCCAACCGATCCCTGTATCCCCCAACCATACTGAGAGCTCATAACTCCCACTCCTCATTGGATGTCGCTGCGTAGCGCTGCTACCTGCTAGAACCCACTTGGTCCTCATCGCTGACCCCTGTATGTATCCCATGGGTGGACCCTAAGTATTAGGAGCAGTGTTGATAATATCGCCGAAATATCGGCGATATTCGTAAATATAGCGATATTTTTAGCGAGCCGAAATATCGCTGAGAAAATATCGCGATATTTACGAAATATCGCCGATATTTCGGCAAAATATCGCGATATTTACGAAATATCGCCGATATTTCGGCAAAATATCGCGTGACGATCCAATATATTGTTGGGAGACAGTAGAAAAAATCCGCGTGGGTTATAAAATTCCGATTTTGGTTTTTTATCAACCATTTTCATTTTTGATTGCTGGAAAAGGAAGGGGAGAGCTATGTGCTTGCTGCCAAGGAGGGTTTGAGTGTTGCATAGCTATTATCGCCACCAACAACAAAGATTTCGTTGACCTAAGCTTCAAGAATAGTGAGACAATTTCATTTCTTCCATTAACAGGTATGTTCAAATAAACCCCTATGTTAATGAATTTTTTGTTAGTTTTAGGATTGTTCTTGCTTGCCTATTTGCCTACAATCATTTTGCTTGTTTTTTTTTTCCATTTGAAAAGATTTTCATGCCCATGAGCAAATGCAAGGGTTTTAAGTTTTTAACTTTTCAAGTTTTCTCCATATTTGGAGAGCAAACTCCATTTTTTTTGAGTTCATAGCTGCAGAGGCTATTTATTATATATTAGGGGTTCATCTCTATAAAATTTCTTCATCTTAGAAATTAGTTTCTTATTGTGCAATGTGAACAGTGAGGTAGGTTTACAGTTTTCCTATTTCTATGTATGAATTTATGAAATGATGTGCTCAATATTGGATGTTGTGTAATGCCTTCGAAGTGAAACGTATTCCTCCTCTTATTGACAGTGTTGTTTATTCATGTAGCCATGATTATCTACTTGGTGTTTCCGTTACAGATTTCTCTGACATTCAAGAGCAAACTGCATTTTTTTTAAACTTTCAAATACACCCTCTTATTGTCATTTATGGTTTTTCATTGAATTTTCAATTCACATTGCAAAATTGCAAATAATGTAGCAAAAAAACTGTTTTGTAAAATGATGTGGTTATTACTTATTAAGTTACTAATTCCAATTTTTTTTTTGGTGCCCTAGGTTTGAGTTAGCCCACTACAAAATACAAGTATGCCAAAAGCCTTGGACCCATTTTGGGAGTATGGGAACCCTAATGGTGGGACAAATCGTGCATATCTTACATGCAAATTGTGTGGGACTAGGATGACAGGTGGGTTACATGACTGAAATACCATCTTGCTAGACTCAGTGGACATGATGTTGGGATTTGTACAGTTTCTAGTCCAGAGCTTATACAAAAAGCTCTTGAGGCAATTGATGAAAAAGACAGAAAGAAGGAAGAGGCAGAAAGAAACAAGGCTGAACGTGCAGATAGATCTTTCGGGATATCTTCTCCTGATTTTGATGTTGACGGTAGTGGGAGGGGCTCCACAGCTGGCACATCCTCACCTACTACTGCTAGTGCGAGGTCATCATTTTTTGTTCTACGAATAGGACCTGGAGCACAACCTGGCATAAAATCGCTTGTTAAAAAGAAGGAGAAGCAAGAAGCAGATAGAGTCATGGGGAGGTGTATTTTCTGGAGCGACTTACCTCTCAGCATCACCACAACCAATCCATTTTGGCAGCCAATGTGTGATGCTATTGTTGTTGTGGGCCCAGGGTACAAAAGTGCCACATATGAGGAGTTGCGGGGGCCAATTCTTCAAGCAGAAAAGCAGGACATCAACTCTAGATTGGTGGAGTTGAAAAAGACATGGGAAGTTATTGGATGCACAGTGATGTCTGATGGTTGGACAGATAGGAAGGGTAGGACCCTTCTAAATTTCTTGGTACATTGTCCTAAAGGTACCATGTTTATTAAATCGTTGGATGCATCAGACAATATCAAAGATGCAACAATATGTGAGTTGTTAGATGGGTTCATTCGGGAGATTGGTGTGCAGAATGTGGTGCAAGTCATAACAAACAATGCAGCTAATTATGTGTCTGCCGGCAAGATGCTTATGGAGAGGCATCTAACATTGTTCTGGACTCTGTGTGCAGCACATTGTCTCGATTTGTTGCTTGAGGATATGGGGAAACTCTCCTTCATCAAGGAGGTGGTTGATATGGCTAGGAGCGTCCCCAAGTTTATTTATAACCATGCTTCTGTTCTTAGCCTCATGAGGAGGTTCACTAGAAACAAGGAGTTGCGGCGTCCTGCGATCACACGTTTTGCCACAAACTTTATTACTCTTCAGTCTTGCTTCGATGTCAGTTCGAGTTGAAGCAAATGTCTGATGATTGGCGTAATTGTAGATACAACAGGAGACAGGTCAGGAAAGCCATTGCAAAAATGGTGTACTCTGAGACGTTTTGGTGTGGAGTAGAAGAAGCATGCGCAGTTAGTGAAGCTATAGTAAAGGTTCTCAGATTGGTGGATGGAGAGAAGCCTGCAATGGCTTATTTGTATGAGGGCATGGATAGGACCAAGGAGGCCATTCGTTCTTATTATGTAGACGAGGGTTCTGTTGGCCTTGATAGGTAGATGATGTTATGGGATGTGATTGATAATCGGTGGACAGGGATGCTTCATCGACCCATTCATGCAGTAGCACTCTTCCTCAACCCCGCATTTTCATACAAATGCGATTTTGATTTTAATGGCGAGGTGATGGAAGGGCTCCATTCCTGTATTCAGAGGATGGTACCTGATCTTGAGCTTCGTAGCAAAATTAATCGCGAGATACAGTATTATCGGGATTGTGTTGGCCTATTTGGCTTTGATGATGCTATTAGGGAAAGGACCCTCTTCATGCCACGTAAGTCACAAGTCATCACTCATTAAAAATTAGACTTTTCAATTTAGAATTTCCTTACTTATAATTCTATTTTTTTTAAATTCAGTTATGTAACTTTTATTTGAAAGTTTAATTATGTTTTAAGTTTTTGAATTTTTTATTTCATTATTTTGTTGTAGATATTTGGTGGTGAAGCTATGGTGCAAGGGCACCAAATTTGCAGAAATTGGCTATACGAATCTTGAGTCAAACATGTAGCTCTTTAGGGTGTGAACGCAATTGGAGTGTATTTGAGAAAATACACGCAAAAAAGCGCAACAGGTATAACTTTGAGCTCCATCCTTCAGTTGAGCAATTACACTTATTGTAATTTTTAATTTTTAATTTATGACCTTCAACTTTCAAGTGTCAAGACTCAAGAGTCAAGAGTCAAGACTCATTAGTTTTTTTCGACACTCTTACAGGTTGGAGTTCGCACGCCTCAATGATTTAGTATATGTGCATTACAACATCCGACTTTGAGTGAGGCAAATAGAATCACCAATGGATCCAAATGCCATTTCCTTGGACGATATTGATGTATTGTCTCAGTGGAGGGTGGAGTCTGAGGAGCCCATCTTGGAGGAGTCATCTTCATGGTTGGAGCCAGTTGCAGATGATCCATTAGAACAGGGGCAGCAAGAGGAGGAGGACTCGGAGGAGCAGCAACACTCGGAGGAGGAGGAGGAGGAGGACACTATGGGAGCATCAACATCAACACCATCTGCTATAGATATAGGAGAGCATAGCCCCATACCTAGCACTCATTATTTGACATTAGGTGCAGAGGCAGGGTCAGGGCTTTCTACTACTAGGGGCAGGCCTGGCAAACAACCCATCATGTTTTCCCGTAAAAGGGGAAGAGGGCAGTGATTTCAGATAGATAGCTGCTAGTTTTATTTGTTATGCTACATATAACTCATGATGGTGAGATACTTTTATATATGTGATGTTATTTTGTATTGGTTCTCCACATTTGAGTCCTTGAATGGACAATTATCAGGGATCAACAGGATTTGGTATCGCCTTTGATGTATCATTTCTATTTGACATCATATATATCAGTGCTTTCTTCATATTTATGTGCCAATGTTTTTATTTCATGCTGTTATTACTTTATATGTTTAAAAATCTGAAAAAAATGAATATATTATGTATTTTTTATGCTTGCCGATATTTTTCGATATTTTGCCAATATTGCCGATAAGATATTTTCTGGACCCTCGTCGATATTTGCTGATACCGATATTTTCAACATTGATTAGCAGTATGTCCCACAGATGCCAACCTGCTAGTCCACATAGTCAAATTGCTATCCCAACTCCTGATGATACACTTGGACACTGCTTGGAGTCTGGGTACCCTCCTGTAGATGAAGTCTACCATCCACCGTCTCTCAAGCTCTTGCGACACCTCAGACTGTCTCGCTAGAAGTGCATCATGTAGTGTCCTCGCAATCGACTCCCCATGTGTGAGCCCAAGAGTGGAACCTATGCTACTTAAACAATAAACCACGTTGTCCCTAAGCCTGAATTCGTCAGCTCGTGCCTCCACCAAACGTCTCAACTAGAGAGTCTCCTCCCGCCCATGACACGCGGTGTCTCATCCAACTGCTTAGGGTGGTCCCCCCATGTCCCGCTGCGTGAATGAAGAGCATCAAGGGGCAACAACTGAAAGCCCTACGACCGTAAGCAACACTGGAGAGTGATGGGTGGGTAGGTTTCCATGGGTATGATCAAGAGTTTGCAGGGGTACTAAAGAATAACCCTATGGATGCCCCTCTCTACCTTGGATCTGTTGATAAACTAGTCGAAGACTTGTCTCCGCTGAACATGGCGTCCAAAGGAGCTCAACAGTGTCCTCATCAATCCCGGGTGAGCTGCACCTAACGGTACACCTAATGTCCCCGTCCACAAGTCTCATTGGAGGCAACGCTCCAAGCGCCCGTTGTCCGCACCATATGCCACTTCATAGCACCAGATACCACCACACTCGGCATGCCACTGTATGCCGCAGTCTGTCCCTGTACACCATAGGATATCCCCGACTACCGCTATACCATCCTGTACCATCCCGTGCCTTATCCGTGTCAAGGCACTCGTCACTCCCTGCATGTACTCAATATGATGTAAGACATTCCTCCTCCACAACGGAATCCAACACACTACGACACACCACTACTTAATGCTAGATGCTCCCACACATCCCTGGATGTGATGGCCTGCGGTGTCCCTACGTGTCGGTCCACACTCGATCGGTATCATCACCTCCACCATCGCATCACCATACCCTTTGATGAATGGATCTCCACTCTAAGGGACCCAAGAAGTGAATCTCGTTGAGGGACTCAAGAAGTGAATCTCCCTATGTGTCAATAGCGATGCCACCACTACTCTGCTCCCCTGCATCCTCTGTGCCCCACACAAATGTGAAGAATCCCTAGCTCCATACAAGGCACCGTTTGGTGGCCTTCCAATGCCACCTCCTCTGACAAACTCTTGCCAGAGTATGCTGATCATCCTGTGATCTTGTGTACAATCGTCATACCAAGACAACCCAAGGAGTCTGTCCATAAACTAGTTGGCCACTGGTGCTGACCGAAACTCCCCTAGCGAATGTGCACGCTCAACTGCTAGGTCAACTATACCATCCAGGTTGTAGTCAACTGGCATACCTGGGAAATGATAGGTAGTCCCACCCGGATCCCAATGCCAGTTTGGGCTTCCGGTATCCCTAGTGCCTAGAAGCTCCTGCTGAGCTACACCCAGGTCCACCACCATCTCCATAGCCCACTCCACCGGGTACCAACTCAGAATCTCTCGCCATCCAACCCGAAGAGAAGGATCGAATGCATGAACTCCCGCACATAGAACAACCCTGACATGCAGATGTTGCACCCTGTGCAACTCGGGTCGTCTCATCCTGCTATCCAGATCAACACATGAGATTTGACTAGGTAGCTACGTCTCTCTCTCCAATGGGCAATGTGACCCAATAGTGCTGCTAACCCCATTTATGTATGCCTAAAGAGGGCTGCTCCGATTCTCTGACATGCCCTCTAAGTGTACCATTAGGGAATCCAACCGTTCCCCAATGTGAGCCAGCTCGGTCGCTGACTCGGCACAAACCACTCTCATGCCCTCCAGCTCCTTGTTCTACCGCAGAATAGCATCTCGTACTGACATGGCCTTCCTTTTTAACGCTAGAAGGTTGGCTTGAAACTGATGATACCACTGTGTGCGACCATCGTCCAATACCTCTGTATCTCATGGTGCTTCATCAAGTGTGGATAAGTCTCTTGGCACCTCACCCATCTGTTGTGTGCTGTTATCACCCAAAAACTTGGACACGACCCCGGTCACCACCTCAACGGATGGCATTACTGGGTTATGCTCTACTCTCTCCGTTAAGATGTCAACCGACATAGTCAAGGGAGTCTCCAAAATGGGTGAACCCTGTGTCACACTGGGTGTATCTACTTGCTCCCCACAATCCTGTGTATATGGATGCACCCCCATAGCCTGTGCAACTTTAGTGTCTCTTCTGTGAGGAAGAGGATAGATTTGGTCCAACACCTTCATCAACTAGCTCAATAATTCTTGCATATTAAACCCCCCTTGAGCCATGGGTCATCTATGGTTTAACTCGTCACTGTGTATACATGCACATCATGGCCAAGATCATGGCTCTGATACCACTGTAATATTCGTAATGGAAATATTAAGTAATAATAACCATAAATTTCTTACATGCAGCTGAAAATCAAAACACCGCAAAATATCAACACATTAACAATTGATCCCCAAAGAAGCTGAGCCATTTTATTTAAATCATGGTAGGAGTACAATGGGTAAGAACAAGTGCACCTGGGCTTGCCAAAGGCAACCTAGATAAATCCCAGGTGAGAAAACAAGGTTCCCGGATGATGGGAAGTGACTTCTCCTTTATGCTCTGCGTTGCCCTTGAAATCTGCACTTTTCGCTGGAAAGAGACCTCTATTTGAGCCATCTAGACTGCTCAGAAAATTCTGCCAAATTAATCTTTGCCTCTCCTCAATAAACCCATAAAAACTTGGAAAGAGTTTGTCCTAGTTTTGATGCTCCAAAATTGACCCCAAAATGCTTGGCCCTCCTCTACTGCTGTAAGATGTCATCTGTGATAATTGGAGTGTTTTCTGCTCCTCAAAGGCTAGGGAATCTCCTCCAATTCCTCTCCAATCAAATCCCAAAGAATCCCAGCTACTCAATCCCATTCACCGAGCCTCCCCACAAACAGCTCCACAACCCCCTATGCAGTCCTGGGGAAAAATGACACGGGCCCAGCCACACCAATTCGTTCTGCTGAGGTAGGCATCACTGCTCCTGGAAATTCCCTCTTTCCGACAAGTATTTGTCTGAGGAAATAGCCCAACAACAACAAGTCTCCTTCCTCCATCACAATACCTCTCCAAGCCTTGCGTAGCTCCCTTTTTTACGTCCCACTGATGCCAAAAACTCGTGCTACTGCGTGGTATCGTCCCAACTACCAAACATGAGCAAAATTTGCCTCCCTAGGGTGGCACTCGTGGTCCACCCAAGAAGAGGGTGAGATTTCCCCTTGGAAACCTCTAGTGCTAAACAACACCCGTGACTTAGTTGAACAACCTGAGCAACAATGTGTAAAATGACAAATTATCAAAAGGTACTCTATGCTGCCTTCAACTCACTATTTATAATTGTTACCTCACCTTTCCTTGTGGGTCCTTTAGCTAACTATTTTGACCCCCTTCCCACACAATTGATTTTTCCTCCAAGGGGTGCGTATTCCATGAGGGGTGGCCCCCACATTCCAATAAGGTTGGAATTTTCAATTTCTCCTAAGTTCCATGTACCCAAAATGTCTCCAATGCGCAGATTACAAAATTGTGCTAGGCTTAGCACTGCCCCAATCAACTCCATTAATCCTATTAAATGAAAAATCAAAATTGGGGATATTACAAAATTATATAATGTTCAAATTCACAATTGAATAAAGATTCCTGTTTTAGGGCTGTAACTTTTATCTAACAATTGCACATGCTGTCAACTAACTTGGGAGAAACCATTGATTCACCTTAGCTGTGTCTCTCTTGTATGTTTATTGTTATATTAGAAAAATCTACAGTGTCTTGAATATTTAAACTTCTTGCAGGAAGTGGAGTATTCAGATGAACGTGGTATGCTCTTCTATTTTAAGTACCAAGTTGCTGGTGGTTCCATGTATTTCATCTAATCTCTCATTTGCTTACATTGTCATATATTTTATAACGGGGATCTTTAACATAAAGTCCAAATTTCTTATAAACATCTTGATAGTATTTATGAAATAAGAGTAACTTCACCGTGTTTAAATTGTTTGTATTCTATTTTCCACTGCCCCTCACACCCATTTCTAGATATATCAGTCTCTTGCATTGGTTGTATTTGTTCTAATTTTTCAGTTGCACTTAAATTTGTCATAATCTAATGAAGGCACAAATCTTCAGTATTAAATTATTATTATTTTTGGTCAAGCTGTTTACTGCGTAGAACACTTTTTTAGATTGCTTACTGAAGACTGATTCTATTCTAGAAGTTCAAATGTTTGGTTGGAAAGATTTCTTATTTAAACTATATTTCGATGGAAAATAACAAATACTAACCGGAATGTTTATTTTGCTATCATTTGATACGTCTTGTATTGCTTATTTACCTGTCTCAATGGCTAGAAGAGAGCCGGAAACCAATGGTGATTAAGAAATAGAGGAAAAATAAAATTATACTGATGTCTAGAAATGACCAAAAATGATTCATGAGATTGTATGTTATACTAGGCAAAGTGATCCAGTACCACCATTGATTGAAAAATAAAGAGAAAATATGGCAAGATGAAAGCGATTGCAGGAGGGAGAGGAAAACACATAAAGTGATCACACAGACATCAGTGCTGGGTGAATTGACCAACACAACATTTGTGCTAAATTCTTTACTTGCATAAAGATAAGTGGAGAGTGGTATTATCCATGTATTATAATAGAAAAGTATGAGAGTTGGGATGGCCTTATCCATATTTTCCACATCATTGAATCATGGACCTATTAATGTTTATCTGGTGGCATTTACTTCACAAATAAAACATTTTAGGATAGCATTTTCTTTGAGACCTCATCCCAATTGCACCAAGTATCCTCATCTACCAAATGTCTCTATATATTTATGAGCTATTTACATGCAAGCTCATAGTTTTGATGTACTTTTTTGGTATTTGTAAAAGGCCTCTGGAGGCAAATAAAATTCAAATAGATAACTAGTTTGATTAGGACTAATTAGTTAAATAAGAGCCTAATCACCTCAGAAAGGTAACGTGGGTCACACATTAGGATTTTAGTCCCTTTTTTGTAAAATTAGGGTGTTTACCCTCTATGCAATCTTTCAATCTACTGTCAATCAACTATGTTACTCATTTGTGTACTTTTTCTCTCTCAATAGAGGATCATAAGGAGATGTCTTCCTCCATTTTTTCTGGAATTGCAGGATTCCAATCTTGGGGGCTGTAATGTTCCCAAGTAGGGATTTAAGTGATATTCCAAATAAATAAACAGGGCAGCAGCATAAAATTAAAAACAAGCATTAAAAACCCATGAAACACTGTAAATCTGGAACTGCTGAACCATATATTATAAAATATGAGAGCACGAGTACAATATATAAATGAAGTAGTGCACTTGGGCTTGTCTCAAGGACAAGCTGGACCAAACCCAGGTGATGGAATAGCTGAGATGATGGTTGTTCAGTTAGTGCACCACTCTGCACTGTGCTGTCCCAATAATTGTTGATCTGCTGACTTCAACCTGCTGGAATGTGCTCGAAAACCGCCCAAATTTTTTTATCCTTTCAACCTTAGACTCCTTGGACAAAACCTAGAAAAACTCAGAAGGGAATTTCTCTGATTTTGACTTTGGATTTTCGGCCTCTTTGGAGCCCCTCTCCGATTGCTACTGCCAAATTCAATTTGCGTGAAACAACCTGCAAATCCACCAGGAAACACCATTCAAATGCTGCTTTCACCTGTGATAGCTGATTCCTTGCTCCCCGGATGATCCTTGGCCCGGATGGCTACTCTCCTAAGCCCCACGAAATTGCTGCCAGAGGCCACTGCGCAGTCCCTCTGCCCAGAAATGTGTACTGCTGTAATTACTGACTGGCTGGCTGCAAAACTTTGAGAAAATGTCCTCAGCCCTCTACCTTTCCTGCTCCCGAAACCCCCAGCAAGCTAGGGACCTCCTGGTTTGTCTCAATCCTCTTCTGTGTATTTCTAGCTGCCCAGAAAGTACGCAGTCTCCTCCTCTGCGTGGCTGGGTGAACTGTAAATCGATGCTGGAACTCCTGCAATCTCTGTGGAACAACCTCCCTAGGGCGGGCACGGATAGTCCCCCGAAGTAGAGGTTGAATCTTCCCTACGGAAGACTCGTGGCTAAACAACCGGTAGACTCACTAAGCAGCAGAGTGTACAAAGGTAAGTTTGTTTGTCAAATGATCAGAATGCTGCAAAATGAGAGCTCCTTCCTCTTTTATCACTTTGGGCCCCCTTAGCCTCTTGTGGGCCCCTCCTTCCACTAGTTCGAATTCCCTCCAACACATTCCTTGGCCAAGTTCGAATTATTCATGTGGGTGGGCCCCACATTCCACTAGCTGCCAGAAATAAAGTCAAATTGCCTATAGTTCCTAAGTTATGCATGTGGGTTCCTCCTTCTAAGCCAAAAATGATGCCAAAATTGTGTAGCTGCATGCCATGACTAATTCATTTGAGAAGGGGCATGACATGTTCCCTTTTTAAATTTATTTATAATTTTCCCAGAAATTATTTATGAATTTTCTTCAGGAATAATAATATTTGCCGAGAATTTGATAGATTTAAAACCAATAATTGCAAAGTTTGTCGACAAATTCCACTGTAGACCCAACTATTTATCATTTATTACTAAGAGGGAAACCACATCAAGTTCGTTTTGAAGAGGAACTTGACAAGTAGAAACCTTCTTTGGCTGTACTCCTTTGTCTACAAATGTGCGTTGCTTCAGCCCTCTACCTAATTCTCCAACATCTCGTCCTTCCTTGCTAAGTGCCAATGAGGAATTTGGTTGATCCCTCCAAATGACTAGCTAGGGTGTGTCTTGCAACACTGAAACTAATTTCCACCAACTAGGGTGGATGTTTCACCACCGAAAATGGGATCTCTACAAGGGCTCCAACATCAATTCATCGAATATTCAATCATTCCCTTGAATGAATTCTCATCTTTATTTTTTTATAATTTTCCCCATGCAAATACCATGGTTCAAATATTATAGGTCGTTGAAATACCATGGGTCACTTTTTAAAAATAAAGTGACTTTATAAGTTTTATTTCATAATTAAATCAAAAGTCACTTAGGGATATCAAAAGTCACTTATAATCCCTATTTTAATTTAATTACTCACTATCACCTTTAAGATGCTATTAAATAGTTAAATTAATTTTCTCTTGTCTCATGTTCTCGAAAAGGGACATTGCAGTCCTCCCATCTCGAGATTGCTTGTCCTAAGCAATCCAAACTTGTATTCCTGGGTCCTAGATAAGCCTAGAGAATCCTTGCTGCATACAATGCAGAGGCTGCATATCAATATAAGGATTCCAAGTATCTCTGTAGAATGGTCCAATGTGCATCTGCTGTACCATCCTAACATAACTGAACCCAACATCATTGTCACACTCTGCCATCCTGCCAAACAACCTAATGTGTTTCTGCTGCTTCAATTTGATATAGTTACAAACTGAAAATTTGCCATCATCAACCTTTTTAGTGTACAAGAGCCTCTTCTTCTATGTCGGATGATTAGGCAAAACATGGCAATATGAAAACGGAATAAATTTCCCATTTGGAAGATGCTAATCACCTCTAGGGAAATCAATCCATTTGTCGAGAATGCCAAGCTCTTATTTTGTGCCAGGAAAAGCCTTCACAACAAAGAATAGGAAGTTTCCTACAAGCCTGCCCAAATTATAATAGTCCTATCTAAAAGCACCAACTACAACTTAAGAATGAGCACCCCTATTGAATCGGTCACCATCCCAGTTTGTTGCTGTGAAAATTTGGAAGACCCAAATTTCTACTGCAACAACTGATTAAGTTTCTTCCATTTGTTAAATTACTGAACAAATTATTTACTACATCCTACAACAAATACCGAAACTAATACACTACAACCTTCACCAATTAAAATTATATGCGGAAACATGAAACTGAGCAAGAAAGAAATAGCACACACAAATGACACCGTTATTTTTGGACAAATGTCTCTGGAAAAACCCAATGCGGGAAAACCGGTGCAACAAATGAGGGTTTGTATTATTAAGCAGTAGTATTCTGAATACAATCTTTGGATTCCTTGTTGACTATCTAATACAGAGAATTTGACTGGCAGAAGATAAGTGAGAAATACCTCACACTATCATTGGCGATCTGACACTAATCCAGACCTTAGGTGGTTGGCCCCACGCTGGCTCTGTGCAACTATTGCGTTAGCCTACGCTGTTCTGTGTCAACCTCTCTGGGGATATGCATCACCTCTTCCCATATCTCTTGCTGTCTGAAGCTTCATTCCTCTGGCTCTTCGGTCTCACACCCTAGCTACTAGCTTTGGAACTCGACTTCCTAGTTGAATTTTAGACTTTCTCTGAAGCTTTGCACTGCCTCTGCATGGCCCTGCGCTGCCCATCGCGGCCTTTGCGCTGCCTCT
Organism: Pinus tabuliformis; assembly: GCA_031772625.1. Classification (NCBI taxonomy): domain Eukaryota; kingdom Viridiplantae; phylum Streptophyta; class Pinopsida; order Pinales; family Pinaceae; genus Pinus; species Pinus tabuliformis. The sequence goes on along the minus strand of CM062804.1, from coordinate 870,442,936 downwards.
TTCGAATCTCTCTCTACCTCCTCTGCGATGTATTCCCGAATCAGGAAATCTCCCTCTAGAACCATCCCTGCCCCTCACTGCAAGAATCACTTCGATCTTCTCTCTAACAACTATTACGCTGCCCTCTTTAAGAAATTCGATCTCTTGATCTCTCTCCGATGTGTTTTCCAAATGCCCATCGAAGTCCTTATAATTCTCCAGTTGAGTAATCAATGACCTAGATTAGATTCTAATAAATGGCTCAGATCATTTGGACTCGATCTTCGTCTTCTTCTAGAAGTTTCACCTTTAGTTTGATTAGTACCCTTTAATTATTTTAATTTCTGAAGTTTAGACTTAGGTATCCATTAAAAATAATTAATTATTTTAATTAAACTGTCTCCGGGTGGAATTTCCCAAAACGATTTCTGGGTATTGTGGAATACATGTATCCTAGCCTCCCTGCAAATTTTGAGGCTTAGAGCACATCAATGCTACCATAAATCAACACTTCCTCTTAGCGAGGAATGTGCTTTAGTAATGCAACCTGCTGAAGCATCACCCTTTTCTGTAACATCTCCGTCTGCGCTGTTGATGTCTAACATCACTGCCCACCAACTACTGCACAAATGCTGCATCTGTACAACTGCTGACCTTGCCACTGCCAACACTGCATCTGCACTACAACCTTCTCCATTTAGCGCTGTTACTGCATCAACAACGGAAAAGCATCCAAAATAACTGAATAGGTGTTCAATATGATGCATCTTGTTGCTGGAGTTCTAACTGCTACTAGTCTTTGCGCTGACCCTCTGAAGCCTCTACGTTGCTGCTGACTCTGCACTATGCCAACTGCACTGCTGCCAACTCTGCTCTGCGCTGCTCAGTCTCTCGCGCTCCTAGTCACTGTAACTGTCACTCCAACACTCCTTTGCACCAACTGACACTGGTCCATCCTGTTACTTCTGATATGGGCTCCTGTAGCAAGGTATTGATCCAAGAGGTGGACTCCTCAAGGATCCTGCCCATCTGCAGTTCTTTCGAACTACAGTACTAGATCACCCTACCTCTCCCCTGGAGGTATGTGGGCAGTCATGGAAAACTCCTTTTCCTCGATCTTTGCGGCTACAGCTTGCGGATCATGTTTCACATCCTTGTCCTCCTTGAGAGGACATTGCATAACGTAGTGACCAAGTTCACCACACCGGAAACATTTGATCTTTGAGACGTCTTTCTTCCACCTCCGCTGCTCCTGCTGCCCCTTAGATGTAAGGGTTGCATTCTCTTCCTCCTCCTTGGGCTTCATCCCACTGCTGCTGCTGCTATCATGTTTGCAGTTGACTAAGTCTCTCCTCATCTCTTCCTGCTGAAGAGCGGCCCCCATTCCTTCCCAATCTGACAATCTCTCTCTGCCTAGGATACTTTGGACAAACACTTGCCATTCTTTTGAGACTCAATTCAGGGCTAGCCTCACCATCTCGGTAGGCTGAGGTGTTGACCCCACAACTGCCAATGAGTCTCGAAATTCCTGAAGCTTTGTTAGGAATGTATCAATGCGTGCCCCCTTCTACATCTGTGTGGATCTTATCTTTTGCACCAAGTACATCTTCCGCTGCTCGTAAGATCCTTCTTATAGCATGGCCAATGCTTCCCACATCTGCTGGGTAGTAACCTTGCTGGCAATGTGACATACTACGTGATCTCTCACTCCATCGAGAATCAATCGTTTGGCCTTCGCCATTTCAACCTTGTACTTTTTGAGCGGATATGGATCCATGGGTACAACTACCACATTGTTGACATAGGTTTTGAGATCGTGCTCATCCAGAAAGCATGAGATCCTTGCCTTCTAGATCACATAGTTGGATGCACCATCCAACCGATCCTGATCTCTTAACCCACTAGCTGCCATCTCTGCCAACGAAATGTCGAACTGCCTTCTCCCTCCTCTGCGCAACACTAGGCTAGCCTATGTGAAAATTTCTAAATAGAAATTGAACTGCAGTCACTGATATTATTTCTTCTACTTATTAACTCAGAAATAAGTTATTCACAATGTTTCTACAACAAATATTGAAATAAATTCTACTGTAGCCTTCACAATTAAAATACTGCGGAAAGCAAATGCAAGGAAAAATACTAGCACAAGTATAATCACAATGACACAATTGTTTTTGGACAATTGTCCCTAGAAAAACCCAATGTGGGAAAACCGGTGCAATAGATGAGGGTTTCTTTATTGATCTTCAACAAAAATCTCATGTACAAGATACAACCAACAGAATAGAAGAGGAATTTCAGTGAGAAATTTTACAGACGATATTCTCACGCTTCTTAGTGAGATTTTGACTCTGGAGAGGACCTGCTGCCCCCTTTGCGTCTCACTGCGTCAGCGTCTGCACAGGAATTGTGTAGTCCCAGCGTCACAACCTATGCGCTGTTCGTCCTCTGCTCTGCGTCTTCCTTCTGCTCCTCCACTCTCGACTGATGCTGGTGCTGTCTATCCATCTCACTTGCAACTCTCCCTCTGACTCGATTTCCTCTTGTTGAACTTCGACTAGTGAGAAAATTGATCTTACTTGGGTAACTGAGTATTTGCTCGGTGTGTTTATCCAAATGCCCTTCTTATAATCCTCCAGTTGAGTAATCAACGACCCAGATTAGATTCTAATCAATGGCTCAGATCATATTGACTTGATCCTCGTCTTCTTCTAGAATTTTCACCCTTAGTTTAATTAATACCCTTTAATTATTTTAATTTCCTAAGTTTGCACTTAGGCATCCATTAAAAATAATTAATTATTTTAATGAAACTTTTTCTAGGTGGAATTTCCCAAAACTATTTCTGGGTATTGTGGAATACATGTGTCCTAGCCTCCCTGCAATTTTTGAGGCTAAGAGCACATCCAATGCTACCATAAATCAACACTCCCTCTTAATGAGGAATGTGCTCTAGTAATGCAACCCGCTGAAGCATCACTCTGATTCTATGACATCTCCCTTTGTGCTGCTGATGTCTGACACCACTGTCCATCAACTACTGCACAAATGCTGCATTTCTAATGCTGCTAGCCCTGCCACCGCCAACATTGCATCTGTACTGTAACTCCCTCTCATTTCCTGCCACTGTAACTGAGAAACTACCTGTTTCTACTACTGAAACAGATTCTCTACCATACCCATCTGCTCCCTAAATTGGATGAACTTAGCTCTTCCTAGAGCTTTTGTGAGTACGTCTGCTACTTGATTTCCTGTGAAGACATAATGCAACTGTACTGCCCCACGTTGAACACAGTCTCTAATAAAGTGACATCTGATATCAATGTGTTTCGACTGATCATGAAATACTGGATTTTATTGTAGAAAATATTGGTTGCTTCCATCTTCTTCCTGAGCAAACTCACAAGTAGTTTTCTAAGCCATATAGATTCGCACGTAGCTATGATGGCTACCATATATTCTGCTTCTGCTAAGCTCAGAGCTATCGACTTCTGCTTCCTGCTGCACAAAGAGATCATTCTTGATTCGACGCTAAAGCAATACCCAAAGGTACTGTTCCAATCTACTAAACTACTTGCCCAATCTGCATCTGTGAATCCATTCAATCTAATGTCATCTCCTCGGGTGTATTTCAACCCATATTCGACTGTTCCACGCACATATCTAAGAATGTGCCTAGTTGCTTCCCAATGCACCCTTTTTGGTTCCACCATGAACTGACTAAGGGTGTTGACAACGAAGCAAATGTTTGGTCTAGTGTTGACTAGATACATGAGCGACCCAATGAGCTGTTTGTACAAGGTGGGGTCCATCTCGTCTCCTTATACATCTATTTTCTTCCAGTTGGTGATCATGGGCGTAGCCATGGGTCGACAATCCTACATTCTTAATCTCTTTAGAATCTCTGTAGCATATCTACCTTGCCCAAGGAAGATCTCTCCATTCTTCTGACCAACTTCCAACCCTAGAAAATAATGCATCAACCCCATATCCTTCTTGTCTAATTTTGCTTCAAGATTCTTCTTGCAGTGCTTTATGAGCATAGATGACCCTGTTAGAAACAAGTCATCCACACATAATACCAGAATAAGTGGCTCATTCTCCACCATTAGATAGTAGAGATAGTGATCAACAACACTCTTGACGAATCCCAACTGCTGCAAGTAACTATCAATTTGACCATACCATGCTCTTGGCGCCTGCTTGAGCCCATATGTGGCTTTCTTTAACCTGCAAACATGAGTTTTCTTTTCATGAGTTTCGAAGTCTTCGGGCTGTTCTATATACACCTCTTCTTCTATCACCCTGTTCAAGAATGTTGTCTTGACATTCATCTGGTGAATCTGCCATCCCATTTGAGCTGCTAGGGATATAACGGATCTGATAGAGGTATATCTGGCCACTGGGGCAAATGTCTCCTCATAGTCTATTCCTTCCTTTTGTGCATACCCATTTGCCACAAAGCTAGCCTTGTAATTCTCTATACTGCCATCTACAACATACTTGATTTTGTAGATCCATCTTGATCCTACAACTGATCTATCCTTTGGTCTAGGTACCACTTCCTAGACATCATTCGTCATGATAAAACTATACTTTTCTACCATGGAATCCAGCCAAACTTGGTGCTTTATGGGTTCCTGAAAGCTGGAGGGTTCTTCAACCTGTGCTACCAAGGCTTGGTACTTGTCAGGCTGTCTACACTGCCTCTTCTCGGTTCTAGGAGCTCCGACAAACTCCTCAACGTCCCTCAATGTCTGCCATACCTCCCTACTGGTTCTACCACTGGTGGTGGGAGGCTCAATCAAATCCCCCTCTTGTTCCTATTGTTCCATCTGCTGAGAACTGCCTGAATTTCCTACTTCTGAGGAAATACTAGTGTTGTTCACTGTGCTTGATCCAGGTGTCTGTCCTCTTGCTTGTTCTCCTTGTTGCCCCTGTTGCTGTTGGACTAATGGAACGTCTACTGACTGATATTCCACTGGCATCTCTCGAGCTTTCTTGAAAGCTCTATCCTCCATGAATTTTGCATCTCGTCTTATTACAATCTTCCTGCTGCTAGGAATGTAGATTATGTATGCCTTTGAGGTCTCGCTATATCCTACGAGGTACCCCTTTTCTGTAGTCTAATCCAATTTACTACGCTTCTCGTCTGGAATGTGACAATATGCCACACTTCCGAATATCCTAAGATGACTCACCTCTGGCTTCTTCCCTGTGAAAACACCTTGAGACGTTTTCTTCCCCAATGCTCTGTGAGCGCTATGTTGCAAGCCTCTGCCCATAAGAATCTAGGCAAGTCCTGGTCATACAACATAGCCTTTGCCGCCCCAACAATAGTTCTATTCTTTCGTTCTGCTACTCCATTCTGCTCTGGATTATATGGAGCTTTCCATTCTCTTTTGATGCCCTCCTTTGTGCAGAAATCTGTGAAGTCTTTGTTCGTATACTCTCCACCATTATCTGAACGCAATACCTTTATCTTTTTCCCTGTCATGTTCTCTACAGGAGCCTTAAACTCTCTGAATCGATCAAAGACCTCGCCCTTGGTCTTTAAGAAATAGATCTAGGTGTTTCTAGAGTGATCATCAATAAAGGTGACGAAGTATTTGCCACCACTAAGAGCTCTTGTGGACATTGGGCCACAAATATATGAGTGTATCAATCCCAATACGCCTTTCGCTCTATTGTTACTTCTGGAAAAAGTTGCTTTAGCGTACTTCCCTAGTACGCATCCTCTGCATACATTATCATGCTCAGTACTAAGGACTGGAACTCCTGTAACAGTCTCTCTGAGCATCCTCAGTGCTCCATGGTGTAAGTGTCCCATTTGCCTGTGCCATAGTTCATTCAATTCCTTTCACCATTATGATTGTTGCTTATTAGTGCCATTGGAGACTTGAGCTGCAATCTGTTGAAATTTCTAAGTATTACCCATTAGAAATTTTATTTGTATTCTCTTGTTTATTTCACCTACTTGTTTAATTACTAACAAGTTATTTAACCAGATAAACATTGAAATAAACACAATACAGTGTCAAACATCTACAGACCAACAACTGAAAGAAATAGACAAACAAACAAGGGACATCGTTATTTTTGGACTATCGTCCCCGGAAAATCCCAACTTGGGAAAACTAGTGCAACAATTCTGAGGGTTATATTATTATGCAGTCTTTCTGAGTACAACTGGGTGCCAAACTGGCTCACCCGATAGAGAAAATAATCTGGCAGTAATACCTCTCTATTTGAAAGCAAATATTCTGAAAATCTGCCCCACAAAACTCTCTTCAACACAATTTGAGGCTATGTGTCAGCCCTCCTGGCCTTTACGTTAGCCTGAAACCCTCTACGTCAACCCTCTAAGGCTTTGCACAGCCTCTCTGGCTCTTTGCGTCACTCCTACAGCCTCCGCGTGGATGACGCAGGTCCTTCTGGCCTCTGTGTAGTCTCTGCTAGCCTCTTCTTGGCTCCCTCTGGCTCTGCGTCTGCCTGTCTGCCTCTGCACTGGTCTTCTGGCACTATTTCTACCTCTTTGCCTCGTACTCACTGCTCCTCTCTGCAACTCTCATCACTGATTCGATTTCTCTTAACAAACCCCGTTCTAGAAAATCGAATGAATGATCACTCTAGTGTGTTCTCCAACTGACTCTCAAGCCTCCTCTTATACTTTTTCTGTTAAGTCTTCAATGGCTGAGATTTCATCTCTAATCAATGGTTAAGATTAGATTTGGCTTGATCTATGTCTTTTAAAACCTTCTAACCCAGTTTTATATTAATACCCATCAATATTTTATTTTTCCTCAGTTTAGACTTAGGAACTCCATTAAAAATATTAATTATTTTAATATCTCCTTTACTGGGAAGAATCTGCTCAAACCATTTCTAGGTCTTGGAGATCTCATGTGCTTTAGCCTCTCCACCAATCTTCATGGCTAGAGCACATCCAATGCCACCCCAAATCAACACTCCCTCTTAGCGAGGATTGTGCTCTAGTAATACTCCACACTGAGTATCACCCTGATTATATGGCACCGGTACCTGTGCTGATGATAGGCCTCCCTGCCCAACATCCTCTGCACTGCTGCATCCTGTACTGCTGCCCATGGCTCTGCCACTGCCACTACTACATCCGTACGACAACTCCCTCTACATTTGTGCTGTTGCTGGTCCTTTCTCCCAACACTGCATTTGCACTGCAACCCCCTCTCATCACGCTGCATCGTGCTACTGCTAACCGCTACTAGATTGCAACTCAGTTATTGAGAAGTAAGTAACTAATCCACCCAACTACTGACATCCTTGTCAGGCTAGAAACACTCTCGATGGTGAAGCTCTCTTTGCCGCTATCCTGTGTTCCCTCTGCGCTGCAGCAACAACTCTGTGCCTCTCGCACTGCTGCAAACCTCTCTATGCCATCCTGCATTGCTGCAACCTCCTATGTGCCTCTCGCACTGCTGCAACCTCCTATGTGCCTCTCGCACTGCTGCAAGGCTGTTTGCGCTGCCAGGGACTACTGCACTTCTAGCAGTCTCTGCCGCTTCATCCGCATCCGTTTCTACCGACATCTGCCATCCTGCTACTCTCACTTCGGGGCTTCCGTAGCCAAGTATAATCCAAGAGTTTGGGTACCTCAAGGATCCTTCTCCTCATCGCCTGTAGTCCTCCTAACTACAACTTGATGTCTCCCCACCTCTTCTCTAGAGGTACATGAGCACTCATGGCACAATCGTCAACCTCCTCTACCTTATTTTCCACCTTTGCTAGCGCCGCCTTGGAGTCAGATGCCTCTTCCTTATTCTTCTTCCTTGGACACTGGTTCGCATAATGCCCCAGTTCCCCACAGTTGTAGCACTTTATCTTAGAGAGGCCCTTTTTCTTCCTCTTCTCCTGCTTCCCCACAGATGCCAGAGCTGCATCCCGTTCCTCCTCCTTCTTGACCTAGGCTCCTTTGCTGCTACTTCCCGTCTTGGTCAGCCATCTGATCTCTTCTTGGCAAAGAGTTGCCCACAATTCTTCCCAATCTAGAAGATTCGCTCTGCCCAGAATGCTCTGGACGAATGTCTCCCACTCGGAGAGTGCGAATAGGGCGGTCCTCACCATCAACTCTTGATCCGTCGTGGCCCCTATGGAAGTCAGTTGGTCCCAGATCTCCTGCAACCTATGAAACTGGATTCGTCCTATAGGCCCCACGAATCTAGCGTGTCCGACGCGATTCTGTCCAGATTCGTGTCCAAAACCAATGACACATCGTGTCCTTTTCTGACACGTCGAATCCGACTGCGTGTCGCGATTTTCATCTGCGTGTCACGATTTTGGGAATCGTGTCCTGTTTCTAGGACTCGGTAAGCTCAAAAAGCGACCTGCGCGGGTATGAAAAGGGCGTGTTTGGTCATTATAGCCACACATATTTTCAGTTGGCAAGTGTTTTGTGAGCTATTGGCGAGTGGAGAAGGGTTTGCAACAAGGAGTTAAGGGAGTAGAGCATTCAGCAAGGAGAATCAACCACCATGTAAGTGCATTTCACTTCCATTTTTTTGCATTTCTTACAGCAGTTTGTATATGATTTTTTGTTTACAAATTTGTGCATGATTTGTTCATTTCTTTTATAGTATTCATGGCTCAATCAAAGGCAGCAGTTAGGGGGCAAAGGAAGGGCAAGAATGTCATGGGTGGAAATGCCCCTCCTCCCCCAATATCATCAGAGTCTGCTACAAGTAATGTTGAGGGAAGAGGACCTAAAGACAATGATAAATATCCATTGTGGAAATATGTCACAAGAGAGGATGGGCCAAACACCAAGGGAAAGGGAGGAGGAAATGTGCAATGGAAATGCAACTTTTGTAACATTTCTTTCAAAAGCACATATTACCGTGTGAAATCACATTTGTTGGCTTTACCTGGTTGTGGGATTGGAGCTTGTAGAGCTGTTTCTTCACAAAAGAGAAAAGAATTGGAAAAGGAGGCCAATGTTGGTATGGAACATGTGGCTTCAAAATAAAAAAAACCCAAGAATGAAGACCCCCTTCCATTTTTGAGGAAAACCACCACCAAATTTCCATTTGAGAGTTCTACTTCTACTGGGGGACAAGCATAAAAAAGAAGAGCACTTGGTCCAATGGACAAGATTTTCCAAAAAGAGAGACGGGAAGAGCTTGATCTCACCATTGCCTTCTTCTTCTATCAAAACTTCATATCATTTAATGTTGCACGTTCACCTCTATTTATTGAGATGTGCCGAGCTCTAACTCAAGGGGCTCCAGCAGGGTATGTGCCTCCTGGGTCAAAGAAGCTGAGAACCACATTGTTGACGAAGGCAAAAAAAGAGGTGCAAAAAATGCTTGAGCCTATTGTAGCATCATGGCCAACATTTGGGGTTAGCATTGTTTCTGATGGATGGATAGATCCAGCACGACACCCAATCATCAACTTCATGGTGTCTTCATTGAGTGGTCCTGTTTTCATGAAAGCAGTGGATACACTTGGCGAATACAAGGATGCACAATTTCTGGGTGAGTTATTTATTAAAGTTATTGAAGATTTAGGTGTTGATTCTTGTGTGCAAATCATTACAGATAATGCACCTGTTTGCAAGGTTGCTGGCATGATTGTGGAAGCTAAATATCCACAAGTGTTTTGGACACCTTGCATTGTCCATTCATTGAACTTAGCACTGAAATCCATTGCTTCTGATGTGCTTTGGATTGGAACCATTATTGAGGATGCAAGACATATCCGTAACTTTGTTCAAAATCATACAAATTCCCTCACTATCTACAAGGAGTACAACAATCTATCATTGTTGAAGATTGCCGATACACAGTTTGCATCTTCATTCATGATGTTGAAGAGGTTGAGGGAGGTCAAGACCGCTCTTGGGTCCATGGTTATTTCTGAGTTTTGGTCTTTTTGGAGAAAGATAGATCAGGTAGCCTCTAAAAGAGTGAAGGACACAGTGTTAGATGATGCTTGGTGGGAAAGGGTAGATCTAATTATTCGGATCATGGACCCTATCATTTCTTTGCTTCGAGTTGCAGATACAGACAAACCCATCCTAGGAGAGGTTTATGAGGGATGGGATTCCATGATTGAGTCTGTGAGGAGCATTATTCTACAGAGTGAGTGCCCCGAGTATGAGACATCACCAGAGGCCTTTTGTGATACCATACATGATATTCTTGTCAGCAGATGGGACAAGAATTGTACACCTTTACATTGTTTGGCTCACTAATTGAACCCCAAATACTATAGCCATGAATGGCTGAATGGTGGACCTTCCCGCAGATTCCCTCCTCACATGGATGGTGAAATCTCACAGGGGAGGAAAGAGGCATTCAGGCGGATTTATCAGGATAGTGCATTGCTTGCTAAGGTGGAGGATGCCTTTGCAGAGTTTTCCACTGGCGGTGGTCGATTTGGAGGTTATGATGTGATTAGAGACAGGGGGCCTAAGAAGCCCTATTCTTGGTGGGCAAATCATGGGGCAACAAGCCCTCCTCTTCAGCAGTTAGCAATGAGGCTCCTCTCTCAGGTGACTTCATCCTCTTGTTGCGAGAGGAATTGGAGCACATGGGAATTTGTATAGTGTGAAGAAGAGCAGGCTTGAGCAGTCCAGGGCAGAGACAATGGTGTATGTGCACACCAACCTTCGTCTTATTTACAGGCAGAGGGAATAGTGGTTGAGGGGAAAGACAAAGATGTGGGATGTCTTTCCTGATGATATGGGTCTGGACACCACTGTTGAGTTGGCATTGGCCAACATGGATCTCAATGATCCAGTGATAGAGCCTGTTAGATTTGATGACTTAGAGGGGTCAACCTCCACACTAGCAGATGCAGAGGCGACTATGGATGCAGGGGAGGAGGAGGATGCAGAGGAGAGCAGTGGGGACCATGATGATGAGGACAATGATGCTGATTGATGCCTTGAGGCTTGTATACCTGTAGTTGTTTTATATTTTCTATTTCTATTTGCCATTGGCATTGCACTAGCACTACCTATGTAACACATTTTTATTTGATGACTTAATGAGAAAACTACAGTTGTCAGTGTGTTTATCTTACTATCTTGTAGTTGTAAGTTGTCTTTCATTTATGAATTATGAATCATGATTTAAATTTTTAATAGATTTATCATTTATGTGACCAGTACCACTGACATTTATTTGAATTTTGTATGTACTATGCATGCTAATAGCTATAGATGAAGATCTATGTTTGAAATCAATAAATTTGTATCATTAATTAAAATTTGTGTAATAAATATCTAATTTTTATATATATATATATATATATATATATATATATATATATATATATGTATATATATTTTAATAAAATAATATGTAATGAATCCTACGTGTTTTGTTCCGGGGGGTCAACGTGTCCGAATCCGACACCACGAATCTCGAATCCCTGTGTCAGGTGACTTAGCTTGCAACTTACTGAGGAAGTGATCTACCTGCTCCCCCTTCTGCATCTGGTACGATCGCAGTTGATTCTACAGTATCATCTTCCTCTGCACAAAAGTGCCTTGATACAATGTCTTCAAGGTATCCCACATTTCCTTTGCCGTCTCCTTCTTGGCAATATACTGGACCGCATGATCCTTGACCCCATCAAGGATTATGCATTTCGCCTTAGCCATTGCATCCTCATACCTTTCATTGTCAACTGGGTCGACTGGGATAGCCACGGTTCTCAAGGCGAAGGCCTTGATGCGATGTCTATCTAGAATAGACAGGATCTTGGTCTTCCAGAGGACAAAGTTTGTAATATCCCTCATCAGGAATATACCCCAAAGACAAGCAAACTCCAACCAGAGATGGACTGGGAGGGCATTTACTAGATATGTCGCCTCTAAAAAGAGGACGAGATCTGGAGGTTACCTGGCCCTTTCTAGACTCTGTCTAAGAGTATAATAAAAACACACAAGTGGCATAATAGCCGAGAATGCTCAAAGAGATACAAATAATCGTGATACGATATATATATATCAAATAAACCATAAGCAGATACACAAGAAATGCAGAGAGAATGCTAAGCCATTTTATTATACTGAGTAATAAAATGAGTACAGGAGGTGATCAGGAGGATGGCACCTCTACTTGCACAAGGCAAGTGAAGAAATACACTCAGAATAGCAAAGGAATGGCCCTTATCTGATTTGCGTCCACGCTGCTGGGAAACTGTTGTGCTACTGCTGCTGCTAGAAATCAAATGAGGATTTGGGGCTACTCCCCTCAAAAAAAGCTGAAACTCTGGAATCGGACTCTACTCGAGAAACCCAGAAAAACCCAGAAAGCTCTCGTGGAATGGCCGACCCCCGAAAATCACCCCCTTGGGGTTCTGCACAGTTCCTCATTGCTTTGCGTTGCCACTGAATGAGATACTCCAGAAACCTGCCTGAAACCCCTGCCAAAACTCCCCAATATGCAAGGGCTGATCCCCTTCTCTACCTCTCAGCGCCAAACCTCCTGCAAATCCTCAACCCAGAACTGCGTCCCTCTCACAGTACTGCGTAGTCCTTCAGAACTGCGTCCCTCTCCTAGTGCTGTGCAGTCCTCCAAAACGCTGCCACTATTGCTGCAAAAAGGCTGATGAAACAACTGCTGAAATGCCAATGGGAATACCTTGCCCGAGCAGGCACTCGAAGTCCCCCGGGGCTAAGGGGCAGATCTCTGAACGGAGACACTCAATGCACTAAACAGTGCTGCAGACTAGCTAAACAGCCAGCGTGCTCCAAGTCGAAATGACTATCACAAATGCTCATAACAGAATGATTAAAATGAGGGGGCTCCTCTCTCATTTATAGCCTTGGCCTCTCTCAATCCCAAGGCTCACCTCCTCCTGCGTGATTCCCCTCTTGCCACGTGTGTCTTCCCTCCTGCGCAGTCCCTCCATGTGTTTGCGTGGGCTCCATTTCTACGTCCCCCTTGGCCCCCTTGGCTCTCCTTTAAGTCACAACGTTGTGCTACTAGGAAGTGGCGTTTTATTCTAAAAGTGAGTTATGTTCCCCTTCCTCACTTTTTATTTACAAATAACTATAGAAGGCAAAATTTGAACAAAATCGAATATTCCAATTAGCCATGGCTAATTAGGAATATTACACAGTTGGACGCCCCGTCCAGCCTGTCCTGATCCCTCAGTCCATTCATGGCCATCTCTCTACTCTTCTTTTCGACTCCTCTAAGTCTCTACTTCCCTCTGAAATTTCTCTCTTCGACTCCCTCTGAGTTGCTACTTCCCTCCTGGAAGTTCTTTGTTATATTCCCTCTGAGTCTCGATTTCCCTCCTGGAAATCCGCTTGCCAACCGTCGAGTCACAACTCTGATCTCATATGCACCTGCAACACTGATGTGGATTTCTTGGCTAGAAATCCGCCTAGGTAGCGACTCTTTGTACCTTGGTTTTGCCCCGTTAGGTACTGTTTTGTCTTGACAACAACAACACCCCACCAACTTCACTCCTCGCAATCTGCCCACAGCTTCCTATGCCCCAACAACTAAAGGACTGAGCCTCTAGGATTTGCGTAATCCTGGGAAGGTTAATCTACTCCCTCGGCCAACTGTGTCAACCCTCCTGGTCTCTGCGTGGCTCTTCGTGAGCCCCTTCTGCCTTCTTCTGCCTCTGCGTTGGCCTCTCTCTGGCTTGAACTGATGATGCTGTCTCCCTGCGTCAACCCTTCTCTGCTACTTTCTGCCTAGGAACAACTTCTGTCACTCAGGACAACTGTTTCTGCTGCAAATTCTCTGATTCAGCGGGTGCCTTCAGCGCTTCTGTGATCTGCAATGCTTCGATACCATGTTGAAATTTCTAAGTATTACCTGTTAGAAATTTTATCTGTATTCTCTGGTTTATTTCGCCTACTTTTTTAATTGCTAACAAGTTATTTAACCGTATAAACACTGAAATAAACACAATATAGTCTCAACCATCTACAAATCAACAACTGAAAGAAATAGACAAACACATAAGGGACACCGTTATTTTAGGACAATCGTCCCCGGAAAAACCCAACTTGGGAAAACTGGTGCAACAATTCTGAGGGTTATATTATTATGCAGTCTTTTTGAGTACAATTGGGTGCCAAACTGGCTCACCCGACAAAGAAAATAATCTGGCAGTAATACCTCTCTATTCGGAAGCAGATATTCTGAAAGTCTGCCCCACGAAACCCTCTCCAGCACAATCTGAGGCTTTGTGTCAGCCCTCCTGGCATCTGCGTCAGCCCTTTGAGGCTCTGCGCAACCTCTCTGGCTCTCTGCATCACTCCTACAGCCTTTGTGTGGATGACGCAGGCCCTTCTAGCCTCTGCGCAGTCCTTGCTAGCCTCTATGTGGCTCCCTGTGGCTCTGCGTTTGCCTCTTTGCCACTGCACTGGTCTTCCGACACTATCTTTGCCTCTCTACCTTATACTCATTGTCCCTCACTACAACTCTGATCACTGATTCGATTTCTCTTAGCAAACCCCGCTCTAGAAAATCGAATGACAGATCACTCTGGTGTGTTCTCCAACTGACCCTCAAGCCTCCTCTATACTTTTTCTGTTGAGTCTTCAACGGCCGAGATTACATCTCTAATCAATGGCTAAGATTAGATTTGGCTTGATCCATGTCCTTTAGAACCTTCTAACGCAATGTTATATTAATACCTATTAATGTTTTATTTTTTCTAAGTTTAGACTTAGGAACTCCATTAAAAATATTAATTATTTTAATATCTCCTTAACCGGGTAGAATCTGCTCAAACCATTTCTGGGTCTTGGAGATCTCATGTGCTTTAGCCTCTCCACCAATTTTCATGGCTATAGCACATCTGATGCTACCCCAAAATAACACAATCTATACAGTGTGTTGCTTTAAGCTCTAATTTGTCTCTTCTTCTTCCAGCTTGGATGTTTGACATATACATTCCTTCCAATGAAGTATACATCGTATCCCTTGTCTTGTAACTGGGACACTGAAATCAGATTCATTCCTAACCCGGGCACATGCAGAACATTAGTGGCTCGGATGCTAGTTCCTGCTTCCGTCTGAAATGCTATGGTGCCTCTCCCTACTGGAGTACACTTTGTTCTGTTGCCCATAGTAATCTGGAAGTCCATTTGCTCTTCTTGATAGCTTGAGAAATATTCTCGTACTCCAGTCATATGGGCTGAAGCCCTGCTATCAATGTACCAAACATCTGCTGACGCTGAACTTGACAAGCATGCAAATTCTTCTTCCAATCTGGAAGATAATTCAGAGACATCTTGATTTTCCATCCTTCTTTGTGCTATTTTTCCTATCAATTTCTGATGCTTTTCTACCCCATCAACTGCTGCAGAAAAATCGCGTCTTTACCTGAAGACTGCACTATGCTGAAGCTTCTGCGTTGCTTCTTCTGTCACTGGCAACCTTCGATCTAGAAATCTTCCTCTGTCGACTCTCTCATAGAGAGATTTTCCTATGAAAATTTTGTCTTCCTAGACTGCACTGCGCAATTCCTCTAGGGATTCGATTTTCTGCCTATGTAGTTATTTCGAACTCCCTCCTTCTCTTCAACGCTGGCTCTTCTTGCTTAACTCAGCTCTGATACCATGTGAAAATTTCTAAATAGAAATCCAACTGCAGTGATTGATATTATTTCTTCTACTTATTAATTTAGAAATAAGTTATTCACAGTGTTTCTACAACAAATATCGAAATAAATTCTACTGCAGCCTTCACAATTAAAATACTGTGGAAAGTAAATGCAAGGAAAAATACTAGCACAAGTATAATCACAATGACAGTTATTTTTGGACAATTGTCCCCGAAAAAACCCAATGTGGAAAACCGATGCAACAGATGAGGGTTTCTTTATTGATCTTTAGCAAAAATCTCATGTACAAGATACAATAAGCAGAATAGAAGAGGAATTTCTGTGAGAAATTTTACAGACGATATTCTCATGCTTCTTAGCAAGATTTTGACTCTGGGGAGGACTTGCTGCCCCCTCTACGTCTCACTGCGTCAGCTTCTGCATAGGGACCGCGCAATCCCAGTGTCACAACCTCTGCTCTGCGTCTTCCTTTTGCTCCTGCACTCTCGACTGATGCTGATGCCCTCTATCCTTCTCACCTGCAACTCTCCCTCTGATTCGATTTTCTCTTGCCGAACTTCGACTAGTGAGAAAATCGATCTTACTTGGGTAACTAGGTAACTGCTTGATGTGTTTTCCAACTGTCCATCGAAGTCCTTCTTATAATCCTCCAGTTGAGTAATCAACGGCTTGGATTAGATTCTAATCAATGGCTCAGATCATATTGACTTGATCCTTGTCTTCTTCTATAAGTTTCACCCTTAGTTTAATTAATACCCTTTAATTATTTTAATTTCCTATGTTTAGTCTTAGGCATCCATTAAAAATAATTAATTATTTTACTAAAACTGTCTCCAGGTGGAATTTCCCAAAACGATTTCTGGGTATTGTGGAATACATGTGTCTTAGCCTCCCTGCAAAATTTGAGGCTTTGAGCACATCCATTGCTACCATAAATCAACAACCTATGCACTCCCTGCGGGAGTTAGTAAATCTGCTCCTCTCTACCTCTGCTCAGCGAATGGGAATTCAGACTTCTTGGCTGGAAATCTTCTGAGGGAGAATTCCCTCAACAATGTTTCCTTCTTCTTTTTGACGCTTTTTTGCCCCAACAACTGTTGCAGAAAACTGCGTCTCACTAGAAAAATGCTCTGCGCTGCTCCCTGTGACACTAACAAACTTCGATATGGAAATCTTTCTCTCTGTCGACTCACTCAGAGAGAGACTTTCCTCGAAATTTTTTCCCTCCTGGCCTGGACTATGCAATCCCTTTGAGGATTCAATTTGCTGCCTGTGCAGCACTTCGACTTCCCTTCTCTTCAGCATTGGGCTCTTCTGGCTCTACTTTCTTGCTTCACTTGTGCTCCGATACCATGTGAAAATTTGGAAGACCCAAATTTCTACTGCAACAATCGATTAAGTTTCTTCTATTTGTTAAATTACTGAACAAATTATTTACTGCATCCTACAACAAATACCGAACTAATACATTGCAACCTTCACCAATTAAAATTATATGTGGAAACAAGAAACTGAGCAAGAAAGAAATAACATACAGAAGTGACACCGTTATTTTTGGACAAATGTCCCCGGAAAAACTCAATGCAAGAAAACCAGTGCAGTAGCTGAGGGTTTGTGTTATTAAGCAGTAGTATTCTGGATATAATCTGGCTATCCAATACAGAGAATCTGACTGGCAGAAGATAAGTGAGAAATACCTCTCACTATCATTGGCGATCTGACACTGATCCAGGCCTTAGGTGGTTGGCCCCACGCTGGCTCTGCGCAGCCACTGCGTCAGCCTACGCAGTTTTGCATCAACGTCTCTGGGGATCTGCGTCACCTCTTCTTGGATCTTCTGCTGTTTGAAGCTTCGTTCCTCTGGCTCTCTGGTCTCGCACCCCAGCTTCTGACTCTAGAACTCGACTTCCCTGCTGAATTTCAGATTCCCTCAGAAGCTTTGCGCTGCCTCTGCGTGGCCCTACCCTGCCCAACGTGGCCTCTGCACTGCCTCTTCTGGATCTCTCTGTCTCCTCTGCGATGTATTCCCAGATCAGGAAATCTCTCTCTGGAACTATCCTGCCCCTCACTACAAGAAATCATTTTGATCTTCTCTCTAGCAACTGCTGCGTTGCCCTCTCTCGGAAATTCGATCTCTTGATCTCTCTTCGACGTGTTTTCCAAATGCCCATCGAAGTCCTTATAATCCTCCAGTTGAGTAATCAATGACCCAG
Organism: Pinus tabuliformis; assembly: GCA_031772625.1. Classification (NCBI taxonomy): domain Eukaryota; kingdom Viridiplantae; phylum Streptophyta; class Pinopsida; order Pinales; family Pinaceae; genus Pinus; species Pinus tabuliformis. Next base: position 870,425,159 of record CM062804.1, on the reverse strand, counting down.
ATTAGAGTCTAATCAATGGCTCAAATCATTTGGACTCGATCTTCGTCTTCTTCTAGAACTTTCACCATCAGTTTGATTAATACCCTTTAATTATTTTAATTTCCTAAGTTTAGACATAGGGATTCATTAAAAATAATTAATTATTTAATAAAACTGTCTCCGGGTGGAATTTCCCAAAATGATTTCTGGGTATTATGGATTACATGTGTCCTAGCCTCCTTGCAATTTTTGAGGCTTAGGGCACATCCGATGCTACCAAAAATCAACAGTAGCAACAAATGTAATAAGGTCTGATCTAATAGTTTCTCTGAATAGCTTTCAAAGGATCATGACTACTTGTTTAACATGAGCAGAGGTTTCTAAATTATGGCCATATATGGCTGCCTTTCTAGCTACAAGAACAATTAGAATTGACACACCAACTTTTCTTCAGATTCCAAAACATAAAACATGGGCCTCGTAACTTTGTGTTCTTTGCAGTTGTCTCAAAATAATCCACACTATAATCCTAAAAAACCTTTAGGAATTCCATGACTGCTTTATTCAAGATACCAAATTCAAGTTGTTGAATGGAGGATAATTTCCAATCTGTAAGAGTTGGTGGGAACTTTATTTCATTTGCTTTCAAGTAGCCAGGGGGGAATAGTTATTAGAACTTCATCACCAACAAACTCTTGGATATTCTCATTTCGGACTTTGACCTCTCCCTCTATTCCACCTTTTGATTCTGGGTCTTGTTACCGCTCAAACTATCAGGGATCCTGTCATCGCTCAGATTGTACATGCACCGCAACAATTGCTCATGGCGGGGGTTGTCACTCTGATCCCCGCCCACTCCGTTCTAGCTATCTCCTAACAACAGGCTATGGGGGGTAGTCCCTGTGGAATGAGGTGAAAGAAAACAAGTTGGAAACCAATTTTTTTGGGAGACACAGATGAGTGGCTTAGTTACTTGGTTAAATTTAGCAAAATTAATGATTAGATTAGATTTTAAGTATGAAACCCGTGCCTTAGTGGAGTCACAATTCTTGCTTATGTTAATTTGAAATCAAGTGACCTGATGGACACTCGCTGGTTGAATGATTAACTATCCTATATGATGTGCAAGTCCTAGGATCTACGTGAGATGCAGTGATCTTGGTTTATTTTAATTATATGCCTAGTCTAGGTATGACCTTGCCTTAACTATTTTGAAGCAGGGCTCCGAGGTAGGTTGTGGGAAGGAGGCCAACAGGAAGCAGGCTAGGTCTTGATTAACGATACCTTCTGTTGTGCTCCTATCCCCTGATGCCTTCAGTGCTACAGAGACTATGGCTCTGATGACTGCAAGGTCACCGTGTTAACCACCGAGAGTCGCCGAGGTCCCTCAAGCTAGATGAGAAGGGTTGCCCTGCCCTATATTTCTATCAACCTAGCTTATGCTAGGCGGTTAATTATTAATACAAGTTAGATCTAGGATGTTTAATGCAAGATGACGAGTGAAATTTATCTTGAGTTAAGATTGTTTAAGTTACTTAAGTACTTAGTGAGAATCAATTTATTACAAGAGTACTTAACAATAATGATATGGTAATCTGAAACAAGATAAATGCTTAAGGATACAAGTGCATGTTTTCAACTATAGATTAATCCACAAGATGCTTAACCAATTTGTGATAAGAACTTGGAACAATTTATCCAATTATCAATTAGCCAATGGTTACAAGATGTCAACCACAATTACCAAAGTTGATTCTCAAGAAGATATTTTGTGATCTTATTATTCAATGCTAACTATCAAGAAATGCTCAATTGGATTCAATCAATGCTAATAACCACAATATCTTAAATGTCAAAACAATTTTAAACAAGATCAGAAGATTTAGAGCTTGAGTGACTAAGTGCTATGTTAACAAATTCTCGAATTGAGCTCAAGACAGGCCAATGTTAGATCAGCGGTAATACTTCAGAAATTCAACACTTCTTAGTTCTATCTCAGCAGTATGAAAATCTCTTTAAATCATTAAATTTGCCAAGCATATGAAACATAAAATTTCCCAATGATTAACCAATGTAAATTGATGATTTTTAGACCTTTTAAGATGTAACAAATGACTGTTATGACAGCTGTAAGAAATTTATAACAGCAGTAAGGAAAACACCTTAGATCCAAGAGACAATACGCTAATGATAACTAGATATGATCAGTGAGATGTCCGACAACTTGCCAAAGTAAAATATGAGTTTTAAACCACTTTAAGATGCAGTATTCAGAAATAAATAAGATATGATATAACTTATTACAACAACGAATAAATCAACAAATCAGTAAGTTATTAATGCTACAACAACTGCCCAAAATGCCCAAAACTAGAAAAAATTTGCCAAAACTGAAAAATTTAGTTTTTGAGCGTTTTAAGGTAAATTATTTAGAAAATTACAGATTTGATTCAGTTATTTACCCAGAAAAATTCAGCGAACAAAATTTTAGATTTAAGCTAGATCTTTGATGCTTAAGTGGCCAAAATTGATGAAAATGAAGATTTTGAAATTTTAAACAATTTTGACCATGTAGGATGCGGTTTTAGGGCTTAATTGTTATTGATTTGACTGCTGTAATAAATTAGAGATTAAACTAGGGTTTAGAGGTCAAACCCTAGGCCCAAAGCCTTGATGATTACTTGCCAAAATTTATCCAATGTAGTTGGCGCCTGAATACAGAAGATTTGAGCCAAAATTGCTACAAAACAAATTGTTAGATATAAAATGCCAATCCTTTGAAGAAACCCTTGTTTGCAATGAGATCTAGCCCTTGTAAGGCTTATGGCATTCTTAATGATTGCAAAATAGATCCCAAACACTAGCCTTTTAGGTTGGGTAAGGGCTAGGGCATTCAGAAATTGGGTTTTTTTCCCCAATTTGAAAATAAACAACCTGCAAAAATAGTTTGAAAACCCTAGACGTCTAGGGTTTCTGAGGTCTCCAATGTCAATTTCTTTCTCAATCCTGAAACAAATTTAGAATAGAAACCCAAATAACCAATATAAAAAATTTAAATTTCAAAACGCCAAAATCCCAAATACTGTACAAAAATTCAAAACCCCAAAACCCCAAACATATACAAAAATACTAAAAATCCCCAAAACCCAAGTTAAAAAAGATAATTTACAAGTTAGCTCTAGAAAATTATTCACAAGATCTACAAATATACAAGGGTTTTAAAAAAATTTAAATTTTTGAGAAAAATATTTTTATGGAATTTTTTCCTTTGAAGAATGATTAAAAATACTTTAGAAACCCCAAAGTATACTATATCATTGACAAAGATTTAATCCACCATATAAATATTTGAAATCCAAGCAAGAGTGATTGTTGCCCAAATTTGTGAACATGGAGGCCAAGGACTAAAGTACCTGCAAACACTCTGAATTCATCTCAAAATAATTTGTTAGATCACATGGGGAATCAAACCACCTAAGATTAGCCCAAAACTATCAATAGTATCGTTCTATCTTCATCTAATGAAAAAACAAATCTTACCAATATTCAACACAACATAGAGATGCCCGTAGTCAGCACATATCACAAATCAATAAGAAAAAGCACCTTGAATTGCACCCGAAAGTCTTTATTATGACTGAAAAAATAGTTTCGTGTGGGAGAATGGTTACAAAGCTGCTTCAGCAGAAATTTTCTAGCTAGAGATCAAGATGCTAGAGATTCAAATGACTCTCTATTTTATAGATTTATCCTCCAAGTGGAAAAATAACGACGAGTTTCTTTGATCTTTGGCAAAATAATCTTGGCCGTTGCTAAACACTTCAAGATCTTTTAATATTGACCTTTGATTTTTTATTTTTGAGGAATTTTCAAATTTATTATTTAATTCCATTTTTATTAGCTCACAATTAATTATTTTGAGCTAATTTCCTCAAAAACTTGATTGACTTAACCACCAAGGTCCAAGGGTCCAAATTTTCTTGAAATATACAATATTCTTTTGGTGGAAGACTTTTAAAAATTGATTCCTTTAGGACCCATGAATTTTTCCACTTGGAAAATTATTTTTCCTGAGACAATTTAATTTTGACTTTAGTTAATTAATTTTCTGGCTTAGGATTTAATTTAATTTTGCCAAAAAACTTAATTAATTTACACATGAAGGGATTTAATTATTCTTCCACCCTCTAATACATAAGATTTTACATTTACAACCCTCAAAGGGGGAATACACATTTGGCTTAGACCCTCAAGTTACATAACTCATCTGCGACACAATATGATCTAGTAAACCAAGTGATTTGTAATAAAATAATTAAGCCAACTAGCTTAAATTATTCCCAAATCACTTTTAAATCAGACTCAACTAATAACACTAGGACTCGCTTAAGATTTCAACAATAAATTTCACCTTAGCTTTAGGGTTTAAGCTAGAGGGAAAAAACTCTTTTGATTAGCCATGTTTAGAAACACATGTAATCAACGAGGTTAAAAAGCCTCCTAAGATGAAATTCGCCATCAAAATCATAGGCTGCATCTACATTTACATTACATCTACATCTACTCAAGGTTTTACTAAGATCATTTTGCATTACATAACTTGCAGAATGGGATAACCATAACACATGGACTGTTGATATGTGATCTGATCTTTGTTGAAAAAATTGGTACTTCAGCTTCCCTGGAACTTTGACAATTTTAGTGCAACAGGTCCTAGGAGGGGATCCTGAAGGGAAACTACTAGGTCAAGGGCAACAATGGAGAGATAGCCCACTGTCACCTTAACTGAGGCTCCCTGCTCTTTACAGACTTTTACCAAGGGAGGAGACACAATATAAATGGGAATCACTAGATGAATGAGTCAATAAAAGGATAAGGAGTGATTCCTAAGGTCTATTCATAAGAGAAACTCAACTGTATGGTTTGCTTGCTTGAGAAGCAAGGTACAAGGCTCTCTAGGAAGGGCCAAGGGGATTTCAAGGGCTAGGGTTTGCGAATAAGACTTGTAAAAGATATACCTAGTCCTAGAAATCCTTGTGAAAACTTGGTTTTCCAAATGGTCTTTGTGAAATTAGCTTCAATGAGTTGTGGGACCACACAGGACCAAGTGGGCCCAAAATTAGGTCAAGGGGGTAGAGTTGATCGATCACGGGTGTGCTTGACCTAATTGAGGGGGAGAAGCGGATCAAAGGGGAAATTTTCAGTGATTTTGATGCACCATGATAGTAAACATTTCAAAGATGAATCTAAGCAGCAGGTTCGCTTCAAGGAAAATAAGCATTATGAGAGCGACCAAGAGTATAGTTCCTATTGTGATGATTGATATCTTGAACAACGACACAGTTTAAATGCTTCCCGCGTTGTTCTTCGAAGCCCCTGTCAAACGACGGCTCTGCGGTCAACAGTCCGTCTGATGGTTGCTCGAAATCTTACGACCCAAAAAAATTATATATATAAACGCTGTGTGGGTGACAAGTCGTTTATATCCACTCGAAAATCTCATCAATTGAAGCTGCTCGACTCCTGGATACAGTGCTTACTTGCCTCGACTTCCGATACACACTCAACAACCAACACCTTGGTTCGAATATCCAAATATTGCAGATTTCGGTGGTCCTTCTATCTAATGCCCACAATTTCCAACAACGAGCTATCCCTGTCCAACGCCAGAATAAACACACCCATGCTGCCACTGTCCGCTACCATTGTCTGCCATTGCACCCGTAGCTGCCTTTCCCCGCGGTTAAGCGACGTGTTCCCCCGATCAAACAACCATCCCCGCAGTCAAGTGATGTCCATTCCCGTGGTCAAGCGACGTGTTCCCCTGGTCAAACGTCAATACTATTAGGACTATATGCAATTGGTTTTCATACGTCAACACTGTTGGTTTTCATACATCAGTTTAACTATATTTAACTATATATATATATATATATATATATATATATTTAAAAAAAAATTATATTAAAAAATTCAGTTTAAAAAAAAAAACTTAAAAAAAATATATTATTATTATTATTATTAAAAAATAAAATAAAATATTATTATTATTATTATTTAAAAAAAATAAAAAAATCCAAGGGAATATTACTGATGAGCTACATGATGAGAGGATGACCGGATTATATACCACTAAGTGAAGAAAATCCACAGCATTAAAGCTTTGAGGACAAAGCTTTCGAAGGAAGGGGCTATGTTATGAATATAATTCATAACAACTAAAATAAATAAAATAAATGTAAATAGTAAATATTCAAATATTGATTAGGTTAAATAGTCATTAAATTAAGTGAAAAGGCATGTCTAAAAGACATGCCCATTCACGAAAGGACACCTGCTTAGGTATATATATTCAGGTCCTCATTGTAACATTCATCACTTATACAGTTTTATATATAATAAATTATTATTACAAATGCCTCTTGTGTATTTTTACATTCAAAGCCTACAAGCTATCAGTTTTTATGCTTCATGCACATATCAAAGATCAAGCACACGAGGCAACATGTTTTTGTGGTGTTTTATGATCACCCATGCTTAGTATTAAGCCGTAAAAATCAACAAGAAAGTAAAGTGCAAATTTAATCTATCATGAGAATATTATATGTTAGTTCTAATGGGAAAATAAGCATGCAATGCATCATACCCTAACATGCATATGCTAAAGCTAATATTAAGTGTAATCATAAACCCAATGCAACCAACACATCATCAAATCAATATAAATACCCTTGCCTACATAATTACTAATGCAACAAATCCTAAAGCGAATGCAAACCCAATCACATGGAGGATGATGTGAGTGAGAGGTAAGAAAATATGGTTTCAATGCGAGGTAAGAAGAATCCCTAAGAGAAAGAACATGAGTCAATCTAGAAATGCAGGGCTTTCCCTTGAGTACACAATGGCGGAATGAATGATTACCCTTAAGAACCCCTTATCACAATCATTGCTCATAATACTGTGCTTTGTAGATGCCACAAAGTGGTGATGAGAGGAGAACGAAGGGTGAGGGAAAGAAAGGTGAGGGTTACGAATATAATTTATATTAAAATAAAATAAATATAAATGAATAAATAATAATAGTTAATTAATGATTAGTTAATGAAGAGGCATGTCTTAATGGACATAACCATTCATGAAAGGGCAACTGCCTAGATATATAAGTGGACCCTCATTGTAACATTCAACATACTTGTACATTTCATCTTATTAATAAAAATATTACTTACAATACTTCGTGTATTTACATTTAAAGCACAAATACTATAAATTTTGTCACTTCAGTGGTATCAGAGCCATTCGACTCCTTGGATGTTATTCACTGCACATTCTGCCATTAAAGCTTAGGCCTTAAAATCATGGAGTTAAGTGAATATCATAAATTTAAACTGTTAAAGGAAGCATTACAACAAGTACAACAATTAAAAAAATCAATTGCAAAATCAATGAAACATCTTGAAGCATATGCAACATGTTTAACAAAAGAGAACATTGACATGAAAGAGACTAACAGTAAAGAATGCTCTAATTTGGAAAGAGATGTTCAACAAATTGAATCAGGAACTCCTCATGGTGATATAGAAGAGACTCCAGATGTAGTTGTAAGGAACTCTTGGGAGAAAATTAGTGAATCTAAAATCAGCCCCAAGATCAAAAAAAATGTAGCAAATTGGACGAGAATTCTAGTTATAGATTCTGTGGTGCCAGGAGGTCATGCTGAGAATCATTTAGAGCCCGGGGATTTACTTGTTTGTGTGAATGATGAGATTGTCACTCACTTTGTGAAGTTGGAGACAATTCTCGATGATAATGTTGGAAGGCCAATAGATCTAGATTTTGAGAGGGATTGTGTTCCTATAAAGGTTGCTTTGGAGGTCCAAGACCTACATTCTATAACTCGTCATTATTTCTTCCAAGTCAGTGGTGGTGTGATTCATCCTCTATCCTACATACAGGCTAGGAAATTTCACTTTGAGTGTTGTTTACCGTATGTTGCAAAAATTGGGTATATGTTGGGAACGATAGGTGTGCCTCCCCATGTCATCATTCAAAAACTCACATAGAAGAAAATAAAAAATGTTGAGGATTTTATATTTATTTTGTCCAGACTTCCCAGAGGGGCACAGGTTCCGCTGAAATTTGTGACACATATTTCTCATGAATTTGTTCTGATCACTATTGATAGGAATGAGTGGTTTCCAGAACCCCAACTCTACACTCGAGACGATGTCACTGGACTATGGAAAACGAGTCTTGCCATGTCTTCATTTACATATAATTCGACAATCCAATCACATCATGGTCAAGGAGATAATTCAATCCAACCACATGGACATGATGATCAAGGGAATAATTCATCTCAAGTAATTGGAAAGAATGTGTCATATTGCCAAGGTTTTTATTCCACTGCTACAATTGATGCAAGCATTGTTTAGTTCAGGGCCGTATGCTATCATCTGCCTTTATTGACGGTATGACTGATAAGCTTTGCACTGGAAAAAGGGTGGTGATCTATCATTCTGAGACCATGGGAATAGTTGATTGACAAGACCATAGTGCCTATTTGTGGAGCAGGTGTCACCTTACAATTTCTTGCATACCCAATCGAGATACCCGGAGATGTTTTTTTTCTGCACCCTTTACACAATTATGTATTAGAATTTAGTGGCATATGATCCTGCTGCGCTAACTCCATTTGGGGCTGCTGCTGTACGTGCAATTGTTCTTCTTGACCCTGCTTTGCGTAAAGGTGGTGTAGTACGTCTTTTTGGTTTGGAAGAGGGCTTACAAACTGCCTAAATAAACTGCATTGTCACAAACCCGACGATCACTTTGAAAACTCATTCCACTGATTCTCGTCCTCGGGGAAGAGACTTGAATGTGGATGTCATAGAATCGGATACAAATTTCGGGGATACATTTTCTGGTGTACTAATAGACAAGCAGTCCAGGGTTCGGGCATTATGGTGCAGATTCTCTAAGCGGAATCTAGATAGTGATAATTTGTGTGGGCGAGGACGAGGAATTTCGATTTACACTGTTAGTGAAGTACTACATATGATTATACATGATGGAACTCCGGAAGACCCACTATTCCCTTCCGACTAGTTGCGTGTTTCCTTCCTTGCCGACATCACCACCTGTCGAACCATCGTGCCTCTTCCTTGCCGGCATCACCGCTCTTTCTCGTCATCGAACCATTGTTCCCTTCTAGCCTTTCCGCTGCACCTGACCACCCTGCCTTCTCCTGTCAACTGTGGCCGCGTCCATACACCGGAGTCAACATTATATCTCTCCTCATGTCCCGACAGTCATTTTCTTTTAGCAGCCGTCGTTGTCCCTGGTGAACGTCGCGTTGTCCACAACAGTCACGCCTCTCCACCCTAACGTCGTCCCATCAACCATTGAATTTTCGTCGCTCGATTATCATATATAGCGACCAATCGATTATCACATATAATGGCCAATTAATTGATTATAGGTTTAAAAAAATATAATTATATGAATTATATAATAGTTATAATTTTATAATAATTATAATTGTTATCATAGTTTGGACCGGTCCACCTAATGGACTGGGTTTCGAACCGGGACTGGTCAGGTCTAAATGAACCAGTTTTAAAAAAATACATTAAATAATTAATTTTTAATGAAAAAAATCTATTTTTAAGATTTAAAACCATGATTCCAAGCTAATAGAGACAAAATATGCAAAGTTTGCTCATTTATATACCATGTAAAGGTGAATATATCAAAATGGCATCGAGTGCAATACATATCATCGGCAAAATACATAAGCAATGAGGCTTTAAATGGCCTATAAAGTCAAAAAACACTGCTACAAGCTATGAGGCCATTAGCCTACTACAAGACTACAAGTCTAGACTCTAGACTCTAGAGTTTACACATGATCAATCATCAAATTCATCACCACTACTAGAAACACGATCATCATCATCAGCAAGAGCTACATAGACATCATCTAGATTAGAGTCTGAGGATGCCTCAGCCTCATCTACAACCTTAGTAGCACTGCCACCAATAACAATAGAAGTGGACTTAATGGAAGCACGAGTTGGTCGAGTTGCATGACTAGTGCCTTCCATTGGTTGTTTGCCTTTCCTTGATGCAGCTACTGATCTTGGTTCTGATGGCGCCACCAAATCTGCTTCATCCCCTGCTAATGCCATGTCAATATCAAAATCAACATCAAATACGGGATCTTCAGTCTCCTCCACCCATTCTGATGTTGGATCAATATCGTCCAACACAATGGGATTTAGATCAAGTGTTTTGTTCAATTATTTGGTTCCGCCTTAATCGAAGGTTGTATTGCATGAAGACAAGATCATTTAACAGTTTTTGTTCCAAACAGTTTCTCTTCTTTGTGTGTATGCGCTCAAAAACAAACCAGTTGCGTTCACAACCTGAAGCACTGCAAGTTTCGCTGAGGACTCTAATTGCAAACTTTTGCAATTGAGGATGCTGGCCGCCAAATGACTCCCACCAATGTGCTGCAAAGAAAAAGACATTAATTAGTAACTTAGTTCATTTCATTAATCTTTAGTCTCCTCCACCCATTTTGATGTTGGATCAATATCGTCCAACACAATGGGATTTAGATCAGGTGTTTTGTTCATCATTTGGTTCCGCCCTAGTCGAAGGTTGTATTGCATGAAGACAATATCATTTAACTGTTTTTGTTCCAAACAGTTTCTCTTCTTCGTGTGTATGCGCTCAAAAACAGACCAATTGCGCTCACAACCTGAAGCACTGCAAGTTTCGCTGAGAACTCTAATTGCAAACTTTTGCAATTGAGGACACTAGCCGCCAAATGACTCCCACCAATGTGCTGCAAAGAAAAAGACATTAATTAGTAACTTAGTTCATTTCATTACTTATTTACAAATTACAAGTATTTATAGATAATTTGAATTGTAAATTTGTAAACAATTTAACTTGAAAAGAAAAACAAATTAGAAATTGGAATTTCTTACCTGGTTGATCCACATCTCTTGCCATCTTTGCCAAGTTTTTGCCAAAGGTACCAGCTGCCATACTGAAAATAGTAAGTTGTCTATTTATTTCCAACTGGTCTGCATGGCTAGGGACCATGCGCTCGAAGCAATCAATCAATCCAACTTTGACCTCCCCATCCTGCAGATCTCCTAGTCGAGCTTTATAGTGATACTTTGGGTTCAAAAAATACCCAGCTACATGTATAGGACGATGGAGTTGATTGTTCCATCTGTTATCAATGATCTCACATATACGACCATATTTAGCTAACCTGTCCTTGTAAGCTGCCCATATTTGCTCCTTTGCCTGCTCCATAGCCTCATAAATGTAGCCCATGGCCAATTTTTCCCCATCCACCATCCTTAGCACCTTAACAAGGGGTTCGGTAATTTTCACAAGCTCTGCAGACCTTTTCCAAAAATAATTGTCAAACACTTTCTGTTTGGTGTCTTTGCCATCTTGTCTACGAGCCCATTGAGATTTAGTCCAATCATCAGAAGAAAAAATTTTCTGCAGGTTTTTATGTTGAGCATTGAGAAATTGCAACGTGAGAAAGTGAGTTGCAAATCTCGTAATTGCAGGGCTAAAAGCTCTTTGCCTCCAGTGTTTTTCCTCATTAGGTTCAATACCCATCAGTAGTTGTAAATGTATTTTGTAATGCACTTGGCATGCTCTATAGTTTTTTTACCCACTCCACTTTGCCTATGTCCTCAAGCATGAGGTCTATGCAATGTGCAACACATGGAGTCCAAAATATGGTCCTATATTTGGACTCAAGCATCTTTCCAGCGAGAACATAATTTGAGGCATTATTGGTGATTACCTGCACAACATTCTGCTCCCCCACTTCTTGAATAATGTCATCCAAAAGCTCAAATAGAAGGGTTGCATCTTTCACCTTATCAGATGCATCAACTGATCTCAAAAACATGGTTCCTTGAGGGCAAGAAATAAGGAAATTAATGATAGTGTGGTTCTTTCCATTAGTCCATCCATCTAACATGATGGAACAACCTGTTTTGAGCCATGAATCTTTATACTCAGTCAAATACTCATCAATGGAAGAAATCTCTTTTTGCAAAAGAGCTCCCCTCAAGTCATGCATATTAGGGCCTCTGAAGCCCTTTCCTACAACTCTAACAAAGTCCCACATAACTTGGTAATAAGGTGAGTGAGCAACATTAAATGGGATATTTGCATCATACCACTGTCTAGCAATGTATTGATAAGAAGTTTCTTTGCATTGTTTTTTCCAATGTTGACCCAAAGTGGGTTGACGACTTGGCTGGGAGGAAGTAGGATTAGAAGAGGCAATGTTGGCAGAGGATGAGAAATAACTCTGTATGTTTGTTCTCTTTGTTCCTTTTGATAGTTGGCCAAAAGAAGGATGAACATAGTGAAAGGGGTCATTGGTGGAAGGGATAGAAGAGGAGTTTTGAATCTCATAAACATCATACCAACTCTCTTTGATGGCTTCTAATAATTCCCTCTTCTTTGCAATGCCATCTTGGATGGCCTTCTACCTAGCCTTATCCTCATGAAACTTTTCAAGCTTGGAAAGGTATTCTGCCCTAATAGGACCTAACACTTCATTTGGTGCTTCAGATGGCTTTACTTGGCCTCTTACCCCAACCAAGTGTTGTTTCAGTCTGAGAATACCACCACCTCTAATAGGTTTATGGCATAATTTGTATATCATTTTTCCATCAATCAAATCACAATGAGTGCATGCACTGTCCTTGGCTTTTGGAGCCATGTTGGCTTGAAATAATTAAAATTTGCAAAGAAATCTATCATTTAAAAAAAATTGCAGCTAAGAAACATGGAAAACCAAAGCTAAATTTAAGAAAACAAATGCACATGTAGCCTACAAAATTTGATAGCAAAGAACTAGAGATTTGATAGCATAGATGATAGAAGTTAGAAGTTTAGAACATATAAAAAAATTTAATACATGGACAACAGTCAAATGAGGAATTTTCAAGTGAAAATCCTTACCTGGAAATGCAAACTAGCTTCCTTAGCCTCCTCTTGAAGATGCCAACTCCACTGACAGCTCCAAACTATCTCCAAAATGGCTCCAACTCCAACTCCAAGCCTCTAAGCCTCCAAGATGACTACTCCAGCAAAATCTCAACACTCTCCAAGCTCCCAATCAAACTCACAAATACTCCAAATCAAATGTGTGAAACAAATGAGAGGGGCAAGGTCCTTTTAAAGGCTTGGAGAGGGTGTTTTTGGAGGGAAAGAACCCTTATTTTCCCTCCAAAACACCTTACAACCTTGGAAAACTGTGCTGCGTGGGTCCTCTGCGGCTTTGGTAGCTAACCGACTGGTTAGGACCAGGTTTTTCCTTTTTTTGGCGAAATGAGGGGTCGAATTGGGTTTTTCTGCCGGTTTGACTCAGTCGGCTAGTGAACCAGCCGGTTTGACTGGTTACCGATTCAAACCGATCGGTTTTTAATTATATTATAAAGTTAAATTATTCAATTAAAAAAAACTATTTAGTTAAAAGAAAAAAGTTATTTAGTTAAAATAATATATATATATATATATATATATATATATATATATATATATATATATATATATTAAAATAAAAAAGGATAAACCCAAAATTCCAAGGGAGTATCACTAACAAATTATACATGTCCCGATGATTGACGAATTATACATGTCTAGATGACAAACGCAAGGTGAAGGAAATTGTCAGTATTAAAGCTTTGAGGACAAAGCTTTTTGAAGAGAGGAGCTATGTTACGAGTATAATTTGTATTAAAATAAAATAAATATAAATTAATAAATAATAATAGTTAATTAATGATTAGTTAATGAAGAGGCATGTCTTAATGGACATGACCATTCATGAAAGGGCACCTGCCTAGGTAGACAAGCGGGCCCTCATTGTAAAATTCGTAAAATTCAACATACTTGTACATTTCATCTTATTAATAAAAGTCAGTGTTGAAAATATCAGTATCGGCAAAATATCGGTGAGGGTCTAGAAAATATCTTATCAGCAATATCGGCGAAAATATCGGCAAATATCGGCAAGCATAAAAAATGCATAATATATTCATTTTTTTCAGATTTCTAAATATATAAAGCAATAACAACATGAACTAAACACATTGGCACATAAATATGAAGAAGGCATTGATATATATGATGTCAAAATAGAAATGATACATCAAACTTCAAAGGCGATACCAAAGCCTGCTGATCCCTGATAATTGTCCAATCAAGGACTCAAACAAAATAACATCACATATCCTGCTGATCCCTGATAGTGATAATTGTCCAATCAAGGACTCAAACAAAATAACATCACATATATAAAACTTTAAACGTATTTCATCATCATGAGTTATAAACTTATATGTAGCAAAAGATGCCAAACAAATAAAACTAGCAGCTATCTATCTGAGACCATTGGCCTCTCCCTAGCAGCTTTCTTTCTGTCTTGTTCAGCAATTGCTTCACGAGCTTTTTGTATAACCTCTGCACTAGAAACCATACAAGGCATTACATATGTATCATATGCAGAGAGTCTAGCCAGATGGTATTTCAATCGTGTAATCCCTCCTGACATCTTGGTCCCACACAAGTTGCAAGATATATATGCCTGATTTGCCCCACCAACAGCCTCCCCATACTCCCAAAATGGGTCCAAGGCTTTTGGCATATTTGACATTTGTAGTGAACTAATTCAAACCTAGGGCAAAAAAAAACAAAAAATTGGCATTAAATCCCCCAACACAAAATGAAAAAATAATAAGTAATAACCACCTCATTCAAAAAAAATTGCTACATTATTTGCATTTTGCAATGTGAACGAAAAATGACAATAAGAGGGGTGCATAAGAAAGTTAAAAAAAAAATGAAGCTTGCTGTCCAAAATCAAATATGGAGAAAACCCTTGCATTGGTTCATGGGCATGAAAATCGTAGCAAATGGAAAAAAACAAAGAAACAAAATGTTGGTAGGCAAAGAGGCAAGCAAGCATAACCCTAAATCTATGAAAAAATCATTAACATAGGGGTTTTTAAGAACATACCTGTTAATGGAAGAAATGAAGTTTGTCTCTCTATTCTTCAATCTTTGATCCACAAAAAAATCTTAGTTGGTAGTGATAATCGTTGTTTGATCCTCAAACCCTCCTTGACAACTACCACTAAACTCTTCCCCTTCTTTCTCCAACACTTAGAAACAAAAATGAAGAAAAAAAACCAATTTTTCCTTTTTCTAGCTCGCGATATTTACGCTATTCACCGATATTTCGCTGATATTATCTACACTGATAAAAATATTACTTACAATACTTTGTGTATTTACATTTAAAGTACAAATACTATAAGTTTTTTCGTTTCAATCCCCTGTATTTGGATATTTACCCAATAAGACAGTAATCTTAATTAAATAAGCTTAGGATGTAATGACCCATTTTGATTCATAAGCAAAAGGGTATTAGCATGCATATGTTGTATGCATATGATAGATACATATGCATACATCGCATACCTTGCACTAGTATACTTATTAAATAATTACGAAAAAGGTTTAAATGAATGAAAAAGGGGCTAAATACCTAAATTATTGAGAAGAGAAATATTACCTAAGGATTTACTCTCAAGATTGAATTTTTGTTTGAACATTTAAAGTTTTATAAACTTAATAGTTATTCCCTGCCCCAATTGGGCTCCCAAGCTATTCTAGAATCATCCTATCCTTTCTAATCTCTTCCGCTCCCTTCCTATCCGTCCTCTACTGGAATATGCCATGGTGTCAGTTATACTGATTTAACCATTCATAAACCTCAAGGGTGACAGCGCCGACTATATCAACTTGATTACCTAGTAGGCATTCGACAGTTATTATCTCACATCTAGGGGAGGCTGGCTTGCACAGTCCTCCCATGACTCCAGGTTTTGGTGGATAAACAATGGGCAACACCTCCACCCCTCCTAGTAGGACTAGTGTCAATATTTTATCATGGAATCTGATTAAGCCTCAATTGTTTTTGGAGCTTTTGTCATCACATGGCCATTTGGTAACGATGTTATGTGCAATGTAAACACTAGTCACTAAAGCAATTACTGATATATTATATAAACCCTAACTTTCAGACGAAGTTTTTTGAAGGAATGGAGTATTTAATGACCCATTTCGATTCATAAGCAAAAGGGTATTAGCATGCATAAGATGTATGCGTATGATAGCTACATATGGATACATCGCATGCCTTGCACTAGTATACTTATTAAATAATTAGGAGAAATGTTTAAATGAATGAAAAATGGGCTAAATACCTAGATTATTGAGAAGGGAGATATTACCTAAAATTCGACACTCAAAATGTACATATTAAATACTTCATACTTATAAGATTAAATAAAATTTACAATTCCAATCCTTTTAATGTAAATATTGATCACTATAGCATTAAAGTTATAAGTTAATTATTGTTGACATATATATATATATATATATATAAAAGTTAAAATTACTAAATTAATATAACAAACATTTGATATATATGTATAACTATTCATTTTTTATATTATAATTAAATTTTATAAAAGTTAAAATTATTAAGTTTAAACATGACAAACATATCAAGATATATATACGTACCCTCACCTCCCAGTTACACGTAAAGCTTATATCTGTCAAATAAAATTTGATGAGGGCGGTGACCGCCTAGGAAGGGTATTTATCCCAAGTACGCAGAGACACCAGGGGAGGGGGATTTTTGGGGTAAGAAACACTGGAAGGAGAATGGGAGATCTGAATCAGAGCTGGAGATTCGAATCAAAACTTGAGATTTGAGCAATTGTTCTTGAAGCTTTTGGGCATGGGGGCCAAAATACTCCAATTGTGAAGTATTTTGGAGCTGGGTACCAAGGCTGTGCTCAGTTTGGCTGGGAGGATTTGGTCATTTGGTATCGGGAGCAATTGGGGCTACCTCAGCATGGAATCGATGTCAAACTCGAAAACCAGGTATGTATATGTGAATTAAATTGATAAATTATGACTAAATTGTAACTGGTAAATTCTGTAGAATTTAGTGGTTTAATTTGGGTTAGGTCCTTACATAGGCATAGTGATTGTCACATGTGGTTGGTTAGGTTGGTGAATGTAGGGTGTTATTAAATCCCCAACCAAGGTTCTAGTCTCACCTAGCACATACTTGTGCTTGTGCTTGTGTTTGTTTTACACTAGTACTTGGGACAATGGATGGGGCCAGGTGGAAGTCCTAGGAAAATTTGGTAGAACATGTACTCCGCAATTGTAGTATGTTAAATTTAGGTATGTTCTATGCTTAGAGCAATTTATTTAAATTTTCACAGTTAACTCAATATCTTTTATAGATTAGCAATCACATCAGCATTAAAGTAAATTGTAGATAGAACATAAACATAGATCACAAAAGACAAGCCAAGAAAAGAGGACACAAGATGTGGCGCTAGTCAGGGACAAGCCCCAATGTGGGGAAACCCTTGATCAATTCTTCTTATATGTTCTTCAATAGTTCAGCAGAGAGAGAGAGAGAGAGAGAGAGAGAGAGAAAGTACATATACAACAGAAGTCAACAATTTGACTTATCTAAGTAAGAGCATAGATCATCTCTAAGTAGATGATACATGAGGTAGCTGAACTCAGTTGAAGACATACTGCTTCAATTGAGTCTCCCAAGTGACTCCATCACCATGCATTGTGCTGCATCTCATCATCACGCTCCACCTCACTGTGCTGCACCATGCTGCACCCATCATCACTATGATGGACCTCATTACCATAGTGCTGCACCTTATGTTGTACCTTCCTGTACTGAAACATCTTGTTGTACCTTATCATCTTGCTGCACCCACCAGTGCTGCCTCACACTGTACCTCACTGCTTGCCACCATGTGCTTGTTGTACCTTGCTTACCATACTGCTGTCTCAATTTGCTATTGCTGCTGTCCTATCACAGCGGCTGTCCCAATTGTATTGTTGCTGTCCTATCACAGCTGCTGTCCCAATTGTGCCATGCCATAGCTGCTGTCCCAATTGTATTGCTGCTGTCCTATTACAGCTGCTGTCCCAATTGTGCCATGCCATAGCTGCTGTCCCAATTGTATTGATGTTGTCCCATCACAACTGCTGTACCATGCCATCATTGTAACATTGCTCTACTTTCCTAAACTACATCACCATGTTGTTTAGATGATTTTCTATTTGCTGCATTGGTGGGCAGCCTTTAGGTGAGGCCATCAACAGTCCTACCTATTGGCATGCTGCTCCAACTCTATTCGTTAGAGCACACTGCTGTATCCTCCATGTTATCCCATAGTCAACCCCATAAGGATTGTGGCCAGCTTCATGACCAACAGTTAGGGTGAGACTAGATATTTATTGACTGCGGCTAGGGATCTTTAGAACAACAGCATAGGACTTGTGTTTAGGCCTCTCCATATAGCATCATACACTGCCCTTTCTTGCACCCAAGACACCTCTACGCAGCCCTAAAACAGTCTGCCCTACCTCGGCCTCCCTTACAGCAATTCAGCCCTCCAAAAGACCCATGAATTGCTGCGGCTAAGACCTTCTATTTGACTGTGGTTAGGGCATCCTATAGACGGCTTAGGATCACCCTTGGGACAACGTATAAATCTCTTCCTTGGCTGCGGTTTGATTTCATTAGGGCAGCGTATAGGTGTCTGCAATTAGGGCTCTTTCTTTCATTGCGTCTAGGGTTAGATCTCCCATCTAGGACTGCGGCTAGGGTTTGTTAAGGCCTCCTCCATAGCTGCGTTAAACTTCTTCCATGACAAAGGTAAGGGATCCTTTAGGTCAACGTATAGATCCCTTCCATAGCTTCGCTGACCTGTCTTCTTTGCTGCAGCTAGGGCAACCTCCTTTCCTTCAATGTCTAGGGCTTCCTCGCCTAGATTTCTCTTCCACTAAAAACCCAAAGCGAGTGGAGAGAAATCAAGATAGAAGTGTGTCTGAAATGACTCTCAAGTCATCTCCTTCTATACTAAAACGTTGAGCACATATGGGTGTTATTTAGTTGCTGGCCGACCTTGATGAATTGTCTTATAACACAAATAAATTCATAACTCCATGAATACTTATTGGAATCAGATGATCTTTAGATCAGTCCTACACCTCTCGATGAGAGGGAACCAAGAAAAATATCAATTGCCATAAATAAGATGACTCACATGGAGTTTGGCCCTACTTGCCAATTTTAACATAGTAGGTTAGCCAAAGGTTTGCTTTCACAAATCCTTTTGCTTGTGCTCATGTTGACCAAAAGCATCCATCCAAAGAAATAAGAAAAAAGAAAAAGGCATGGTCATTAACATGACACTCTTGCAAAAAAATATAAACATGTAAACGAATATTATAAACTATAAACGACAATTGTATTATATATTTATTGCATATGTTATCTTGTGCTTATAAGTTTGTCAATTCCTAATTCACTATAAGATTGCAAAAGGAGGCATATGGGGATGTGATGTGAAGATAATGCGGTGGTTATTTGTTATTGGGGTTTACATTTATGGTGTAAAGTATTCTTTAAGTTCCTAGAAATGTATTTTATGGATCTTGGTTCTAAGTTTCTAACAAGATCCTTTACTTTAAGCTTTGATTTGATTGAATTCATTATAAACTTGCTTGTATTCAAATAGGAGGCAAGGGTGAATCTAATGGTAATTATTGCTTCTTGAGTTTTAGGGATGAATTTTTACCTGTTGCAACAACACGCCCAGAAACATTATTTGGTGATGCAGCAATCGCAGTGCACCCTCAGGTGTGCTGAATTTACATTGGTCCATCATTACATGCTCATTTCCGTTATGCCTTACGTGATCTAAATCAAATGCAATATGATCTACAACTACAAAACATTTTAATAATTTGGAAAAATTCTCTTCCTCCTGTTTTCTTTCATTTTGTGTATGACATGGTGTCACACTTTTACAATGTCTACATATTTTAATTTAAATTTACGTTCATTCATTATTACATTATCTTTTCCTTTATGTCTTATCCAATTTAAAAAAATACTAGATGATCTAGTTAATGTTTTCATGATTTGAAAAAAATCTCTCTTATTTTGTCTTTTATTTTGAAATGGAGTTAACACTTAGTTGAAATGTGTATCTATGTTTAATTTAAATGTTTATTCTTAAATTTGTACATACACGTGTGTGCATGTGCTATGTATTTGCGTGTGCTTGTGCATGCATATGTCTCTGTGGTTCGATTAGTTTTACAAACTTGAAATCCATATCATGAACTATTTACATATGCCAATAATGTGGGAGTAATTTTACTGGTTTGATTTGTGTTATGGTGGATTTTGTTAATATTTAATGTAGGATGATCGATATGCAAAATATGTTGGCAAAATGGCGGTTGTTCCAATGAGTGGTGGTCGGGAGATTCCCATTATTGCAGATGATGTATGTTCTCTTAGACCGTTTTTCCTAATATGACCTTTTTGATATTTCTTGGTTGTTGTTTTATGTTTTACATAATGTTGGCCTTGATTTTTTAATACCATGTAACATGACATATTTTGTACCACGCATATGTGTTGAATATCAGCCACCATACTTGTAGAGAACACATATTTCTACAAGTCCTATCATAATAATTTCTTCTAATAATGCGAAGTACTTATCATGAGTATTTATATTGTTATTTGTTTGTTGAGCATTATTTAATGATGTTATTGATTTGTGTTATCAATACATGTACAACATTGAATAGATCAATTGTTGGTCATGTTAGTGATAAATGATTATCTTATTCTTGACTTCGGAAGTTACATATAACATGGCAAAACAAGCTATTAGTTTTGAATCTAGGTAACATAGTAAGAGGGACTAGACAATATCCTAAATTACCGAATCTTGTGAGAGATTCACTCCCAAGAAGTTCTAATCTTGGAAATGCCATTAATTGAGGTTGTTACCTACAACTCTATAAATTAGGGTCCTTGTAAACTATTACAACATTGAGCTACCATGAAAATAAAGCATTTTGAGAGTTGATGTTTCCTTTACATTTTATAGAGGTTATACCATTCTACATCCATTGTAGATCTTTTGTGTGATATGTAATATTGAATGATGCTTGGTTGATGTGTCAGTTCATCTTAATGATGTCTGATACCAATGCTGATTTCTACATCATATTAGATGGGAAATAGTTCTTGGGCTACTCAAGTTTCTTGTTGTTAATTTTAGGTATGTTCTATGCTTAGAGCAATTTATTTCAATTTTCACAGTTAGCTCCATATCTTTTCCAGATTAGCAATCACATCAACATTAAAATAAAATTGCAGATAGAACATAAACATAAATTGCAGAAGACAAGCCAAGACAAGAGGACACAAGATGTGGCGCTAGCCAGGGACAAACCCCAATGTGGGGAAACCCTTGATCAATTCTTCTTATATGTTCTTCAATAGTTCAGCAGAGAGAGAGAGAGATAGTACGTTTACAATAGAAGTCAACACTTTGACTTATCTAGATAAGAGCATAGATCATCTCGAAGAAGATGATACATGAGATCAGTTGAAGACATGCTGCTTCAACGAATTCTCCAAGGTGACTCTTTCACCTATCATTGTGCTGCATTTCGTCATCATGCTGCACCTCACCGCGCCTCACCATGCTGCACCTCACCGCGCCTACCGTGCTGCACCCATCATCACTATGCTGCATCTCATCACGCTTCATTAATCATGACTGTACCCATCACTGTATTGCATTATGTGCCATTGCTGCACCATGTTGCCATCCTGACCTATGTGTTGGCTGCACCTTGCTTGCTTGTTTTCCCTTGCTTGCTTGTTGTCCCTAGCATGCTTGTTGTCCTTAGCATGCTTGTTATTGTATGCTAGTTGTCCCTTGCATGCTCGCTGTAACATTGCATGCTTGGTGC
The DNA here is from genome assembly GCA_031772625.1 of Pinus tabuliformis. Lineage (NCBI taxonomy): Eukaryota > Viridiplantae > Streptophyta > Pinopsida > Pinales > Pinaceae > Pinus > Pinus tabuliformis. The sequence goes on along the minus strand of CM062804.1, from coordinate 870,403,208 downwards.
ATTTGCTGCTAAGTACCATACAACTGTCCCAATGATAGTTAGCTGTCTCTTGCATGCTGCTCTTCTTCGGAGACAGATGCTCCAGCTGTTTCGGCAATTCCCGACAGTTCTGGCAGTTCTGGCTGTTCCCGACAGTTCCAACAGTTCCGATTGTTCCCCGCAGTTTCGGTAGTCCCGACAGTTCTGGCTTTTTCTGCTTTTTCGACAGTTTCGACTTTTCTAGCATTTCCGGATTTTCCGGCATTTCCGGCTTTTCCGGCTTTTCTAGCAGTTCTGACTTTTCTGGCAGTTCCGGCTTTTCCGACAGTTTCAACTTTTCTGGCAGTTCCAGCTTTTCCGGCAGTTTTGGCAGTTCTGCTTTTTCGGCTTTTCCGGCTTTTCCGGCGGTCCCGACTTTTCTGGCAGTTCCGACTTTTTCGGCATTTCCGGCTTTTCTAGCAGTTCCGACAGTTCTGGCTTTTCCGACAGTTCCGACTTTTCTGGCTTTTCCAGCAGTTTCGACTTTCTGCCCTCTGGATCAGGGCAACGTTATTCCTTAGGATCTCTCCTCCTACTAAAACCCAAAGACAAGTAGAGAGAGGAAGAGATCCCAAGTGTGTTGAAATGACTTGAAGGCCACCTCTATTTATACTAAAATGTTGAGCACATGTGGGGTTTATTTGGTTGCTGGCCGACCTTGACGAATTGTCTTATAACGCAAATAAATTCATAACTCCATGAATACTTATCGGAATTGGATGATTTTTAGATCAATCCTACACCTCTCGATGAGAGGGATCCAGGAAAAATATCAGTTGCCATAAATAAGATGACCCACATGGAGTTTGGCCCTAGTTGCCAATTTTAACACTTGTGCCTTGACTCTTGAATGTACGAGACAAGTATGGTAAGCATGCAATTTTTGTACACTATTCTTTTGGCATTTTTGGAGTACATTTGTTAATTTGTTGTCCACAAGTACAATTGATAGGTTATGAGTATGCTAACATTGAGATTTAGATGTAAAACATCGTATGCGACTTGTGGCTACATACAATCCAATCACTATATTGATTATGTGTAGGAAAATATTATGTTATATTTGATTCATAATTGACAATAGCTCTACCAAGGTATTTGGGTAAGAATTTTGGATAAGAGGATAAAGACCTAAGCACTTTTTTGTTACAATAGACATAATTATTTTGTTGGAAACCAACTCCCGTTTGCATGTAGTTTTTCTCATTGTTTTTGTTTTGGACTACTTGAGTTAAAACATAGATATATATCTAGGTGCGTCCTATAGGCTTTTGCTTGAATTTTTTTTTTTTATGAATTGTACTCATTATATTTTATAGTAAGCATGTGAACCTTTTTTTCTTCTAGGTAACATATACTAGGGAAAAGCACCTAAGTACTTCCCCCCTCATTCTAAGGGTGACACTTAGGGAAAACCCTAGATTCTTTAGGGATCAAGGCTAGGTCATCAACTTATGAACAAATTATGTGTAGCTTATCAACAATTGTTTCACTAAGAGCAAACATGTTAGAAAGTGGGATTTGAACTTGGGTGGGGAGGGTAATAACTTTCCCTCATAGCCACTTGAGCAACACCCTACTAAGAAGCATGCAACCCTATTTATAGAACAAGTGGTGTACATTAATGTCAAGGGCATATATCTTATATTTAAATTCATGATTAGAGAACAAAAATGTTAGTTTTTGTAGCATCAGACTAGTGTTCTAATCTTGACTTTGGTCAGAGAGGCTAAGGAACATAGGATCTCCAAAACCCAAAAAAGGTTTCATGATAAAACACCTACAGATGGCTCAATTAAGTTAAATTAATCAATAATTAAATATTTCCTAAGTCTAACTTAGGAAAAGTGATTAATTGACAACAATTAATTGAGAAAGGTGAGAACTTTCTAGAAACTCACACAGATTGAGTTGGAGATGATATTAGCCGTTGATGGGGATCTAATCATGGTCATTAGCTCACCAACGAGAGATTATAAGAGCAACTCGATGGGTAGATGGAGAATACACTTGGGAGGTTGAGTTCCTTGGTAGATCGAGCTATCCAGCTAGAAAGGTCGAGCAAGGAAGAAGAGTTTGAGCCATAAGGGATGCAGAGACAAAGAGGGAGCAACAAAAGTGAATTTCGGAGGATTTTCCAGTTTTAGAGATAAGTCTTTCTTGGAGTCTTTCATCCCTTTCTTCTTTGGATAAGTCTTTCCCAATTTTGATTATTTGAGGACAGGTCTTGGATCCAAGGTTGAGGTCCAATGTATCAGGGGACTCTTGGTTATCATGCTTGGTGATGCTAACGTCATTCCTATCGAAATGTTGCTCATTAATTATGTCCATGGCTCTCTTAAGGGGTTCTTCATGGTTTTGAAGGAAGTTGCTTATGTCTTGGTCGTTTTCAAAAACATGCCAATGGTCTTCATAATTAGGGATAAAGGTTCTGTGGATGGTATCAACTATACATTTCCCCTTTTTAGAGATGTTATTATGAATGGTTGAGGAAGTGGATGCGGCTATGGCTAAGGCATTGGCCATGTCGTTGGTTGAGGAGTGGACCCCACTGCAGCAAGTTGGCCTCTAGTGTCCTGAAGACGTTGAAGATAGAGATTCACCCCTTCTCCTTTCTACATCAAAGTCCGCTGCAACTTTTGCTCTAAATACATCTTTCGCTGTATCCTTGCCCTGCAAGTGTGAGACCACATGATCTCGAACTTCATCGAGAATGAGCCTCTTTGCTTTCCCCTCCTCGGCCTTGTACTTTTTCTTTTGATCCTTGTCAGCAGGAACAACTACAACACTATTGACGTAGGCCTCGAGATCATATTCCTCTAGAACAACTAAGATTCTGGTCTTCCATATGACATAGTTGGATGCACCTTCCAACCTGTCCTGATCTCTGAGCCCATGCGATGCCATCTCACCCAAATGTTGAACTGACTCTTCTAGTCACTGCTTAGCACTGTTTAGCTGTTCAGCAAGTGAGAAATTCGAACTTTCTAGCGGAAAGTTCTCTGAGGAGAAAATTCCTCTTCTACGTGTCTCCGTTCTTTTCCAGCGGATTTCTGGCCCGGCAGAAATTACACCCTTCAAGCACTGCGCTGAGGCTCTGCGTCACTCCCTCTGCCTCTGCAAACTCACGAACTGGAAATCGTACGTCTCACTCAAAGAGAGATTTCCTCGGATTTGCTTCCTGACAAGGACTGTGCGATCCCTTCAAGGGGATTCGAATTGCTGCCAAGTGCAGCTTTTGACCTCACCGCTCAGTACTGGATCTGCTCTTCCTATTTCTTAATCAATGCTTTGATACCATGTGAAAATTTCTACATTGTAGGAACCCCTACTACAACAAATTTGAATCTACTTCGCCTACTTGATTTTAAATTACATTCATCAAGTTATTCTTCTGAATATTGAAGCAAATTACTTCTGCAACCTACACTAATTTAATATTTGATCTCATGAAACATAAAATAGAGAAAAGAACAAGATACATAGGACACTTATTTTTGGACACAATAGTCCCTGGAAAGACCCAATGCGGGAAAACCGGTGCAGCAGTTCTGAGGGTTTATTATTATGCAAGAGAAATATCTGAATAGAACTCTAGGATGCTCATCTAGCAGTGCTTTACAGAGAAAAAATATTGGCGAAAAATCTGAGTGAGTTTTAACTCACTTCACCCTACAAAATTCTGGCTGATCCGACACAAGACTAGCTAACCCGACTATTTCTGCACAGGCTCTGCGTTCGCCCTGCATCACCTTCTCTGCCTTCTGCGTCAGCTCTCCCGGCTGTTCCGACAATTCCCGGCTGTTTCGACGATTCCCGGCAGTTCCGGCAGTTCCCGACAGTTTTAGCTGTTCAAACAATTTTTGATTCTACGTGATAGGCAACTTTTTTGCGTCAGCTCTCCCAGCGAATGCGCTCCCTCTGCGTCATCTCTATCGGCTGTTTCGGCAGTTCTGGATTCTATGTGACAGGCAACTTTTCTACGTCATCTCCCTCGGCTACTGCGCTGCCTCTTTGGAAGCTCTCTCCACCTCTTTGTTTTGTATTTTTTGGAAAATCCTCCCGGATTCTCTCTGCTCCTCAGTTGAAGATCTCCCCAATCGATTTTCCTCCTGAGAACATATTTTAGAAAATTGATTTCCTCAATCTCTTTGTGTGTGTTTCCAAATGAACCCCAAGCCTCCATTTTATGCTTTTCCTATTGAGTCTTCAATCACTGAGATTAAGTCTCTAATCAATGGTTAAGATTAAAACATGACTTGATCTGCCTTCTAGATCATTCTCACCCATATTTTGATTAATACCCATTAATATTTTAATTTCCCTAAGTTTAGACTTAGTAACTCCATTAAAAATATTAATTATTTTAATAAAATACAATTCGGGTGGAATTGCACCAAACGGTTTCGGCATTCTTTAGAACTCCTGTGCCTTAGCCTCTCCACCAATTTTCAAGGCTAGAGCACTTCCGATGCTACCAAAAACTAACAATATAATAATGGAGTGGAGTGGGGAATCAGGGGAATCATCTAGACCACATGTCAAGGTGGATGGGTATCTATAATAAGGGAAGCCCACACTTGGTTATATGAATGTAGGAGGGAGAAAATCGTGGTACATGAGTTACCCCGACCTTTGTTTTTCCACCCTTCTTCATATTCCTTTTGCCTTTTATTGATTTTTTTCGATCACTGCTCAGGGCTCCAGGGTATGGAGAGCATGATGTGTAATATATAGCAGTGTATACCCCCTTGAGGTGGGGAAGTTCATCGCCCACCAGGGATTGGGACAATCATGGGTTTCTTAATGATGGAGGGGGCTCATGTAGGGCCCATAGGAATCAAGGTGATGGCCATGAATAAGAGGTAGAGCTCATGTTTGGCTTTTGCCCACGTGTTAAATTTGTATGTCCCAACCATCTTTTACATTTTGTGGTACATTTCCTCTTGAGTGGCCAAATTATGCTTTTTACTTTCTTTTTAGCTGCATCAACCTTAGGGGCATCATTCTAGACTCGACCCAAGGTGTTGACAAGGGGAGGGGGACGCTAACCCTATGTGGACACAATGGACACATGTGGACCTAGATGGGAAAATAGATGAATGGGGCCCAAATAAGTGGAGAGGAAGTAATGTAGGTGGTATCGGGAAGTGGGAGCACGCACAAAATCAAGTTTTCCCATGTAGTGCCAACCCTAAAGCTAACTGCCAGTAAAGGAGATCCCACGTGACTAGGATACAAGGGTAACCATGAAATCGGGCAATGGAGACAAGTATACAAACCTAACCCACTCTTTCCGCCGAATCCCCCTACCAATTCATGCCCAAAAGTGCTCATGACAAGTAAGGAAAACAACTCAACTATACCAATGAAATGACATACCTTTGGGGTCGGGAAGCCCACCTTCAAACATACATTCATAATAGATAGGCGAGAGACTACATGGCTGGCTCAGGTGGTGGAGAAAATGGCACATCGAGCTATCTGGGGGCTACAAGGGGCTGTTGCCCGCCGGCTGAGGACCATCTAGGAGAAAATTTTCTCCCATATACACAACGCAGAGGTGGTGGGTAACATGGACAATGGAGCATGTCGTCACATGACGAGATCTAGGGACATCTTCACCAACATGACCAAGGAGCCTAGAGATATACATGTAGAGCTTGGTAATAACACCAAGTATGTAGTAGAGGGCCTTGGTAGCATTGAGTTTATATGGACTTGGGGGGTATTATGGAGGTGAAGGGAGTGTTGTACATATTGAGTTTGGAGAAGAGTCTCTTATCAGTTTCGACCATGGAAAACAGAGGACTAGAAGTCAACTTCATGGGAGGTAATGTGGCTGTTGGCTCGAAAGGAGTTGATCCCAACAAAAGGCAAGTTATTGGGAGAAGAAGAAGAATCTCTATCTGTTGAGAGGACAACCGATGAAGGCTCTTGTACATGAGAGTGACAACTAATGTGAAATTTGGCATAGGAGGGTTGGACACCTACACGAAGGGTTCTTCCTATGTTATGGAGAATGGTGGTAGGTTTTGTGGGGATTAGGGTGGAGAAGGAAGGGGTGTGCAAAGAGTGTGCACATGACAAGTAGTCTAAGGTTGCATTTTTTCACAGCGAGACTAGGTCTAAGGGAGTGCTAGACTTGGTGCACTCAGACATTCGTGGTCGTATGTTTGTGGAGTCGATGATAGGGTCTTTGTTCTTTGCTACATTTATAGATGATTTTTCCAAGAAGACTTGGATCTACTTCCTGAAGACCAATGGTGAGGTCTTCGGTCTGTTTCAAGAGTTTGAAGCTCTTGTGGAGAACCAAACTAGGAAGAAGATTAAGGTGCTGATATTGGATAATGGGGGCGAGTATACCTCCAATGAGTTCCAGGATTTTTGCAGGGTAGCGGGTGTTGAATTTTCTAAGTCTATCCGTTAGAAAATTAATCTGTATTCTGCTGGTTTATTTCTTCTACTTGTAAATTTTGAACAAGTTATTTAAGACATTTAAATACCGAAATAAACAAAATACAATCACAACATCTACAAATCATCAACTGAAAGAAAACAAGCACACAAGTGACACCGTTAGTTTTGGACAAATGTCCCTGGAAAAACCCAATGTGGGAAAACTGGTGCAACCATTCTAAGGGCTTATTATTATGCAGTATTTCCTTGAGTACAACTGAGTGCCTAACCGGCTCACCCGACAGAGAAAAATACATGGCAACAATACCTCTATATTTAGAAACAGGTATTTAGAAAACCTGTCCCACGAAACCCTCTCCGACACAACTGAAGCTCAGCGCTGGTCTCTCGGCACGATCTCTGCCTCTTTGTCCAGTACTCACTGCCCCTCACTGCTGATCACTGATTCGACTTTGCTTAGCAACCCCGCTCTAGTAAATTGAATCATTGATCACTCTGGTGTGTTCTCCAACTAACCCTCAAGCCTCCTATTATACTTTTCCTGTTCGTCCTTCAACGACCGAGATTAAATCTCTAATCAACGACTAAGATTAGATTTGGTTTGATCCATGACTTTTGGAAACTTCTAACCCAATTTTGTATTAATATCCATTAATATTTTATTTTTCCTAAGTTTAGACTCTGGAACTCCATTAAAAATATTAATTATTTTAATATCTCCCAAACCGGGTACAATCTGTCCAAACCATTTATGGGTCTTGGAGATCTCGTGTGCTTTATCCTCTCCACCAATTTTCATGGCTATAGCACATCTGATGCTACCTCAAATCAACACTCCCTCTTAGCGAAGAATGTGCTCTAGTAATACTCCTCACTGAGCATTACTCTGATTATATGGCACTGGTACCTGTGCTGATGCTAGGCCTCCCCGCCCAACATCCTCTGCACTGTTGCATCCTGTACTGCTGCCCATGGCTCTGCCACTGCCACTGTTGCATCCGTACGACAACTCCTTTTGCATCCGTGCTGCTTCTGGTCCGTCCTCCCAACACTGTATCTGCACTTTAGCCCCTCTCATCATATTGCATCATGCTAGTGCATACTGCTACTGCACTGCAACTCAGTTACTGAGAAGTAATTGATCCACCCAACTTCTGACATCCCTGTCAGGCTAGAAATACTCCCGATGCTGAAGCTCTCTTTGCTGCTAACAAGTGCTCCCACTACTGACCTTTGCGTTGCTACAACAACTCCCTGCATCTCTCACCGAGGCAAGCCTCTCTATGCCATCCTGCACTGTTGCAACACTCTTCGTGCCTCTTGCACTATTGTAGCCTTCTAGCCTTGCACTGCCCGGGGACTCCTGCACTGTAGCACTCTCTGCCGCTTCATCCGCATCCATCTCTACTGACATCTACCAGTCCTGCTACTCACTCTTCGAGGCTTTCGTAGCAAGATATAATCCAAGAGGTTGGGTACGTCAAGGATCCTGCCCCTCATCGCCTGTAGTCTTCTTGACTACAACTCGATGTCTCCCCACCTCTTCTCTAGAGGTACATGAGCACTCATGGCACAATCGTCATCCTCCTCGACCTCCTTCTCCACCTTCGCTGGTGCTGCCTTAGAGTCAGACGCCTCTCCCTTAGACTTCTTTTGACACTAGTTTGGATAATGACCCAGTTACCCACAATTGAAGCACTTGAACTTGGAGAGGTCCTTTTTCTTCCTCTTCTCCTGCTTTCCCTCATATGCCAGAGCTGCATCCTCTTCCTCTTCCTTCTTGATCCAGACTCCTTTGCTGCTATTTCCTGTCTTGCTCAACCCCCTGATCTCCTCTTGGCGAAGAGCCGTCCACAATTCTTCCTAATCTGGAAGATCTGCCCTGCCTAGTATACTCTGGACAAATGTCTCGCACTCCTCGGAGACCGTGTTAAGTGTGGTCCTCACCAATATCTCCTCATCCGTCATGGCCCCTATGGAAGTCAGTTGGTCCCGGATCTCCTTCAACTGACCGAGGAAGTGATCTATCTGCCCCCCCTTCTGCATCTGGTATGACCTTCGCTGATTCTCCAGGGGCATCTTCCTCTGCATGGAAGTATGATGGTACAATGTCTTCAAAGTGTCCCACATCTCCTTTGCTGTTTCCTTCTCGGCAATATGTGGGACCACATGATCCTTGACCCCATCAAGGATGATACACTTTTGCCTTAGTCATTGCCTCCTCCTACCTTTCATTAGCTATCGGGTCAACTGGGATAGCTATCACTCTCAAGGCGAAGCCATTGATATGATGTCTATCTAGAATGGACAAGATCCTGGCCTTCCAGACCACAAAGTTGGACGCTCCGTCCAGCCTGTCATGATCTCTCAGCCCATTCACGGCCATCTCGCTACTCTTTTGTTGACTCCTCCAAGTCTCTCTACTTCCCGCCTGGAAGTTCTCTGTTCGACTCCTGCTGAGTCTCTACTTTCCGTCTGGAAGTTCTCTTCTGGACTCCCTCTGAGTCTCAATTTCCCTCCTGGAAATCCTTCTGCCAATCGTCAAGTTGCCCCTCTCCAATTGTCTGTGCAACTGCAACACTGATCCGGATTGCTTGGCTAGAAATCCGCCTTGGCAACAACTCCCTCTACCTTGGTCTTGCCCTGTTAGGTACTGTTTTGACCACAGTACCCCACCGGCTTTGCACTTGCAAACTGCACACAACTTCCTTCGCCCCAACAATTGAAGGACTGAGCCTCTAGGTTCTGCGCAATCTCGACTACAGCAAAAATAGCTCCCTTAGCGATTGTGTCAACCCTCCTGGTCTTTGTGTGGCTCTGCGTGAGCCTCTCTCTACCCTCCTTAACCTCTGTGCTGGCATCTCTCTGGCTTGGATTGATGACGCAGTCCCTCTGTGTCAACCCTTGCTCTGTTGCTCCTGCAAGGATCAGCTACTGTCACTCGGGACACCTGCTTCTGCTGCAAATGCTCTGCTTCGCTGATGCCTTCAACTCTTCTGTGATCTGTAAACACGCTATGATACCATGTTGAATTTTCTAAGTCAATCTGTTAGAAAATTAATCTGTATTCTGCTGGTTTATTTCTTTTACTTGTAAATTCTGAACAAGTTATTTAAGACATTTAAATACCGAAATAAACACAATATAGTCACAACTTCTATAGATCATCAACTGAAAGAAAACAAGCACACAAGTGACACCGTTATTTTTGGACAAATGTCCCCGTAAAAACCCAATGCGGGAAAACCGTTGCAACTATTCTAAGGGTTTATTATTATGCAGTGTTTCCTTGAGTACAACTGGGTGCCTAACTAGCTCACCCGACAGAGAAGAATACAAGGCAACAATACCTCTATATTTGGAAACATGCATTCAGAAAACATGTTCCACGAAACCCTCTCCGGCACAATTGAAGCTCAACACTGGTCTCTCGGCACAATCTCTGCCTCTCTATCTAGTACTCACTTCCTCTCACTTCTGATCACTAATTCGACTTTGCTTAGCAACCTCACTCTAGCAAATCGAATCACTGATCACTCCGGTGTGTTCTCCAACTGACCCTCAAGCCTCCTCTTATACTTTTCCTGTTGGTCCTTCAACGGTCGAGATTAAATCTCTAATCAACGACTAACATTAGATTTGGCTTGATCCATGACTTTTGGAACCTTCTAAGCCAGTTTTATATTAATACCCATTAACATTTTATTTTTCTTAAATTTAGACTTAGGAACTCCATTAAAAATATTAATTATTTTAATATCTTCCAAACCAGGTACAATTTGTCCAAACCATTTTTGGGTCTTGGAGATCTCATGTGCTTTAACCTCTCCACCAATTTTCATGGTTAGAGCACATCTGATGCTACCCCAAATCAACAGCAGGGATCAAGAAAGAGTTCTTGGTACCATACAACCCTCAATAGAATGGGATTGTCAAGAGGAAGAATAGGACTATAGTAGAGACAGTGAGGGAAATGATTTATGATGAGGAATTGCTTATTTTTTTTGTGGGCGAAGGCCTGTAATAGAACAATATATGTGCAGAATAGGAGTTGTCACAAGGTATTGGAGAACGCGACTCATGACGAAATGCTTATAGGAGAGAAACCAGATGGGATCCATTTGCACATCTTTAGTAGTCCAGTGCATGTTGATGTTCCTACAGAGAAAAGGATGAAGCTGGAGCCCTTGTCAAAAAGGGTCATATTTGTGGGCTATTGTGAGGTATCAAAGGCCTACTGAGTCTACATTCTAGGTTATTGTCAGTAGGGATGTTCAATTCGAGAGTGAAAAATCCTTGAAACGCAAGAACTTGAATTAATTCTTCTAACTGATTATTCAGTTTATTAATTCACTGATTAATATTGAATTAATCACATTGCAATTTATTCACAAAATAAGTACTGCGGAAGATAAATTAGAAAATGAGAAAATACTGGCACACACACATATAAATGACAATTGTTTATGGACAAATGTCCCCGGAAAAATCCAATGTGGGAAAATCGGTGCAACAGCTAAGGGTTTTATTATTAAGTAACAGTGAGAAATTATAAATACAATCTCTGGATGCCCAACTAGCAATCCAATCAGCAAAATAATTTAGCAAAAATGTTTGTGAGGAAAATACCTCAACACCATGCTTGATCCAGCTTCAACAACTAGCAAATCTAGTTGTTCGTACAACATCTGCGTGAGCCTCTGCGCAGTGCTTGCGCAGGCCCTAACTCACTATGCGTCAGAACTGCTGGAAAGATCACGTCTTGGCTGACTTTGCCTCTGGAAGTGATTCCCTTGGCCTCCTGGAGATTTTCTGAACCAATTGCAATTGTATCACCTTTCAACTCAACAAAATTGATCTCCCTCTGAAGCTATCTGCACTGGCTCTTCGCAGCCTCTCTGGGAAATATGACCCTTCTACTGCTGACTCTCTCAAACTGGAAAAATTTCTCCGGACTCACTGTCTTTGCCCCTCTCTGTCTTTGCATCCCCTCTCTAGCTTAAATCCTTCTAGTAGATTGCTGTTCTTTGGAAAATTGAATTGCCCAAGTAAACTCGCTCTCCAAGTGTATTTCTCCATTTACCCATCGACCTCTACCTATAATCTCTAGTTGGGACTCCAACGACCACGATTAAAACTTAATTGATGGTTGAGATCATCTTCGGGTCGATCCGTGTGAGTTTCTAGAGAATTCTCACCTTTCTCAATTAGTTCCTATTAATTAACCACTTTTCCTAAGTTAAACTTAGGAAATTTTTAATTATAGTCAATCAATTTAATTGAGCCATCTCTAGGTTGAATTTCTAGAAACGATTTCTAGGTTTTGGGGAACTCCTGCGTTTTAGCCTCTCCACCAAGTTTTGAGACTAGAACACCATCTGATGCTACCAAAACTAACATTCCCTCTTAGCAAGAAAGGTGTTCTAGTGTCCTACTGCTATGACACCCTATCTCTGCTACATCCTCCAACCACGCTACTAATGTCTGACACTTGTAGTTGCTTACCACTATCCATCAAACATCGCGTTAACTCTGATGTTGATTTTGGGTAGCATTAGATGTGCTCTAACGTTGAAAATTGGTGGAGAGGCTAAGGCACATGAGATCTCCAAGACCCAAAATCGTTTGGAGAAATTCCACCCGGATGAGGAGTTATTAAAATAATTAATATTTTTAATGGGTTCCTAAGTATAAACTTAGGAAAATAAAAATATTAATGTGTATTAATAAAATATGGGTGAGAAAGTTCTAAGTGATGAGGATCAAGCCAATTCTAATCTTAGCCGTTGATTAGGGACTTAATCTCGGCCGTTGATTCATCAATAGGAAAGTATAAGAGGAGGCTTGTGCATCCAATTTTATCATTTGAAAGGCCAGGAATCTCAGGATGCTAGCAATCTTAGACAAACATCGTATGAAGGACTATTCCTTGAAGGTAGTTGTTGTACCGATCGACGCTGATCTGATGAAGAAGTACAAGGAGGCCCAGGCTAAGGCCAAGTGCATGATCCTAGACGGTGTCAAAGATCATGTAGTACCACACATTGCTGAGAAGGACACAACAAGGGAGATGTGGGAGGCGCTGACCACTTTGTATCAGGGCTTTTCCATCCAACGGAAGATGTTATTAGAAAATCAGTTGAGACAGTACTAGATGTAGAAGGGAGAAGAGATTGATCCCTTCCTTCTCAGGTTGCAAAGGATTTGTGACCAGTTGACTTTCGTGGGGTCTACACCAGATCCTGAGTTCATTGTTAGGATTGCCCTGAATGCAGTCACCGAGGACTATGAGACTTTTGTCCAAAGTATCTTGGGTAGAGCGACTCTCCCCAATTGGGAGGAGATGTGGGCAACTCTTCGACAGGAAGAGCTCAGGAGATTGACCAAGGCAGGGAGTAGCGGTAAGGGAGTTCGAATCAAGGAGGAGGAGGAGGATGCAACTCTCACATCAGCGGGACAGCAGGGGCTACAGAAGAGGAAGAAGTAAGACATCTCCAAGGTCAAGTGCTTCAACTATGGGGAGCTGGGACATTATGCCTCTCAGTGCCCCAGGAAGAAAGACAAGGGAGAAGCTTCTGACTCAAAGGCTACTCCAGCAAAGGCGGAGAAGGATGTCGAGACTGATGACGATTGTGCCATGAGTGCTCATGCGCCTCTAGAGAAGAGGTGGGGAGACTTGGAGCTGTAGTCAAGAGGACTACAGAAAAGGGCAGGATTCTTGAGGTGCCCAAGCTCTTGGATCACATCCGGCTACGGGAGCCCTTAATGACAGTAGCATGATGACAAGTGTCGGGTGGAGCAAGGTGTGATGGAGCGACAAGGCAGTGCTAGAGTGCAGAAGTCTGTAGCAGTGCAGTGGAGGTTGCAGCAGTGCGAGAGGCACAAAAGAGGTTGCAGCAGCACAGTGGCAGCAGAGGGAGCACAGGATAACAACAGAGGTAGCTTCAGCATCACGAGGCTTCCAGACTGACCAGGATGTCAGTGTTTGGGTGAAGTCAGTTACTTACTTCTTGATAACTAAGTTGCAGTGCAACAGTTAGCAGTGGCAGTAATATGGGCAGCATGTTGAGATGGAGTTGCAGTACAGATATAGCAGTGGAAATGTCATGGGCAACAGTACAAGAAGCAACAGTGCAGTGGATGTGGGGTAGCAGGCCAAGCATCAGCGCAGAGGACCAATGAGGAGGATCAGTGTGATGCTTCTATGATGAAGCATTGCTAGAGCACATTCCTCGCTAAGAGGGAGTGTTGATTCTAGGTAGCATCGGATGTGCTCTAGCCTTGAAAATTGGTGGGGAGGCCAAGGCACATGAGATCTCCAAGACCCATAAATCGTTTGGAGAAATTCCACCCAGATGAGGAGTTATTAAATAATTAATATTTTTAATGGATTCCTAAGTCTAAACTTAGGAAAATAAAAATATTAATGTGTATTAATAAAATATGGGTGAGAAAGTTCTAAGTGACAAGGACCAAGCCAGTTCTAATCTTAGTCGTTGATTAGGGACTTAATCTCGGCCGTTAATTCGTCGACAGGAAAAGTATAAGAGGAAGCTTGAGGGTCAGTTGGAGATACACCAAGTGATCAAAGAATTCGATTTTTTGGGGTGAGGTTTGCTGAGGAAATCGAGTTAGTGATCAAAGTTGCAGCGAGGGGCAATTCAGCAAGGGATTTTCATTCGAGGCTGAAGAAAACATAGCAGAGAGGCAGAGCAGTGCAGGCCCTAGAAGGGATGAGGCTAAGGCAGTAAAGCTGATGCAGAGGACGCAGAGGGTTGACGTAGTGAGACACAGAGGCTGACGCTGGGCCTTAGAGGCAGCGCTGGGGAGATTCTGTGGGGCAGATTGGGAGAAGATCAACAGATTTTGAGCGGTAGAGGGTGATGTAGCTCCTGGATGAGTGATGCAGTTCTAGAGCAGTGCTTGGAGCAGCTTTTGCTGTCCAGCATAGGGAATAGCTGGAGTCACTGTGGGGTTTGATCATCCGATTACTAATTTGCCGAAATATCTGTCTCCAGATAGGGTTACTACTGCCAAGGATATTCTTTGTTGGGTGAGCCTTTTCTGGCACCCTAGTTGTATTCACGAATCTGCTTAATAATACAAACCCTCTATATGTTGCACCAATTTTCCCGAATTGGGTTTTTCTGGGGACAATTGTCCAAAAATAATGGTGTCCCTTGTGTTATTGTCTCAATTTGTCTCAATGCATGATCTGTATATTTGTGAAGGCTGCAATAGTGTTTACTTCGATGTTTATGCAATTAAATAACTTGTTAATATAAAGAACAAGTAGGAGATTGTAAACCAGTAATTGTAGTAGGGGTTTTTGATGTGTTAGATTCAGAAATTTTCACATCTGATTCATCTATCATCGACTGTGGCTGAATCAAACTACTGCATCTGTGTTGCTGCTGACATTGCACTGTATATCCTGTACTGCTGCCAACTCTGCATCTGCACTGAAACTCTCTCTCAACTATTGTTGCTGCTCCTACAAACACTGCAACTGAGAAGCATCCGAAATATTGAATTATCTGTCTCTGACTCTCTGCGCTACAACTGTCTCCTGAGCATCTGAGTGCTACTAGCCTCTACTGTCCACTAGGGAATCTGCGCTGCTGGCATGTTCTTGACTCTGTACTGAGCCTCCTGCTTTGCTATTGACACTGCTCTGTGCTCCTCAACATATGACTGCCACTAGTCTGCAACTGTCACTCTGGAACTGACTGCATCAACTAACACTAATTCTGTTGCTATTGAATACTGTGGGCCCCTGTAGCAAGGGTAATGATCCATAAGGAAACACCATCTGATGATTCCTCAAGGGACCCTGCCCATACCTCTGCGCGACTTTGGGACTATAGCTCCATAGTGCCCCATCTCTCTCCTGGAGGTATAACTTCATACATGGCAAAATCTTCCTCCAGTTTGAAGGATACTTTATCTATCTTTGCGGATGTCACCGCCTCATCATGCTTCTCCTGCTTGTCCTTCTTCCTTTGAGGACACTGAGTACTATAGTGGCCAAAATCACCACACCTAAAGCACTTGACCTTAGATAAATCCTTCTTTTTCTTCTTCTCCACCTGTGAACCCTGTCCTTGACTGGGACCCTTTGATGCAGAGTTGCGGGGGAGCGTTCCCCCCCCCGCTCCCGCTCCCAATCCGCGCTCCCGATAAAAAAAAATTTCCGCTCCCTACCAAAATCGGGAGCGATATTGGGAGTGTCGCTCCCGGAGCGAAAATTACAGCTTGGGAGTAATCAGGGAGCGATCGCTCCGGATCGCTCCGGAGCTTTAAATTTTCGCTCTGGGAGTGATTCGGTCGACGACGGGAGCGATCCAGCGGAAAAAAAATCGCAGACGCCAAAAAAAATCAAATTTTTAAAAAAATTCATGTTTTAAAAACACAATGGGGCCAAAAATATTTCATTATCACTTGAATGAGAGCAAGAGCAAAGGAGCGAGGAGAAGCGAGGAGCAAGGAGCAAGCGTGCAAAGAGGTAAGTAACTTAGTAATTTAGTTAGTTTAATTTAGTTTATTATCTATATTTAGTAAAAAAATCATAAATCTAAATTAAATTAATAAATTAAATAAATTAATCTAAATAAATTAAACTAATTTGCAGATTGAAAAGCCTACAAATATCAAACATCATGGACCTGGCTATATTTCTTGACATTTTCCTCTTTTTGGTTCCTTTTATGGTTATTATGGTGCTGGAGAGTAGGAAACAGGGGCCAAAATGAAGAGGGGGATGAATAAGTTGGAGAAAGTGGATTTGATGAAAACCCCGGTGAGGAGGAGCTGGAGGAGGGTGAACATCACTCTCAAAAAATTAAACAAGACCAAACCCCATTGTGGAAATATGTTAACAGGCCTGAAGCAGGGAGAGGGGGTGGAACCACTAAATTTCATTGCCCCCATTGCAACAATGATTACACAGGTTCATACACCTGTGCCAAAAAACATCTCTATGGGAAAAGGCCATGGGATGGAGACAAACAAATAGGAATCAAAACTTGTCTAGCGGTGTCAACAACGGATAGAGCCAAATACATAAGGGAAGAGGAGGAAGCCCAATACAAATCAAAAAAATCAAGGGGTTTCTTTGAACCAACCTCACAATCACAAGCACAAAGAACTCCTTCAGCATCCTCCCAAGGCAGTGGATATGGAGGCACAGGGTCATCAGCTTTAAGGTGTAGAACCATATCAGATTTCGTTGATGAGTGGTGTAGGAATGATATGGATTCAAAGGTTTACACGTTTCTCTATGCATGTGGGATACCATTCAATGTTCTTCGCTCACCTTATTGGCACGAAATGGTTTCTGCCATAAATGATGCCCCTAAAGGATACAAGAGCCCTGGGTATGACAAGGCAAGAACTGTTGGACTTGATCATGAAAAAGCAAAAATATCACATTCTTTGAATAGAATGACAAGTTCTTGGATTGACCATGGGGTGTCCATTGTATCTGATGGATGGACAAATGTAAAAGGCAAGCCATTGATAAGTGTTCTTGCTGTGTCTGTTAGTGGTGTCATCTTTCTAACTGCACATGATTACTCAGACAAGTTCAGGACCGCCATCAACATTGCAGAAGCATTACTTGAAACAATTGACCGTATTGGGCCATACAATGTCATCCAAGTCATCACTGATAATGCTCCTAATTGTAAGGCAGTGGGAGCAATTATTGAGGATAAATACCCCAACATATTTTGGTCTGGATGTTTGATTCACACATTGAACCTTCTGATGCATGATGTTCTCAAGAACAAAAATGCACAATACAAATGGATTGGTGATTTGTACAAGAAAGGCAAACAAATGATAAAATTTATTACAAATCATAGCAATACCCATGGCCTTTTCTGCAATCACTCGAGATTGGAGTTGTTGAAGATTGCGAAGACTAGATTTGGTAGCTATTACCTCACCTTCAGGCGCCTTTTGAAGGTAAGAGAGTCATTGGTTAGCATGGTATCAAGTCCACATTGGCAGGTATTAAAGGAAAGGGCTACAAATGCAGCTGACAGGCGAGGTTTTGAACTGGTGGAGGAGGCAGCTCTTGATGGTCAGTTTTGGACAAGTGTGAGGCAAGTATTGGATTTCACCAAGCCCATTTATCACATGATTCAGTTTGCAGATACAAACAAACCAGTGATTGGCGAGGTGTATGAGCAGATGGATACCATGTTGGGGCAAATAAAAGATATTGTTCATAATAGAGATGCCGACTTGTACAAACTAATTCATGATTGTGTGTGTGAACGGTGGAATAGACTTAATCTTCCACTACATTGCTTGGCGTATATCCTTATGCCAAAATACTACTCTACATCTTGGTTGGGCCAACCTACACCAGGGGGTGGGATTAGGACCAAACCCCATTTAGATGCAGACGTAACTAGTGGATATTTGCAAGCATTAGAAAAGTTGATACCTGACAAGGAGGAATGTGCAGATGTGCGCCTTGAAATAGGCAAATACTTCAGTGTCACTGGTTTGTTTGGTACCTTCCATGCAATGGAAGACAGAGATAGATTTGATGCTCTCATATGGTGGGAAACATATGGCGACCATGGACTTTTGCCAAAATTGGCAAAAAAAGTTCTATCACAGGTTGTGAATACTTCTTCTGCAGAGAGGTGTTGGAGCACCTACAACTTCATACACAATGTGAAAAGAAACAGACTCAATGAAAACCGAGCAGAAAGCTTGGTTTATGTGCACTACAACTTGAGGTTGTTGAGTCATTACTGTGATTGGGCTTATGAGGATCCCACATATAAAATTTGGGACAATCACCCAGAGGATGACAATTTGGAGGATGGTATAGTGCATCTTGAAGAACTGGAAGAGGAACTTATAAGGGATGAAGATGAAGCAGCTGCAGCTGCAGTAGCCATGCCACCTCCACCTCCACCATCCAATAGCAGTGCTCGAGGTCCGAGTCTTGTTCCTTTGCTGTCGCCACCTCCATCTACACCCTCACGTGGAGGGCATGTGCCTTCTAGTTCTGGTCGTCGGTCTGTGCGGGAGACTCCTAGAAGACCACCACGACCTGCTTATACCCCTGGAGACTCTCGTGGCAAGGGCCACATGTAGATTTACAGTTTACTTGTCTTTTCTAATTTCTATTAGTTTTCATAACTTTTGAGTCTTGAGTCCTTGACTCTTGACTCTTGACTCTTTCATATCATAATGATGTTTTTTGTAAACAATATATGACTGTTACAATGAAAATTTGAAGTTTGAAGTTGGCAATTATAACTCATTGGTAATGATTGTGAATATTGAATATGATGCTTCGTGAAAGACTAAAGTTGTTTCATTTCATTTCATTATTCATGTTTCATTTTATAACATTTCATTTCATGTTAATAGTTAGAAGTTAGGACTTAGAAATATCTAAGATATTATTGCTTGTAATGGTTAAACTTAGCTTACAAGTACAACTTTGGTGATCAATGATGATAAATGTTATATATTGAATTTTCAATTTTGAAAGCTTGAAGTTGAAACTTTAAGATTGAATTTGATGAATCATGATTCACGAGACTCAACATGTTGCAGTTGTAATATGTATTTTACTAACTTGTGGACATGGTTAATGAAGATTATAACTTCTAGATGATTGATGTGATATGGTTCAATGATCAATTTATGTTTTTTTTTTTATCTAATTCATCATTCTACATGTTTTTGTTGACATATATGTATCAAAAATTAAAAAATATAAAAAATATATATATTTTTAAAAAATCGCTCCGGGATTCGCTCCCAAATTGGGAGCTTCTGAAAATGTTGCTCTCGCTCCCGTTTTCGCTCCCGCTCCCCGCTTTCGCTCCCGCTCCCAAGTAACATTGCTTTGATGCAAGGGCCACATTAACTTCCTCCTTCACACCTTTTGATCCCTTGCTACTGTTGTTGCTGATGGAGGTCTCCACTAGTGCTCGTCTCATCTACTCTTGCTGCAGGTCTGACCACATCTTGTCCCACCTTTGTAACGTGTCTCATCTCCTCCTGCTGCAAGTCTGACCACATCTTGTCCCACCTTTGTAACATGTCTCATCTCCTCCTGCTGCAGGTCTGACCACATCTTGTCCCACTTTGGACGAATATTTCCCAATCCTTGGAGACGCTGTTAAGGGACAAACGCGCAAGCTCTCTATCTTGAGGTGCTTCTCTCACAACTGCCAGACAATCTCGGATTTCCTGGATTTTGTTGAGAAAGGGATCAATGCCTTCACCCTGATGTTCCACAACTTCTCCTTCAGAAACATCTTTTTCTGCTCGAAAGGATTTTGATATAACTCTTCGAGAGCATCCCTCATCTCTTTGGCAGTGTTCTTGCCAACTATGTGTGAGACTATATGATCTCAAACTCCATCGAGAATCATCCACTTCACCTTGGCCATTTCCTTTCTGAAGTTCTCTAGCTGCTGCTGATCAATAGGTTCCGCCACAATGTTCTCTGCATAGGCCATCAGACCATGGTCATAAAGGAGAAAGGACATCCAGGCCTTCCAAATAACATAGTTGGAGTGTTAGGATATTCCGACACATAGGAAATAGTTAAGTATAACTTGGTCTAGTATAGAGTTAGGTAAAGTGTGTTTCTTTACTATGTACATTTTGTAACTTACAATCCGACGGTCACAATATGTAGTGATCCGACGGTTCATTCTCTCCTCGGTATTATCGACACTTGATCCGTGGCTTAACACCCGATTGGTCCATGATCTCTATTTAAAGAGCATGGAGGGTCATTTGTAGGTTAACCGTCCATGAGAGAAGCTTATGTAAATTTTCATTCTTTTATTAATAAATTGCCTGAAGTGGCCGCGTTGGCTCAGGCCGTGGACTGTTTCCCTCTTTGAGGGTTTTAACCACGTCAAAAGTACTGGTGTATTGATCTGTGATCTGTTTGTGAGCGGTGTCCTTTGGTGTTCTGTCTGAGGAACTTACCCTGTAAATTCCTACATGGTATCAGAGCTATTTGAGGGCCGCGTCCGTTGGTGATCCAAATCTGAAGCCGGTAGAACTGCATCCGACTACCGTTTCCTAGATCTACTGTTTCTGACTGCTTTCGGGCCGAGAGGACTGCTCTGTTGTGTTGGGAGCATCTGTTCCAGTGAGGAACCCCTTTCGTTTCATGCGAAAAGGTTTTCGGTAGCCCTAGCTGCGTCATTTTTAAGATCTAGAGGTATATAGTGTTTATTTGTAGTTTACAGTTATTTTCTCTCTGTTTATTTCGGTTTCGGTTTATATAGCTTTTTTTTATTACCGGATCTATACCTTTCATTTCTGCATATGCTCTTTGCCCCGCGACTCTGTGCGATCTGGGCAAATCAGAAACAAAAAGGAAGGATTTTTCTCATGCGTATGCTCTTTTCCGCTGTGCCTTAGTGTGATCTCGGAAAATCAGAAACATTGAGGAAAATATTTAGTTTCCGGCTAAAGCTAACTTCGAGCCATAAGGTTCGTTTTTTTTGTATGTCGGTGTTGGGTTTTGTGTTTTTTGTTTTGTAGGGAAAAAGAGCTTTCTCAAAGTAAGCACACAACCCAAAGCTTCAACCTCCCCCCCCCCTCTCTCTCTCTCAAACTTTTTGTATAGCTCACTTGGTCCAAAGCTAATTTATGAGAGTAGAGGTCTTGAGTTCAAGTCTCCTTTTTGTGGGGGCGGATTTTTCATTTCCGCACATTCCCGCACTTCGTCGGCGACTTCATCAAATTTTCTTCAAAAAGCCATAACTTCTTCATCCGGAAGTCGTTTTCAGAACCATTTTTTTTGAAATAGCGTAATTTTTAGAGATCTTTCCATTGGAACACTTAGTTTCAGCATCTATAGCTTCAGTTTCTGTTAAAATGGAAAGTCCATGCCAAGTTATTCTTGATAGCACCAACTACTTCCAATGGTGGTCCTACATTGTGGATTTACTTAGAAGTAAAGGTCTCTACAGAATAGCCACAGGCCAAGAAACCAAACTGAAAGATGAAGATAAGGCAGCTAAATGGGAAAATAGGCAAGATCATGCGCGTGGGTTGATAGGGATGTCTATTTCTCCAGATCTTAGATTCCATATTGCAGAACTTGATGCTCCTGATGAAGCAATGAAACAGATTACTAAAGTCTTTGGAATTAAAAATGAACTTAGAGCCCATCAACTTGAAAATGAGTTGCTTACATTGGACCTCAATAATTTTTCTTGCATTGAAGATTTTTTGTCCAAGTTCAAGACCCTTAGACTTCTCTTGGAAGGTGTTAAGGTTAAGAAAGAAGATAGTAACCTTATCTATTCCATTCTTACTAAGTTGGGACCCGCCTACTCTGTGTTTGTTTCCACCTTCCATTCTACAAGAGAAGCCCTCATTTCTCAAGGACAAGACTACAAGTTCTTTTTGTGATTCTTTTTGTGATTCTTTAATAAGAGAACAAGAAAAACACTTACACCTTGGTCTTCTTAATCTTGGAAACTCTTCTAAGAAAGCATTAGCCGCCCAGCAGCAACCAAATCGAAAGAATCCTAAGAAGTTGTATCCTAAAAAGAATGGTCCTAAACCAAACAAGGGTCCTAAGCAATTTCAGCCTCAAAATGAAAAATCATTTCAACAAAATGATAAGACAAATAAAAACAAAGGGAAGAAGACTGATAGACATTGCAACTTTTGTAATCGAGATGGCCACTTAGAATCCAAATGCTTTAAGAAGATGGAAGCCTTAGAAGCAGCAATGAAGAAGCATAACATCCATTTGGAGCACTCTTCAATTTCAACTTCATCTTCAGGAATGACACTTTCTGCATGTGGTTGTCAAGCATCTCGGTCTGGCTATGCACTAAATGTATCTTCTTCTTCTCATTCTCATGAGTGGCTCATTGATTCTGGAGCTTCTTATCACATGGCCAAAAACAAAGCCATGTTTTCTTCTTTAAATGATTGTAACACCAAAAATATATATGTTGGTGATGATAGATCCCTTAGTGTTGTAGGGACTGGAACTGTTCATCTAGAGTCTAGACAATGGTCAGTTTAATAATGTATTATGTGTTCCAACCTTATCCTGCAACCTTCTATCTGTATATCAGATAACTCATTCAGGTGAAGGTAAAATCGTTGAATTTTCACCTCGCGATGTTGTAATTAAGGACCTAAGAGATCCTAGACAGATTTTAGCTACTGGCATTGCTGATGATTCTACAAGGTTGTATAAGTTTCACAACTTTGGGTCATCAAATCTTCCCTCAGTATTTGTTGCTCATAATGATGAAGTGAGCAAACTTTGGCATGAGCGATTTGGTCACTTAAACTATCGCTCTCTTCAGAATCTATGTAAAGAAAATATGGTGACAGGTCTTCCAATGGTATCTTGCAGAGATGGTGTTTGTTCCGGATGTGTACTCGGAAAACATCATCGGGACAGTTTTGAAAAACGTGCCTCTTGGCACGCGTCAGCCCCTTTACAGCTCGTGCATAGTGATTTATGTGGTCCACTTCCAGTTGTTTCCTTCTCTGGCTACAAGTATTTCTTAACTTTCATTGATGATTTCTCCAGACGCACTTGGGTATACTTCTTAAAACTCAAGAGTGAAGTATTTAACATGTTCTTGGCCTTTAAGGCCTTTGTTGAAAAACAATCTGGACATCAAATTCTTAAGCTAAGATCTGATAATGGCGGAGAATATGTTAAAAACAACTTCATCAACTTTTGCACTGAGCATGGAATTCAAATGCAACATACTCTTCCATATACTCCACAACAAAATGGTGTAGCTGAAAGGAAGAATCACACCTTAAAGGAAATGGCTAATTGTATGCTTCAATCTAAAGGACTTAGTCTTAATTATTGGGCAGAAGCAATTAACTGTGCAAATTACATAATAAATCACATTCCTACTAAGGTTTTAAAGAATATCACTCCAGAAGAAGCATGGAGCTCAATTAAACTAGATGTAAGTCACTTTCGTGTTTTTGGAAGTGAAGCATGGGCCCATATTCCAGATGAGAAACATAAAGCTTTAGAACCTAAGAGTGAAAAATGTATTTTTGTTGGATATTCTGAAGATGTCAAAGGATA
The DNA here is from genome assembly GCA_031772625.1 of Pinus tabuliformis. Classification (NCBI taxonomy): domain Eukaryota; kingdom Viridiplantae; phylum Streptophyta; class Pinopsida; order Pinales; family Pinaceae; genus Pinus; species Pinus tabuliformis. The sequence goes on along the minus strand of CM062804.1, from coordinate 870,379,678 downwards.
TAGAGTTATTCCACTTAAGTCTAAGAATGTTATCATTAGAAGAGATGTAAAGTTTGCTGAAAATATATCGGCCTACGAGCCTAGTTCGGCGGATGTGCCACCTCTTCCTATCTCTTCTACTTTTGAAAATATTTCTTCTTCAGATGATGAAAGCGAGGATGACAATCCTCCTCCACCTTCTCAGGATCCTCCTTCAGCTCCTCAGCTTCCAAAATGGGTCTGTGCTACTTAGGATGCAGCAGGTGATCTTGCTGGTGATCCTACAGATCAACGACGTACACGTTCTCAATTTGATAGAGCCTCTTCTTTACTGGCTCAAGCTTCAGTGAATTATGATCCTGACACCTTTGCAGAAGCTTCAGGCCATCCCGATTGGGAAGCAGCTATGAATGAAGAATATCATTCATTATTGGCAAATGATACATGGGATCTTGTTCCTCTACCAAAGGGAAGAAAACTTGTTAGATGCAAATGGGTTTACAGAACCAAGTATGGACTAGATGGGAAAGTTGATAAACATAAAGCTCGTCTTGTTGCTAAGGGTTTTTCACAAGTTGAAGGCATTGACTACATTGAAACCTTCTCCCCTGTTGCCAAAATGAACTCTATCCGCCTTGTTCTTTCCCTTGCTGCCTCTTTCAAATGGGAAGTCCATCAAATGGATGTTAAATCTGCCTTCTTGCATGGGGACTTGCATGAAGAAATCTATATGGAACAACCTATTGGCTTTATACAAACAGACTCCAGCCTTGTATGTCGGCTTAAGAAATCCCTTTATGGTCTCAAGCAAGCTCCTCGAGCTTGGTATGCCAAAATGGATAACTTTCTTTTAGAAAATTGTTTTTCTAGGTGTCATTCTGACAATACTGTCTACACCAAGAAAGTGGGCAAGTCTCTTATCATTCTTGTTCTTTATGTTGATGATCTTATCCTGACTGGTAGTGATCCCAACCTCATAAACCATGTGAAGTCTAGCCTTAAAAGGAAGTTTGAAATGACAGACTTAGGACACTTACATTATTTTCTTGGTCTTCAAGTCTTGCAATCCAAGGAAGGTATTTCCCTTTCCCAGTCCAAGTATGCTTGTGATATTCTACGCCATTTTCACATGGAAGACTGTAAGCCAGCCCCTTCTCCCTTTCAGTCTGGAGTCAAACTTTCAGTCACTTGTACTTCTCCTGAAGTTGATGCTACCTTATGCTGTCAACTTGTAGGAAAACTTTTATATCTAACCCATACTCGTCCTAACCTTTCCTTTGCTGTTGGCCTTGTTGCTCGGTTTATGCAAAACCCACGTGAAAGTCATTGGAAAGCAGCTAAAAGAATACTTCGTTATGTTCGAGGTACAGTTTAGTTTGGGATTCATTACAGTGCCGAAGCATCTCCTCTATTGGTTGGTTTCACTGATTCCGATTGGGCTGGTGACCCTGATGATCGGAAGTCTACTGCAGGTTATGTGTTCACTCTTGGTTCAGGACCTATTACATGGGCTTGCAAGAAACAAGGTGCCATTTCTCTTTCTTCAGCAGAAGCAGAATATTGTGGTGCCGTAGAAGCTAGTAAGGAAGCCTTGTGGCTTCGTCAGATCCTGTCAGAGTTTGGCTTTCAGCAACAACATCCGACTACACTTTGGTGTGATAATCAAAGTGCCATTCAACTATGCAAAGATCCAGTCCAACATCAGCGCAGCAAACACATTGAACTGCACATGCACTTCATCAGAAAGCTCATCCACGACCATGTTCTTGAAGTGCAATATTGTTCAACAGATCATCAAGTTGCAGACATCTTTACAAAGGCTCTCACAGAGGCAAAGTTCACTAAACTTTGATTTATGGTTGGAGTTCAGGAAGTTGTCACTAAGGGGGGATAGGCTCTAGTGCCTCCTTCCTTCTCCTATTGTGTCATATTTGTAAATCCTTCAATCCTATCCCAAGTTGTTCTTAAGGGGGGATGTTAGGATATTCCGACACATAGGAAATAGTTAAGTATAACTTGGTCTAGTATAGAGTTAGGTAAAGTGTGTTTCTTTACTATGTACATTTTGTAACTTACAATCCGACGTTCACAATATGTAGTGATCCGACGGTTCATTCTCTCCTCGGTATTACCGACACTTGATCCGTGGCTTAACACCCGATTGGTCCATGATCTCTATTTAAAGAGCATGGAGGGTCATTTGTAGGTTAATCGTCCATGAGAGAAGCTTATGTAAATTTTCATTCTTTTATTAATAAATTGCCTGAAGTGGCCGCATTGGCTCAGGCCGTGGACTGTTTCCCTCTTTGAGGGTTTTAACCACGTCAAAAGTACTGGTGTATTGATCTGTGATCTGTTTGTGAGCGATGTCCTTTGGTGTTCTGTCTGAGGAACTTACCCTATAAATTCCTACATGGAGGCACCATCCAATCTATCTTGATCTCTAAGGTAAGCTGTCGCCATCTTTGCAAAAACTCAAAACTTGAATCTCCTCCTGTTTTCCTACTCGACTGCCTGTTTTGAAACTTGCACTCCATTCTGGAATGCGTAGAACTTCTCTATCTACCTCGCTCTTCCTTCAACTGCTTTCTGGATCCACTCGCTTAGCTGTTTTGAATGTCCTTTTTCGGAAACTAGCACACGAACTGTAACCCCAACAACTTGAATTGGCTAGTCTGGAAAACTCATATGACCTTTTGCAACTTGAAAATTATGGATCTCCTCCATAAACTGGAATTGGAAATCCTCTAGGAAAAATCTGGAAATTCCTCCCTCTATGTGTGCACTTCCTCTTTAGTTGCAAAAACCCTCTGTGACCAGAGAAGAAATCTCCTAAGCGAAAATATTGATCTACTTCACTGGAATAGCTTCCTAGCTTCACAACTGTCTGCTGGCACTTCTACTGGGCCTTGTAAATTTTTCTACCACCTGCATTAGAAAAATCGAAGACTCTGCACAACAGTTCGAACTGCTTGGCCAACCTTTGCACAATCTGGAAATCGAACTGTTAGACTCCCTCTGAATCTGGACGATTTCTGCCTTCTGCCTATGAGCTTCCTATCTGATCAAATGAGCTCTGACACCATGTGAAAAATCCTTGAAACCAAGCAACTAGAATTCATTCTTGTAACTAATTATTCAGTTTATTAATTTATTGATCAATTTCTTCTCAAAATAAATACTGCAGAAGATAAACTAGAAACTGAGAAAATACTGGCATACACATAAAAATGACACAACTATTTTTGCACAAATGTCCCTGGAAAAACCCAATGTGGGAAAATTGATGCAGCAACTGAGGGTTTTATTATTAAGTAGCAGTGAGAAATTCTGAGTACAATCTGAAGATGCCCAATTGGCAATCCAATCAGCAAAATATTCTGGCCAAAATGTCAGTGAGGCAAATACTCAACACCACGCATGATCCAGCTTCGACAACTGGCAAATCTAGCTATTTGTACATCCTCTGCATAGTGCTTGCGTAGGCCCTAACTCGCTATGCCCGAGAACTGCTGGAAAGATGACGTCCTGACTGACTGTGCCTCTAAAAGTGACTCGCTTGGTCTCCTGGAAATTTTCTGAACCAATTGCAACTGGATCACCCTTCCACTCAGCAAAATCGATCTCCCTTTGAAGCTATCTACGCTTGCTCTTTGCAACCTCTGGGAAATATGATCCTTCTGCTGCTAACTCTTTGGAACTGGAAATATTCCTCCGAACTCACTATCTCTGCTCCCTTTGTCTTTGCGTTCGCTCTATAGCTCAAACTGTTCCAGCAGAATGCCGCTCTTTGGAAAATTGAATTGCCCAAGGCAACTTACTCTCCAAGTGTATTTCTCCATCTACCTATCGGCCTCTACTTATAATTTCTAGTTGGGATTCCAACAACCACGATTAAAACTTAATCGATCGTTGAGATCATCTCTGAGTCGATTTGTGTGAGTTTTTAGCGAATGATCACCTTTCTCAATTAATTCCTATTAATTAACCACTTTTGCTAAGTTAGACTTGGGAATTTTTTAATTATGGTCAATTAATTTAATTAAGCCATCTCCAGGTGGGATTTCCAAGAAGGGTTTTTGGGTTTTGGAGAACTCCTGTGTTTTAGCCTCTCCACCAAGTTTCAAGGAGGGAAAAACCTTAAGGAGGTCTCATGAGAGAGAGCTAGCATGGGTAGAGGACCAGGAGCAAGAGGCTACTAGGTTGAGCCAATGTTTTAAAACTCCGACTCCGACTCTGACTCAGCGGAGGGTCGACTCCGACTCCGGCTCCGACTCGGTATCGACTCGGCCGGCTCGATTTCAATGACTCGGTCATTCTAAAAAATACATTAAATATTTATTTTTTTATAAAAACACATAATTTTAAAGATTTTCATTCATGTTTCCAAACACACAGTATTAGAATATAGATAGAAGACAACATATGATCAAAGTAGGCTCATGAATATATCCATTATATCAAAATGGCACCCAATGCATTGTCCAATACATACACGATGATGATATAGAGTCAAAACAAAAAAACATAACCAAGGAGGCTATAAATGGCCTCTATGACAAAAGTCTGTGACCAGTACTACTGGCTACTGCTAGAGTTGCCAACATCATCTGGCTCAGTGTTACTTGGAAGTTGGGAGCAGGAGCGAAAGTGGGGAGCGAGAGCGAAAACAGGAGCGGGAGCGACATTTTCAGAAGCTCCTGGTTTGGGAGTGAATCCCAGAGGAGTTCAACAACCAATGTCACTAACATCAAGGTACATAGAGGGATTGGTGCTCTTGATTAAATACGAGTTCCATACCCTAATACATGACAAAATTCAATGGAAATATTGCAATCCTCCAATCCTAAAATCCTGAAAAACTGATAAGTCTGCTGGATTTTGAATGAAATCTAAAATTCTACTTTCTCCATATGAAATCCAATGAGGCCGAAACCACTCTCAAACATCCTGAGTCATTTCATGGTAATGTTAAAAATTTAAGTAAAAGGATGAAAATGAAGATTAAGGAGAATGTCACTTTAGTTTAAGAATTTAACATTACCATGAAATTTGAATAGCATATCAATAGTAGAGAGCATTTGAGTGTGTTAAATAGGGTTTGGGAGGGGGAAATGGTCCCCAAATAACATTTAACTAATTCATAAAACACATTGGAGTTCAAACCAATCAGCAAACACTTCAAAATTTCATTAAAAAAAATGTCAAATCACTGTTTTGATGGGGTTACAGGCCACTGGTTATGACTCGGCCGAGTCAATACAGAAACGGCCGAGTTGGCCGAGTCAGCCATGACTCGGCCTACTGAACCGTTTCCTCCACCGAGTCACATTTTTGGGCAATGAAACGGATCAACTCGGCCATTTCCATTTCGAATCGGCCGAATTTTAAAACTATGGGTTGAGCATGGACAAGCAATACCAACAGCAAGGACACAACTTATAGATTTAGAGGAGGAGTGATATGTTCTTTCAAGCTCTACCAGGAGGAAGTCAAGATGGGCTGAGCAAACCTTGAGAGATGTTGAACATGTGAAGGCTCCTAGCAGGACCTTCAGGGAAATTTGACCACCAGTGAGATTTTCCAGTTATTTGGCTTTATCGAGCAACATTAGTGAGTTTGAGCCTTCTACTTTAGAGGAGGCTGCAGATGTACATGTCTGGAGGTATTCCATGGTGGAGTATAGCTCCATCATGAGGAATGATGTGTGGGAAATAGTTTTGAAGTTGGAGGGAAAATCAGTGGTCACTTCTCAATGGATCTATGAGATGAAACATTTAGTCGATGACAGTGTTGAGAAGTACAAAGGGAGGTTCATGGCGAGAGGGTTGTCCTAGTAGGAGAGAGTGGATTATGAGGAGACATTTGCACCTATTACCAGATATGCATCCATTAGAGAAGTCATGTCTGTTGTTTCTTAAATGGTGTGGAGGATACATCAGATGTATGTGAAAACTGCATTGCTCAATGGGGTGATTGAGGATGTGTATATTGAGCAGCGTTCGAGGTTTGAGGTGCATGGGAGAGAATCTCATGTGTGTAGGTTGAAGAAAGCCCTCTATAGGCTAAAGCGGGCTCCCTGTGCATGGTACACCAAGATCAATGGATATCTTCTTTGTTTGGGCTTCACCAAGAGTAAGACAAACCCCAACCTATACTATGTACTCGTTGAAGTTGGACCACTCATCTTGGTACTTTATGCGGACGATCTTTTCTTGACAGGATTGAACAAGTTTATAGGGGTGTGCAAGGAGGATCTTGCTTCAGAGTTCGAGATGAAGGACATTAGCTTGATGTACTACTTTTTGGGATTGGAGGTGTGGCAACAACCTGGAGCGATTTTCCTTTGGTAGGGAATGTATACAATTGATATCTTGAGGAGGTTTAGGATGGAGGATTGCAAGCCTATGTTTACATCGATGATCACTAACTTGAAGAAGCTGAGTGCTTCTGAGGGCGAGTTGGTGGATCCCACACTATATAGGTAGCTGATAGGTTCCTTATGTATCTGGTCAACACTAGGTTGAATATCCATTTTGTTGTGAACACACTCAGCTAGTTCATGGTGGAACCAAGACAGGTCCATTGGGTGGCAACGAAGCATGTGCTGAGATATCTGCAAGGTATAATGGACTATGGGCTCAGATATGTTGGAGTTAGGGAAGTGAAGTTGCAAGGGTACACAAATTCTGATTGGGCAACGAGTGTCGTGGACAGAAAATCCACATCTAGATGTTGTTTTCACTTGGGTTCTACCATGATCTCATGGTAGAGTAGGAAGCAACAGTCAGTGGCACTTAGTTCAGCACAGGCAGAGTTCATGGCAATGAGTACGGTGCGTTGTGAGGCAATTTGGCTTCACAAGATGCTTGTAGGACTATTTGATTTGGAGATGGGGCCAACAGTGATTCATTGTGACAATCAAAGCTACATTAAGCTCTCTGAGATTCTTTGTTTCATGATTGGTCCAAGTGCATCCAGATCAGATGTCACTTCATCAGAGACTGAGTTTTGAGAGGTGCTGTGAGACTGTAGTACATTTCCACAAAAGAGCAGGTGGCAGATATTCTCAACTTCTAACTAAGCATCTCGCGAAAGGGAAGTTTGTGAAGTACCGAGATAAGTTGGGGACAATGGAGAATCTGTTCCTTGCTATTAGGGAATGTTGAAGCTTGTAATAGCTTCATAAGGTCTTCTGCATAGGCTTCGTGTCTTGGCATGTAGAAAATGATTTATTGCCTCTTTAGGTATTTACGTCTTCTTTCCTAAGTCTAACTTAGGAAAAGTACAATAATTAAAGTCAATTAATTATTGTGCACTGTTTAGTCATTTAAGGATAAATAATAAAATTATTCAAGTGACTTAGAAGTAATTTCAACCATGATCTCCTAGATCTGCTAGAAGAGAGATTAGGGTTAGGGATTTGGGCTTAATGAAGATTATAAATGAAAGCGTAAGGGAGAGGTGAAGACAGAAACAAGGAAGAGAGATAGCTACAATATTTTTGAGAAAGCTATTTTCTCAAGGAGAGAGCAAATTCTCTGTAGTGAGAGGCTCAGTTCGATTGAGGAGAAGGAGAATACATGGATAATTTTGGGAGTGTTCCAGGAGGCTGATTTGTTGGAGATTGGAGAGGCCAAATTGATGAAGTGAGGAAGCACAATTGCTGGGAAGGCCGTTTTGTTATGGCCGATTTGTGAATGCACAAGGGCAAGGCGCACGGGTTGATTTGCTAGTGAGAGGTGGGCCGATTTTCTCAAGGCCTAATTTTTTTAGTGACTAGTTTCCAATTGGTCAAATTTCCTTAGGCCGAATTATTCTAGTGCGGCTAAATTGCAGGTTCCAGTCATTGTATTTTTCTTTGTAAATTCTTTGTGGGTTGAAGCCTTGATTTTCCAAATTAATAAATGAAGGAGAATTGTTGTGGGTGTTTATTAATTATAATGTGTGGTTGATCTCTTCGTTTCATTTTTGCTACATATTAATTTTTGGAAGTTAAAAATATGAGTGATTTTATTTTTCAATAATTCAAAATTTATTTGGTAAAATAAATAGGAATAAAAATTGTTGCGAGAAAATAAATCTGGGTTGGTATTAGGAGATTTAACACTAGGAGTTGGAACTTTATGTCTTTGGGTGTGAGATTGTGTGTTAACAACACCCCAAATAGGTTAGGGCACTCACAACATAGGCTTAATCCAAGCTCAATCCTGCCAAATAAAACCATTAAAGGACTGGAAAATACCAACACATGAGGAGCAGTAATTCATCTTCAAAACTTAGGGAAAACCTTTGGGTTTCTTATCTTGAAATGCACCAAAGCTCTATCACATATGTGAGCAAATGCAAAGGAAAAGCCTCAAATACCCCTCATGAGCCTTCAACCATTGGAAAAATGCTATACCACCACGACAAACATATCCATCAATAATTACCAAGGTGTTCCACTAGTAGTAGCCATAACATGTCACATCATCATCACCACCAGACTCCTTGCGGGGTGGGTGAGGCTAGAACCATATATGGAAGGGTTAATACCATCTAGGCATGAAAAGCAATATAGCAAGTACACAACACCATGATGCCAAAAAAAGTCACATGAAGTAACAAGCATCACCATTAACTATCCATTATTAAACTGATCCATCTACCAAAATATGCAACCATAAAGAGAGAACCAATGACAATCCATCATAATGGGAGAAATGTGTCTCCTCAAACCAAGGCAAGAAAGAAACCAATGATAACATCATCTCTAAGAAGCCAAACTGCATGAAGGTGTTGAAAATCACACACGTAACCGTCATGTGCAATGAGGGGTAATGAGGAGGATCCTTAAATGAGACTTCTCTTGTAGGACAATGTCCAAGTTGAATTTACACCCACTCCTTATTCCCTGAGAGCATTTAAGTGTTGCCTTTTTTTCACATAATAAACACCATGGGTGACTCAACTACAAGATGGGAATGTACCCTTGCTTGGCCCTTTTCTTTAGAGAAGATTGCCTCCACAGACCTTTCAGGGTGAAGGCGATGTTGGTTTCTGAGTCTTCTTTGCTCCTTCATTCTATTGACATTCTATTGAGCACATTCCTCCTTTTTGGCACTCCTTAAAGATGCCTTACCGATCTCCTAACTAAAGTAGAGATCATTAGGGTGTCTAGAGAGGACATATAACAATTGTACATTTAGGGTACTTGGGTCACCTCTCCCTGTCATGTCCCTTCTCAAATGTATTAGTCACGGGGTGCAGCTACACAATTTTGGCATCATTTTTGGCTTAGGAGGAGGACCCCACACGCATAACTTAGGAACTATAGGGAATTCAACTTTATTTCTGGTAGCTAGTGGAATGTGGGGGCCACCCACATGAATAATTCGAACTTGGCCATTGCATGAGCTTGGAGGGAATCAAATTAGTGGAAGGAGGGGCCACATGAGGCTAAGGGGGCCTAAGGTGATAAAAGAGGAAGGAGCTCTCATTTTGCAGCATCTTGATCATTTTACAAACAAACTCATCTTTGTATGCTCTGCTGCTTAGCGAGTCTACCGACTGTTTAGCCATGAATCTTTCAAGCAGGAGATTCAACCTCTACTTCAGGGGACCATCCGTGCTACAAAGATTTCAAAGATTTCAGCACAGTCATACACTTCATCCAGCCACGCAGAAGAGACTGCATATTTTCTGGGCAGGCAAAACCATGCAGGAGGAGATTGAGCTAGCCAACAGGTCCATAGTTTGCTGGGAGTTCCGGGGGTTGGAAAGGCTGTTGGGTGAGGAAATTTTCGTTGAGTTTTGCAGCCAGCTCAACAGGGGTTACAAGGGTATGATTTTCTGGGTAGGCAAAAACACGTAGGAGGAGATTGAGCCAGCCAAAAGGTCCATAGTTTGCTAGGAGTTTCGGGAGCTGGAAAGGCTGTTGGGTGAAGACATTTTCGCTAAGTTTTGCAGCCAGCTCAATAGGGGTTACAACAGTACGATTTTCTAGGTAGAGGGATTGCGCAGAGGCCTCTGGCAGCGAACTCGTGGTGCTGGAGAGAGCAGTCATCCGGGCCAAGAATCATCCGGGGAGTAAGGAGTTGGTTATCACAGGTGAACCCAACATTCTAGGGGTGTTCTAAGAGGGATTTGCAGGCTGTTTCCTGCAAGTCGAATTTGGCAGCAGCAGCTAGGGAGACGCTCCAAGGAGGCCGAAAATTCAAAGTCAAAACCAGAGAAATTCCCTTCTGGGTTTTGTCCAAGGAGTCCGAGGCTAAAAGGATATAATTTTCTGGGAGGTTTTTGGGCATATTCCAGCAGGTTGAAGTTCAACAGCAACAGTTTTTACTAGGACAATGCAGTGCAGAGTTCTGCAGCAACTGGGCAGCCTTCAGCTCAACTATTCCATCACCTGGGTTTTGTCAAACTTGTCCTTGAGACAAGCCCAGGCGCACCATCTCATTTATCTTGTACCTATGCTCTCAGAGTTTATAATATATGGCTCAACAGTTTCAGATTTACAGTGTTTTTATGGATGTATAATGCATGTTTTTAATTTTATGCGGTGACATTGTTTATTTGTTTAAATATCACGTATATTCCTACATAGGAACATTACATTGGTATTAGAGCCTCGTTCTTGGCTCAGCTGTAGGGTTTGTTTCCTATGGGAGGAGAAGACCAGCAGAATATCACTTGCCAGAGGCAGAGGTACAGGAGCAGAGAAAGGGAGTTAGAAATTACACCAGATACGGAGAAAGGAGGGAAAGCAGTGGCTGGAGAGGAGGAAATGGCAGAGCCCAAGAGCAGGGAGGAGATGGCTTTCGATAGCCTCTTGAGGGCTTTGAGTGACTTGGCCAAGGGGCAGAACGACATGCTGGAGGAGATCAAGTCACAAAATAGAGACAGGGCCACACCTAGAGGGTTTTTATGTGGAGAAACTTTTGGGGCCTCTTAGCCTTTCGATCACCCCTCACTAGGAGCGCAACGCCCTTCAGTTAGTGTGCAACTAGGGCTACACTACCCTCTTTTGTGCCAGTGGCACAAATCGAACCAACAAGGGAGGAAGACACTCTCCAGATGGGGGATTACTTCAGAGAGTGGCAAGCGATGGACGAAGACTTCAAAGAAGCCCTCTCCTTCAGAGATTATTGCAAGCTCAAGCAGAGTGAGAGGAACAAGGGGTACTATGAGCTGCAGATAACTATAGTGAGGATGTGTTTGCCTACATTTGATGGCACTGCCAAGTGCACAGCCAGGGCTTAGGTTGAAAAGATGGACACATACTTTCAACTTAACAGGATGACAGAGTAGGAAGCCATTAAGATGGCAGCATTGTACTTGGAAGGGGAAGCCCATGATTGGTGGTTTCACGACCTGACCACTTTGGGGCATGCCTAGATAGTTTCTTATGAGGACTTCACTCGGAGGGTGGTGGAGTGATTTGATCAGAGGAATCCGCAGGCATCTTTCAGGGAACTGACACAACTGTGCCAAAAAAGCAACCAAGAGCAATACTTCTGAGACTTTCTACGTGTGTCAGTGATGGTCCCAGATCTGTCTGAGGCAAGGAGGGTATACACCTTCATTGAGGGCTTGCTTGAGCACCTGTGTGGACTAGTGAAGTCACATAGATCCTCCACATTGTAGGAAGCAGTGGTGTGTGCCAGAGATTTATAGGGGGCCGTCCCCAAGACCAGAGCACCTTTTGTTGCACGGACCCCTTTTCCATAGAAGGGGCATGAGACTAGACCCCCACCACCAAGGACCACACAGGGGAGGGGGCAGTTAGATGAGGAGACTCGGAAGGACCTCTAGAGGAGGAAGCTGTGCTTCACATGCAGAGAGCCCTGGGCACTTGGCCATAGGTGCACTACAGGTAGAGCACATTACATTGAGGTCCTTTCTGACAGTAACCAAGAGGACGAGGTGGAGCAGGATTGTGGTGGGACAGATGGAGAGAGTCTGGCGGACAGTGGGCCACCACCACCACCTCCACAGGGAGGGGCATCACTTGCCTCATTGAGAGGAGTCCTTGCTTCTTTATGCGGGATTCCTAAGTTTTTGACACTTAGGATTAGAGGTACAGTATAGGGACAGAGGGTGTCAGTGTTGGTAGACAATGGGGCTACCCACAATTTCATAGATGCATAACAGGTCCAGAGGAGGGGCCTCACCACAACAGAGTTTGAGGGGTTCTCAGTCCTAGTACCAGGTGATCGTACCATCCAGTGTACTAGATACGTGCCCTCCTTGAAATTATTCATGGGAAACTACTTGATGACAAACCACTTCTTTGTGGTCGAGGTGCCAGACACCAACGTGGTGATGGGTGTCCAGTGGATCTATTCCCTTGGGCGAGTCACGACAGATTGGAGGAAACCTAAGATGGAGTTCATGGGACCAAATGGCAAACTAGTGGTCTTGAGAGGCATGCAGTCTTATCTGCCTTAGACAGTTTCGGCCCATAGGATGGAGGCAGATCTCCGGCATGGGGACATTGAATGGTAGTCGAGTTGAGGATCTCAGAGGTTGGGGGATAGGCGCAGCCACCACCAGCAAACATACAAGCTTTACTGGACAGGTATGTAGTAGTGTTCGGGGACATTCCACCAGGGCAGCCACCAGATAGAGGGTTTGAGCACACCATTGAGCTGGAGCCGGGTATACAGGCAGTTATCACTACTCCTTACAGGCACCCCAAAGCCTATAAGGACGAGATAGAGAAGGCCATCCAGGAGTTGCTGGCGTTGGGCCATATCAGGCCAAGTTCGAGTCCTTTCGCTTCTTTTGTAGTGTTGGTGAAGAAGAAGGATGGAACCCTTTGGATGTGTATCGACTATTGATTTGGGGTAGCATCGGATGTGGAGAGGCTAAAGCACATGAGATCTCCAAGACCCAGAAATGGTTTGGGCAAATTCTACCCGGTTAAGGAGATATTAAAATAATTAATATTTTTAATGGAGTTCCTAAGTCTAAACTTAGGAAAAATAAAATATTAATGAATATTAATATAAAACTGGGTTACAAGGTTCCAAATGACATGGGTCAAGACAAATCTAATCTTATCCATTGATTAGAGATGTAATCTCAGCTGTTGAAGGACCAACATGAAAAGTATAAGAGGAGGCTTGAGGAACAGTCGGAGAATACACCAGAGTGATCAGTCATTCGATTTTCTAGAGCGGGGTTTGCTAAGAGAAATCGAATTAGTGATCAGTTGCAGCGAGGGGCAGTGAGTACGAGGCAGAGATAGTGTCGAGAGACCAATGCAGAAGCAGAGAGAGGTAGAAGTTGAGCCAAGGGGAACACACAGAGCCTAGCAAAGACAGCGTAGAGGCCAGAAGGGCATGCTTCATCCACGTAGAGGGTAGCAGGAGTGACGTAGAGGTTGCGCAGTTCCTTAGAGGGCTGACACAGAGGGTTTGGGGCTGACGCTGAGGCCAGGTGGGCTGACGCTGAGCTTCGGAGGTTGCTTGAAAGGGTTTCGTGGGGCAGATTTTTTAAATATCTGCTTTCGAATAGAGAGGTATTACTGCTGGATTATTTTCTCTATCGGGTTTGCCGATTTGGTACCCAGTTGTACTTAAGGATAGACTGCATAATAAAATAACCCTCAGAATTGTTGCACCAGTTTTCCCAAGTTGGGTTTTTCCGGGGATGAGTTGTCCAAAAATAACGGTGTCACTTGTGTGTTTGCTATTTCTTTCAGTGGTTGATCTGCAGATGGTTGAGACTGTATTGTGTTTATTTTGATATTTATATGTTTAAATAACCTGTTTGTAATTAACAAGTAGGAGAAATAAACCAGAGAATACAAATAAAATTTCTAATGGGTAATACTTAGAAATTTCAACATGGTATCAGAGCATGGTTGCAGATCACAAGAGAGGTGAAGGCACCAACTGAAGCAGAAACAACCATCCCGAGTGACAGAAGTTGTTCCTAGTAGAAAGCGATGGAAAGGTTTGACGCAGAGGGACTACGTCATCAGTCTGGGCGAGAGAGAGGCCAATGCAGAGGCTGAGGAGGGCAGAAAAGGCTCACGTAGAGACCAAGTGAGTTGACGCAGTTGGCTAGGGAAGCATTTCAGCTAGTGTCGGGATTGCGCAGAGCCTAGAGGCTCAGTCTTTCTGTTGCTGGGGCTTAGGAAGCTGTGGGCAGATTGCGAGGAGTGAAGTTGGTGGGGTGCTGTTGCTGCCGAGTCAGAATAGTACCTAACGGGCAAAACCAAGGTAGAGGGAGTAGCTACCGAGGTGGATTGCTAGCAATGAAATTCGGATCAGTGTTGCAGATGCATAGGAGATCGGAGAGGTGCGACTCGACGGTTGGTAGGCATTCTAGGAGGGAAATCGATACTCAGAGGGAGTCTAACAGAGAACTTCCAGACGGGAAGTAGCGACTTAGAGGGAGTCGAAGAGAGAACTTCCAGAGGGAAGTAGAGACTCGGAGGAGTCTAAAGGAAGAGTAGAGAGATGGCCATGAATGGACTAAGGGATCAGGACAGGCTGGACGGGGCGTCCAAATTTGTAGTCTGGAAGGCCAAGATCTTGTCCATTCTAGATAGACATCGCATTAAGGCCTTCGCCTTGAGAACAATGGCTATCCCAGTGGACTCGGCTGATAATGAGAAGTATGAGGAGGCAATGGCCAAGGCAAAATGCATCATCCTTGATGCGGTCAAGGATCATGTGGTTCAACATATTGCCGAGAAGGATACGACAAAGAAAATGTGGGACACCTTGAAGACGTTGTACCAACAAACTTCCGTGTAGAGGAAGATGTTACTTGAGAATCGGCTGCAGTAATACCAGATGCAGAAGGGGGAGCAGATAGATCACTTCCTCGAGAGATTGAAGGAGATCTGGGACCAACTGACTTCTATAGGGGCCACGCCGGATCAGGAGTTTAAACGCAGTCTCCGAGGAGTGGGATACATTTTTCCAGAGCATTCTGGGCAGGGCGAATATTCCAGATTGGGAAGAATTGTGGGCAACTCTTCTCCAAGAAGAGATCAGACGGCTGAGCAAGATGGGAAGTAGCAACAAAGGAGTCTGGATCAAGAAGGAAGAGGAAGAGGATGCAGCTCTCGCATCTGCAAAGAAGTAGGAAAAGAGGAAGGGAAAGGACCTCTCCAAGGTTAAGTGCTTCAACTGTGGGGAACTAGGTCATTATGCGAACCGGTATCCGAGGAAGGAGAACAAGGGAGAGGCGTCTGACTCCAAGGCAGCACCAACGAAGGCGGAAAAGGAGGTAGAGGAGGATGATGATTGTGCCATGAGTGCTCATGTACCTTTAGTCCTGATTATAGGCGATGAGGGGCAGGATCCTTGAGGTACCCAAACTCTTGGATCAGATCCTTGCTATGGGAGCCCTGAAGAGAGAGTATCAGGACTGGCGGATTTCGGTAGAAACGGATGCGGATGAAGCGACAGAGAGTGCTACAGTGCAACAGTCTCGGGCAACGCAGAGCTAGGAGGCTACAGCAGTGCGAGAGGCACTGAGGAGGTTGCAACAGTGCAAGATGGCAAAGAGAGGTTTGCAGCAGTGCGAGAGGTAGGGAGTTATTGCAACAGCGCAGAGGCAGTAGAGGGAGCACTTGATAGCGGCAAAGAGAGCTTCAGCATCGAGAGTGTTTCTAGCCTGACAGGGATGTCAGTAGTTGGGTGGATCAGTTACTTACTTCTCAGTAACTGAGTTGCAGTGCAGTAGCAGTTAGCAGTAGCACGATGCAGCATGATGAGAGGGGGTTGCAGTGCAGATGCATTGTTGGGAGAAAGGACCAGCAGCAGCACAGATGCAGAGGGAGCTGTCGTATGGATGCAACAGTGGCAGTGGCAGAGCCATGGGGAACAATACAGGATGCAACAGTGCAGAGGATGTTTGGTGGGGAGGCCTAGCATTAGCACAGGTACCGGTGTCGTATAATCAAAGTAATGCTCATTGAGGAGTATTACTAGAGCACAATCCTTGCTAAGAGGGAGTGTTGATTTGGGATAGCATCAAATGTGCTCTAGCCATGAAAATTGGTGGAGAGGTTAAAGCACATGAGATCTCCAAGACCCAGAAGTGGTTTGGTCAAATTCTACCCGGTTAAGGAGATATTAAAATAATTAATATTTTTAATGGAGTTCCTAAGTCTAAACTTAGGAAAAATAAAATATTAATGGTTATTAATATAAAACTGGGTTAGAAGGTTCGAAATAACATGGATCAAGACAAATCTAATCTTAGTTGTTGATTAGAGATGTAATCTTGACCGTTGAAGGACCAACAGGAAAAGTATAAAAGGAGGCTTGAGGGCTAGTTGGAGAATACACCAGAGTGATCAGTCATTCGATTTTCTAAAGCGGGGTTTGCTAAGAGAACTCTAATCAGTGATCAGTTGCAGCGAGGGGTAGTGAGTACGAGGCAGAGAGGCAGAGATAGTGCCAAGAGACCAGCGCAGAAGCAGAGAGAGGCAGATGCTGAGCCAGAGGGAACACGCAAAGCCCAGCAGAGACAGCGCAGAGGCCAGAAGGGCTTGCATCATCAACGCAGAGGGCAGCAGGAGTGACGCAGAGGGCCATAGAGGCTGCATAGTTCCTTAAAGGGCTGACGCAGAGGGTTCTGGGCTGACACTGAGGCCAAGTGGGTTGACGCTGAGCTTCAGAGGTTGCTGGAGAGGGTTTCGTGGGGCAGATTTTCTGAATATCTGCTTCCGAATAGAGAGGTATTACTGCCGGATTATTCTCTATTGGGTTTGCCGGTTTGGCACCCAGTTGTACTCAAGGATAAACTGCATAATAAAATAACCCTCAGAATTGCTGCACCGATTTTCCCAAGTCGGGTTTTTCCGGGGATGAGTTGTCCAAAAATAATAGTGTCACTTGTGTGTTTGATATTTCTTTCAGCTATTGATCTGTAGGTGGTTCAGACTGTATTGTGTTTATTTCGATATTTATATGTTTAAATAACTTGTTCATAATTAACAAGTAGGAGAAATAAACCAGAGAATATGGGTAAAATTTCTAACAGATAATACTTAGAAATTTCAACATCGACTATCGAGCCCTTAATCGAAAGACTCTTAAGAACTGGTACCCCATTCCCCATATTGATGAGCTAATGGATGAGCTTAGAGGAGCCAAGTACTTCTCTAAGATTGATCTGCGTTTAGGGTACCACCAGATTAGAGTTTGAGATTAGGACATCCCAAAGACAGCTTTCCGGTGCCACTATGGGCACTTTGAGTTTCTGGTCATGCCATTTGGACTGACCAACGCTCCAAGCACTTTCCAGTCTTGCATGAACCATATCTTTCAGGGACAACTGAGGAGGTTCGTGCTAGTGTTCTTCGATGACATCCTGATCTATAGCCGAACGTGGGAGGAGCACCTCCAACACTTGGAGGAGGTATTGCGCATTCTGGAGGAGCAACAATTTTATGCCAAGCTCTCCAAGTGTGAATTTGGATTGACAGAGATGCTTTATCTCAGGCATATCATTGGAGCAGATGGGGTGAAGGTTCACGTGGAGAAGATTCAAGCCATCCAGGATTGGCTAGTACCCCGAGATGTGACTATGCTGAGAGGCTTCTTGGGTATTTGCACTTACTACGGGATGTTTGTCAAAGGGTTCTCACAACTGATAGCACCCTTGACCGACTTGACCAAGAAAGGGGCCTTCTCATGGACTGATGGAGCACAGGCTGCCTTCGATCACCTCAAGGAGGTGATGAGCAGTTGCTTTGTTTTGGCACTCCCAGACTTTTCCCAGCTATTCATGGTGGAGTGTGATGCATCAGGGGTAGGAGTTGGAACCGGATTGTCACAAGAGGGGCATCCCATAGCTTTCGAGAGTCGGAAGCTCCTACTGCATGAGCTGTCATATTCCAAATATGACAAGGAGATGCTGGCCATTATGCACACATTGGCCAAGTTCCGCCAGTACTTGGTGGGAAACCGATTCCGAGTGAAGACTGATCACAATAGTTTTCGACATTTCATGGGGCAGCAGGGCCTCAATGATAGGCAACAGAGATGGGTCAACAAGGTGTAGGACTATGATTTTGACATTGAGTATGTGCGGGGCAAGCACAATGTGGTGTTCGATGCTCTATCTAGGAGACCAGCTAGGTTATCTCTCATGAGCATCTGCTAGGATTGGAAGGATCAGCTGTTGGTGGAGTACTCCAAGGACAGGAGGGCCTACGAGTTGTTGGAGGGGACACATGCAGATGAGCGTTACTGTGTGATGGATGAGGTCATCTATTACAAGGGGCATTTACTCGGTGCCCAATTCGCAGTTGAGGGAGAGGGTACTCCAGGCAGCTCACGAATCACCACTGTCTAGACACCAGGGGTTCCGGAAGACTTACATGGCTGTTCGGGAAAGGTTCACGTGGAAGGGCCTCAAGGAGGATGTGCTGTAGGACGTACGAGAGTGTATGGCCTGCTAGCGGAACATGGGGGAGCTGACTCACGTTGTAGGGCTACTACAACCACTTCCCATTCCAGAGGGGAAATGGGAAAGTATTTCGATGGATTTCATCACTGGGCTCCCCATGGTACAGGGGAAGGATTGCATATATGTAGTGGTCGACAGGTTGACCAAATTTGCCCATGTCTTCGCCATCCCCACTAGATACATTGTTGCACAGGTTGTCGAGTTGTTCTTCTAGGAGGTTTTCAGACTACATAGGCTCCCCAAGAACATTGTGAGCGACAGAGACAACAGATTCATGGGTGGCTTTTAGCAGGAGCTCTTCAGGTTGGTTGGGATGTAGCTCACTCCTTGCACCAGTTATCACCCTCAGATGGATGGTCAGACGTAGAGGGTCAACCAATGGTTGGAGGGGTATCAGAGGCACTATGTGACAGGTTAGCAGAGGACGTGAGATTTGGTGGTTGCACTTGGGCGAGTTCTGCTACAACACGACGCACCACATGTCTATCGGTATGACTCCTTTCCATGCCCTCTATGGATATGATGCGCTAAATTTTGTTGATATTGTTTTCAGAGACAGTCGGGCCTTAAAGGCCAAAGACTGGGTCTAAGAGAGCCAAGATATCCTCAAGGCTCTCAAGGATAATTTAGCAACAACCCAAAATCAGCAAAAACTGTATGCAGATCGGCACAGGATAGAGAGGCACTTTGAGGAGGGGGACTTAGTATACCTCCGATTGCAGCCTTACAGACAGTCTACGCTGAAACAGAAGGGGGCCAAGAAGCTACAACCACGCTTCTATGGGCCCTACCGGGTGACTAGGCAGGTTGGGGAGGTGGCTTATGAGCTAGAGTTGCCTCCGGGGAGTAGAATCCATAACGTATTTCATGTCTCATGCTTGAAGAAGGTGCTGGGACAACAAGTGACAGCAGCGGTTGATCTAGCCCCATTGGATGATGAGGGCCATTTGGTGTTGGAACCAGAGGCTATGTTGGAGAGCAGGGAGAGGAAACCGAGGAGCAGGACCATCAGGGAGTTCTTGGTACGCTGGAAGAACTTGTTGAATGAGGATGCCACCTGGGAAGGTGAGCACATACTGGAGCACCCAACTTTGAGGTTGCTTGAGGGCAAGCAACATTTGGGAGGGGAGGACTGTCATGTCCCTTCTCAAATGTATTAGTCACGGGGTGCAGCTACACAATTTTGGCATCATTTTTGGCTTAGGAGGAGGACCCCACACGCAAAACTTAGGAACTATAGGGAATTCGACTTTATTTTTGGCAGCTAGTGGAATGTGGGGGCCACCCACATGAATAATTCAAACTTGGCCATTGCATGAGCTTGGAGGGAATCGAATTAGTGGAAGGAGGGGCCCACATGAGGCTAAGGGGGCCCAAGGTGATAAAAGAGGAAGGAGCTCTCATTTTGCAGCATCTTGATTATTTTATAAACAAACTCATTTTTGTACGCTCTGCTCCTTAGTGAGTCTACCCACTGTTTAGCCACGAATCTTCCAAGCGGGAGATTCAACCTCTACTTCGGGGGACCATCTGTACCCGCCCTAGGGAGGCTGTTCCATAGAGATTTCAGAAGTTCTAGCACAGTCATACACTTCTTCTAGCCATGCAGAGGAAGAGACTGCGTATTTTCTGGGCAACCAGAAACATGCAGGAGGAGATTGAGCTAGCCAAGAGGTCCAGAGTTTGATGGGAGTTCTAGGAGCTAGAAATGCTGTTGGGTGAGGAAATTTTCACTTAGTTTTGCAGCTAGCTCAACAAGGGTTACAACAACACAATTTTCTGGGCAGAGGGATTGCATAGAGGCCTCTGGCAGCAAACTCGTCGTGCTTGAGAGAGCAGTCATCCGGGCCAAGAATCATCTGGGGAGCAAGGAGCCAGTTAGCATAGGTGAACCTAGCATTCTAGGGGTGTTTTCAGAGGGATTTGCAGGCTGTTTCTTGCAAGTCGAATTTGGCAGCAGCAGCTGGGGAGAGGCTCCAAGGAGGCCGAAAATCCAAACTCAAACCCAGAGAAATTCCCTTTTGGGTTTTGTCCAAGGAGTTCGAGGCTGAAAGGATATGATTTTCTAGGCGGTTTTTGGGCACATTCCACCAGCAGGTTGAAATTCAGCAGGCAACAATTTTACTGGGACAGCGCAGTGCAGAGTGGTTCAGCAACTGGGCAGCCTTTAGCTCAGCTATTCTATCACCTGGGTTTTGTCAAGCTTGTCCTTGAGACAAGCCTAGGTGCACCATCTCATTTATATTTTACCTATGCTCTCAGATTTGATAATATATGGCTCAGCGGTCTCAGATTTGCAGTGTTTTTTATGGATGTATAATGCATGTTTTTAATTTTATGCTGCTGCACTGTTTATTTGTTTAAATATCACTTATATTCCTACATAGGAACATTACAATCCCCTTTCTAGTTTGTTGGCTGCAAGATGACCTTATATGATAAGTACTTTATATAGTTGGAGGACAACCTCACTGCATGCCCTAACTATATCCAATGTTGTTCGCTACATTGCCTCAAGATTACACTTGACCAGTTGAGGGTTTGTTCCCCACTCTATAGGCTGAGATTGATCAACATATCTTGCAAGTGGTAAGGAATTGCTAGTTGTGCTATTTACAAGAGATTGAGATTGAGGAGCACTGCATGATCATGTATTCTATATATTATCGTTTATACCATGATTTTGGAATGCCCCTTGCTACCTTATTTTGCTCTTCAGGTAAGAACTGTCTAGTTCCCTATATATGCTTGGCGATTACTCATATGATAAATATTATGGGATCTATCTTGACGCTGACCCACTTTGAAACATGGCTTGTAAATGAGGTACTTTCTCTTTAATGCTTACATTGAAACAATGACAAAGATGCACCTGGATTGCTTTTAGATGAGTGCCATAGCATTTGTCCCTTGTTTTTGTTGACAAACTTTGTATGGACACCTTTAACATTAAACACCTTTGTTGGATTTTATTACGTTATTATTATTTTTCTCAATTGTCAATTTCAATTCTTCTGTACACGGTGTTGAGCTGGTGATAGTCAAGGATGTTTAAAGCTAACTTGAGAATTCAACATGTTTCAGTATGTGGATAGGGAGTTTGGCACAGGAGCATTAAAGATAACACCTGGACATGATCCAAATGACTATGCCATTGGGAAAAAGCTTGGGCTTCCACTGTTTAATATCATGAACAAGGATGGTACTCTCAATGAGAATGCTGGTCCTTACAGGTAGTGCACAATAAAAGTGAATAAATTCATACAAACAAATGCAAATCCAATGATAGCTGTGGCAAAGGTTTGGTTGTTGTTGGAAAGTTTTAATATTCTTGTGAATACTGCCTGTTTAGCCTATGGTCATATTAAGTCGGGACTATGTTTGCAGAGGGCTTGATCGGTTTGTTGCTCGGAGTAGGCTATGGTCAGATCTAGAAGCTGTAGGACTTGCTCTGAAAGCAGAACCATATACTCTACGAGTCCCAAGGTCTCAGCGTGGTGGGGAAGTATGTTTTAATAACGACTGTTTACTTTTCACAAAAATTATTTCTTGTTGATCTACTTTAAACATGTTTAAATTGGATGAAGTCCCTTTTTTCTGCCTTCTATACGATTCCATTTATTTTAAAGATCTATTATTTATAAGGTTTGTTTTTCTTTTATGTTGCTTACTTCCAGTTAAGTCGATGTGGCTTGATGCAGCAATTCTTTACTTGATATCAGGTTGTAGAACCGCTTGTGAGTGAACAGTGGTTTTTAAAGATGGAACCTTTGGCTAACAAGGCTCTTGAGGCTCTGGAGAACGGGGATTTGAGAATTATACCAGAAAGGTTTGAGAAGGTATTCAAAGGACCTGTCCTAGTTTACTGGTATAAGCTAGTTATGCAAACTGAGATAGAATGAACGTCAATGCTCTTTTGCATATATTTCTAGCATGTAGTCTTCTTGTCATTTCACAGCAATGCTGATTAAGATCACTGCATGATCCCCTTCAGAATAGAACTACATAAAATATAAATTTCCCCATGCTGCATTGTTTTTTGAATTGCAATATGTTTTAATGATCAACTCTAGATGCTGTTTCTAGTTTGCTCTTAAGTCCTAAAATTCAGAAATCTGGGGAGGCTTCAAGTCTAGCAGGAATCAATAAGTTTAAGTTTAAGAATAATTTTCCTACAAGTAGAAAATTCTCAAACCTGGTGGCTCTTGAATGGGTTGATTTCAGGTGTAGACATTTCTATATGCTTTCAACCATTCTGCATTTAATGCATGCTTTTGTTGTTGGCAGTAGACTTACAATCAGTGGCTTTTGAACATTAAAGATTGGTGTATTAGCCGGCAACTTTGGTGGGGTCATCGTATTCCTGTTTGGCACATTGAAGGAAGAGGAGGGGAATACATTGTTGCACGTGATGAGGCAGATGCATATGGAAAGGCTCGTGATAAATATGGTCAAAATGTTGAGTTAGAACAAGATCCTGATGTTCTTGATACATGGTTTTCAAGGTTTCTGCTTGAGGCCTTTTGCTGACATCATGATTTGAAATCTCTATATAGTTAATAACTATTGTTATCTATCAATTTTGATATATACATTGTAATGTCTTTTCACTTTTACAAGGCAATAATGGTTTTTGTATATCCCAGAATTTGGACAGGCTGCACTCTTCTATTTGTTACTAGTAATTTCCTTTTTCTTTTTTTAAGGGAAAATATTCCCTAGGCACTCTATATTTTGACCTACTGACCAATTTTGGTCATTAGTGGACATTAATATGATTTTGTTTCATTTCATTTCTGAATATTTATCCTTGCAGACATTATTCTGTGTCATTTACGTCTCTGTGTCTCACTTGTTTTTAGGATTTGTAAGCATTATAGTGGGCTTAAAACTTTAGTTTCTACTTCATGGAATCGTTGTAAGTTCTGAGTTGGTCCGGTTGCTGTTATTTTATGTTATGCTAATTGTACTTTTAGATATTGCTAAACTTCATTTAGAATTACTTTGTGCCCTTCTTTTGAGGTAATTTTGTGGATAACTCCGATTATGTTTTATTGTTCACATGCTTTGTCGTACACCAATATGTTTGTGCTATGTAAACCTTTGAGCACTTGACCAGCTAGGCACACACAGAAACCCACACCAGATTAGAATACTTGTAATGTTTGTCGAATCCTTTTCCATTCTTATTCAAAATGTAAGCTCAGTAACAAAGTCTTGTACTATTTCCTTAATAGATTTCTTTTGGTCATTAGTGTTTGTTGTAGTAAACTGGATCTATAATCATTTTATAATTTTATAGAATGTTTCCAAATGGTTAACTACTGTGGAATTGTTCTGTGTTGACCAGTGGACTCTGGCCATTCAGTACTCTTGGCTGGCCAAATACAATGTCAGAAGACTTTTTGCACTTTTATCCAACAACTGTCCTTGAGACTGGGTATGTATTTTTTTTAAAATTAAAGTCAGAACACTTCTGCTATTTTCTACATTCCCCAAAGTTGGTAGAGGAAGAATAGTAATAGATAAAAAAACAAGAAAAAGAGGAAAATATTGCACTTGTTTTTGGAAATATTTGTTATATTTACACAAAATATTTACATCAAGAAAATGAAAAGCAGAGCGGTATTTGCAATGGTATTTACATCCTCCTTAAAGGAATGAGCACAACAATAAAATCTGAATAGGAACCAAAGTCTAACATCCTGGCATCCTTGATCAAGAAAAAACCTTTTCTAGCAGCTACATATGCACCGCTTCTCTCCACAAAAGGCCAAATCCAGACAAAGAGCTAACCTCATTCTCAGAAACATATTTGCATCGAAGTTTCCATAGAACATTCAAAGTACGAATTCTGAAGCTAAGAGAAGAACAGATCACAAATCTAGAGTCACACAAAATCTCTACATGCCATGGATGACACCCCCAAAGAATATTTGACAGATTAGTTTGAACATGCTCCTTGATATTGCAAAATCTAGTGGAGTGGTGCAAAGTCTCACTAAGCACTCTGGGTTAGGGGCAACAATGAGATCAACCACCACTGTCACCTTAGTGGCTGCTCCCCTGTTGTCGTGTGAATGGATATTATCTCCACAAGGGAGGCTTCCCCAACAAGTCTTGGAGATTAAGTAACTGAAGGATTCCCAACCAAAATACCCTCTAAGGAACCTGTTAATTAGACACCCCAGAAATGTGTTCAGTAAGGTAGGTCTCTAGGTGAAAATAAGGTAGCAAGTTCAAACTTCAAAGAACCTATGGCTACGTCTACAGGGTTGAGATAAGTCTTGGAGATGCTCAAATATATTCCAAACACATGCTACCATTAATTAAACGATTGCTGTTATAAATTAGGGTTTGAGATAAAGACACTACAACATGAAAAATTTGTGACAACAATAACAGAAATAGCCTATAAGTGATGATAGAAAATAAAATGTCAAAGGCTATTAAATAGGTAAACAAGAGAAAGGTTAAAGAAATTTTTTCAATGGCTGAAAAATGCTCAAAACAACAAGGAAACCTTAGACATCAGCCCTAGAATTATCGCGGAAAAACGCATAAAACTGATGCTTTTCCTTTTTCAGTTTCATAGATGCAAACCCCAACGCTAGGACTATGACCTTTAAAGTATTTTATGTTATTTAATGCATATTTTGCCAGACCATAACCCTAGTTTATCATGAAAAAGAAGAAAAAGATAAATGTCTTAAAGATTGACACACAAGGACTAGTGCCTTTAATGAATTGGGTATATGGAGTCAAAAGGGTGAGGTCAAAGGTTGAAGATCTTGAATGGAGAGAGTAAAAGAGAGGAAAACCTCTCAAACTAACCCTAGCGACTTTCACAAATATGAGATTTAAAGTTAAGGAATGCTATTCTAAGTCTCCTAGATGGATACTTGTGATAAATCTTACAAAGAGAGATTTTAGGGCAATATAATATTCAAAATGTCCTGAAAACTTTATAAAATCGAAATTCTACAATGCAAAATGGAAGAAAAATACTCACAATAAGATAACACCATTCATCATAGCATCACTTGTCATTGCAAAAAAAGTCCATCCATGCAATTTTGTCTTCCCTGAGACAATTTGCTGGCCTAGTAATCCATTATGTCCAAGAGAAAAAGAACAAGCTAGTGTGCACAACTCCACAAGAGAAATACTGAGGGTGTGTGACAATGATACTCCTAATTTGTCTTCCCTCTATTTATATGAGGGCAACCAAGTCAATTTAGCATAAAATAAGCTAAAAGCCCTAGAAATAATATTTTAAGTGTGTACAACTAGGTCACTAGCCAACCTAAAAGATAACCCTCTCATTGATAAAACCTAACAATTAGCCTCTTTTAACCCACACGTGAGCATAATGGCCTTCAAGGGTGACATCATTCTCAAAAAGTGTAAATCTCTATCGAAACGTGCAAAGGATGGGTCACATGAGTTTTCCTCACTCAAAGTCATCTCCTCATCAACAAGGTGTCCAATGATCAAGCAAAACCCTCATCAAGATATTTTCATCAATCAAGCCCATGCCATCACTCTAGAGTCTAGACCTCATCATGGTGATGTAATAAGGCTAGAGCATGACCTCATCATCAAGAAATGCATACTATCCCTTCGAAAGGGATCTCAAGTCATCATCGTTCATGGTCCAATAACATGGCAACATCCATCAAGAAGGTGTAATGCCATCTTGGGGGCATCCTAGGTCATTAGGGTACATCATCTTTCTTGGCAATGCTATGATATTCACACTTAGCATTTTTCTTAGTGAAATATCAATTTTGATCATTTTTGCTATAATGCACAGTTGCACTTAGGAAATGTGGGTTTAGAGGTCCCACACATGATTTTTCGCTTAGAGCACACCCAAACATTAGAGCTAGAGGAAATATTAGAACAACTGAAGGATTTGGGAGATAGAGTATCAGATAATGAAATACTCTCAACAATTCTAAATGCATTAACTGACAAACAAGGTAACCTCATTGCCTCTAGAGAAGAGGAAGCTATCCCATACATCAGGCTATGGTCTTTCGTCAAGGCAGAAGGAGACAGGATGAAGAATGAAAGTGAAGAGAGATTAGAAAGAAGGAAACAATTAGTGTCAAAAAGAAAATAGAGATTTGAAAAGTTTGGTATTCCAAAGAAGAAAAGGAAGAACATGGCTAAAGTAAGATGCTATGGTTGTCACAACTTTGGACACTACAGAAAAGACTGTCCTAATCACAAGAGGGGCAGGGAAAAAGACTATTTGTTAAAATTGGCAGCTAGGGCCAAACTCCATGTAGGTCATCTTATTTATGGCAGCTAATATTTTTCTTGGATTCCTCTCATCGAGACGTGTAGGATTGATCTAAAGATCATTCGATTTTGACATGTATTCATGGAGATGTGAATTTATTTGTGTTATGGGACAATTCATCAAGGTCGGCCAGCAACCAAATTGCCCCCACTAATCCTCCACGTTTTTGTATAAATAGAAGAGGACTTTAAGTCATTTGACACACACTCACTCTTGTGATCTCTCTTCATTCTGTTTTGGGTTTGATGAAGATGAGATCTAGAGGAAGTGCCCTAGGTGATACGCTGCCCTAATAGGAGATGCCCTAGAAGCTGTGATGAAGAAGGCTCTATGCTGTCATGGACAAGGCTCTACGCTGCCCTAAATGCGGTCATGGAATCACAACAAGGATTGGGCAAAAACGCAGGTCTATGACTGACATCTAGACACTGATTTAGGAGGGTCATATTATGCCCTAGCCGCAGAGAATAGGAGGGCTTATGACTGTATAATGGAGGCCTAAAAGACAGGCCCTAACGCTGTGTAAGAAGGCTCAATGCAGGCTTGAATAAGGGCACCTATGTGCACCCCAATACGCTGTCCTATACGCAGCAAGAAGAGGGACTTCGCTGTCCCTAACACAGTCATGGAAGGAGGTTAAACGCAGGTCCTATCTACGGGCCTTATTCCACTCATACGCTGGAAAGAACACAGCCCTAACGCTGCCCTATCAAACTGTTCTAAGCCACAATTTAAAGAGGGTTTTATGTGCCCTAACCACTGTGAATACAAGCCCTAGCCACAGTCCTATTGGGAGGACTATAGCCGCAGTCCTAGAAGAATCATGGCTGCAGATCAAAGGCCTAACTGTTATGGTGATGACCCTAACCTTAACGCAGTCATCTAAAAGGGCCTAACACAGTCATGAAGGAGGACAACCCTAATGCAGAGTAAGGACCCTTCACGCTGTCCTACAGGAGTCCTCTATACCCAACAAGGAGAAGCATATATATGCTGTCAATGGATGCTCCAAAAGGACACAGTCCTAATGTGAGGATATGTCGCAATCAAGGATGTATATAGTCACAGCAAAGGAAGCTTATCAGCAGTAGTAAAGACTGTTGTTCTAAGGCATGACTTAGGCATGTTTGGGAGCAACTGTCTCTATATTAAGGACTGAGGGCAAAGCTGTTTACATGGACCTGTTGAAGGAGTCTGCAACTATAGCCTAGCTGCTCTGCTAGGCTGTAAGCCATAGCAAGCAGCTAAGGCTGGTAGTATAAATAGTTGTAGCATATTAGATGCAGTATATTGGGTGCAACATAATGATGTGATAGATGAAAGCATGATGGGGGCAGCATGGTGCACCATGATGGATGTAGTATGGTGCAGCACAAGGGTACAACATGGTGATTATGGGCATGGATGTATAGCAGCAATACGATGCATTGCAACAACTTGTTGATGATGGGTAAAACATGATGATGAGGTACTGCTCAGTGATGGGAGCAACATAGTGATGAGAGCAGCTCAGTGATTGGTTGCAGCACAGTGTCAGGGGCAGCATGATGATGAGGTGCAACACAATGATGGGTGCAACATGGTGATGGAGTCACCTTGGAGGATGAATTGAAGCATTATGCCTTCACCTGAGTTCAGATCAGCTACCTCATTA
The DNA here is from genome assembly GCA_031772625.1 of Pinus tabuliformis. Taxonomy (NCBI): domain Eukaryota; kingdom Viridiplantae; phylum Streptophyta; class Pinopsida; order Pinales; family Pinaceae; genus Pinus; species Pinus tabuliformis. Next base: position 870,351,308 of record CM062804.1, on the reverse strand, counting down.
TGTTATCTTCATGGTGAATATCTTTGCTCTTATCTTGTCAAGTCAAAGTGTTGACTTCTGATGTATATGTACTATCTCTCTCTCTTCTGAACTATTGAAGAACATAAGAAGAATTGATCAAAGGTTTCCCCACATTGGGGTTTGTCCCTGGCTGGCGTCACATCTTGTGTCCTCTTGTCTTGGCTTGTTTTTTGCGATTTATGTTTATGTTCTATCTGCATTTTACTATCATGTTAAATGTGATAGCTAATATGGAATTGATATTGAGCTAATATGGAAAATTGAAGTAAATTTTCTCTCAGAATAGAACATACCTAAAATTAACATGGTATCAGAGCTGAGGTGAAGACAAAGCCCAAGCAAGAGTGAAAGAGAAATCACCGAAGACAGTTGGAAAGGGCAAAAGGTTCAATGTGTTCTGCATCCCACTTCAAATTGACCAAGGGTGAAGTCGAAGCAGAGAATATTATCCGAGTGGCGCAGCGGAAGCATCTGATGGCCTACCTAAAGATCACTTCAATGGGAAGTCCGGATCTAAGGGTGGATGGAAAGGCAGATGCCTTGCTTGCAATAAGTTTGGCCAGTAGGCGAGGGAGTGTCAGAATAGAAGGGACACATCACTTGATGATGATAACAATCATTCAAGGGGCATCTTCAATGATCAAAGGAATGACAGGTACCACGGTAAAAGAAAAGGGAATGCAGGTCATCAAGGAAATGGCCGACTCTTCAAGAAAGAAAGGATCTCCAGGTATGAAGAATCAAATGTTGTTTCTGATAACTACCTCTCCTCTTGACTCTTTGGGAATCTGGCTTATTGATAATAGTGCTTCAAGGCACTTCATCGCATAGAAGGAAGCTCTCTCTAATTTGATAGAGAAGGAAACAATTTGGGAAATTATTCTTGGAGACGATGGCACCTTTCCCGACATGGGTGTAGGGAATGCTACCCTTGAATTGAATGAGGGTAGCACGATTCATTTTCAAGAATCTCTTTATGTTCCTGATCGCAAGAAGAACCTGGTGTCCATTTCGGCAATGGAAGTCAAAGGTTTGAAGGTGGCATTCATCGATGGAAAGGTACGTGTTTGAAAAAGGAATTTTCAAGATGCTTTTACTCTTGGGTTCAGGGTTGGCAATTTGTATCACGTTGTAGCCTGCAGGAAGTCCATTGGGGACCATGTCAGTTGACACATCTCTTCTATAGCGCAGAAGGTCTGCTTATTATGGGGCCCTACCCGATGTGAGTTAGATGGTGACAGGAATGTCTGAATTTAAGAAGGGCATGGAGGTACATGTCCGAGATGTACTGAAGGAAAACTTACAAGGGGACCATTCCCCTCATGTAGCAAGTCCACAAATGGAACAACTTGAGGGGTTTGAGATTCATGATCGGGAATCTCATGTATGTAGGTGGAAGAAAGCTCTCTAAGATTTAAAGCAAGCACCTCGACCTTGTTGTGAGAGGATTGATAGCTATTGGATGAAGCTGAGATTCACTAAGAGTGAAGCCGATCCAAACCATTGCTTTAAGGTTGTGGATGATAGACCTCTCATATTGGTACCTTATGTGGACGATCTCTTTCTGGCAGGTACATACCTTCTCATTTACAAAAGTAAGAAGGAGTTGGATTCTGGATTTGGAATGGTGAACTGCAAGCCCGTGACTACCTCTGAGTTTCATAAACTTATACTAGCATTGATGTTCTTGGTGAACTCCCATCTGGATATATGGTTTGCATTTAGCATGTTGAGCTCATATAGGGTTGAGCCTCACTAGATTGGTGCCAAGAATCTTTTAAGATATCGTCAGGGCACAATCTCTCATGGATTGAGATACACTGCCGAAAAAGTGAAGCTGGATGATTATTCTGATGCTGATTGGGCAAGCAGTGTGGAGGATCGCAAGAGCACTTCTGGGTGCTGTTTCTCTTTGGGTTCTACTTCGATATCCTGGATGAGCAGGAAGCAGAAGACGGTTGTTTTGAGCACCACTGAGGCTGAATACATAGCTGCGAGTATGGCCTCGTGTGAAGCTGTCTGGTTGTGGAAGGTCTTCAGTGAGCTGTTTGGACATGTGCTGGATACCATCATGATCTTCTGTGACAACTAGAAGGGGATTCAATTGTTGAGAAATCTCATGTTCAATGATCGCTCCAAGCATATAGACATTAGGTACCACTTTATCTGGGATATGGTACATTGAGGAGCAAGAAGGATCCATCACATTGGGACTGATGTGCAGGTCACCGATATTCTATCAATGCCCCTTGGAAAGGTCAAATTCATGACTTTCCGAGAACGACTAGGAGTTGTGGAGAGACTCTCTCCTAAGGGTCATGTATGATATGGACATTGAGCTCTAGGAGCTCCGGGGGGCTCGGGGGTACATCGTGGAGCGATGAGCAACCATAGGGTGAGTGGTTCAGCTTTCCCCTAGTGGTTTGCTATGTTGGCAGGATGAGTGGTTCATCCTTCTCCTGCTGAGACACACTCATAGGGTGAGTGGTTCAACCTTCCCCTAGTGATTTGTTGTGTATAGGGTGAGTGCTTCAGCCTTCCCTTGGGATACCCCTAGCGACATGTAGGCAGGATGAGTGGTTCATCCTTCTCTTGCTGAGACATCCTACCCATGCAATCTAGGACTCATGGGAAGTACCTCTCATCTGGCCAATGAGTAGGGAAATGAGGATAGGCACCATAGTAGTTCCGATGGACGCATCGTGTTACTACCGTACTACCTATGCTAGGATGATATTGATCTGGGATCAATTGGAACTGATTTCGGGTCAGTAAGAGTGATATAACTCACTCTCTTTTGGAACTAATTTCGGATCAGTAAGAGTGGTATGAAACATTCTTTTTATTTGGAACTGATTTTGGATTAGTAAGACTGGTATGACACACTCTCTTTATTTGGAACCAATTTCGGATCAGTAAGAGTAGTATGAGACACTCTCTTTTATATGGGACTGACTTCGGGTCAGTGGAGGACGGTCTGATACATTCTCGATCACTTCTTCTTCTTCTTAGATCAACAGAGTAGAGCAGAGAAGTGCAGGGCATTGATGGCAGAGATAGTATAGTTTGGCAGATGGATTAGCAAATGGAGTTCTCCCTAGTTGAGAGGGAGTGTTAAAATTGGAAACTAGGGCCAAACTCCATGTGGGTCATCTTATTTATGGTAGCTGATGTTTTTCTTGGATTCCTCTCGTCGAGAGGTGTAGGATTGATCTAAAGATCATCCGATTCTGACATGTATTCATGGAGATATGAATTTATTTGTGTTATCGGACAATTCGTCAAGGTCGGCCAACAACCAAATTGCCCTCACTAATCCTCCACGTTTTAGTATAAATAGAAGAGGACTTTAAGTCATTTGACACACACTCACTCTTGTGATCTCTCTTCATTCTGTTTTGGGTTTGATGAAGATGAGATCTAGAGGGAGTGCCCCAGGTGATACGTTGCCCTAATAGGAGATGCCCTAGAAGCTGTGATGAAGAAGGCTCTATGCTGTCATGGACAAGGCTCTACACTGCCCTAAATGCGGTCATGGAATCACAACAAGGATTGTGCAAAAACGTAGGTCTATGACTAACATCTAGACACTGATTTAGGAGGGTCATATTATGCCCTAGCCACAGAGAATAGGAGGGCTTATGACTGTATAATGTAGGCCTAAAAGACAGGCCCTAACATTGTGTAAGAAGGTTCTATGTAGGTTTGAATAAGGGCACCTAGGTGCACCCCAATACGCTGTCCTATACACAACAAGAAGAGGGACTTTGCTGCCCCTCACAGTTATGAAGGAGGTTAAACGCAGGTCCTATCTATGGGCCTTATTCCACTCATATGCTGGAAAGAACACAACCCTAACGCTACCCTATCATACTGTTCTAAGCCACAGTTTAAAGAGGGTTTTATGTGCCCTAACCGCTGTGAATAAAAGCCCTAGCCACAGTCCTATTGGGAGGACTATAGCCGCTGTCCTAGAAGAATCATGGTTGCAGATCAAAGGCCTAACTGTTATGGTGATGACCCTAACCTTAACGTAGTCATCTAAAAGGGCCCAACACAGTCATGAAGGAGGACAACCCTAACACAGAGTAAGGACCCTTCACGCTGTCCTATAGGAGTCCTCTATACCTAGCAAGGAGAAGCATATATATGCTGTCAATGGATGCTCCAAAAGGACGCAGTCCTAATGTGAGTATATGCCTCAATCAAGGATGTATATAGTCTCAACAAAGGAAGCTTATCAGCCGTAGTAAAGACTGATGTTCTAAGGCATGACTTAGGCATGTTTGGGAGCAGCTATCTCTATATTAAGGACTGAGGCCAAAGCTGTTTACATGGACTTGTTGAAGGAGTCTGCAACTATAGCCTAGCTGTTCTGCTAGGCTGTATAGCAGCAGCACGATGCATTGCAACAACTTGTTGATGATGGGTGCAACATGATGATGAGGTACTGTTCAGTGATGGGAGCATCATAGTGATGAGAGCAGCTCAGTGATTGGGTGCAACACAGTGTCAGGTGCAACATGATGATGAGGTATAGTACAGTGATGGGTGCAACATGGTGATGGAGTCACCTTGGAGGATCAGTTGAAGCAGTATGGCTTCACCTGAGTTCAGATTAGCTACCTCATTATGTTATCTTCATGGTGAAGATCTCTGCTCTTATCTTGTCAAGTCAAAGTGTTGACTTCTGATGTATATGTACTATCTCTCTCTCTGCTGAACTATTGCAGAACATAAGAAGAATTGATCAAAGGTTTCCCCACATTAGGGTTTGTTCCTGGCTAGCGCCACATCTTGCGTCCTCTTGTCTTGGCTTGTTTTCTGCGATTTATGCTTATGTTCTATCTGCATTTTACTATCATGCTAAATGTGATTGCTAATCTAGAATTGATATTGAGCTAATATGGAAAATTGAAGTAAATTTGCTCTTAACATATAACATATTTAGAATTAACACTATTCTACTAAGGAAGTAAAAGAACCTGAGACAAAGAAGCATAAGAAGGAAGAAGCTAAAAGATGACTAAGGTGATCTTCTTCATTGATAGGTTTCTTTCACTTGTAAGTTATATGTAGAAAGCAATGTAAAGCAGATAGGATGCATTAGAAGGAAGCATCGTGATAAAAGCATTAGAAGTAAGAGCTCATGACATGGGAAGAAAGTATGTTTGGTCCAAATCCTACTAACTAGGAAGCTCTTAGGAAACCTCATGAGTATTTATAAGAAGCAAAAAGATCATCATCGACTGGGATCATCATAGAAGAAAACATCTGCCGGATGAGGACATAAAATATCCACAAGTTTCTCTAATAGAATTCTCATCAAAGGACTCATTGATAGAGAAAGGAACCAAAAGTTTTTCATTAAGGAATTCCAACTTGTGGGATTCAAGGAATAATATGATGACACAACAAGGAAAGCAAGTCTGAAGGATAAAGTCTCTTTGGATGAAACTACTAAAGGAAGTCTGGATGATCGAAGAAAAATGAGGTATGCTCACATGGATTATGATGGTCATATGGCTATAATATGATCTAGAGAAGAAAGGATCTCCTCCTCCTAAGTATTGCAGAAAGGCATAAGTCACACTAGATAAAATCAACATAATATTTGCAACATAAGGAAGCTGACTACAATCAAGATTGGAGTTTCTGGGAATGAAGTGTGTGAAAAGAAAGGAAGAGATCGTGATAATATACATCGATGATAAAAGGCATTCAAAGTCCAAGAAGATTTGACTAGAATATCTCTTGGAAGAAGTTGGAAAAGATAGAGACCCTTGACATTGAATATCTGTGGAAGATGTGTCAATCTGTAATGCAGGATGCCAATACTTACAGGAAGATGTCATGGTGAAAGATCATCACAAAGGTAATTCTAATTTGAAGTGTACATTGATTATTTTTGAACTAACATTTGGTTGGGCTTATGTAGAACTTTAAAAGGGAAGATCTGTGAATGACTTCCAAGTTGACCATATGGAAGGATGTAATGTTCATCCATAAATATGGCATGAAAGCAGAATGACATGAAGCAAAGGCAGATGGAAAATTTGATGGATCACTTTCTGATGAGTTAGGGACATGACTAACTCATGGACAAAAGTGATGGATGATTTGTGCCCTATATACAAAAGTTCCCAAAAGTTGAAGACTCCTTAATAGAAATTCATGACATCGAAGAAAGGAGCTCTTCATGCGGCTAAGTGTTCTAGAGACACTATAGTTCCTTGGTTAAGAGGGAGCCTAAGAAGAAGTTTTCTACTTGGAGGAAACTCAGAAATTTCTAAGCCGAAAGCTTAGGTACATTCCTCTGTGATAGGAATGGGTATATCAAAGGAATAAAACCTCCTGGTACAAGGAGGAGCATTAGACATGTTGTTCTGTGCTTCACTTGAGAAGACAGAATGGAGGATTGTGTGATCATTTGGCATCCGATGCTCTGGTGGGATGAGTTAGGGAATCCCATGGAAGAGTAGTCGCGGGGGACTGATATTCTTTTGGGGACTAGCGGGTCCAAGGAAAGAATAGTCCTCATGGAGCATATCATGAGAGAACCTAGGTGGGGTATGTTCTGAGAGAGACAATGATGAGGATGTCTATAAATCATTTGTTTCACTAGCATTTTTCTCTATGGAGAGATAGAGCTGTTAGTCAAGGCCTTGCTGTATAAATGTTGGTTGGTATGATGCTATACAAATGAGTTACAAATCCAAATTCTTCTTATGAGAGATTCTTTAGATTGAGAAAGTCCAAGGTACCATTATGAATACCTCCCTAGTTAAGAGGGAGTGTTGAAAAAGTGTAACTAGGTTCGGTCTTCATAATGACTTGTAATTATGAATTTATGTAAAGAGATATAAATAAGAAAAATGAAATTATTATATTGACTTGCTTCTGGGTTTCATGAGTAAGGAATTTTGTTTTTGAGTCAAGACTCCCATTGAGAGTCTTTAGGTTTTATTCATCTAGTCAAAAAAGAGTCATTGTCATGTAAATTAAGTCATGTTACACTTGGCAAAAGGTCAATATTGTCTATATAAAGTATCCTCCAAGAACTTGTCACCAAACCCCTTCAAGTCGACCTACAAACTTTGAGGAAGATGCAAGATGAAGTCGGCCTAAACTCCAACTATCAAGTTGGCCTAAAGGGCAACAAAGAAGGGTATATATAGCCCTACTCGTCCTCATTTGGAGACACACAATTCCTACAAGCATTCACTAGAAAAAGTGCGAACAAGAAGGCAAAAGAAAGAGGGCTAGAAGGAGGACGAAGAAGGAGCAACAAAAGGGAAGGACGAAGATTCTTCTGGGTCATCATCTATTGCGTACAGAGAAGATTCTTCTGGGAAGTGTGAAGTCTGGGCAGCAAAATCTTCTGGGAAGTGCGAAGTCTGGGCAACAGAATCTTTTGGGCAGTGCGAAGTCTGGGCAACAGATTCTTCTGGGAAGTACAAAGTTTGAGTAGTAGATTCTTTTGGGGCAGCAAGAGAGAAACTCTCCTAAGTGATCAAAGTAAAGGCCAAGGTTCTCTCTAGAAGAACTAGAGACCGAGATTCTCTAGGAAAGTTGTGGAGGTGTAGTACATTGAGATAGAGACCGAGTTTCTCTAGGAGGAAAGACAAAGAAGGGAGAAGCAGATCAAGGTGGGTGACAAGTGTCTTGGAAGGATACTATAGTCAAGGGTTCAGTGTCATGGTCTTGGTACTTATCAATTGAAGATCTAGAAGAAGAATTTTATCAGGTTTTCCTCTTAAGAGGTGAGAGGTTTTGGCCTTGGCTGGAGAAGCCTATATTTTGTGTCACTTGTATTTATTTTGATAATTGTCTTGATGAAAAGAACGCTCTAATAAGCTAACAAAGTGAAAGGTCATAAGTAAACGAAGAACAAGCATATCACAAGCACTTATCAAGCAGAGAAATTGTTAACATTGAATGCCCTAGATTTCTCAATGTTGATTTGGGGTAGCATCGTATGTGCTCTAAGCCTCAAATTTTGCAGGGAGGCTTGGGCACAAGTATTCCAAAGAACCCAGAAAGCGTTTTGGGAAATTCCACCCAAAAGTGATTTTATTAAAATAATTAATATTTTTAATCGGGTTCCTAAGTTTAAACTTAGGGAAATTAAAATATTAATGGGTATTAATCTAATCATGGGTGAAACTTCTAGAAAAGGACAGGGATCAAGCCAAAACAATCTGAGCCTTTGATTAAGATTTAATTTAGGCTGTTGGTTGTCCAATAGGAAGATATAAGAAGGGGCTTGAGGGTCATTTGGAAGACACACTAAGAGATCAAGGAAATCGATTTTCTGAAGTGAGAAGTTCTTTGGAGGAAAATTGATTGAGGAGATTTCTTGCAGCAGAGGGGTAGTGAGAATCTGGAAGAAGGAATTTCCGAAGAGTACAAGGCAGAGAGAGAACAAAAAGACGTCCAGAGGAAGGTTGATGCTGGTCCACGCAGAGGCAACGCAATCCTTGAGTGGAAGTCGAGTTTCTTGCTAAGGGAAGTCGAATTTCAGTTGCTGGAAGCCGGGGTGTGAGTCCGGGAGGCAGAAGGTCGATTTTCTCAGCTAGCAGAGGAGCAACGTAATACCTAGGAGGGGTGACAAAAAACTGCTGGGAGTGACGCAGTTCTGCGTAGAGACCATGCAGAGAGTGACACAGAGCCTCCAGTTCAGTAGGATCAGTCACTGATTCCCCCAGTGATAGGGTGAGATCATTTCACCAGTCTTTTGTTCAGTATTCTCTCTGTATCAGATTGCTAGTTAAGCATCCTAGAATTGTACTAAGATTTTCTCTTGCATAATATTAAAACCCTTAGAGCTGCTGCACTGGTTTTCCCGCATTGGGTTTTTCCGGGGACTATTGTCCAAAAATAAAGGTGTCCTATGTGTTTCTAATTTCCTTGCTCAGTTTCTATGTTTCAGAACCATATTTAATTTGGTGTAGGTTGCTTCAATAATTTACTTCAATGTTTCAAGAAGAAATCTAAAATAAGCTTGTAATGTGATTTACAATCTAGGTGAAGTAGATTCAACTGGTTGTAGTAGGGTTCCGAAGATTGCTAGATCTAGGAATTTTCACACTCAACACCAAGTGGACTAGGACTTGAGATAGAGGTGTAAAACGTCTATATAATGTCCCCTCACGCATCCCAATTACCCTAGCATTATCAATATTAGAGCCCTTACCCCAAACTAAAACCTTTCCATCAACAAAAGCTATTCTATCGCCCTTATCCTCTAGACAAGAAATAGAAAGTAAGTTTTTCTTCATACCTGGTGTTATCCCCCACAATGTCCTAGGATGATGAGGAAATCGACGGAGGTAACCACAGACCAAGCTTTCAGTTTGGTAGCTAGCCCTACCAAACCAGAGAGGGCTCTCTCTATGGAATCACAGCCAAGAGATGACTGGATGATAAAGGATTTTAGGCTAGATAGCTAAGCTCAGGTAGGTTTTGGAAAATTTAGGGTTTTGTTGCTGGATAAGGGAGAAAAACCAGGTAGCTAGGTTAGAGGGAGCTAGGTCTAGGCTTTGAGAATTAGATTTGTAGAGATGTAATGGGGCAAGGTAGGCACACACTTTAGCACTTTAGGGTTGTCGTTGTGTATATGGGAGATAGGTAGGGTTTCTAAACGAGCATGAATCTCATGAATTCATTTATATCAGAAGAAAAATGAACAATAATGTGAAAGCTTCTCCAAAACAGAGCATTACATGAATGAATTCTATTTATTATCTTAGGAAACAAGCACATGAAACATGGAAATGGAAATGAAAGATACAATACATTCAAACTTATGATCATAGAAGAAAAAACACTGCTAAAACACATACCATAGGAATCCCACTACAATAGCTGCAAACTCTATCTTTTGATTTCCAAAAATGTCAAATACAAGCTACAATGGTTCTCTCCTCAAATGTCCAACCTCTGGAAAATGATTCCCTTCCATCTTATATAGGAAAATACAACATATGACATCTCATCAGGTCGAAAATTCTATTCAAGGCTCATCATAACTGGCTTTGATGAGTCCTCACCTAAAACTAGGATAGTTGAGACAGTTTCCACAATTTAGGCTAAAGTTTAGGAGAGCATATCTCCTCATTAATTACAATTTTCCTCATAAAGTGAGGCAAAAACCAACTAAGAAACCTAAAGTAACATTAATAAATCATAATATCTCAAATTTTCCATCATTCAGTACTCAAGAAGTTACCAGACTAGATGGGTCGCGCCAGAACCAAAAGGGTCGCGCCAGTCAGCAAAAAGGTTGCACCAGCATGCACCAAAACAAGAAATTTTGTAGAAGGGTCATGCTTGTTTGAAGCCATTTTTAGGTATCTTCCCGAAGTCAAAATTGAAATCTGAAAGAACAATAAACTAGCTTTTTCTGTCTAGTTTCCAGAACATCTTGAATTTTGGAAAATGACCCATGGGAAGGCCTCCAAAAACTCATTCTTCCAACCTTACTCAGAAGCATTGCGCCAGTCCAGATTTAGTGGCAGAGACATGAAAAAGGTGAGTTTTTTTGAGTTTCTGATAAAAATGGGAATTTTTCATGCAAAACTAGGATTATAATTGGCATGAACTCATCGTAATGCATCCATCCATGTAGAAAAGACTTCATTTGCGTGTCTAGGGAAAAAGGGTTGTGCCTCTGCGTGGTGCTTCTGTGTGCCTTTTACTGCAAAATTTCAAAAAAAATTCCAAATTGCTCCAAAACTTTCAAAAATTTGTTCCTTGGCTGTTATGGATGATAGGCTAAACATTCTTGGATGTTTTAGTCACCAATTTTATCCTTTTACCCCTTTTCCTTGATTCCCTTTGCTTGTCTTGGACCTCTTTCAGTTTTTCTTTCAATTTCTTGATTCTGATTTGTGCAATCTGATTCCTTGTTTGATAGTGATGGGCCATGTGCCTCAACATCTGATTGTCCCTGTTAGCTCTGTCAAGAAGCTTCTCCAGATGGCCATTGACTTTGCTTAGCCAATATTCCTTGTCTTCATTGATCTCCATAGCTATTCTGTCTTCAAGACTCAAATCCTCATTTAGTAGGTTTTGGTCTTTTTCCTTCTATAATTTTCCTTTGAGACCCTTTGTCCAAGGCCTCTTCCTTCCAAGCTGCTTCTCTTGTTCATCCTGCTCATCATGCCCCAGCACTGCTCTACCTTTGGATTCTTGTATACTGGTTTTAAACAAATCTTTTTCTAAAAGTAGTTTCTTTGCCTTTAGTTGCTCATTTTCTTGCTCAAGGAAGGAAATGATGAATTTGGCTCTTGCCACATTGTCCAGAAGCTCCATGATCTGAGAATCCTTCTCTCTGATAACTAGTTTCAGGGTTTGATGATCATCTTGGGACTCCAAGTCCACTATGTGTATGTCCTGATGGATAGTCTCCTCATCTTGCAAATGTGATCCCTGTTTTGCTTGGCCCCTTCCACAATCTATGGAGCAAACACAAGCCTGTTCCCTCTTTGATATGTCTTGGTTACCTTAGGTCTAGGTGCCTTTGAAACTTCTGCCTGTTTTCTTGTTGAACCATGCTTCATCGACCGTGTGGACCTTGACCTTGATGGTGTTGTTTTGCTAGGAGAAACAGTGGGGCTAATGACAGGAGCAATTTTTAATTTATCCAAAAAGGTTTCCCAAGTGATTTGCTTGACTAAAAGCTGATGCATAACCACAATCTTGATCAGGCTATGGTGAAACAAATTGGTGATATGAGGCTACCCCCTAGTGTGAATTTTTTCAGTCATCTTCACCACACTCTTAGACAGAAAGTTGCACAAATTAAGTGTTCTTGTAGAGGTGAAGTGCATAAGTAACCTAACATGATACCTATATAATCTGGAGAATCTGCCTTCACATGTAAAATACTTCATAATAAGCTTCATTAGAGGGGCATACTTGTTAAGCAGATGTCTAAAAGGAAAAACATGTTCAGAAGTCTCTCTGACATTAGGTTTTAGGAACATCTTATAATCATCAAGGGACAATTCCATGCCTTTGAACCAAGTGTCACCATGATTTGGAATACCTGTGGCTGAAGAAATAATACTTGCTGAGACACTGAACTCAATACCTGTTATGACAACTTTATCTATGTTGAAATTTGGGCAAAGATGCTTGTCAAAGGGACATGAGAACCAAACTCTACGACCTGCTCACAAAACTTCATACAACCAACATTTCTGAAACATTTTTGGGCAAATGGGGAAGCATTGATTTCTCTCAGGTTGGATGGCTCAAACCTTGAATGATGTCCTCCCTTGTGCACTTTCTTTTCACTCTCTGGTTCACTCTCCATTAAATTTGTTGAATGGTAAAACACTAGCCAGATGATGTTGATAAAACTGAAGTGGGAGTTTTCTCAAAGGTGAAAATGTAGTGGAAGGCTAGGGTTTGATGAAATCAATGGCAAATAAGTGGTGGAATGATAGGAGATTTTAAATTTAGGGTTTTATGAATGATAGATGACAACAATAAGTCAATAGATGCTAGGTTTCATTCACCATGAATTCGCTGGAGAGAACCTTGAGAAACAATCAATTTACATTGAGAAAAATCTTTGAAATGATGGTGTAGATGGTTACTTATTGTTTGCAGAAGCTTTAAGAGTCCTTGAATGATCTTTGGAAGTTTGAAGAAATCGAAAATCCCCTTAAAAACAAGAAGAAATCCCTATAATGTGAATTGCCCAAAGAGTAGTGCTGTGGGTCACTCTTGCACAGAAAGGTCACGCTCAGTGTTGCACGAAGCGCCCCCCCCGGTTCGAAGCTCCGAAGCGCGTCCCGTACGGAAGCGCCTAGGAAGCTTCATCGGAAGCGGCGCTTCGGCTTTTTAAGCCGCTTCCTGGAATTTCCGAAGCGCCGGCCGGAAGCGCCGCTTCCATGCCTCCGAAGCGCGCTTCGTACGGCGCTTCGGGCCCCAGAAGCGCGACGCTTCGGAGCAGGAAGCGGCCGCTTCGCGCACGCTTCCGTACGCTTCGGCCAAAAAGGGCGTGCGCAAGGGAAAAAAACACTCTTTTTTTTTTTTTTTTTTTTAAGTTGTGTTAACTCAACATTAAGGGGGTGGGTTAGGGTGAGGTTAAAGTGAGGTTAAGGTGAGGAATGAAAAGAATAAAGCCCCCATTCATTCCTCATTTTCTCACTTTGAGTTTATGAGAGTTGGAGAAGAGAAGAGAGGAGAGGAGAAGAGAAGAGAGGAAAGGAGAGGAGAAGAGAGGAGAGCTTGGAGGAGTGAAGAAGGAGGAGCTAGGAGAAGGAGGAGGAGCTTGGAGCAAGAGCTTGGAGGACTTCATCTACAAGAGCTAAAGAGGTAAGTTCAAACCCCAAACTCCCTTGTTTTTTTGACAATTTTTTTGTATTTTTCTCCTCCCTCTCCTACTCTTTCCCATTGTTTCTACTTGCTCCTTTATTTACAGGTTGTCCACCACCTATATCCATATTCCAAGATGGTGTTCTTTTGGCTTCTATGTATCATTCCACTCTTGGTTTTAATGATGGCAAAGGTGAATAGGAATAGAAGGGAAGAAACAGAAGAGGACAGTGGTGATGGTCCTAATAGGAGTGACCCAATGTATGATGAGGAGGAAGGGTTTGAAGAGGAAGGGGATGAACCTGAAGGGGACACTGAAACACAAGATGGGAAAGCTACATCAACACCCTTGTGGAACTATGTGACCAAACTTGATGGGGGAAAGGGTGGTGGATCTTACAAATTTGTGTGCCCTCATGGTTGTCATGGAGGAAAACCATATTATGGTTCATATACCCGTCTGAGGAGGCATCTTTGTGGGGTGCTGGACAGTGATGAAAAAAAGGGTCTTGTGGGGGTACAAATTTGCCCAAACATTTCAACTGAAGAAAGAAGAAAATACATCCAAATAGAGATGGCTGCACAACAAAAAAACAAGAAACAAAAAACTCATTCTGAATCAAGTGCAACCTCTAAATTTGGTAGTTGCTCATCTCCTCATGGTACTATTGCAAGCTCTGGAGGTAGAAGAACAATAGGGGATTTCCTTAATGTTGCTGGGAGGGATGATGTGGATGGAAAGATAGTCCGTTTTCTTTGTGCTTGCGGTGTACCATTCAATGTGCTTCGCTCTCCCTATTGGCATGAAATGGTAAAGGCCATCAATGAAGCCCCAAAAGGATACAAGGCCCCCAACTATGAGAAAGCTAGAACAGTGTTATTAGAAAGAGAAAAAGCTAAGGTTCAAAGAGCTTTGACACGTTTTACAAATGAGTGGGTAGATTCTGGGGTATCCATTGTATCAGATGGGTGGACAAATATTAGAAACCAACATTTGATAAATGTTCTTGGTGTTTCTTCTAGTGGTGCAGTATTTATTGCATGTCATGACTCCTCCTCCATCACTGCATCTGCACAAAACATTGCAGATCTCCTATTGAAATCAATCAAAGATGTTGGTCCGAATAATGTGGTTCAAGTGATCACAGATAATGCAGTAAATTGTAAGGCAGCAGGAAAAATTATTGAGCGTACTCATCCACACATGTTTTGGTCTGGGTGCCTGGTTCACACATTGAACCTTTTGATGCATGATATTGTGAAACACAAAGAATGTGGGTGGATTGCTGAGGTTTACAGGAGAGGGAAGCAGCTCATTAAATTCATCACAGGGCATACAAGGGTAAACTACTTCTATGGCACTTACTCCAAGTTGCAATTGCTTAAAATTGCAAAGACAAGATTTGCTAGTTATTACCTCACCTTTAGGCGGCTAGTGAAGGTGAGACAAGCTTTAACTAATCTGGTGTGTGCTGAAACATGGGATGAAATTAACACTGACATAGATGGTGCTAATGCAGTCAAGGACACTGTTCTTGACAGTTACTTTTGGGGACAGGTGAAATATGTTTTGCAATTCACCAAACCAATTTATTACATGATCAAGTTTGCAGATTTAGATCGACCAGTAATTGGGGAGGTGTATGAGCAAATGGATAGCATGTTGGGGCAGATTAAAGACATTGTTGAGCCTAGAGATACCACCTTGTACAATTATATTCGTGTAGAGGTGGAAAACCGACGGGAAATGCTAAATGTTCCATTGCATGCATTAGCATATGTTTTGACACCTAAATACTATCATCCATCATGGCTTTCAACACCAGCACCTGGGGGGGGAAGCAAGAGAAAACCACACCAAGATCAAGAGGTTCACAAAAAATATATGGCTGCATTGAGTAAATTAATCCCTGATGAGGAGGAGGCTGCATTGGTACGGAAACAGGTGAGCAACTATACGCTCAACACTGGTCCATTTGGGAGCATGCATGCAATTAAAGATCGAGAGACTTTTTCTGCTCTTGAGTGGTGGAACATGCATGGAGGGGGTACTCCACTTCTACAGAGTTTGGCATTGCGGGTGCTATCACAGGTGGTAAACACTTCTTCTGCAGAGAGGTGTTGGAGCTCTTATTCTTTCATCCACAGTGTTAAAAGGAACAGGTTGAATTTAGACTGGGCAGAGAGCTTGGTTTATGTTCATTACAACTTGCGATTGTTGTCCCATTACTGTGAAGATGCAAAGTCTAATAAAGACTTGTTGATTTGGGACAAGAATCCAGAGGAACCCAATTTGGAGGATGGAGTGTTGCAATTAGAGCAATTAGAGGATGCTCTTATCCAGGTATGTCCATTGTGGTATGAATTTTCCAATTTTCCCTTATAAAGCATTTCTCTAATTCATGTTTTTAATTTTTTTGTTAACTAGTGTTTTTTTTTTTTTGCATGAATTTTTTGAGCGATTCTAGGATGATGATGACCGTGTTGATATGCCACCACCCCCACCCCCATCTGGTCCCTTGGTTCCTAGGTTCCATGGTTCAACACCAACAGCAGGGGGTTCTTCTTCATCAGTTTCAGTGCCACGACTTCCACAGGCACCATCTTCTTCATTGCCACCACGTGGAGGCCCGCCACCACGTTCTATTCGTGGTGGAAGGAGGAGAGATTAGTAGATATATTCACAATCTACTACTTTTTGTCATAGATTACTCATTAGACTTGTAGACTTGTGAATTTGAATTTTGAACCTTTTTGGCTTGGCGGTGACCAAGTGACATATTTTGTAAACATTATTATTTGAATTTTGGACATGACAAATGTTGACAGTTGCTCACTTGCTAGATAAATCATAATATGCTCTATGTTTTATGTTTTATAATATGCTTAAATGTTTTATGTTTTATAATATGCTTAAAAATTTGATGTATGTTTGTAATAGCTAGAATATAGATGATTGTTGTACATACTAGTAACTACAATGGAATCATGGATGCCATATCTATCTTGATTTATGCAAAAATATGCATGTTTTCATGTCTTCTACAATTAATTTGGTATTTGGGATGTTTGTTTTGAGTATAAATGCAAAAAAATATAAAATATATATATATATATATATATATATATATATATATATAGCAGACGCTTCCGCGGACGCTTCGCTTCCTAGATTTTTGGAAAATGACGCTTCGGCGTCCCCGCTTCCAAAAAACGCTTTCGCTTCGCTCCTGCTTCGTGCAACATTGGTCACGCTCTTCCACAGAAGGGTCACATTCCACTCAGAAGGGTCACATTTCTTTCAAAAGGGTCGCATTCTTCCATAGAAAGGTCGCACTTCATTTAAAAGGGTCGCATATTTTTCAAAAGGGTCGCATTCTTCCATAGAAAGGTCGCACTTCATTCAAAAGGGTCGCATTCTTCCACAAAAAGGTCGTGCTTCATTCAAAAGGGTCGCATTTCTCAAAGAATACAGCAAAACCCTCAATTTTCACAAAGTTTTCTTCCTGCACGATGATAACTGAGAGATGCTTGGAATTTTGAAAGTGCAAATGAGTGAAAAACAACTCATCTTACCCTTTTAAACTTAAATTTGGACCCTTGACACTTTATGACCTTTGATATTGAGACATTGAATCTTTTTAGAACTTTGAATTGCAACCTTTAGAAATTGGAACTTTGAAGTAGTTATTACATATGAAAACATAAAATTATACCTGACATCAAATTTATTAAAGAGACTTTCTTATTACTCATCCTTTGCCAGATTTTATGCATGAAATGAGAGTTTTAGTGACTTTGAAACTCTAATGACCTAATGGAGACATTGAGCTGAATGAAGACCATGGTGAGATGACTGAAGTGATGATGATGATTTGTTCAATAATGGCACATCCAACTGAGTGATGGTAGTGTTCGGACATGCAACTCTTGAAGGAGTGGAAATAAACCTGAACACACTAACCAATGACCAAAGTTTTTGAATGGAAGACCTAGTGAATTGACAAAAACTTGACCTTAAATCCTAATGGACATTCTGAAAGAGAACATTTGATCACTGGTGGAAGGGAAAACTGACTGACACTAACACCTGGAACATATAGAATATTGTTGAGGTGAATACTTCCACCAGACTCAAGCTCCAACGAAGTAGATCCAATCCGTTTCACTGGATAGCTCTTTCCGTCTCCAAGTTCGATTGAGTGAGAGGAGGTTCCTTTTGACAAGGTTTGAAGTTGACTGCATTCTCCCGTCATGTGTCTGGAAGCACCATTGTCAATAACCCATACATTCTCATCCTTGAAAGTGTTGGATAAAGCCGAGAACAAAAGAAAATCTATTACTTCCTTTGCTAGCTTGGAGATGATCTTCAATATGTAATCCTTGATAGATGTAGCAAGATTTTCGAGAAACTTGAAACCCTTCCTTATAACCCTTGCCATAGAGCCAACTAAGTTGTTTTTTCAATCTCCTTCTTGCACCTTAGCTCTAACCCCATGTTGGAAAATCATGATACTTATGTATTATAGATGATTTTCGTTAACTCGATAATTACTTGTGATTTGGGTTGGCCTTTTATTAGTTCTTGTTCATCAAGCAATGACCAAAACAATGAAGATCACAATATGACGAAGTACACAAGATATAGGCTCCAAGCTAGGGCAAAACCCCTCCAAGGGGAAAACCTAGAAAGAATGCTTCTCTTCTTATAGAATCTTCTTACAATGAGACTTCCAAGACCCAAAGACCAAAGCCCAAGATCCTCCCCAGCACCAAGTCAACCCCCCAACAAAGTATTCTTCAAGGAAGCTTCCAAACTTTGACCTACTACAACTTCCTCCCAGATTTTCAGCCCTGCAACTGCACATCAAAATTTAGGCCCTTCAATTTCAGCCTCCTACAACTGGCAACAACAAAACCCTAACTTCACATGCGTGGAGAGAGATAGATGATCCCAAGACACTTCAGCTTCTTTTCTTTGTCCTTTCCAACTCTTTTTCTCATGCGTTATTGCAGATTGAACTTGTGTGAGATGTGTGTCTCAAATGAGGTCTATCTCCTTGTATTGATAGCCTTCTTGAGGGGTCGAATAACCCTCCCATAGGATGACTTGTCCTTGACTGGGGCCAACTTGGTTGTGGAGGAATAAATGGATTTTTCTTGAGAAAAATAAATATTTTCCTTTGTTACAATGAGTCCAAATGGGACTATAATACATGACATAAATTCTTCTTTGTCCTGGAAAGACCTAGAAGCATGAAGAACATGCTTTTGACCTAGAATTGAGCATGAAACCCATGCTTTACATAAAATATAATTTTTTCTTTTCTTTGTTTTTGTTGAAATTTGGTACCGGAGGACAGGTGGTTCCCTTAGGCTTTGATCTTTGGCCTAGGGAAAAGTGTCCAAAAGAATTTAAATTTTCTCCTAAAGTAACTTTATAATTTTTATAAAGTTAAATCTAATTTAAAAGTGACTTTAAGTGATAAAGTTACTAAGTCTAATTTTAAAGTGACTTTTATAAAGTCAATGAAAAATTAGAAAAGAAAAGTGACTTTGGAAATAAATGACTAAGTGGGTCTTTATTAAAGTGGGGTGAATTAAAAAATAGAAAGTGAGATTTAAATGAGCATTTAATCTCAGCCATTGATCTAAATCTATTTTAGCCATTGGATTTAGGGATCACCCAAAAGTCACTTGGATCACCCAAAAGTCACTTGGGGTTAGATTAAAGGAGGAAAATGAGGAAAAGGTCATTCATTCTTTCATGAACAGATTGAGAGAAGGAGAGCAAGAGAGCAAGGGAGATTTCTGAACAGTGAGCTATGGAGTTTCAGCAGCGGAGTTTCAACAGAGCGGAGTTTCAGCAGCGGAGTTTCAGCAGAGTAGAGTTTCAGCAAGTCTGTACACAGTTTGGAGTTTCAGCAGGGCGGAGTTTCAGCAAGGCTGAGATAAGTTGTAAAAGTTTGCTCGCTGATTTTTGCTGAATATTTCTCTTACTGTAAAAAGGCATTTTCTAGAAATAAAGAAAAGCTCTCAAACTGGTTTTCCCAAGAGTTGTAGGGGGTTTTTCCAGAGTCACATTGACAAAAAATCTCAGTGTTTAAATGTGTTTTAATGGCTGTTTATTACTGCTGATTTTTATTTCTGCAATTTCCAGCATTCTGTAAAATTTCCAGAATTTGTGTTTTCAGCAAATTTATTTTTTCCAGCTTGTTAAATGTATGGTTATGGGAAAGGGCATTTAACTATATGGGAGAAATAAGGAGAAACTGAAAACCGGGGTGGGAAATGAGAAATTTCTACATGGTATCAGAGCTTGAGTGCTGAAGGACAGTTTGGGACAGCAAAAGGAAAAATTACAGCTGCTGATTTTTCACTCAGAAAATTCCAGCAAGCTGATTTTTTTCATAAACAACAGTTTTATCTTTACTACAGCAGTGCTATTTTTCAGTTTTAGGACAGCAGGATGTCATTGGGATTGAGGGTGGAGGATAGGCTGGATGGGCATACAAATTATAGCGTTTGGAAGGAGAGAATGCATAGTATCTTTGAGGAGGCAGAAGTCTGGGATATCATGGTGCATACCACACAGAACCCTGTTGTTGTGCCTACTGATGCTACTCAGTTGATAGCTTATAATAAAAAGAACAACAAGGGTAAGAGGCTGATTCTAGACGGAATCAAAGACCATTGCATTCCTCATGTGAGAGGAAAGAGCAATGCCCATGAGATGTGGACAACATTGTCCAATCTTTACCAGAGTACCAATGAGAACCGGAAGATGGTCCTGAAGGAGAAGTTGAAGAACATTAAGATGGGTAATGATAGTGCAGCTGGATATCTCACAAAGATTACTAATGTGAGAGATGAGTTGGCAGCGATTGGAGAGGCCATTCCACCCACTGAGTTGGTGCGGATTGCAGTGAATGGCCTCCCCCGTTCATGGTTGAACTTTGCTAATGGGGTTTGTGCACGTGAGACCCTTCCCACATGGGAGAGGTTTTGGGATGATTGCATTCAGACGGAGATCAGGAAAGGTCAGCTTGGGGCAGCCAAGCCAGTTGAGCAGGATGAGGATGTAGCACTGGTGGCAGGAGGCAAGAAAGGCAAAGGTAAAAGTAAACAAGGGAACACACAGAAGGACTATTCCAAGGTGAAGTGTTGGAATTGTCAAAAGATGGGACACTATGCAGTTGTGTATCCAGAGAAGAAGAAGAAGGGGAAGAACCAGGACGTGGCAGCTTCAGCAGAGATTGAGGACTTTGCAGGTCGTTTTGACTGGGAGTTTGCGTTCACTACGTGTGAGTCCTCTAGTGCAGGATCACCTGCCACACAGGTTCAGAGGGAGCACGCTTTTCCCTCGATTAGCGGAGCATCTTCAGGTATCTGGTATGTGGACAGTGGGGCTTCACGTCACATGACAGGAGTCCGTGAGTACTTCTCAGAGCTTTCAGAGAGTGGCACTGATATACAGGTAGTACTTGGTGATGACAGAGTTGTTAGAGCAGTCGGGGTGGGGACACTGACATTTCAGAGGGAGTCCAAACCTCCCTTGAAAGTGTCAGATGTTCTTTATGTGCCAGGGGTGAGGAAAAACCTCATATCCGTCTCAGCTTTGGAGGACAAAGGATATGAGGTACTGTTCAGGGGAGGACAGGTGTTGATGTATCCCAGGGGCACTCCAACTGATTCAGCTAGAGTGATAGGTGTATGCCATGCAAAAGTGTACAAGTTTGCATTCCAACCCCTTTTGGCATTGAGCAGTAGTACCGACAGCAGAGCTAGCAGTTCTGAGCTGTGTGAGATTTGGCACTGCAGGATGGGACATATGTATCATGGAGCCTTGAGGACATTGCGGGAGATCACTACAGGTGTGCCAGATTTCAGTACTGATCACTTTGATACTTGCAGAGGTTGTGCGATGGTCAAGTTTGCCAAATCCCCTTTTCCCAGCAGTGACAGCAGAGAGACTGGGATACTTGATTTGATTCATTCCGATGTGAGCGGTCGGATGTCTCATGTTTCCTTGAGTGGATATGAGTACTATGTTTTATTCATTGATGATCACTCCAGGAGGACCTGGATTTATTTTTTGAAGACCAAGAGTGAGGTCTTCAAGCGGTTTCAGGAGTTCAGAGCTCTTGTGGAGACACAGACAGGTCGAAAGATCAAGTCCCTGAGGTCGGACAATGGAGGAGAGTACACCCTTGGAGAGTTTGTTGACTATTGTACGGAGGCAGGCATTAGGAGGGAGTTCACTGTTCCTTACAACCCCCAACAGAACGGGGTTGCAGAGAGGAAGAACAGATCCATCATAGGGGCTGCCAAAGCCATGTTACATGATCAGGGGTTGGCATTGTTCTTGTGGGCAGAGGCCTGCAACACAGCTGTTTACTTACAGAACAGGAGTCCGCATCGTGCCTTGGGGCACATGACTCCGGAGGAGGCTTTCTCTAGGAAGAAGCCTGATATTGGTCATCTTCATATCTTTGGATGCATTACATACTCCTATATACCCAAGGAGAAGAGGACCAAACTAGAGCCCATCGCAGAGAAGGGTATCTTTGTAGGCTACAGTGAGACCTCAAAGGCCTTTCGGATTTACATTCCTGCACAGAGGAGAGTTGTTGTCAGACGGGATGTGAAGTTCGAGGAGGACAGGGCCTTTAGGAGGTCACGGGAGTTAGAGTATCTGGATCGGCAAGACCCTCAGCAGCAGTTGAGTCAGTCGCAGGGATCCAGTGGGCAAGGATCAGGAGGATCCGGAGGTACATCTATGAGGATGTCAGGTCCGTCAGTGAGCAGTGGCTCGCCGAGCTAGAGGGGTGGTGCTCCGGGCAGCATGCAGAGCAGTTCACAGAGCAGTTCACTAGGGAGTCCACTGATGGACAGTTCACACGGTACCTCAGCTTCTACAGGTTCAGGTGTAGGCAGGAGGACAACAGACAGACAGTCAGGAGTTCAGGCTATTGATGATGACGAGGAGGAGGAGTTTCATTCTCCGGTGGGAGAAGTGCGCTTAGGGAAGAGGAAGCCCAAGTGGCTTCAGGACACCTTGAGAGACGCCTCATCTGTTGCTGAGCCGAAGAGGCCGGTCAGAGAGAGTAGACCACCTGAGAGGTTTTGTAGCTATATGGCAATGGTTACCAGCATCCTTGACTCTGAGCCTTCTAGCTATGAGGAGGCAGCTAGTCAGCAGGTCTGGAGAGAGGCCATGCAGGAGGAGTATTCTTCTATCATGAAGAATGATGTTTGGGAGGTGGTGCCGAGGCCTGAGGGCAAATCCGTGGTTACTTCCAGATGGCTTTACAAGGTAAAGCATGCTGCAGATGGCAGCATTGAGAAATTCAAAGCAAGGTTTGTGGCTAGAGGGTTCTCCCAGATAGAGGGAGTTGATTATGAGGAGACCTTCGCTCCCGTGGCTCGATATACTTCGATCCGCTCCATTATATCGATAGCAGCAGAGATGGGTTGGAAGATCCACCAGATGGATGTGAAAACTACATTTCTCAATGGTTTCATACAGGAGGAGGTGTACATTGAGCAGCCACAGGGCTTTGAGGTGCATGGGAAGGAGTCCCATGTGTGCAGACTGAAGAAGGCCCTTTATGGCCTGAAGCAAGCTCCCAGAGCTTGGTACTCCAGGATAGATACATATTTGCAGGGGATGGGTTTCACAAAGAGTGAGGCAGATCTGAACCTTTACTTTATTGTGATTGGTGAGGAGCCTCTCATTCTGGTGCTGTATGTGGATGACTTGGTCATTACAGGTGCAGAGAGACTCATAGAGCACTGCAAGAGAGATCTTGCGACGGAGTTTGAGATGAAGGACATCGGCTTGATGCATTACTTTTTGGGCTTGGAGGTGTGGCAGGAGGAGGGGCATTTCTTCCTGGGGCAGGGGAAGTATATTGTGGACATCCTTAGCAGATTCCACATGGAGGATTATAGACCCATGTCGACACCGATGATCACCAACTGGAAGAAGCTTCATGCTTCGGATTCCGAGTTGGTGGATCCCACATTGTACAGACAGCTGATTGGTTCCTTGATGTATTTGGTCAACACTAGACCAGATATCTGTTTTGCAGTCAACACGATGAGTCAGTTTATGTGTGAGCCTAGGAAGGTTCACTGGGTGGCTGCAAAACACATTTTGCAGTACTTGCAGGGGACAGTGGATTATGGTCTGGACTACAGGCAGGGAGATGGAGTGAGATTGGCAGGATACACTGATTCTGATTGGGCAGGTTGTGCTTCTGATAGGAAGAGCACTTCAGGGTGCTGTTTTGGGTTGGGTTCAGCAATAGTGTCATGGTTCAGCCGGAAGCAGCAGTCAGTAGCACTAAGTTCAGCAGAAGCAGAGTATATGGCAGCCAGTCTAGCTAGTTGTGAGGCTATCTCGCTTCGCAAGATGTTGTTTGGCTTATTTGGTCAGCCGTTGAGACCTTCAATGATTTACTGTGATAATCAGAGTTGCATTAAACTCACGGAGAATCCAGTATTTCATGACAGGTCAAAGCATATCGGGATCATATATCATTTCATCAGAGACTATGTTCAGAAGGGAGCTATGAAGCTTGAGTATATTTCCACTGATGAGCAGGTTGCAGATATTCTTACCAAAGCCTTACCACGGGGCAAGCATGTCTACTTCAGAGACAAGATGGGTGTGGTGAGGAACACCTTCCTCGGTAAGAGGGAGTGTTGAAATTTGGTACCGGAGGACAGGTGGTTCCCTTAGGGTTTGATCTTGGCTTAGGGAAAAGTGTCCAAAAGAATTTAATTTTTCTCCTAAAGTACCTTTATAATTTTTATAAAGTTAAATCTAATTTAAAAGTGACTTTAAGTGATAAAGTTACTAAGTCTAATTTTAAAGTGACTTTTATAAAGTCAATGAAAAATTAGAAAGGAAAAGTGACTTTGGAAATAAATGACTAAGTGGGTCTTTATTAAAGTGGGGTGAATTAAAAAATAGAAAGTGAGATTTAAATGAGCATTTAATCTCAGCCATTGATCTAAATCTATTTTAGCCATTGGATTTAGGGATCACCCAAAAGTCACTTGGATCACCCAAAAGTCACTTGGGGTTAGATTAAAGGAAGAAAAGGTCATTCATTCTTTCATGAGCAGATTGAGAGAAGGAGAGCAAGAGAGCAAGGGAGATTTCTGGACAGTGAGCTGCGGAGTTTCAGCAGCAGAGTTTCAGCAGAGCGGAGTTTCAGCAGAGCGGAGTTTCAGCAGCAGAGTTTCAGCAGGGCGGAGTTTCAGCAAGTCTGTACAGTTTCAGCAGCGGAGTTTCAGCAGAGCGGAGTTTCAGCAGGGTGGAGTTTCAGCAAGTCTGTACAGCGGAGTTTCAGCAGGGCGGAGTTTCAACAGGGCGGAGTTTCAGCAAGGTGGAGTTTCAGCAAGGCTGAGATAAGTTGTAAAAGTTTGCTCGCTGATTTTTGCTGAATATTTCTCTTACTGTAAAAAGGCATTTTCCAGAAATAAAGAAGAGCTCTCAAATTGGTTTTCCCCAAGAGTTGTAGGGGGTTTTTCCAGGGTCACATTGACCAAAAATCTCAGTGTTTAAATGTGTTTTAATGGCTGTTTATTACTGCTGATTTTTATTTCTGCAATTTCCAGCATTCTGTAAAATTTCCAGAATTTGTGTTTTTAGCAAATTTATTTTTTCCAACTTGTTAAATGTATGGTTATGGGAAAGGGCATTTAACTATATGGGAGAAATAAGGAGAAACTGAAAACCGGGGTGGGAAATGAGAAATTTCTACAGTTTTTCTTTATTTATACAAACTATACAATGCCTTGATTACAAATAGGTCATTATGACGATTGAACCTAGTTACAATTTCCAATAGCTTGTGTGCACCATAAAGCGCATGGTTGATGTGCTCAAATGTAGAGTGCATGAAAATCCCAACAATCCCTAGCGCTTGTACTCCTACTACTTGTATCACTTAAAAGAAATTGTTGATAGCAACTGAGCAGGGTATTGATTGTCACCCTTGCAATATAGGAGAATATTAGAACTCTATTAAATAATAAAATTAAAAAAAATGCAGGAAAAGAAGCATGAAGATAACAAAGAAGGATGTAAAATCAATAATGCAAGGCACACGATCTCACCTACTCTAAATTTTCCAAACTAAAATGTTAAGTTCAAATTCCACCTTAGAATGTAAGAAGTTTTTCATCTATTGGGAGTGGCAACTTCACTCCATCAAGGTTACAAGTAAAAATAGTCTATGCATACCTTCCATGAATCTTATAAGGATATAAGTCATCTTCTACCTCAACTAGGTCTCCTACTTGGAAATCATCAATCTTTTTCTTGACCCTATACTTTCTCTTCTTTTTGGTTTTTTTTCCCTTTTTGAATGATCACTTCCGAAGATTGATTCAATAACCTATTTGATTATTGTAGGCTATAAGTGGAAGCTAGTGCGAAGCCTCGCTAGACACTCTAGGTTAAGGGCAACAATGACATTAGCCATCACTGTCACCTTAGTGGCTATTCACCTGTTGTTTTGTAGATGGATGTTATCCACAGAAGGGAGGCTTTCCCAATAGCTCTTGGAGATCAACCCAAGGATTCCCAGGCTAAATACTCTCGAAGGAACCTGTTAATCAGTGTTCCATGGGGACACGTCCCCTAGGGTAGGGGATGCACCCCCGCAGCCTCCCACTTTCCCGGGATGGGGAAACTCCCGGGGAAACGTTCCCCCCACATCCCCTTTTTGGGGAAATTGAGGGAAACTCCCGGGGACATTTTTCTAGCGATGAAACATGATTGTTTTGTAGGGGTGACAGCGGGACGCTTATGCATCCCTCCATTTTTTTGTCTACTAGCTTTAATAAATATTAAAAATTAAAAATAATACAAATTTAAATATAAAAAAAATAAAAAGAACAAAAATAAAAAAAATTAAATTATATTAAAACTTAAAAATTTAAAAGTTAAAACTCAAAAAAAACAAAAATAAAAAATTAAATTATGTTAAAACTTTAAATAAAAATAAAAAAATTAAATTATATTAAAACTTAAATTTACTAGTACTCGTTGAAAAATTTACTAGTATTTCACTGCTTTCTATGTTTACTTTTAGATTAGTATTCTATGGCTATATTAGACTTCAACGTATGTCATTGTTATATGATGAATTTACTTTTCATCGTTTTTGATATGCATTGCATAATTTCGATTGTCAAATGATGATTTTTATTTAGATGTATCTTGCATCATGCCAAATGATGAATTTAGATGGAACATTGCATAATGTCAAAAGATGGATTCAATTTAGTAATTTACTTTTAGATTTACATTGTAGAAATGTCAAATGATAATAGTCTAATACGAAATGATTATATTTAGTCTTTAAATGTACATTTCATAATTATTAATATTTTCTATTTAGTTCTTGACATATTGTTGGGATTTTACTTTTTATTTTTATAAATTAAATTTTTAATAATTTATAATTTTAAAATTTTTATGATTCTGACATCCCCAGTTTCCCCAAAATTTCCCTAAATTTTGGGGCTGCTTATATACTTCCCCTTGTGCCTATATCCACTCCCGAGCTTCCCTGTCCTGAAAACTCAGTGGTATATTGCTTTAATTAAACACCCAAGAAAAATATTCTATAGCTGTTAATTAAACACCCCAGAAAAATATTCCATAAGGTTGGGCTGCGTGCAAAATAAGGTAGCAAGTTCAAAGAACCTATGGCTCAGGGTAGAGGGCTGAGATAAGTCTTGGAGATGCTCAAATAGATTCCAAATGCATACTACCATTAATTTATAATTGGTTTGAGATAAAGATACCTTACAAGAGACCAAAAATTTTGTTTAGCATTTGATTTATGCCAAATTGATCAACCCATTAAAATGGACACTGTGTCTCTGTTAAAAGTGCTTGAAATCCAGGTTTTGGTGTCTGCAAACCTGTTGAACATCAATCATGGGATTCAGAATGCATCGATGATTTTTTCTGTAGCTTGGGAATGAACGGCCCAAAATAAGAGAATTTCTTATCCTTGTTTATTTTATCCAAGGCGTGTAAATGGGCCATTGTATCTTGCCAATCATCTGAAGGATTGTGGCTAGAAATCTGCAGCACAGATTTGTATCTTTGTTTGAACATCAGAGTCTTATTTTTATTGCCCAACTGTTACGATAGCACTTGGAGTCTCCCTCGTCTGGCAGTGTGAAAGCAGACAGAATCCAGTAACATAACGGCAAAGAAATATTTTATCTATGGGTATAAATTCATTCGCAATCACTTCAGTTATGTTTTGTACAGGTCTGTTGGCCTTAGCCTTCTATGGCCTCACCACGACTGTAAAGTCATATTAAATTTTTGTTGCCAGCAATATTTTAGGTGCTGATTCAAATGTTTTGACCACTGAGCTGTACTTTTAACAACTTTTTGTCATTGATCTTTTAAAGTTAATGGCTTTTATATTTCAGCTGAGTGAGTGAACGAGTTTCTCGTCATTTCTTTGCATCTTGTACAGTACTGTTGCCAAATTTTTATATTTAATATAGTTTGCCTTTGAATTTTAGATTTTATTGTGAGTTCTGGGTTTTCTTTTGAGTAATGCTTTATGCTCTGACTTGGCCAGGCATGATATTTTATTTTTCTGGGTGGCAAGAATGGTTATGATGGGTATTGAGTTCACTGGCAGAGTGCCATTTTCGTATGTCTATCTTCATGGTCTTGTACGTGATTCTCAGGTTAGTATTTCTGAGTACTGATACCATGCATGCATACTGATTTCAGATTTTCTGCAAGTTGTTTGGTACAATATCTATTAATCTCATCTACTTTTTAGAATAAAATTATCATTGACAACTGATCTTTACTGCCTGACATGATGAATGCATGGTGAGCTTTTTGAAATGTGATTGAGTCCAAATTTTGAACACGTGATTTCTCATCTAGGAAAGCATGTATTGAAATTAATATGTCGGGAAGTGAGCTTTATATTCAGATGCAAAATGGAAGATTTTAACATATGAGATATGTAAAGATTCATAACAAACAGAGTAGCAGGGAGAGATGTATCTTAAGGTTGTGTACATATCTTGGAGATAGGGTATGCTTTGGGTACTTGGAGACGTCTCAAGAGTCACAAGAAAGGTCTGACTGATGTCTTCATATGTATCCCACTGTTAATAAAGGAAGTTAAAATCTCAATAGAAAGAGCCTATCTGAACACTAGGCCCCCCCACAACCCATATCGGCTTGGGGAGGAGAGCCTAACTGTTAATATTAAAGAACATTTATGTAACAATGAGATGGCCTCACTGATCTATGTCTGATTATAGATGATCCTCAGAGCTGGAGAGTGGTGAATTCTTGGATGGTATGTTGACAGAGAACTTAGAAGATGCAAACAAACTTCTTCAACATTCACCAAATACTTGGCACACACAATAGAAAAAACTATAACAAGGAAGAATGAAGGGGCAAATCATCAATTTTATTATTTGATATGGAAGCTTTACAAAGCAAGATTGATGGAGAACCTGGAGTCCCAATTCGACCAACTGGACTGGTAGATACCTCAGCCTAGATAATAGATCAGCAGCTCAGCCAAGCTTTATATTCTCCAAACATAAGCAGCTCGAACCCCAACAGTTCTGAAACATGCTCTGGCAATAATTGGTGCAACTCGTCCTCCTCAAATGAACACGCCTAAATGACTCTGATCTGAATCAATTCAGTCTTCTACAACAGATAACTCTGGCTTCTTGTAATGATAAGTTTAGCCTCTAAATAGAGCAAAAAAAAACCCACTAATCTCGACCTCCCTTTCGAATAGATACAATGTTTTGGAATTGGGAAGATAGATAATGGACATTCAACAAATTGATTTCCAAATAAACTGGTGTACTTGGCCTCTAAGGCACAACTCCAATGTGTGATAGACCAATTCTACCAATGAGCTGAAGAACTTAGCCTTCGAAGGACTGAACTTGGCCACCACTAAGATGACTAAGCTTGATCCTTAAATAATCAACCCAAACTCCTGAACTGATGAGGGAAATCAATCTCCAAATTGCTAAGTAATCCATTAAATATCAAAATTCTCTTTGATGAGTTTCTTCAAACCTTTAGTGCACAGTCACTTCGTCAAACATTTTGCAGACAAGCTCATATATATATATATATATATATGAGAGGCAATTATAAATTTATTAACTTACTGGGGGAAATTACAATGCAAGATCCATAATAGAACCTGGAATCCAAACTCTGCAAGACTTGATCAAATCAGCCTCTGAAATGCCAACACAAGTCTTTTGAGATAATTTGTCATGTAGCAGAGATGATATCTACAAACTCAGCAATAATTTGGCCTGAGGATGACACTTTATCCTCAACAGAAAATGAGCAGATTTGGCCACTGAGATCTGAAGAGGAACTCAACCTCGTAAATGCCAATTATTGGCCTCCTGGAATGTAAGAGATTTCTGGGCAATAAATAGCTTCCATGGTGATAGTAATCAATCTTTAACTTGGCCTCCAAGGGTCCAACAACTCGGCCTTCTTCCAGTGATGATTTAAATCAAATTCAACCTCTTGAAGGATATTAAATGTGACCATTAATACTGCCTGTAAAAGATGATTGTCAACCTGCTATAGTAGATAAACTTGGCCATTATACAACTTGAGTGGGCCTAATGGTTAAGAGCATGTGTTTCCTTCTAAGAGGTCATAGGTTCAAAACCAGAGGTGGGTAGAGTATGTATGCCTTCGTAGACTTAGCAGTCAAATCACTGTGCGGAGGTGGGTCCCTTGTCCCACAAACACGGGGGTCTCATACACCAATGGGTGTGTTGTGACCTTAAAATTGGATATTAATAATGAGAGAAGTTTGGCCACTCAAGTGGAAGGAGGCCAAGTTCCACATGCATTGAGAGTCAACTGTACATTCTAGTAGACCGAGTTCCTACCTGTAAAAAGAGGCCGAAATTATTGAATTTTTAGTGGCCGAATTTGATTGAAGTTGCAAAGGTCGAATTGCTAACTTCTTGTAGATTGTTAGGGGATGAGTCATCGATTTGAAGGGACAAATTGGGCTATGGGAGAGGTCGAGTTGCTGTGCGTATTTATGGTTTGAACATAGTTGCGGGGGAGCGCTTGCCCCCCCGATCCCGCTCACAATTTGCGCTCTGGGCGGGAGTGACTCGGGAGCGGGTTGGGAGCACGCTCCCGAAATCACTCCCGAAAAGGGAGTGATTTCGGGAGCGCGCTCCCTAAAAAAAAATCGCTCCCTGCCTTTTTGGGAGCGTTTTTGGGAGCATTTTGCCTTTTTTGCAAATTTTTTTTTGCAATGATGTTCCAAATGCAATTGTTTTTCAAAGAAACAAATAAGTTTTTAGTGGGGCATCTTAATGATCAAGTCTATGGCCCTAGTATTGATATGTGATTCATGGTAATGTTAAATTCTTGAAGTGACATTCTCTTTAATCTTCATTTTCATCTTTTTACTTAAATTTTTAACATTACCATGAAATGACTCAGGATGTTTGAGAGTGGTTCCGACCTCATTGGATTTCATATGCAAAAAGTAGAATTTTAGATTTCATTCAAAATCCTGCAGACTTATTAGTTTTTCAGGATTTCAGGATTGCATTGTTTCCATTGAATTTTTTCATGTATTAGGGTATGGAACTCGTATTTAATCAAGAGCACCAATCCCTCTATGTACCTTGATGTTAGTGACATTGGTTGTCGAACTCCTCTATCATGACCCTCCTAAAAATGTACGCATTACTCAAACAAAATCTTGACTTGACATGCTATGCTTTTTCTATCTTATGTTAATGCTTAGAGGGTGATATTAATGACAAAGATCCCTATACAGATACAGAGGTAATGACAAAGATACCTGTGGATATTAATGCTTAGAGGGTGATATTAATGATAAAGATCCTGATTTTCCAACAAGACTAAAAAATTAGACATTTCTCGTTGTGGCAAGAGGCCCAAGCATAAGCAATAGATAATAGATTTACTTGTCTTTCTAGTTTCTAGTAGTTTTTTTATAACTATGGACTCTTTCATATTTATTATGATATTTTTTTAAACAATATATGACAATTTAAGTTTGAAGTTGGCAATTATAACTCAGTAGTAATGAATTATGAATATGATGCTTCATGAAAGTTGAAAGTTGTTTCATTTCATTTTATAACATTTCATTTCATGTTAGATATTATTTGTTGTAATGGTTACACTCAGCTTACAAGTACAACTTTGGTGATCAATGATGATAAATGTTATATATTGAATTTTGAAAACTTGAAACTTTAAGATTGATGAATCTTGACTCAATATGTTGTATGTTACTATGTTATTGACTTGTGGACATGGTTGATGAAGATTATAACTTCTAGATGATTGTTGTTATATGGTTCAATCTATGTTTTTTTATGTTTTTTATATCTAATTCATCATTCTACATGTTTTTGTTGACATATATGTATCAAAATATAAAAATATAAAAATATGTATATATTATATAAAAAATGCTCCGAGATTCGCTCCCAAATCAGGAGCTTTTGAAAATGTCGCTCCCGCACCCGTTTTCGCTCCCACTCCCCGCTTTTGCCCCTGCTCCCAAGTATTATTGGGTTTGAAGTATAAGTGCCATCCAATCTATCCTTGAACTTCAGACCGGTTGCAACGATCTCAAAATCTAGAAAAAATCAACAAAATAGGTCACCATGATTGGTATGGTCTCCCTTTCTCTCCTCAAGGGGCCAATTTCTGCCGAACATTGCTGGCAAATATGGCGACTCTGTGATCTGGCAAATCTGGTAGCTAGTCTATTGAAGTTGTCTTGCTGTGATTGGTGCACATGTTATACAACACCCCTATCGCTGCCAAACTCCATTATGATTGTTGTACCTGCTTTGCTGAATTATATGACCTTTGTGCAACTATAAAACTCATACCCCCTACGACTCCGTCATCCACTGCTGTGCTATCAATTTTGATTGACCCTGCGATGTTTCTCTACCCCACCCAGTTGACTAGCTTGGGTAGCTGGGTGGTGCCAGATAGTGGTTCTCAGCCACCACAACCTCCACCTTGGCTTTCTCCTTTTGGTGATGAATTTAACAATCTCCCTTGCTTCCTCTGTGATTTCCTTTATCCATGGAACTTTATTGTCGATCTCCTCTAAGGCTAGATTCAAATTATGGACAATGCAGAGTGTCCAAAAACTGTAGTCATACTCCCCTAAATAATCAAACCTGTGGCTTTGCAAACTGGTGCATTATCCGTGATAACTGCACCACCCTGTTAGGTCCTATTTGTTCAATAGATTTTATAATGACATCAACAATGAATTGTGCATCTTTTACCTCTCCATAGTAGTTTTATGCCTTTAAAAACATTGCTCCTTTTGGTGAAGTGGCAATGATATTTATCAATGGCCTGTGCCTTGTATTTGTCCATCCATCTGAGACTATGCAAACCCTAGAGCTATTCCAGGAAGAACGAATTGGTGATAAGATATCCTCCAAAAGCTCCTTCCCATTTTTGAGAAGCTGAGTTCTAACTTTCTCATAGTTGGGCACCTTGTACCCTATGGGAGCTTTGTTAACTTCCCTTATCATATCTTGCTACTAAGGAGAGAAAACAACATTGAATGGGATACCACATGCATAGATGCGCGTAGCCACTCTGGAATCAACTTGTTCTTTCGCTTGCACATTCACCAATTTAACAATTCTGCTATCTTGAACTGAAGCGGATGCCCTTCTGGTATTTTTGGATTGTTGTTGAGTGGCTCTTCTCTTCCTTGCTTCAACCACAATTCTTGGTTCAATGTTTTGTGGAGCTTGAGGAGTAGGTTGCGTAAGCTCTTCATGCGTTCTTTTAAGTCCATCTGCTTCATGTTGCTCTCTTTGATATGCCCTCCTCACCAATGGGTCTGTTGTTTCTGTGTAAAATGCAATCCCCTGTCCTCCTCCATGCAAAAGATGCACCTTCACTCTTGGGGAGGAGCCCTTGTACAAATTATTGCAAAGATTACATCGCCATTCCCACGAGCCACCTCTTGCACACCTTTGAAGGTTCTGAACATGCCTCCAAAGAGGATAATAGTCAGCCCTTGGGTTGAACTTGGGAGTTGAACTTGCACCTTGGTCAGAAGCCATTGTTGCAAAAAAAATAGAAAAAGCAAATCTATAAAGAAAAAACGTTTTTCACATTTTTGGAAGCATAAACCTTTGAAAAATAGAAGAAATAGGGAAAAAACTAAGAAAATGAATGCTTCTTAACCAAATTAATTTTTTGCAGCTGAAGCTACCCCAAAATGCCACAAAAGACGAGAAAGATGGTTGTAGCTGAGCCAAAAACCAAGAATTCTATAGCCGGAAACTCCCCACTCCAACTATGCTTGTGAAATCTCTATCTCTTGCTGTTGAAATCTCCTTTGCTCACTGTTGAAAATGCCCTAGCTGAAACCACTACTCTCTTCCTCTTTTCTCCTTACGAAAATCACCCCTCCAAGTGAAACGACTTGCTCAATTCGTGTGATGAGGGAATGAGGCGAGAGTCTTTTTCTAAGTTGTGAGAGCCATCTAGTAACATGCAAAAGATATTTTAATCGCCAAATAAAATATTAAAAATGAATTAAAAAAAAGAACCCAAGATAAAAGGCATTTTATCGCTGAAATGTGGCCGTACGACCTTGAAACATGTTTTAGGCCGTATTGGGCCACTTTTAAGCCTTGTGAAATGTGCCAGTATGGCCTGAAACGCGTTTCAAGGCCGTACCAAACACGTTTCAGTGTTTCTGTTTTTGCCTAAAAAGCCTTCAAGCCCAGTGTTTCCTACAACATAGCTTCTGTGCGATTCAAATATTGGATTTTAGAGTTTACACTCCGATACCATGTTAGTTTTCCAACGAACCTAGCAACTGATGATTCATTGACCTAGCAAATTACAAATCTTCTGAATGAAGGTGCACCGAGGTTTTTAAGTTAAATTAGCAAAAGAAAAAATCACATTAGTCAATCTCATTCACAATGAGACAAACAAATTCTTCCTAATCAACAGATTGTCATTTAAAAAAACACTCAGAACTTACTTGGGCTTCTGTCATGGGATAAGGGCCCAACTAAGAAAATGCATATTACGATATAGCTTGGATCTAATTTAGCCGATTAGGCCTTAGATGAGTCCTTGATCTCCTTTGCTGATTTGGATCTCCAAGTTCCCTTTCTGCACTTCCTCAGAACCAACCCACTAGAGTATCACACTCCTCACTGAGATGTTTCTCTCAATCTTGTGCTGCTATATCGTGTATCTTTCTCCCTCTCCTTAGTCTTGCTTTTATAACTTTACATTGAGCTAAATCTATAACCCTAATCTCCAAAGTGATTGACGACTGAGATTGGATCTAGCCTCACTTGAGATCAAGGGTTCATATTAAAACATAACCACTAAAGTAAATATTTCACTTTTCCTAAGTTTACTTTAGGTCAATAGGAAACATAATAATTATGTGTTTTTTCTAAGTTAGACTAAGGCTTAGTTGCAAACGCAACTTGCTCACACTAGAGAAAGTGTTTAAGGATATCTTGGGCGACTTCTACATGCCAAGACACTTAGGCCTGTGTAGAAGTATCTACCCAAGATACAAACATCAACAAAAGGGGGGTGGTGAGGTATTTTAGTTCTTAGCTTTCTTAGCCCATGAATAAGATAATGGGTGCATGGGATGTTTCATTAATAAACATCTAGGAGTGAAAAGGGTGGCTACATTGAAGAATGCTAAACATATTGCCATCTGTTTTGAATGCACAACATCTCACAATTGTAAAATGTATGGAAGGACCATTATTATATATTGGTAGCCAAGCCTAGACCATAGTTTTAAAAACCGAAACTGGTCAAACCGGGACTGGTCAGGTCTAAATGAATTGGTCTTTAAAAAAATACATGAAATAATTAGTTTTTAATAAAAAAACTATTTTTAAGATTTAAAACCATGATTCCAAACCAATAGAGACAAAATATGCAAGGTTTGCTCATCTATATACCACGTAAAGGTGAATATATCCAAATGGCATTGAGTGCAATACATATCAACAACAAAATACATAATCAATGAGGCTCTAAATGGCCTCCAGAGTCTGAAAACAATGCTCTAAGCTATGGGGTCACTGACCTACTACAAGTCTACATTGCAGTGATCAACAACATGATCACTCCTCATCATGATCAAACTCATCACCACTACTAGACAAGAGATCATCAACATGAGCTACATAAATAATATGGCTTAGAGTTTGAGGACTCCTAAAACTCCTCTACAAATCTAGTAGTAGTAGCAAAAATAGTCATCAAAACTACAAATCACTGATCAACATGGTCACTCATGAAACTCATCATTAATTCAACGCTACTAGAAATGGGATCAACAAGAGATACATAAATATCATCTAGCTCAAATTCTTTAGACTTGGATTGCTCAACCTTATAACATGATAGAAATTGAAAAGGTTTAACATTCCTAACCAATGATTTTGGTTTGAGTGAAGGGTTCATCTCCTCAACCTTATAATGTGGTAGAAAAAGATTAGCATGCCTAACTAGTAGTTTTCCTTTAGTGAAGGGTGCATTCTTGTTAAGGCCATGGTAGAGGAGTTCAACAATCAATACCACCAACATCAACAAAGTTACACAATCAATGCCACCAAGGGCTTCATGCTTTTGATCAAATGCCATGTTGGATTCTCTAAGTCTAACTATTAGAAATCCTTCATGTACTTTTTGATTTATTTCTGCCTACTTGTTCTGTTTAATTAACAAGTTATTTACCATGTAAATACTGAAAATAAATACAAGTACATGCTCAACACATTATAGATCATCAACTGAAGGAAAAAGAAGCACACAAGTGACACCGTTGTTTTTGGACTAATGTCCCTGGAAAAGCCCAATGCGGGAAAACCAGTGCAGCTATCTGAGGGTTTTATTATTAAGTAGTTTCAGAATATAATTTGGGTGCCAAACCAGCTCACCCAACAGAGAATGATCTCGGTAGTAGTACCTCACAGTCAGAGACAGATATTCCGGCTAAAACCCTGGATGAACAATCCCACAGCTCTCAGCTCCAGTCTGCCCCACGAAATCTCCAGCGTCTGCCTCTCTGGTCCAACGTCAGCCCAATGTCACCCCAACTCGCCCTGCGTCGGCCTCTAGAGGCACTGCATCAGCCTCTAAAGCCTTTGCGTCATCGACGTTGGCTCTCTCTGGCACTACGCAGCTCTTGGCTGGCTCTGCGTGGGCCCTGACTGGCTCTACGTGGCCTTTCTCTCGGCTTCTGCGTCCCTCTCTCCCAGCTTTTGTGTTGATGCTCCTGGTACCCTCTCTGCATCTCTGCTTTTGGATTCACTGCCCCTCAGTTGCAACTCTGATCACTCCTTCGATTTCCTCAGCAACCCCTGCCCCAGAAAATTGAATTCTTGATCAACTTGGTGTGTTCTCCAAGTGACCCTCAAGCCTCCTCTTATACTTTTCTTGTTGACAATTCAACGGTCGAGATTAAGTCCCTAATCAACGGCTAAGATTAACTGTGGTTTGATCCATGACTTTTGGACCCTTCTAAGACAGGTTTATATTAATTCACATTAATATTTTATTTTCCCTAAGTTTAGACTTAGGGACTCCATTGAAAATATTAGTTATTTTAATATCTCCCAAATTGTTTAGAATCTTTTCAAACCATTTCTAGGAATTGGAGATCTCATGTGCTTTAGCCTCTCCACCAATTTTCGTGGCTAGAGCACATCTGATGCTACCCCAAATCAACACTCCCTCTTAGCGAGGATTGTGCTCTAGTAATACTCTTCACTGAGCATCACCTTGATCATTTGGCATCGATCCTGGTGCTGATGCTAGGCCTGCTGCTCAACATCCTCTGTACTTCTACCCATGGCCCTTCCACTGCCACTACTACATCCGTATAGCAGCGCCTCTCATCATGCTGCATCGTGCTGCCCATAACACTACAACTCAGTTACTGAGAAGTAAGTAACTGATCTCCGAACTCTGACATCTTTGTCAGGCTAGAGACATCCACGATGTTGAAACTCCTTCTGTCGCTGACAAGTGCTCCCTCTCTGACCTCTGCGCTGTTGCAACACTCCATGCACCTCGCATTGCTATGTCATGTTGTCCTGGGACTCATGCACTGTAGCTCCCTTTGTTGCTCCATCTGCATCCGTCTCTACTGACATCTGCCAGTACTGCTAGTCCTCTTCGGGGCTCCTGTAGCAAGGTATAATCCAAGAGGCTGGGTACCTCGAGGATCCTGCCCCTCATCGCCTATAGTCCATCTGACTACAACTTGATGTCTCCCCACTTCTTCTCAAGTGGCATGTGAGCACTCATGGCACAGTCATCATCTGTCTCCACCTCCTTCTCCACCCTTGCTAGCGTAGCCTTAGTCTCGGAAGCCTGTCCCTTGCTCTTCTTCCTCGAACATTGGCTTGCATAGTGACCCAGTTCCCTACAGTGGAAGCATTTGACGTTGGAGAGGTCCTTCTTCTTCCTCCATCGATCCTGGTGCTGATGCTAGGCCTGCGGCTCAACATCCTCTGTACTGCTACCCATGACCCTTCCACTACCATTGCTGCATCCATACGGCAACCCCTCTCATCATGCTGCATCGTGCTGCCCATAACACTACCACTGCTAACTGCTGCAATGCAACTCAGTTATTGAGAAGTAAGTAACTGATCTCCGAACTCTGACATCTTTGTCAGGCTAGAGACATCCACGATGCTGAAACTCCTTTTGTCGCTGACAAGTGCTTCCTCTCTGACCTCTGCACTGTTGCAACAACTCCATGCACCTCGCACTGCTGCGTCACGTTGTCCTGGGACTCCTGCACTGTAGCTCCCTCTGTTGCTCCATCCGCATCTGTCTCTACTGACATCCGCCAGTACTGCTACTCCTCTTCAGGGCTCTTGTAGCAAGGTATAATCCAAGAGGCTGGGTACCTCGAGGATCCTACCCCTCATCGCCTGTAGTCCATTTGACTACAGCTTGATGTCTCCCCACTTCCTCTCAAGTGGCGTGTGAGCACTCATGGCACAGTCATCATCTGTCTCCACTTCCTTCTCCGCCCTTGCTAGCGCAGCCTTGGTCTTGGAAGCCTCTCCCTTGCTCTTCTTCCTCGGACACTAGCTTGCATAGTGACCCAGTTCCCCACAGTGGAAGCATTTGACCTTGGAGAGGTCCCTCTTCTTTCATTTCTCCTGCTTTCCCTCAAATGCTAGGGCAACATCCTCCTCTTCCTCCTTGATTCTAACCCCCTTGTTGCTGCTTCTCGCCTTGGTCAGCCTTCTGATCTCTTCTTCGCGAAGCGCTGCCCATAGTTCCTCCCAATCTGGAAGGGTCGACCTGCCTAGTATGCTCTGGACAAACACCTCTCAGTCTTTTGAGACTGTGTTCACTAATGTCCTCACCATTAATTCTTGATCTGGCATGGTCCCTATGGAAGTCTACTGATCCTGGATCTCCTTCAATCGACCGAGGAAGGTGCCGATCTGTTCTCCCTTCCGCATTTGGTATGACCGTAGCTGAATTTCTAGTAGCATCTTCCTCTGCACCGAAGTATGCTGATATGATTTCGTTAGGACCTCCCACATCACATTTGCCGTTTCCTTTTCGGCAATATGTGGTACTACATGGTCCTTGACCCCGTCAAGGATGATGCTCTTGGCCCTTGCGATTTCCTCCTCGTACTTGTCGTTCTCAACCGGGTCAACTGGGATTGCTATTGTCTTCAAGGCGAAGTGCTTGAGACGATGGCTATCTAGAATGAACAAGATTTTGGCCTTCCAGACTACGAAGTTTGAGGCTCCGTCTAGTCTGTCCTGGTCTGTTACTCCGTTCACTGCCATTTCGCTGCTCCTCTACTTCCCTTCTGGAAGTTCTCGGTGTGACTCCCTCTGAGCCTTGATTTCCCTCCTGGAAACTCCTTTGCCAATGTCAAGATGCCCCCCACTCCGATCGTTAGTGCAGCTGCACCACTGATCCAGATTTCTTGGCTAGAAATCCTCGGCAGAAACTCCCTCCTCCTTGGTCTTGTCCTGTTAGGTACTGTTCTGACCACAGTAGCCCACCAGCTTCACTCCGCAACTTACCCACAGCCTCATATGCCTCAACAAATTGAAGGTTAGAGCTTCTAGGCTTTGCACAATCCCGGAACCAGCAAAATCCGCACCTCCTGGCCACGTGCGTTAATCCTTCCTGACTGAGAAAGATGACCGTGCACTATGTAGGTCAGGTTTGCTCCCTTCTATCACTGCGCTGATCCTCCTCCTGGCTCAAACTTGATGGCGCAGGCACTGGGTCACCCGTTCCTTGCTGATTTTCCGCTAGGAACAACTTCTGTCACTCAGGACAACTGTTTCTGCTGCTACTGCTTTGCTTGGCTGATGCGCTCAGTTCTCCTTTGATCTGCAACCACGCTCTGATACCATGTTGGAATTTCTAAGTCTAACTGTTAGAAATCCTTCATGTACTTTCTGATTTATTTTTGACTACTTGTTCTGTTTAATTAACAAGTTATTTACCATGTAAATACTGAAAATAAATACAAGTACATGTTCAACACATTACAAATCATCAATTGACACAAGTGACACCATTGTTTTTGGACTAATGTCCTTGAAAAAACCCGATGCGGGAAAACCGGTGCAACTATCTGAGGGTTTTATTATTAAGTAGTTTCAGAATACAATTTGGTTGCCAAATCGACTCACCCAACAGAGAATGATCTTGGTAATAGTACCTCACAGTCGGAGACAAATATTCTGGCTAAAACCCGGGATGAACAATCCCACAGCTCTCAGCTCCAATTTGCCCCATGAAATCTCTAGCGTCTGCCTCTAGGTACTGCTTCAGCCTCTCTAGGCCAACGTCACCCCAACTCGCCTTGCGTCAGCCTCTGGAGGCACTGTGTCACCCACGCTGGCTCTCTCTGGCACTGCGCAGCTCATCGTTGCCTCTGCGTGGGCCCTGACAAGCTCTGCGTGGCCTATAGCTGGCTCGGCCTCCCTCTCTCGCGGCTTCTGCGCTGATGCTCCCGGTACCCTCTACCTCTCTGCGTCTGTATTCGCTGCCCCTCAGCTACAACTCTGATCACTCCTTTGATTTCCTCAGCAAGCCCTGCCCCAGAAAATCGAATTCTTGATCAACTCGGTGTGTTCTCCAAGTGACCCCCAAGCCTCCTCTTATACTTTTCTCGTTAATAATTCAACGGCCGAGATTAAGTCCCTAATCAACGGCTAAGATTAACTCTGGCTTGATACATAACTTTTGGACCCTTCTAACATAGTTTTATATTAATTCACATTAATATTTTATTTTCCCTAAGTTTAGACTTAGGGATTCCATTAAAAATATTAATTATTTTAATATCTCCCAAACTATTTAGAATCTACCCAAACCATTTCTGGGTATTGGAGATTTCATGTGCTTTAGCCTCTACACCAATTTTTGTGCCTAGAGCACATCTGATGCTACCCCAAATCAACATGCCAATCTCATACTCTCATGCATGATAGAATCAAATGGAAACATTGCAAACCCCCAAACCATGAAATACTTAAAACCATTAAGTCTGCTGAATTTTGAGTGAAATCTAAAATTCTAATTTCTCCATATGAAATCCAATGAGGTCGAAACCACTCTCAAACATCCTGAGTCATTTCATGGTAATGTTAAAAATTTAAGTAAAGTGATGAAAATGAAAATGAAAGGAAATGTCACTTTTCCTTTAATTTTCATTTTCATCCTTTTACTTTAAGAATTTAACATTACCATTAATTGTCAACATTACTAGGGTTGAGATGTGTCAGGAAAATGAGAGGATAGACATGTTTTTCTTGGAGGGACTATTTTTGGAGAAAAACAACCCCAAATTTCCCTCAAAACAGCTTGAAAGCTCACAAAAATGCATTCTGTGGGCTTTATAGCTGCCTTGGCAATAAACCGGCCGGTTTGGTCCGTTATTTGTGATATTTGAGCAAAATGGACCCTTCATCGGGTTTTTTGGCTGGTTTGACCCGATCGCCCAATGAACTGGCTGGTTTGACCAGTTTCCGGTTCAAGCCGGCCGGTTTTTAAAACTATGGCCTAGACAAGGAAGGACTGAAGTAAGGTCATTGAAAGTGCTTGATGCTGATTGGACAGGAGTGCATCCAACTATTACTTTCTGCTCTTGGAAAAATAATACAGTACCAAATGGCAAACATAAATTGGCTAAAATATAAGAGATATATTTGTATGTAATATTGAATAACATATTGATTAACTTGTTATGAACTATTGATCAAGATGTAAACTTAAATAGCTACAGTTCACTAGATTTTTGCAAAGCTTTGTGAAGATAATGTAGTATAATTTTCAATTTGGAAAACAAAATTGAGTCTAGAGATATCATGCTTAGTTCATTGACCTTTTTAATTAAAAATACTTCATATATTGCATCAAGAGAAAACAAAAGTTGGAAGGGTATATACAATGATATTTATAATTTACGTCCTCTTCCTAAAGTAACAAGAATAAATAACAACTTTTCTGATTTACGTACTCTTTCTCTTCGTTTACATCCTCTTCATAGAAATTATCACTATTACAATGCTTCGTAGAGGGTAAGTGTCCATGGCAGTGGAAAAAGTGAAATCATTCATGTGTTTAGGATTCTTTCCATGCTTGAAGCAGGTTCATGCTAATTTAGAGATGCTTGCTGTTTAGAGAGTAGGTAATAGTGTAATATAATTTGGAGCATGACTAAAATACATATTGACTGTTGTAACTTGCTGTTTTGGGGGTTTACAACTGTTGTAGGGTCGTAAAATGTCAAAAACCTTGGGAAATGTAGTAGACCCTAGTGAGACTATCAGGGAGTATGGTACAGATGCCTTACGATTTACACTTGCAACTGGTACAACTCCAGGCCAGGTATGATTATGTTAATAAATGGGTGGATGAAGATTTATTTTTATGTAGCGTTTAAATCTTATTTGTGATGTTTGTCTTGCAGCTGCAGTTGGGACTATTATTAATTGTTTCATTTCCAGTAATTGTAGTTTATCTAATTATTTTTTATCAGGATATAAATCTATCATCAGAAAGATTGGCAGCAAACAAGGCTTTTACAAATAAACTCTGGAATGCTGGAAAGTATATCCTACAGAATCTGCCTTCCAAGTCTGACACATCTGCTTGGACAGAAATATGGGACTGGAAGGTGGATCCTTGTATCCTTTCTCTTTTGCGCTCTTTCTGTTGTTACCTTCTTATATTCTATTAGTGAAATCCCTTTCTTCTATGAGATGAACATTAAAACATGGTTGTAATGCATCTTTTGTCATACACATTGCTTAGGACGTTTGTTCTCTCCCCTCTTTTTCTCATGTATGCTGGTTCAGTTTACTCAGCCATGTGGGCATTGGTTATCTAGTTGTGTAGGCTTGTTTTGCTTAATTGGGATGGAATATTTTGTTTGACATTGTGGGTGTGTTTTTCGTCTTATAATGAATAGGCTAAACACTAGAATGATTGAAAATATATCTTGCAAAATCTGCCTTTCAAGTTTGACACATCTGCTTGGAAGGGAATATGGGACTGGAAGGTGGATCCTTATATCCTTTATCTTTTTTCACCCTTTGTCTTGTTACTGTCTTATGCTCTATCAATGAACATATTCTATTCAATGAGATGGACATTAAAAGATGGGTGTAATGCAGCTTGCATAGGACTTTTGTACCACTCCCCTCCCCCTCCCCCTTTTATCTTTTTTCACCCTTTGTCTTGTTACTGCCTTATGCTTTATCAATGAACTCCATCCCCCCTTTGACTTTGGTGTGCTTGTGCAATTTGCTCAGTTGTGTAGGAATTTGTTATGTAATTGTGTTGGTTCATTTTCTTAATTGTGATGGAAAAATTTGTTAGATGATGTTGGTGTGGTTTTTATTTTATGCTGGATAGGCTAAAATTTTTGACCTATGGAGTATGGCATAGGAGGGTCAATTGCTCTTCCATTAGGGTCATGGGCTGTATAGCATTAGCAGAATATCAAGTTAACTAAGTTTGTTTTTCTATATGGTTTCAATGTCTCTTCTAAAGTGAGCTGTAGTGGGCCAGACTGACACCTTATGAGAATGATATGACCATTGGAAGTTTGGCAAGTTGTTAGTTAGCTCTAAGAAACTGACCTTGGCACATAGCATTAGAATGTGAATTAACCCCAAATCTAGAGTGCGTTGGACATTGAAAAGAGCTTCCTAACAATTTTTCCTGATAGCTTGTAAAAAGACTCACTTCACCTAGAGTTGTATTTCTGTTGAGGAAGGACTTTGGCTTCCTTGTTTTAGTAATCTCTTCTGTATGCAGAAAAAAGGTTTCCAAATAGTAAGGGTTTCCTGTATTGAGATGCAGGAAAAACATGACGTTATAGTGATTTTGCTGCTTGGATTTGGATGTTATACCATAGGGTTTCATATTTGGACGTGTTAATGTAATATTCCAAATGGAAAAATATTGTAGATAACGAAAACAATGAACTAGCTACAATTACCAAATTCAGAAATGCACAACCATACAAATTTGAACACGAAAAATGGGCAAACACTCTGAGTCCTTGTATTAATTCTGATAAATATGAGTACAATAAATGTGATCAGAGGAACCTGGGCTTGCTACTGCAAGCTATGGCAAGAACCCAGGTTGGAATTGTGATGCTCAAGCGCTGGAATGACTCCACCAAAAAAAACCTTTGTGCTGACCCACAAAATTACTGCCACTGTCGCTGTAGGTGCATTGGGATTTCGGCCCTCAGATATGCTCCAAAACTTTTGCAAAATTAAATGTAGGCTCTCCACACCAACTCCAACCAAACCTAGAAATGCCTCACAGACCCAAGTTGTGGAAATAGTCTTGTTGTTGCTCAGATTGTATAGGCACTGTGACAACCGCTCAGGGTAGGGGTGTGAAAATTTGGAGACCCAAATCCCTACTGCAACAAACTGATATTACTCCTCCTACTTGTTAATTAATGCAAGTTATTTACTGTGTTGCACTGTAAATATCAAAGTAAATAGGACTGCAAACCTTCACTAATTAAATTATATGCCAAAACAAGAACTGAGCAAGAAGAAATAACCACACACAAAATTGACACTGTTGTTTTTGGACAAATGTCCCTAGAAAAACCCAATGCGGGAA
The DNA here is from genome assembly GCA_031772625.1 of Pinus tabuliformis. Taxonomy (NCBI): domain Eukaryota; kingdom Viridiplantae; phylum Streptophyta; class Pinopsida; order Pinales; family Pinaceae; genus Pinus; species Pinus tabuliformis. The sequence continues at coordinate 870,306,676 of CM062804.1, read as the reverse complement.
AACCAGTGCAACAGCTAAGGGTTTGTATTATTATGCAGTAGTTTTTGAATACAACCTTTGGATGCCTTACTGGCCATCCGATACAGAGAATCTGACTGGCAGAGAAATTAGTGAGAAATACCTCAAACTATCACTGGAGATTCAATACTGATCTAGGCTTTGGATGGCAAGCCCCACACTGCCTCTACGTCAACCTACGCAATTTAGAATCACAGCTACTAGGCTCTGTGTCACCCTTCTTGCTGGTCAATTTGCTTCTGGAACTTCGACTCTCCGCCCTTCTGGTCTCACACCCCGACTTCTGGTTCTAGAACTCGACTCTCTAGCAAATTTCGAATCTCCTGTCAGGCTCTACGCTGCTTCAGCGTGGCTCTGCACTGCCTCTTTTGGATCTCTCTCTGCCTCCTTTGCAATGTATCCCCGGATTAGGAAACTCCCCAACCAGAAAACTATCCTTGCCCCTCATTGCAGGAAATCTCCTCGATGACCTCTCCAGCGACTGTTGCGCTGCGCTCTTGATAAAATCGATCTCTGATCTCTCACTCGATGTATTTTCCAAATGCTCATCAAGCCTCTTCTTATAATTCTCTCGTTGATCAATCAACGACCTAGACTAGATTCTAATCAATGGTTCATATCATTTTTGACTTGATCCTCGTCTTCTTCTAGATGTTTTACACCCAATTTAATTAATACCTTTTAATTATTTTAATTTCCTATGTTTAGACTTAGGCATCCATTAAAAATAATTAATTATTTTAATAAAACTGTCTCCAGGTGGAATTTCCCAAAACGATTTATGGGTATTTTGGAATACATGTGTCCTAGCCTTCTTGCAAATTTTGAGGCTTAGAACACATTTAATGCTACCAAAAATCAACACTCCCTCTTAGCGAGGAATGTGCTCTAGTAATGCAACCTGTTGAAGTATTACCCTGACTCTGTAGCATCTCCCTTTGCGCTGCTGATGTCTGACATTACTACCCACCAACTGCTGCCCAAACGTTGCATCTCTGCTGCTGTTGCAACAGAAAAACATCCAAAATACTGAACCAAAGTTGTTCAGCGTGATGCATTTGTTGCTGGAGTTCTGACTGCTGCTAGTCTCTGCGCTGACCCTCTAAAGTCTCTGCGTTGCTGCTGACTCTGCATTGTGCGAACTGCAATGCTGCAAACTCTGCTCTGCGCTACTCAATCTTTGGCGCTCCTAGCCACTGCAACTCTCGCTCTGGCATTCCTCTGCACCAACTAACACTAGTCCATCCTGCTACTGCTGATTATGGGCTCCCGTAGCAAAGTCTTGATCCAAGAGGTGGACTCTTGAAGGATCCTGCCCATCTGCAGTTCTTTCGAACTACAGTACTAGATCACCCCACCTCTCCCTTGGAGGTATCTGAGTAATCACGGCAAACTCCTCCTCGATGTTTGCGGTTCCAACTTGTAGATCACGTTTCTCGTCCTTGTCCTTCTTCTTGAGAGGACACTACGTAGCGAGGGACCAAATTCACCACACCGAAAACACTTGATCTTAGAAAAGTCCTTCCTCTGCTGCTCCTGCTGCCCCTTTGATGCAAGGGTTACATTCTCCTCCTCCTCCTTGGGCTTCGTCCCACTGCTGCTGCTGTCATCAAGTTTACACTTTACTAAGTCTCGCCTCATCTCTTCTTGTTGAAGAGCGGTCCACATCCCTTCCCAATCCGACAATTTCTCTCTGCCCTGGATACTCTGGACAAATACTTGCCATTTTTCTGAGATTGAATTCATGGCCAACCTCACCATCTCTGTAGGCTGAGGCGCTGATCCTACAACTCCCAACTGATCTCGGACTTCCTAAAGTTTTGATAGGAACAGATCAATGCGTTATCCCTTTTGCATCCTCGTGGATCTCATTTTCTCCTCCAAGTACATCTTCTGCTGCTCGGAATATCCTTGATACAACATAACCAAGGCATCCTAGATCTCTTTGGCCATCCCTTTGTTAGCAATGTGACACGCAACGTGATTCCTCACTCTGTCGAGGATCAACCGCTTGGCCTTCACCATCTCAGCCTTGTACTTCTTGAGCGGATCTACATCGACAGGTTCAACTACCACACTATCAACATAGGTTTTGAGATCATGCTCATCTAGAAGGCAGGAGATCCTAGCCTTCTAGATCACATAGTTATTTGTGATGTCCAATCGATCTTGATCTCTCAACCCATTAGCTGCCATCTTTGCCAACAAAAGTCGAACTGCTCCCTCTCTCCTCTACGCAGCTACTAGGCTAGCCTGTTGATTTCTGGTAGCATCAGATGTGCTCTAAGTCTCAAAATTTGCAGGAGGCTTAGACACATGCATTCTCCAATACCCAGAAATCGTCTTTGAAATTCCACCTACAGACAGTTTTATTAAAATAATTAATTATTTTTAATGTGTGCCTAAGTCTAAACTTAGGAAATTAGAATAATTAAAGGGTATTAATCTAACTATGGGTGAAACTGCTAGAAGAAGACAGAGATCGAGTCCAAATGATCTGAGCCATTGATTAGAATCTAATCTGGGCTGATGGTTCTCAACTGGAGGATTATAAGAAGGACATCGGTGGGCACTTGGAGAACACATCGAGTGAAGATCAGAAGATCGAATTTCTGAAGCAGAGCAGCTATCGGAAAGAATTTCAAAGTGATATTTTGCAGTGAGGGGCAGGGATAGTTCTGGTTGTAGATTTCTCCTGATTCAGGAATACTAAGCAGAGGAGGCGGAGAGAAATCTAGCAGAGGCAGCGCAGAGCCAGAGAGGCTAAGATAGGGCCACATAGAGGCAATGCAGAAGCCCAAAGGGAATCTGTAAATTTGTTGGAGAGATCAATTTCTGTAGCCGGAAGTTAGGGTGTGAGACTGGGAGGGCAAGAGTCGAAATCTCAGAGGCAAATGGATCAGTCGAGAGCCGTGATGCAGACCCCAGTAGCTGTGACACATGGCCTACGCAGTGATTGCGTAGAGACTGCGCAGAGGCAGCCAGGGTCGGGACATTCAGTGGCTGGATCAACGAGGATCTCCAGTGATAGTGTGAGGTAATCTCACTTATCTTTCTGTATTGGATAGCCGGCAAGGCATTCAAGGATTGTATTAAGAAAACAACTGCTTAATAACACAAACCCTCAGCTGCTGCCAATGTTTTATAACTCCGACTCAAGTTCAGAACTGGTCGAGGGATGACCTCGACTTTGACTCTGACTCGCTATCGACTCAGCCGGTTTGATTTCAATGACTTAGTCGTTGTAAAAAATACATTAAATAATTATTTTTTTTATGAAAAATTATAATTTTAAAGAATTTCATTCATGTTTCCAAACACAATGCATTAGAATATAGACAAAAGACAACATATGATCAAAGTAGGCTCATGAATATATCCATTATATCAAAATGGCAACCAGTGCATTGTCCAATACATACATGATATAGAGATCAAAACAAAAACACATAACCAAGGAGGCTCTAAATGGCCTTTACAATGAAAGTAAACTGTAAAACATCACTAGGAACTAGTACTACTAGCTACTGCTAACCTCCCAAGTGAAGCTTCTAAGTTCTGCCTCCAAATTTCTATAGTGATACCTTGGGTTCAAAAAAAACCTAGTTGCATGTATAGGGCGATGGAGTTGATTGTTTCATCTTTGATCAATGATTTCCCAAATGGGCCCATATTTAGTCACTCTATACTTGTATGTTGCCTTTATTTGCTCCTTTGCTTGATCCATAGCCTCATAAATGAAGCCCATAGCCAATCTTTCCCCATCCACCAACCGCAACACCTTAACAAACTAGCTAAGGGTCTGACTCGGTCAACTCTATTGGCTCGGTTCGGTCGGCTCGGTCGGCTCAACTGATTTGGTAACAAACTGGCCACTGAACTGGTTTTTCTACTGAGCTGACCCGACTAGGGTCCGGCTCGGTCGGTTCGGCCGAATTTTAAAACACTGGCTGTTGCACTGATTTTCCTGCATTGGGTTTTTTCGGGGACCTTTGTCCAAAAGTAACGGTGTAGATGTGTTGGTGAAGTTTGCAGTGATAGTGGGGTTCCACAGTCAGAGAGGGTGTTTGTTCAGGCATTGCTTGAGGACAAGTTATGTTTGGTGCATTGGAAGAACTTGCCAGATGAGGATGCCACTTGGGAGGATGAGCATATTTTGGAGTACCAAGCTTTCAGGTTGCTTGAGGGCAAACAACATTTGGGAGGGGAGGACTGTCATGTCCCTTCTCAAACACATTAGTAACATGGTGCTGCTACACAATTTTGCACATTTTTAACTAAGGAAGAGGGCCCCACACTTTCGACTTAGGGACATAGGTGCCAAATCGACTTTATTTAGCTGCTAGTGGAATGTCGGGGCCACCCACATAGTAGTTCGAATTAGCCATTCGATATGCTTGGAGGGAAAATCGAATGGGTGGATGGAGGGGCCCACATGAGGCTAAGGGGGCCCAAGGAGTTATAAAGAGAGATCAACTCTCATTTTTTTTTCATCTTTGACATTTGCAAACAAACACACATTTGTTCACTCTGCTGTTTAGCGAGTCTACTGGCTGTTTAGCCATGAGTCTCTCACGCGGGAGATTCAACCTCTACTTCGGGGGACCATCTGTGCCCACCCTAGGGAGGCTGTTCTACAGGAGTTTTCAGGAGTTCTGGGGCAGTGACACACATCAGCAACAATGCAGAGGAAGGGAGTGTGTATTTTTGGGCAGCCAAGAATCACGCAGAGGGAGTTTGAGACCAGCAGGGATCACACAGCTTGTCGAGAGGTGAGGGAGCTGAGGTAGCAGCGTTGGACAGGCATTTTCGCTAGAGCTTTCAGCCAGCTGAGCCAACATTCCAGCAATTCACATTTCTGGGCTGAGAGACAACACAAAGGCCACACAACAGAATTTCGTGGTGCTTGGAGAGTAGCTGGGTCGGGCCAAGAGTTCATTTGGGGAGTTAGGAGTTGGATAGCAAGGGTAAACCCAACATTTTGGAGGAGTTTGCAGGTGGATTTGCAGCCAGTTTCCAACAGGTCGAGTTTGGCACCCATAGTTAGGGTGAGGCTCTAAGGGGGTCGAAAAACCAAAGTTAGAACTAGCCAAGGAGTCCGAGGTTAAAAGGATATAATTTTTTGGGCAGTTTTAGTACCCATTCCAGCCATTCGAACTTTAGTAGAGCAATAGTTTTCTGGGCAGCGCAATGCAGAGTGGTGCATCAAATGGGCAACCTTTAGCTCATCCCTTTGCCTACCTGGGTTTGGTCTTGCTTGTCCATTGAGACAAGCCGAGGTGCGCCATTTCATCATCTATTGTATTTGGCTTGCAGAAAATTAATAAAATGGCTCAGAAGTTCTCCATTTACGGTTTTTATATGTGTGTTCGCTGAACATTTTGTTTTTATATTTTGCTGCTTAGAATATTTGCTGTTATCACTTGTATTTCCTATTTAGGATCATTACAAAGTTGGCCTAACTCTTGTGAACATGTCAGCGTAAACGACATGAGATGAAGTGTATATATAGCGACACTCAGCCTCACTTAGAGAAAAAGAATTCGACAAGCATTCATTGAAGAAGAAGTACGAAGAAGAAGTTACCAAGAAAAGTGCGAAAAAGGATAAGGAGAGTTTCTTTTGGGGCAGCGAAGAAGGTTTCTTCTAGGGCAATGAAGGGGGTTTCTTCTGGGTTAGTGAAGGAGCGTTTTCTTTTGGGGTCAACGAAGGAAGGATTCTTCTGGGATACTTGTTCTGGGTAACCGAGGTAGAGATCGAGAGACTGAGATTCTCTAGAGGAGGCCAGTGAGATCATAGAGACCGAGTTTCTCTAGGAGAAGTCGAGAAGAAGCAGTGTGAAGTATAGAGGCCGAGTTTCTCTAGAAAGAGCCGAGGAGAGCGGTTCGAGATCAAGAAGAAAGTCGAGAGAGGGAAGAGGCAGAGCATCAAGGTTAGTGACAAGGTTCTTGGGAGGATACTAAAGTCAATGGTCTTTGTCATTGTCTTGGTAGTCATCAATTGAAGATCTAGAAGAAGAATTTTGATCAGGTTTTCCTCTCAAAGAGATGAGAGGTTTTGGCCATCGCTGACAAGTCTATATACTGTGTCACTTGTCTTTTATTGTGCATATTGGTAATTGTCTTGATGAAAAGAACACAATAATAATATAACAAAGAGAAGACTATAAGCTAAGAAGTAAAAGTATTTTACAAGCAATTTTCAAGCAAAGAAATGTTTTAACTATTCATGCCCTAGATTTCTCAACAATAAGAATGCACTAAATATTTAAGTGTGAAATAGATACCAAAGATAATCTCAAAGATCTAATGACTGTGGGATTTACTCAAATCCCGTAATAACTTAATTCACACTTAGTCACGATATCAATTGCAAGATTATTAAAGACAATACCACAATTGAAACAATTAGAGATCTTCAAATATATTTCAACCAAGTAAATGTCAATGATGATGCCAATATCAAATCCACAAGATGCCAATCCCACAAGATAAGTGATACAAATACCCAAGCTTCTTAAGATTATGATCTTAAATTAGAGCACTTATTCAATAATGATTCAATCACAATGTCAATTTGACCTTAATGCCAAAAGTAACTTGAACAATATTTAGAAACTTAGAGCTTAGATGTGTGAGTCTCTTAAGTGCAAACTTTGAAAATTATTAGGGCTTAAGACAAGACAAGCGAATGCTAGATTTCCAATAATCAAAATCAGTAATAATATTTCAGAAATATCAGCACTTGTTATCCTTGTGACAATAGTAATAAAATAACTTTAGATTCGAGGAACAACAAGCCTAGGATAGCCATAGATGATCAATGAGATGTCCAACACTTTTCTAATGTAAATTATGAGTTTTACCCCACTTTAAGATGCAATATTCAGACTTATATCAGATCTGATTTAACTTGTTACAGCAGTAAGTAGAAAAGAAATCAATAAGTATTTATGCCACAGCAAGTGCCATATCTGGGCCAAAACTTGGAAAAATTTGCCAAAAACTGAAAAATTTAGTTTTTGAGCCCTTTTAGGTGTGTTATTCAGGAAATTCAGATTTGATCAAGCACTTAGATAGAAAATTTTGAACAAGCCAAAATTTAGATCCAAGCTAGATCCTTAATGCCCAAGTGGCCAAACCTCTAGAAAATTTGAATTATGCAGTTTTATAGTATTTTAACCAACTTAATGTGTTTTTAGGGCTTATGGGTCACTGCTATGAATCAGAATTTGCAGCTGTAATAAAATAGTGAGAAATTAGGGTTTAGAGAGCAAATGCTAGGCTAAAAGCCTTGAAGATCACTTAGCCCAAACTTGCCACAATTTTGCAATGAAGTTGCCACCTGCAAATCAAAATTTTTGAGCCCAAAACTCTGCAAAACCCACTAAGAATTCAGTTCCAAAATTTCAGAGATGGACTAGGGCAGTCTAGGGCTAGGAAAAGGTCGAAAGGAAGGGGAAAAAGGCCTGAGTAGGTGTGCGGCTATGGTCAAGAGGCCTAGTAGGCCTCACGACAAGCCTAAGAAGGCTGCCAAGGCAAGGAAGGGCCTAAAGGCCCCTGTCCCACTAGGGGCTGCAACCTATGGTTTTGAGGCCCTAAGGCCTGCGACACTCTCTAAGGATGTGGTAGGGCATCCAAGATGAGAGTAGTCGTGGACCGATATTCTTTGAGGATTGGCTATCCAAGATAAGAATAGTCTAAAGAAGGTCATACTCTGTGAACACTCGGGTGGAGTATGTACCTTGAAAGACAATGATGATGGTGTCTATAAATCATTTGTCTCGCCAGTATTGTGCTCTGACCTTGTGGAGAGATAGAGTTGTTAGTCAAGGCCTTGCTATGTCATAATGCTGGTTGGTATGATGCTAATACATATGGGTTACCAATCCGACTCTTCTTATGATATCTCTTCATATTGAGAATATCCATGCACCATTTATGAATACCTCCCTAGTTAAGAGGGTGTGTTGAAAAATGTGTAACTCGGTTCAGTCTTCATAAAGATAAAATGTATTTTTGATTCTAGTAAAAGTGTAAAATGAAAGAAAATTATTATAATTATTCTTGGATCATGGGTTTCATGCTCAAGGTCTTTTGTTTTATAGGTCAAACATCCATTGAGTGCTTCTAGGGTTTGTCCTAGGTCAAGAAATCAAAAGAGTCATTGTCATAAGTTGAAGACTCCATTGGGCACATTGTAACTTGTAAAGAAAATTAATTTTGTCTTAAAAAGTGTCCAGATACCCTCCAAGACCAAGTTGGCCTGGTAGCTGGCAAGTCAGCTTAAAGGAAGAGCCACATCCACCTTGAAGAGCCTATATATAGGAGGGAACTCGTTCTCGTTGAGACACATTCACTCATCTCTCATTCTAGCGAATAAGGAAGAAGAAGGCAACGAAGAAGGAAGAGGACGAAGAAGATCTTTGTTTGGGCTATTTCTCTCTCACACGTGTTAAGGAGAACTAGAGTTTCTACAGCAGATCTAGGGTTTCTATCTACAAGTTCGATCTTGGAGAAAAGAAGGTAAGTAGGTCAAGCAAAGGTCACCAAGGGTCATCCTCAAGCTCCATAAGTGAGGGAAAGGCAAGCAAAGGTCAAGGGAAGGCTCAGAACATAGATTGAATCTCACACGTGTGGCAACAACAATTGTTGGTTGGGGTCAAAATTTCAAATTTGCAGTGGAGGCCAAAATTCTGTAGCTAGAGGTCGAAGAAGTGCTAATGGAAGAGATTTGACTAGGTTTGATTGGATCAAGGTTAGCAAATCATCCAGAAGGGTTGGCCTTTGTCTTGGAGGGTTCTGAAGTTAGTCTTAAGGTCTTGGAATTCGTTAATTGAAGAATCTATAAGGAAGAGAAGGGATTTGTGGGTTTTCCTCTCAAGTGGAAAGGTTCTGGCCCTGGCTTGCAGCCTATATTCTGTGTTCTTGTTCTTCTTGTTTTTGTTAGCTGTTTGATGATACACACATATAATAATAAGTAACAAAGCTAATAAGTAAAAAGATATCACAAGCGGTTATCAAGTAAAGAGAAATCACTATAACCATTGCCCTATAGATTTCTCAAAAACTCTCAGCCCTACAAAATAGTAAAATACCAAGAAGAAACTTGCCCTACCTATGGATAAATTCCTGCAAAATCTTCAGCCCAATCTCCACTTCCTCCTAGCTCCTCTCAACCCATGAATTCCCTTTCTGTGCCCTAAGAAAAAAACACGCCCAAGCTGATGAATGATCTGCAAATTAGCTCCTCAAAACACCCGAAACAAACTCCCCCTTACTCTCCTAGGGTGTCACTCGAAGTTCACCAAAGGTAGAGGTGGAATTCCCGCTTGGGAATCCCTTGTGCTAAACACCACTGTTTGTCTTGGCTAAACAACTCAAGAGAACTTGTGTTCAGAAGTAAAGGTGACAAAAGATACAAATGAAGGCCTCTTCTCCTTATTTATAATTGTTGTCGTCCTTTTTCCCTTGCGGGCCCCTACACTTTGTCTCTCCTAATTCATATCCTCTGCTGTCTTTCTCTCCTCCAAGAGTGCAAGTTCCCTTCTTGGGCCAAATTTCTCTCTTGTGGGTCCCATGTTCCATTAGAGCTGCAATTTCCCTTATTCCTATGAAGTCCCAATGCCATAATTGCCTCTTCCAAAAATTGTCTTTAATGCGGAAGATCAAAATTGTGAATATTACAGTCCTCCTTGCCAAAAATTGCTTGTCCTCAAGCAATGCATGAACAAGCACCCCCTCTGACTGTTGATCACCACTATCACCACCTATAATACCGGGGTCCCAATTGTGCCACTCAGTCATCCTCGATCTCTGCATTGTCTGGTCATGAAGGAATCCCTTAATACCCAGATCCCAAGCCATCTTGATCACTATGAAGCAACCCTTGCTCTGGTGACTATCCAGCCAGGTATATGTACTAGAATCTCTCTGCGTACTATCAATAAGTAGAGCATTGTGATATTGTAGGACTTTGTCCAACTCCCCATGAAGCTGCGCTATTGAGTAGTCCACCTCGTGCACTCCAAGGGTAAACTCCTGAAGATACAACCCAATCCCCGTTGGGATGAAGTCTCTTCCGCATGGGCTTCCCTTGATATCCTCTTGCTGACCAACTTGCCATGCTGATGAAGTCCCCCATGCCATCAGCGAGTGACAAAAGGCCAATGGAAGATCTGAATGATCTTCCCCTGTAGAAATCAGTTCATACCCAAGGGTAGCTGTACTGCCAAGTCCTGTGATGCCCGGATCCCATGTGAAACTCAAGCTGATTTCGGTGAACTTCAAGTGCCACACTAGTTAGCTTACAGGGAAGATTATTTCAGATCTTCTGTTGGTGCTCAATTGGTTTGTTTGTTTGATGCTATATTGGAGATCTGATGAGAATTTGTTGTAGGAGATTATTTGGTATCGTGATTTACTGTTGTAGGGTTATTTCCTACTCTAAGAGGCCGAGTACTATTATTCCTTAGGAGGGACAAGCCTAAGGATTGGAGAGCCGATTTCTCAATTAACATCAGAATTGCCAGGGCCGAAATTATTTCCAAGCAGAGGTTATTTGAAGAGGCTGAGATTTCTATCTTTGGAGTAGATTGATAAGGAGGAGCCAAGTTCTGCTGATCGAGTTTTCCCCACACAGGTTATTGACATGAGTTTGCTGAAGGTTAAGTGTCCCTTCAAGCAAGGGGTAAAGCTCCTTGTTGGTGGAAGAAGTCTGGAACCGAAGCACGAATTGCTGAACTTTGGGCTGAACCAACTACCACAAATAGGCAAGGTTTGAATGCTGAAACATATCCTGGTTTAAGGCTATGCCTTTATCATCTAAACATGAGCCACATGGGTCCTAGAGGCAATGTATTACGTTGCAAGAGCTGTGAAGGAAGTGTTGGGCCTGCGTACCATAGTTTTGGAACAGAAATAAGAGGGTTGATTCTGCACATTGTTATTCTGGATTAGAGACCATTGTGTGGTGCTGCGTGTTCTACCAGAGTTGAGCCAAGTTTGTGACCTGTGTGTTTCTGAGCATGGGGTTTCCATTTTCCAGGCATTGGGACTGATATTTAAAGAGGGCCTGCATATTCTTCTTGTTGGAGTATAGTGCACTCTGTAAGGGGTTGCATGGTACAACAGGCTGAAGTAAGCATCGTGGGCATATGTGCTAACAGGGTGCTGAATGTGTGGCTGCAAAGGGGGGTTGAGAAAAGACCTGTGTGTTTGCTGGGTTTAAGACTGCCATCTGCTCGTTAAAATAAGACTGATATTCAAGGGAAGTAGTTGCCATAACAACCAGGTTCCCTAGTTCTAGTGATTTACTGTTTATTGTGAATATTCTATGTAATAGCTCATGTTGCCTAAGATTGTGGGCATTGCTCTTTGAATGTATTAAGATCTGATTTAAACCTGAGTTTAACACATATGTATACTCTTGAAGTCTGAAATGATGATTGGCATGATATGACTACTGTTCGTTGGAATACCCGTTTGGTTTAGAACCTCAAATTACATACCCAATTTTGCAACACAATATGATCTAGTAGACCAAGTGATTTGTTTTAAAATAATTTAGCCAATTAGCTTAAATTATTCCCAAACCACTTTTACATAAGACTCGACTATAACACTAGGACCCACACAAGACTTTGACAACAAATTCCACTCTAGCTTTGGGGTGAGGTTGGAGGGAAAAACTCTGCTGACCATCTGTATTTAGAAACACAGATGAGTCAGTGAGACGGGAAACCTCCTAGGATGAAATTATCGCCAAAATAATAGGTTTACCTAGGTTGTTACATACATTCGTGGTTTTACTAGTATCATTTACATTAGAAATTTGCAGAATGGGTTTACAATAACATAGTGCTGACAACTGATGATCTCGATCTTGAAGAAAAATATGGTACATTTGCTTCCTCGGAACTTTGACAAAATGTGTGCAACAGGTGCCATGGTGAACTCCGCCCTCCAACAATTTCTGCTATTGGCTTCTGAATGGAACTAGGAATTCTGCTCTCATAAGTGCTAGGCAAATTTTGTAAATTTAATCTTAGCCTTCTCTCACCAAACCCACAAAATCCCAAAAAGGGTTTGGGCTAAATCCAAAATGCCTTGGTGACCCCCCAAGAAGTGTGTGTGGCTCCAACTGGCTGGAAAAATGCCTTGTAGAAAGAATTTTGCTGTAGGAAGCCGAATCATTTCCTAGAAATTCTTCTCCAAGCCTTGCGACCACTCCTCCAAATCTCTTTATCTCTCCTTTCCCGACTCTCACGAAATTCCTTTCTTTCTATCGCTGCGTATTAGATGTCCAATGGTCTCTGCACGGGCCCAAATTTTATACAGTTTGGTCGTCCAAAATACAACACTTTTGTTGAAAAATGTGTAACTAGGTTCGGTCTTCATAAAGATGAAATGTACTTTTGATTTTTGTAAAAGTGTAAAATGAAAGAAAATTATTATTATTATTTTTGGAGCACGGGTTTCATGCTCAAGGTTGTTTATTTTATAGGTCAAACACCAATTGAGTGCTTGTAGGGTTTGTCCTAGGTCAAGAAGTCAAAAAGAGTCATTGTCATAAGTTGAAGACCCCATCGGGCATATTGTAACTTGTAAAGAAAATTATTTTTGTCTTCAAAAGTGTCTAGATACCCTCCAAGACCAAGTTGGCCTGGCAGCTAGCAAGTCGGCCTAAAAGGAAGAGCCACGTCCACTTTGAAGAACCTATGTATAGGAGGGAACTCGTCCTCCTTGAGACACATTCACTCATCTTTCATTCTAGTGAAGAAGAAGGAAGGAGAAGGCAACGAAGAAGGAATAGGACGGAGAAGAACTTTGTTTTGGCTATTTATCTCTTACATGCGAAGGAGAACTAGGGTTTCTACACCAGATCTAGGGCTTCTATCTACAATTTTGATCTTGGAGAAAAGAAGGCAAGTAGGTCAAGCAAATGTCAACAAGGGTCATCCTCAAGCTTCAGAAGTGAGGGAAAGGCAAGCGAAGGTCAAGGGAAGGCTCAGAAGGTAGATCAAAGGTCACATGTGTGGCAGCAACAACTGCTGTGGGGGGCCGAAATTTCAGATTTGCTGTGGAGGCCGAAATTTCAGATCTGCTGTGGAGGTCGAAATTCTGCAGCTGGAGGTCGAAGAAATGCTACTGAAAGAGATTTGATTGGGTTTGACTGGATGAAGGTTAGCACATCATCTATAGAGGTTGTTCTTGGTCTTGCAGGGTTCTGAAGTCAGTCTTAAGGTCTTGGAATTCGTCAATTGAAGAATCTATAAGAGAAGAGATTTGCGGGTTTTCCTCTCAAGTGGAGAGGTTTTGGCCCTGGTTTGCAACCTATATTTTGTGTTCTTGTTCTTCTTGTTTTTGGTAGCTGTTTGATGATACACACCTATAATAATAAGTAACAAAGCTAATAAGTAAAAAGACATCACAAGTAGTTATCAAGTAAAGAGAAATCACTATAATCATTGCCCTATAGATTTCTCAACATGGTATCAGAGCTAAGGTTGGCTAAGGGCATTATGAATATCTCTACTACATTGAGGAAGCTTTTCAAGAAGTGTTCAAAGGTAGCAAGCCATCTCAAGAAAGGCATCAAGGAAGCATGGAATCTTCTATTCACCACAAAGAAGGAAGCAACCAAGATAAAGGATGAAGGACTCTTCTCAACACTCATTGGCACATTCCAAGGAGAACATTTGGGTAATCGATAGTGGTGCATCTAGACACATGACTGCTCATCACAAACACTTGAAGACATTATCAAAAGGAAAATTTTCTTACTCAGTGGAACTTGGAGATAATAAGAGCTAACCTATAAGAGGAATTGGATCAACCTCTATAGAGTTGGAAAATGGAAGCAACATTCATCTCAACAACATCCTATTTGTTCTAGGTTTGTGTAAGAACTTACTTTCTATTTCAAGTTTAGAAGATAAGGGTGATAGAGTAGCTTTCATTGATGGAAGAGTTGTAGTATGGAGTAAGAACTCTGTGAAAATTTCTGAAATGGAAATCCTACTGTACTACAGTGATTAATATGACTTCTTCTACTTATTACTTTAGAGATAAGTTATCAACTGTATTCTTATGGAAAATATCGAAACATATTCTACTGCAGCCTTCACATTTATAACATTGCAGAAATTAAATGTAAGAAAAAATGTCGGCACATATACAAACACCATAACGCAGTTATTTTTGGACAATTGTCCCCAGAAAAACCCAATGCGGAAAAATCGGTGCAGCAGATGAGGGTTTTAATATTCTTCAACAAAAATTATCATGTACAAAATTTCACCCAGCAGTATAGAACTGAGAAATATTTACAGACATTCCTGAACAAGTGTCTGAACCAAGAGAGAGGTTCCCTGACCCTCTGCGTCTCCCTGGCTTGCCCGTTGTCAATTTCTTTGGTCTTTGGACTAGCATGTGCAATGCTTGTGTCACTCAGGCTAGCGCTACCTCTCCCAGCGTTAATCTGCCCAATGTTATTCCTTCTGTTGGTCTGGGTCTTTGTCCCTATCTCCTTGACTGATGTTGAACCCTCTCTGTCTCTCCTCCACCTGTAACTCTCCCTATGAATTGATTTTCTCTTGCCGAACTTCGACCAGTGAGAAAATCGATTTCTCTTGGGCAACTGAGTATCTGCCTGACGTATTTTCCAAATGACCCTCAAGTCCCTTCTTATATCTTCTTGTTGAACAATCAACGACCTAGATTAAAGCATAATCAAAGGCTCAGATCGTTTTGACTTGATCCATGGCTTTTTCTAGAAGTTTCACCCCTGATTAGATTAATACCCATTAATATTTTAATTTTCCTAAGTTTAGACTTAGGAACCTCATTAAAAATATTAATTATTTTAATAAAATCACTTATGGGTGGAATTTCCCAAAACGCTTTCTAGGTCCTTTGGAATACCTGTGCCCAAATCTCCCTACAAAATTTGAGGCTTAGAGCACATCCTTTGCTACTCCAAATCAACAAACTCAAGCATAGAGAATGCTAGAGTAATTGTTATTCGCGAAGGAAGACTTTATAGGTTGATATCTCCTCTTGCATAGGCTTTGGTTCACATTGAAATCAACCCATGTGAACTCTGGCATAGAAGATTTGGCCGTCTTCATCCAAAATCCTTCCAACTCTAAATTCTATAGTAGAAGGAATCCTCGAATTGAAACAAGATCACAAAGGAGTATGCAAAGGATGTGCATTGGGTAAGAATACCAAGAGACCATTTGGAAGCAGTGCTTCACGATCAAAAGAAATCTTGGATCTTATTCATTCCGATGTCTGTGGTCCTATGACTCCTAAATCACTTGGAGGTCATCTATATTATGTCACATTTATAGATGATCATTCAAGGAAAACTTGGGTTTACTTGATGAAATCCAAGGACGAAGTATTTACAAAATTTCAAGAATTCAAAGTTGAAGTTGAGAACCTTACAAAAAGGAAAATCAAGATACTAAGGTCCGATAATGGAGGAGAGTATACATCCAAGGAAATTATAGCTTTCTGTAAGGAGTCTGGGATTAAGAGGGAGTTGATAGTCCCATACAATCCCGAACAAAATGGAGTTGCAAAACGAAAGAACTGATCCATTGAAGAAAGTGTAAAAGCAATGTTGCATGATCAAGATCTACCAAAATTTCTATGGGGAGAAGCCACTAAGACAACTGTATATATTCAAAATCGAAGTCCCCACAGGTCACTAGATAACAGAACTCTGGAAGAAGTATTCACTGGGAAGAAACCAATTGTAGATCATTTCCGAATCTTTTGTTGTCCTTATATATTCATATACCGAAGGACAAAAGAAAGATGTTGGCTCCATCAGGGATGAGAGGAACATTTGTTGGCTACAGTAGCTCCTCTAAGGCCTATAAAATCTACATAATAGGATGACACCGTATAGAACACAGTCAAGATGTCATATTTGATGAAAGTATTGCATTTAAGAAATCAAAGAAACTTCCGATGGACTCTGATGATGAAGAACTTCCAGTATTTGAAGAAGTTGACAGGGAAGAAGAAGAATCTCACCATGAAGATGAAGGTCCCAGTGAACCTATTCAACCTATGGTCATCCCCGAATCAAGAAAGAGACCTAATTGGTTGAAGTCAACACTACTTGATGCAAAAGGTCATGGAGCAACTCAGGGCACATTTAGGGAAAGCAAGAAGCCCAAATGATATTCTGGGTATGCAACCTACATGACAAAACTAATAGAAGCAGAGCCATCCACTTTTGAAGAAGTTGTCAATCATCAAGAATGGAAGGATGCCATGAATGAAGAATATCAATCTATAATGAAGAATGGAGTTTGGGAGATTGTGCCTAGGCCCGATGAAAAATATGTGGTAGTTTCCAAATGGATATATAAGATCAAACATGTAGCAGATGGAAGTATTGACAAGTATAAGGCAAGATTTGTGGCTAGGGATTTCTCTCAACTTGAAGGCATCGACTATGAAGAGACATTTGCTTTGACAACAAGGTATACAACTATACATTCATTGGTCTCTTTGGCAGCATCGATGGGATGGAACATCCACCAAATGGATGTCAAGACTGCATTCCTGAATGGCACAATTGATGAGGAAGTCTATATAGAACAATCCTTGGGATTTGAAGTTAAAGACAGAAAGGCATATGTTTCCAGATTGAATAAGACATTATATGGCCTCAAATAAGCACCGAGGGCATGGTATGCTAGGATGGATGCATACTTCAAAGTTAGGCTTCATAAATAGTTTTGCTGATTCGAACCTTTATATTAAGGTTGTGAAGGGTGAACCGATAATCATTCTTCTGTATGTAGATGCTCTTTTGTTGACAGGTGTAGAAGGTCGAATTGAAGAATGTAAGAAGCAATTAGCAGCAGAATTTGACATGAAGGATATAGGGTTGATGCATTACTATCTGGGACTAGAAGTTTGGCAAGGATTTGATGAGATTTATTTGGGTCAAGGGAGGTATGTGATCAAGATGTTGAAGAGGTTTGACATGATGGATTGCAAACCAATGACAACTCTGATGATCACAAACTTGAAAAGGCTAAGGAGTTCTGAATCGAGCCCGGTGGATCCTTCCAAGTATAGACAACTCATTGGCTCATTGATGTACTTGGTGAATACTCGACCAAACATATGCTTTGCAATAAATGTTCTTAGTCAATTCCAAGTGGAGTCTATGTGTGCATGCTTTTCTTCTATTGTTCCTTTATGTTCCGTTGCATTGATGATAATGATGTTGTTCTTTCTACATAGTTGCATATGTTGATGAATAATGTAATGATGATATGGGGTGAACTTGATGTGTTAATGAAGAAATGCAATTATCTAAGAAAAGAACAATATAGCCCTTAGAAAAATTAACTTGGTATCAGTGTTGGGCGGAAGAAAGGCCATGGAGATGACCTCAATGATGACACCTTTGATGGAATCAAGAAGAGGATCTTGGAGACCTAAAATAATTCTAGGGTTTGAAGAAAACCTTAAGCAATTTGTGTATTAGGGTTTGATGGATATTATGAGGATAGGGTTTGAGATAAATCCTGGATTATGAAAAAAATATGAGATATGAAACTTAGGATGGTCAATGTGAAGGTGCTCAAGCACTTGTGAAAGATTTGATGAAGCCCTAGATTGGATAATCCCTAGTAGGCTTGGTTGGTTGATTAAAGGTAACATTGTTATGTGGACTATGGATGGTGATGGTTGGTTCAAGAGGGAGAGGATCACCTCTCATTGAAGATAAGTATTTCTTGACTTATGATGCTTCTTACTTTTGTTTAGACTTATGGATCTGATTGTTATGTTTATTTTTTATACTTCTGGCATATGTATTTGAGTATATGGATGTTTGTAACCTCCTTTGATGAGATGTGATGAGTGAATCCTTCTTGAGGATCATTTGATACTTGTCATACATAAGTCATGATGGATTTCATATAAAAGGATAGCTCATTGACTCTTTAAGTTTATAATGCTTGTGATGAACATGATGAAAGTATGGGAAAAAGAGTTGAAACTCTTGTTGTGATGATAAAGTTCTATTGAACAACTTGTCTTGATCCTATTGATCATGATAAGCATGGTAACCATGATGATAGAAGTATAACTATGAGATTGACATTCTAGATCCTTCATTAACCGTGGTTATGTTTTGATTAGTAACTATGGCATATGGTAAATCTAAATGCCCTAACTTGATGGATTGACTTGATAGAAGTGATATTGTGTTCATGATCTTTGAAGTGTGATGTCACACCTGTCAGTTGCCCCTATCATGTGACTCTAACCCTTGATGAAAGATTGATGTCATGATGTGATGATGTAGTAGCTGATGTGAGCATGTTATGACCATGATGGGTATATGTTTGACTTTATGATCTAACAGATCTGCTGATGCATTTTAGATAGGTTGATGGCATGAATGAAGATGACTGAAGTGGATTCCCATTCAGATCCCTTCTCCTACTATCATTTGCATTATATGTATATTTTGTACTGTTGAAATATGGTTTATGGGCATGAATGGACAAATATCTGACATTGATGATCTGTAGCAAAGTTCTGATCTGTGGAAAGAGAGTTTTCCCTTGCTCTAAGCCTTAGTTGCTCTGAAGTAGGCTTACAGGTGTGATATAGACTTCCAGTCGCATAGATACAAGCTTAAGGGTGCATTCAAGGCCCTGAGATAAGTTTTGGGCTGATTCAACCACAGTCACTTGCATAACATCTTGAAGAGTGCGATTGTGGGTCCTAGTCGCACTGAGGAAGGCCTATGGGTGCGACTATGCTTGCAGAACACAAAAAAATGAAGTCTTGTGCATGAAATCAGATGTTCACCTAGAGGATGTCAGTATTACAGATGTGTTGCAGATAACAGAATGATCTAAAAGTAGGAAAAACTTGAATGTTTGCCATAATATGAACATGAACACTGAACTTGTGTTTGCAGGTGACAGGGACATACATATTGATATGTTATTATGTTTGAACTTTGTGCTACGAGAGTTTGGTATGATTTCGCTGATTGATATAGATGAGTAGTGTTTGGAGTTTTGACATTATGCTTGAGTGCAGCTTGACAATGACTTAGAACTTTGACTTGATGATTGAGATATGTTTTGGACTATAGATCTCTATACGATAGCAAATTTGGATTTGACTTGATGACTAATGTTTTGATTTGACGATTGTTGATTTTCCCTAATATCAATGATATATGAGCATAATGACTTCCAATTACTTATATGGGTATTCGAAAATGGTTTGGTATTGGCCTCCTTGTTCCTTGCACAATTGACAGTTGTGATTTAGTATGAAGATGGAACTTGCATATGCCTTTGTATCTAGTGACATAAATGACTTGTATTATGATTATGAGAATGACTTGATGAAGTTTGGATTGGTATTGCATGATAGATGACAAACTTGTTGGCATGATAATAAATGAAGTCAAGACTTGATATGAGCTCTACCTATCACCTGGTTGAAAGAATGGATATTGTGATATTGATGACTTTGATATTAGTTTTGATTTGGCTTCTAAACTTTGATGAGCTGACTTTGTTGATGTGATGGTACAACATTGATTTATGTAAGGCTGATTATGTTGGCTTAGTAAGGCCTTATGTCTGCAAAGAGAATTGCATGCAGCAAGCTCCCTGATCCAGATATGTCCATATTTGACAGTTATCTGATGAAGTCAAGATGATGAGTTCCAAGGTATGGCTTTGATTTTGATTATGGTTTTGGTTTTATATACTGATGGTCTACTCTTGACAGGTGATGAGCCTTTGATGATCTAAGTAAGAAGGAGATGGCTTCTGAAGTTTGAAATGATGTATCATGGCATGATGAATTGATCTATGGAATTTAGGAAAGAAATTCTATATTGCAAAGCTATTGAAAAATGTTTTTGAATAATGGAAATGCAAATCCTTGGACACTCCGATTTGAAGTTCAAGATGTTAAACTTGACATGGCATCCGAAAGTTGATTGAAGCATTGATGTTTTGTTGTCCATATATATGATGTGCGTAGAACCTGAATGAGTTCATGATTGAGTTGCTTCATTCACATTGAGTTGCCACCAAGCATCCTTTGAGATATCTGCATAAGATGATCAGTTCTTGATCTAACATATTCTTTTTATGATATGTGATTGCATGGTTGTGTTGATTTTGGGTAGCATTGGATGTGCTCTAGCTCCGAAGTTTGTGGAGGGACTAGAACACATAAGATCTCTAAGACCTAGAAACCGTTTGGAGAAATTCCACTCGGATGAGGGGTTATGAAAATAATTAATATTTTTAATGGGTTCCTAAGTCTAAACTTAGGAAAATAAAAATATTAATGGGTATTAATAAAGATATGGGTGAGAAGCTTCTAAGAGAAAATGATCAAGTCAATTTTAATCTTAGCCATTGATTAGAGACTTAATCTCAACCGTTGATTCATCAATAGGAAAAGTATAAGAGAAGACTTTAGAGTCATTTGGAGACACACCAAGCAAATACTCAGCAACCCGAGGGAAATCGATTTTCAAGAAGTAGTTCGATTTCAGAGGGAGAGTTATAGGGTGAACGAAGAGGAGAGTTTCAGCATCAATCAAAGACTGGGGAGGACGTGACGCAGTGCCTCAGAGAAACAACGCAAAGGGAGAGATTTGAGAGAAAGTGCAGGCAGGGACGAGATCTCATGCAGTCCCCATGCAGATGACGCAGGGATGCTGCAGTCCTCATGCAGATGATGCAGGGGTGACACAATAAGGATAAAGGGTCTCTTTGGTGTCAGAATTTCTCCTAGCAAAGGAGGAAAAATATCTCAGGTGTTTTCTTGAAGGGTTCTCTATGTACTGCAGAATTATTCCTTGTAAAGTGATTGTTGCTGAAGAATAATAAATAAACCCTCATCTGTTGCTCCAGTTTTCCCGTATTGGGTTTTTCTGGGGAAAATTGTCCAAAAATAACTATGTTGATGTGATTGATTCTTGTGCTTGTATATCGCTATTTTTTTCTCTATGCTATTATGTGATAACTGCAGTAGAATTTATTTTAATGTTTGCTGAAGGGTTTTTGTAAACAACTTATTGTGAGAAATAAGTAGGAGAAATAAATTAGTTACTGTAGGAGAATTTCGTGTCAGAAATTTTCACATGTTATCAGAGGAGAGATCAGGCAACATGAGTAAAGAATCTGCTATGAGTCAGAAGCATGATGTTGGGGCATCAACTCAGAAGGACCCACGCAGATCTCCAGAGGGAGAAGAGAGCAAGAGGAAGAAATTGGATCAGACTGCGGAGAAAGGTTAGCTTGTGGGATATTGTAAAGATTGTACAACCATTGTAAAAACAATAAAGGGTTTCTTAAAAATTATCATGAACTTGTGATAAAATTTCTTGAAATTTTACAAATTTAACTAACAGAATTGATGAGAGTACCTACCTGTATTCTTGCGGTTGATGATGCCTCAAGCTGCTCCTACTTCGGTTACCAAAAGACCGAAACCACCCAACCAAACTGAGCAGAAGCTCGCTACTCAGTCCAGTAAGCTTCTCAGTTGAAACAGACTGTTCCCCCGTGTCCAGAAACCTCAGAACAAGCAAGGCTCAATTGTTCATGATGATAAACTCTGTGCACCCATTTTCCTTCTATTTCTTCCCCCTTTCAAAATTGTTCTTTGCTCCTTATATGCTATTTCTTGGCGGTGGTCACTCCCTCGACCTGCAACCCACCGCTTCTCCTTGTGGTGACACCCTTCCCATGTCACGTGATATATATATATATATATATATATTTCTTTTAAAGGTATATTGATTTTTGGTTTAATATCCTTTTTGTTTGTTTTCAATATAAAGGTTTAGGTTTATATTAAATACTTTATCTTTAATTTATTTTATTAATTTATTAATATTCTAAGATATATAATTATATAACCATCTTTTAAGATTAGCTTAATTTTTTAACATCTATATTTTATAATTATTTTTATGTTATACATTTTAAATTTATATCATTGGTATTTGCCCATTAATCATGACGCATTAAGCAATATGGATGTTGATGGGTGAATATAACTTCTATTTGAAGGAGTGTCATGATATTTTGTACTTATAGTTAATTTAGTATATAAAGTGTGGTGCATGCGATACATGCATACGTAGCTATCATATGCATGTATCGTATGCATGCTAATATTCTTGTATTCTCTATATTATAGATAGGTCGTTACAAATATAGCGAGAATGCTAAGGCATATAGAGTCTATCTTCCGGGGAATAGGAAGATCGTTATTCGACGGGATGTAAAGTTCATGGAGGACAGAGCTTTGAAGAAATCCTGAGAAATGTCTTCCGAAGAGCAGTCAAAGGATGATCCGTTGGTCCAGCCACTTTGTCTAGCAGAAACTAGCACCAGTATTTCTCCTAAAGGCAAAACTCCAGAGGTATCACAACAAGAGGAATCATAGGAAGAGTAGCAGATAGATATACCCATTACCACTAGTAGAACGAGCCGGGAACTTCGGCAGATACTACAAGATGCAGAGAATTTCGTCGGTGCGCCAAGGAACGAGAGAAGGGAGTGTAGACAGCCACACAGATACCAAGCCTTGGTGGCTCAGGTTGGAGAATTCTCTAGTTTTCAGGAGGCTGTTTAGCATCAAGTATGGGTAGATGCTATGGTAGAGGAATACAGTTCCATAATAGTCAATGATGTTTGGGAAGTGGGTACCTAGGCCTCAGGACAAGTCAATTGTAGGTTCGAGATGGCCCTACAAAGTCAAATATGCTGCAGATGGTAGTGTGAAAAAATAAAAAAGCCAGGTTTGTGGCTAAGTGGTATGCTCAGAAGGAAGGGATAGACTACGAAGAGACCTTCACCCCAGTAGCCAGGTATACTTCTATTAGATCCATGGTATCCCTTGCAGCACAAATGGGGTGGGAGATTCACTAGATGGATGTCAAGACGATGTTCTTGAACAGGGTGACAGGAGAAGAAGTATACATTGAACAACCAGAGGGTTTTGAGACACATGAGAAGAAATCTTATGTATGCAGGTTGAAGAAAGCCTTGTATGGGCTTAAACAGGCACCTAGAGCATGGTACAGTCGAATTGATGGCTACTTGCAGAAGATGGGATTCATCAAGAGTGACGCAGATCCTAATTTATACTATCTTGTTGTAAAGAATGAGCCTCTAATCCTGGTGTTATATGTGGATGATCTTTTCTTGACAGGTTCATATATGCTCATCAAAGATTGCAAGGAGAACCTAGCCACAGAATTTGACATGAAGGATTTGGGACAGATGCATTATTTCTTGGGGTTGGAAGTTTGGTAGCAGAAGGGTGAAATTTTCCTTCGACAAGGGAGATAAGCTACAAATATTTTGAAAAGTTTCAGAATGTAGGACTGTAGACATATGGCTACTCCAATGGTCACCAACTGGAAGAAGATTGATGCATCTGAAGATAAAGAAGTCAATCCCACCTTGTATAGGCAGCTCATAGGGTCCCTGATGTATCTGATCAATACTAGGCCAGGCATTTGTTATGCTGTCAACACCCTCAGTCAGTTCATGGTGGAACCAAAGAGGGCGCATTGGGCAGCAGCCAAGCATGTTCTTAGATATATACGAGGAACAGTCGAGCATGGACTAACGTACACCCAAGGCAATGACATCAGACTGAGTGGGTTCACTGACGCAGATTAGGTTGGAAATTCAGTAGATGGGAAAAGTACCATTGGGTATTGTTTCAACATTGGATCAGGAATGACTTCCTAGTGTAGTAGGAAACATAAATCTGTGGCTTTGAGCTCAGCTAAAGCTGAATATATCGCAGCGAGCACAGCTTCATGTGAAACCATATGGTTTAGGAAAATGCTTGTGAATCTATTCAGGAGAAAGATGGAAGCGACCAGTATTTTGTGTGATAATCAGAGTTGCATCAAGCTCTCTGAGAATCCAGTCTTTCATGATCGGTCGAAGCACATTGATATCAGGTGTCACTTCATCATATATTGTGTCCAACAAGGGGCATTACAGATGAGGTACACCACAGCAGGAGAACAGGTAGCAGACATCCTCACCAAGGCTCTAGGAAGAACAAAGTTTGTTTATTTCAGGGAGAAGATGGGGATGGTGAAGAATCCGTTTCAGTCACAGAAGCGGATAGTATAAGGAGTTGCAGTGCAACAGTTAGCAGTGGCAGAGCTATGGGCGGGCAACATGATGCAACACACTTAGAGGGAGCTACAGTATAAATGTAGAAGTGACAGTTACAGTGTCATGGGCAGTAGTACAGGGTGCAGCAGCGCAGTAGGTGAGGGGTAGTAGGCCGAGCATCAACAACGTAGAGGACCGATGCCGTGGATCAGTGTGATGCTTCTATTAGGAAGTATTGATAGAGCACATTCTTCGCTAAGAGGGAGTGTTGATTTTGGGTAGCATCGGATGTGCTCTAGCTCCGAAATTTTGTGGAGAGACTAGAACACATGAGATCTCCAAGACCCATAAATCGTTTGGAGAAATTCCACCCAGATGAGGAGTTATTAAAATTATTAATATTTTTAATAGGTTCCTAAGTCTAAACTTAGAAAAATAATAATATTAATTGGTATTAATAAAGATATGGGTGAGAAGCTTCTAAGAGACGAGGATCAAGTCTGTTTTAAACTTAGCTGTTGATTAGAGACTTAATCTCGGCTATTGATTCATTAACAGGAAAAGTATAAGAGAAGGCTCGAGAGTCATTTGGAGACACATTGGGCAAATATTCAGTAACCCGAGGGAAATCGATTCTCAAGGAGTTCGATTTTAGAGGGAGAGTTGCAGGGTGAAGGAAAAGGAGGGTTTCAGCATTAGTCAATGATTGAGGGGTAGGTGATGTAGTGCCTCAGAGAGAGCACAGAGGGAGAGCTCTGAGAGATAGCGCAGGCAGGAATGAGATCTCACGCAATCCTCACGCAGATGATGCGGGGGTGATGCAGTGAAGGAGAAAGGGTCTTTGTGGTGTTAGAATTTCTCCTGGCTGAGGAGGAAAAATATCTCATGTGTTTTCTTGAAGGGTTCTCTATGTACTGCAGAGTTATTCCTTGTAAAGAGATTGTGGCTGAAGAATAATAAATAAACCCTCATCTGCTGCATCGGTTTTCTCGCATTGGGTTTTTCCGGGGACAATTGTCCAAAAATCACTGTGTTGATGTGATTGATTCTTGTGCTTGTATATCAGTGTTGTTTTTCTCTATGCTATTATGTGATAACTGCAGTAGAATTTATTTTAATTTTTGCTGGAGGGTTTTTGTAAACAACTTATTGTGAGAAATAAGTAGGAGTAATAAATCAGTTACTGCAATAGAATTTCGTGTCAAAAATTTTCATAGGATGTATTGTTGATATTTGAGATTATTGTTGATGAGCACATTTCGATGCTACTTTAGTATGATATTTGCCATGATATTTTTGGATGAGAGGTCCATAGCACGATCGAGGTTAAGTACGATGTTGCTAGCATCGCTGGTCGTGAGGCAGGATGAAGAAGCTCCTTAGAGAGCTGTCTGAGCATGATCTAGATATGACATGGATACATTGCGATGACAAAGAGTGGGATCCGATTGGCAGAAAATCCCATATATATAGTTGGGACCGAGATACTTTCATATATTGAGTCAGTGCAACTGTTCGAGACAAGCTTAGGCTTGTGATTGACACCTCCTTGAGAGGGAGGATGATTATGGTATCCTTTTGTGATTTATATGATTATTTATGATCTAACATGATATTTGATTTGATGTCCTGTATGAATAGGAAACAACTACTATTGAGACAAGCAGATACCAAATTTAAGTATGATGACAGCAACACTGATCGAGGACACTGAGCCAACTCTTCCTCCCTGTCTGAGCTCCTAGGGTGAGGAATTGAGATAGAGGGCTCCTAGGGTTGAGGGAACTCTGGACAATAGGGTATGACCCCTCTTTGTTACGCATTGGGTTGGAAATACTGTTCCCCTATCTTCATAGGGTCAGAGTGTTGATTTGGGGTAGCATCAGATGTGCTCTAGCCACGAAATTTGGTGGAGAGGTTGGGGCACATGAGATCTCCAATACCCAGAAAGGGTTTGGGCAGATTCTAAACAATTCAGGAGATATTAAAATAATTAATATTTTGAATGGAGTCCTTGAGTCTAAACTTAAGGAAAATAAAATATTAATGGGAATTAATATGAAACTGTGTTAGAATGGTCGAAAAGACATGCATCAAGCTAGATCTAGTCTTAGCCGTTGATTAGGGACTTAATCTCAGCCGTTGATATGTCAACAGGAAAAGTATAAGAGGAGGCTTGAGGGTCATTCTATTCTCTAAAGCAGGTTTTGCTAAGAGAGATAGAATTAGTGATCGGGAGATGCAGCTGAAGGGAATTTGAGTACAGAGAGATAGAGAGGCAGAGATAATGCCGGAAGAGCAGCGTAGTAGCCGGCGAGAGTGACGCAGAGCTAGCTAGGGCTCACGAGGGCCACGTAGAGGCAGCCGGGAGCTGTGCAGAGCCTCAGAAAGGCCAACGTTGCTGACGTAGAGGCCAAAGGGTTGACATAGGGCCTCCTAAGGTTGACGCGGACGCATTCGGGGTGACACAGGGCTAACGTGAAGCAAAGAGGGGTTGACGTAGTCTAGAGAGAGGCTGATGCTGGGTTTTCTAGGGCAGATTGGTGCTGAGTAGCTGTCGGAAGGATTATCCAGGGTTTCAGCCAGGAGATTTGTCAGACTCTGAGAGGTATTATTGCCAAGGAAATTCTCTGTTAGGTAGGCCAATTTTGGCACCCAGATTGTACTCTGATATTGCTTAATAAGAAAACCCTCAGATAGTTGCACCGGTTTTCCCACATTGAGTTTTTCCGGGGACATTAGTCCAAAAATAATGGTGTCATATGGCGTGTTTGTTTCTGTTTCTTTTAGTTGCTGATCTATAATATGTTGAGCATGCATTAGTGTTTATTTTCACTATTTACATTGTAAATAACTTGTTAAGTAAAATAACATCTAGGTAGGAATAAATTAGATAAAGTGCATGGAGGGTTTCTAACTAAGTAAATTTAGAGACTTCAACAAGGTATCAGAACGTGATTGCAGATCACAGGAGGACTAAAGGACATCAGCCAAGCAGAGCAATAGCAATAGAAAACAGTTGTCCCGCGCTGATAGAAGTTGTTTCTAGCAGAGCAACAACAAGGAAGGGTGAGTTGGGAAGAGGCAGTGCAGAGGCTAAGGAAGGCAAAAGAAGCCTCACACAGAGCCACACAGTGGCTGGGAGGGCTAACACAGTTGGCTGAGGCTGGCTTGCTGGTATCGGTATTGCGCAGAGCCTAGGAGCTCTAACCTTCAGGTTGCTGGGGTTTAGAAGGTTGCAGGAATATTGCAGAGTGGAGCTGGTGAGGTACTGTAGTCAGAATAGTTCCTGATAGAGCAAGGCCATAGGAGTTGCCACTGAGGGTTTCTAGTCGACGAACCCGGATCAGTGGTGCGGTTGCACAAGACGATTAGAGTACGGGGCATTTGACAGTGGCAAAAGGATTTCCACGAGGGAAATCAGCACCCAAAGGGAGTTCAAAAGAGAACTTCTAGACGGGAAGTAGAGACTCAGAGGAGTCGAACAGAGAACTTCCAGGAGGGAAGTAGAGGAGCATCATGGCACTACATGGAGTAAGAGACCAAGATAGATTGGACGGAGCACGAACTTCGTAGTCTGGAAGGCCATAATCTTATCCGTACTTGACAGGAATCGTGTCAAGAACTTCGCCTTGAAGGTAATAGCTATCCCAATCGACCCCAATGATAATGATAAGTACAAGGAGGCGATGGCGACGGCTAAGAGCATTATCCTTGACGGGGCCAAGGATCATGTAGTACCACACATAGTCGAGAAGGAAATGACATTTGAGATGTGGGAGGCTGTCAAGAAGCTGTACCAGCATACTTCTGTGCAGAGAAGAATGCTGCTTGAGAATCAGTTGAGGTTGTATCAGATGAAGAAGGGAGAATCGATTGACACCTTCCTCGGAGGACTAAATGAGATCCGAGATCAGTTGACTGCTATAGAGGCGACACTAGATCAGGAGCTGATGGTGAGGACAACCCTGAATGTTGTCTCAGAAGACTCAGAGGTATTTGTCTAGAGTATCCTGGGCAGAGGGACTCTCCCACCTTGGGACGAGATGTGGGCAACTCTTCGCTAGGAAGAGATCAGATGGCAGTCGAAGACAGGTAGCAGCAGCAAGGGGATCAAAGTCAAGCAGGAGGAGGAAGATGTGGCCCTAGTATCTGAGGGAAAGCAGGAGAAGTAGAAGAAGAAAGATCTCTCCAAGATCAAGTGTTTCCATTGTGGGGAGCTTGGTCATTATGCGACCCAGTGTCCAAGGAAGAAGAGTAAGAGAGAGTCTTCCGAGACTACGACAGCGCCAGCACGGGCAGAGAAGGACATTTTGACAGACGATGACCGTGCCATGAGTGCACACGCACCACTTGAGCGGAAGTGGGGAGACATCGAGTTGTAGTCAGGTGGATTACAGGCAATGAGGGGCAGGATCCTAGAGGTACCCAGTCTCTTGGATTAGACCTTGCTATGGGAGCCACGAAGAGGAGTAACAGGATTGGCTGAGTCGGGTAGAGGCAGATGTGGATGAAGTTGCAGAGAGAGCTACAGTGCAGGAGTCCCAAGACAGTGCGAGGCTAGCAGGCTGCAGCAGTGTGAGAGGCACAGGAGTGTTGCACCAGTGCAGGATGGCATAGAGAGGTGTGCAACGGTGGGAGATGCAGGGAGTTGTTGCAGCAACACAAAGGTCAGAAAGGGAGCACTTGTCAGTGGCAGAGGGAGCTTCAGCATCAGTGGGTGTCTCTAGCCCAACAGGGAGGTCCGATTGGGAGATCAGTTACTTACTTCTCAGTAACTAAGTTGCAGTGCAACACGATGCAGCATGATGAGAGGAGGTGAAGTGCGGATGCAGTGCTGGGAGAAAGGACCAGTAGTAGCACGGATGCAGAGGGCGTTGTCGTACAGATGCAACAGTGGCAATGGCAGAACCATGGACAACAGTACAAGATGCTGCACTGCAGAGGATGTTGGGTAGTAAGGCTTGGCATCAGCACAGGTACCAATGTTGGATGATCAGAGTAATACTCAGTGAGGAGTATTGCTAGAGCATATTCCTCGCTAAAAGGGAGTGTTGATTTGGGGTAGCATCGGATGTGCTCTAGCTACGAAATTTGTTAGAGAGGTTGAGGCGCATGAGATCTCCAATACTTAGAAAGGGTTTGGGCAGATTCTAAACAGTTCAGGAGATATTAAAATAATTAATATTTTGAATGGAGTCCCTAAGTGTAAACTTAGGGAAAATAAAATATTAATGGGAATTAATATGAAACTGTGTTAGAATGGTCCAAAAGACATGGATCAAGCCAGTTCTAATCTTAGCCATTGATTAGGGACTTAATCTCAGCTGTCGATATGTCAATAGGAAAAGTATAAGAGGAGGCTTGAGGGTCACTTGGAGAATACACCAGAGTGATTAGTCATTCTATTCTCTAGAGTGGGGTTTGCTAAGAGAGATAGAATTAGTGATCGAGAGATGCAGCTGAGGGGCATTTGAATACAGACAGACAGAGAGGCAGAGATAATGCTGGAAGAGCAGTGCAGTAGCCAGCGAGAGTGACGCAGAGCCAGCCAAAGCTCATGCAGGGCCATGCAGAGGCAGCCAGGAGCTGTGCAGAGCCTCAGAGAGGCCAGCGTCGCTGACGCAGGGCCTCCTAAGGTTGACGCAGAACCATTTGGGGTGATGCAGGGAAATCGTGAGGCAGAGAGGGGCTGATGCAGTCTAGAGAGAGGCTGAAGCTGGGGTTTCTAGGGAAAATTGGTGCTGAGTAGTTGCCGAAAGGATTATCCAGGGTTTCAGCCAGGAGATTTGTCAGAAACTGAGAGGTATTACTGCCAAGTAAATTCTCTATTGCGTAGGCTAGTTTCGGCACCCAGATTGTACTCTGATATTGATTAATAAGAAAACCCTTAGACAGCTGCACCAATTTTCCCACATTGGGTTTTTCCAGGGACATTAGTCCAAAAATAATGGTGTCATATGGTGTGTTTGTTTCTGTTTCTTTTAGTTGCTGATCTGTAATATGTTGAGCATGCACTAGTGTTTATTTTCAGTATTTACATTGTAATTAACTTGTTAAGTAAAATAACAAGTAGGTAGGAATAAATCAGACAAAGTGCATGGGGGGTTTCTAACTAAGTAAACTTAGAAACTTCAACACGGAGAATGCTACTCCCTTGTCTGATCTTTGTAGAGTATACCCCATTTGGCATCATATGCACAAGAAGGGCTTGTCGGGAATACCGCTCCCCGTTTGGCCAACAGGTTGAGAGTGTACTTGGGGTGTACAACCCAAGTCGATTATGATGCAGGTGTTCTACCACATGACTATTCAGGGTCATTGATGGGAAGATCAATAGGAAATCAGATGGGTTGAAATAACTCAAGCGGTTCCGAGTTGAGATTGAGCTCCCCGATGAGATCCCAGGGTCGAGATTTGCTCCCCTATGTGTTTGGATATCTTATTGCTCGACATGGGGCGAGAGTTTCCCGTAGGACCTTCCCTACTGCCATGGACATGAGGTAAGAGTGTCCATTAGGACCTTCCTCATTGTCATTGGTTTGGAAGTGGAGACATTCTCCTTGATGATATGCTCTTCGATGATGATTGATGGTGAGATTCCGGGTAGTAGCCCGCTTACATAGATTTCAGACCATAGTCCGATGACAAATTCTTCTTCTTTTAGATTTGAGAATGTTCAGCATATGGGCAAGAACAATCTAGAGATAAGTAGGAATAAACAAGGAATAGATTGAGATGTACATTGATGATTTGTGATGATATGATCATGGCATGACAACTAGATGACAAAGCTGATCAGTGATGATACGTGATGACACTTGAACGACATATTGATCGATGACTAGATATCAATAGGTGGAATTCTCCCTAGTTGAGAGGGAGTGTTAAAATTATGCAACTGCGTCAAATTCCATTTTGGACAGCTCATATGATGAAGATAATAATTGTAATAGATTCCTCTTTTCGAGAGGACCAAAATCGACCAACAGATCACCTCATTTGGACAAGAAAAAGTTGGTTTTTGAATTTATGTTCCCACTCATGTATATTGGATCATGTCAGCCCTATGCATATGTATAATTGGACAGGTCGGCCTCAACATCAAGTGGACCCTCATGGAAGCCTATAAATAGAAGAGACCTCAAGCTCATTTGGACACATTGATCAAGCCATCTTCTCTTCTATTATCTTGGTTCACACAGGTCTGACAAAGAAAGTTCGCATAAGCAAGGGAGCACATCTCAACCCTGGGATCTCATCGGGGAGCACATCTTGACCCAACTACCACAAACAGGGAGGTTTTGAATGCTGAAACATATTCTGGTTTAAGGCTATACCTTTATCATCTAAACGTGAGCCACAAGGGTCCTAGAGGCAGCGTATCACTTTGCTGGAGCCATGAAGGAAGTGTTGGGCCCGCATACAATAGTTTTGGAGCAGAAATAAGAGGGTTGAGTCTGCACATTGTTATTCTGGAGTAGCTACCATTGTGTGGGGCTGCGTGTTCTACCAGAGTTGAGCCAAATTTGCGACCTGTGTGTTTCTGAGCATGGGGTTGCCATTTGCCAAGCATTGGGATTAATATTTAAAGAGGGCCTGCA
Source organism: Pinus tabuliformis (assembly GCA_031772625.1). Lineage (NCBI taxonomy): Eukaryota > Viridiplantae > Streptophyta > Pinopsida > Pinales > Pinaceae > Pinus > Pinus tabuliformis. The sequence goes on along the minus strand of CM062804.1, from coordinate 870,274,870 downwards.
TATTCTACTTGCTGGAGTATAGTGCACTCTGTAAGGGGCTTTGTGGTACAATGGGCTGAAGTAAGCATTGTGGGCATATATGTTAACAGGGTGCTGAATGTGTGGCTGCAAAGGGGTGCTGAGAAAAGACCTGTGTGTTTGCTGGGTTTAAGGTTGCCATCTACTCTTTAAAATAAGACTGATATTCAAGGGAAATAGCTGCCATAACAACCAGGTTCCCTAGTTCTGTTGATTTACTGTGTATTGTGAATATTTCAGTGTAATAGCTCATGTTGCCTAAGCTGTGGGCTTTGCTCTTTGAATGTATTAAGATCTGATTTAAACCTGAGTTTAATGCATATGTATACTCTTGAAGTCTGAAATGATAATTGGCATGATATGACTACTATTCATTGGCTTATCCAAATCTAATCACCAAAAATATACCTCTGCATACTAGGCTAGAGCCTCACGAATTTCCTTGCTGGTGTGCAAGTTTTCTGGGTATAATTGAAGGCTGAAACCGTGAACCAATGGCACACTGCAGTGGAGACAACTACCTGGGTATACACTGTTGAAACCAAAACCTGTCTTTGTCACTGTATGGAAGGGTATCTTGCTCATCTATTCCTTTGTACCACTGTCGTTTTCCTTCCAATGAATTAATGTATGGCTGTTTGGTGTATACATTGCTCATTTGAAAGGAATGCAATATAGTTTTGGGCTTGTATTCCCTGTCTATAAGCTGTAGTAGTACTGTTCACATTTCTGGGTGTGTTCCCAAATCATTTTAATATAGTCTGGAGTTTTGTTATATCAAAAAGTAACCCACTGTGTGTGTGCAAAGACAATTAAATGAAAATAATCACCTACAGCAACATGTCTAAATTCTGGTTGACAAACATTTGATGGGGAAAAACCTTACAAATTTGACTGAAACGGTGGTGTTTTTGGAGTCATTACTCAAACGGAACATTTCACTTTGCTACTAATTAATTTTTAGTAAGAGGAGACATTTTTTATCATAGATCTTTGGCATTTCACAATTATTATTGGTGTGAAATATTTATTATGTAGTATGAAGTATTTGCTTCAACAATATTTAAAGTATGATAATATTTTAGAGGCTGTTCATAGAGCATGTTGTGAATAAACTGTATAAAATAAATGATAGTGCTGCAAAATAAGCTACTGAATTTTATTGAAGTTGGTAAACCTTATGCTTATCTACTTGACCTAAATTTAGGAGGAAGTGCTATCAAGGCATACAGAAGAATTGCTTCGAAAATCAAATGATGAATAAGCATATTCAGTCATGAGAGAAAATTGTTCTTGTGCTTGATGTATAGCTGCCGCCAGATTGTTTGATTACTTTGGGTTGAGCTTCAGGAAACCTTCGTTTGAGTTCTATTGAACTTAAGACCTATGACTCTGTTAATGGTAGTTTTTCGTTCCATTACAATCGTTCATACCGCACATTTCATTTTTTATTGAAGGGTGTCAAAGATTGCAAAAGGGTAATATTTTCATTCGAATGTGATATCAGAAACCTGTCACCTTGAAAGCTAATTAAATAATAAAGAATAACCTAGAAAAGATATGTTTTCTCAGGAATGCTAGGAAGAGCATAAAACATTTGATTTGATGTGTTGTGTTTCAGAGTCCCATTGAACATTTTTGTTTACTTGTAGACATTAATGAATAAATTTAATTGAGTAAAGGTGGTAAAGGTTGGCTTGTTATCATTAATAATTAATTTATTGAAACAACTTTTAAAAAGGATTATCATGTAGCGAGCACATAAAACACACTCTAGTGGAGATAACTGCAAACAATATTTTGAGTAATGTTTTATTGTCAGAGACTGCTATTTCAAAGTTAGAACCATGCTAATATGTACCAGTCAATGCTTTGTTTTGGGTACAGTTCGATACAAATGATGCCTTGCTTCACCTGCCTTTAAGTGAACGATGGGTGGTAAGCTTTTTGATTAATCTTCTTTATTTTGGTTTATTTTCCTTAGAAATGGTGCTAATATTGAACTGTGTTATGTAAACAGGTCACAAAACTTCACGAACTTACGGATATAGTTACTACAAGCTATGAAAGGTTTTACTATGGAGAGGTTGGACGTTCAATCTATGATTTCTTTTGGAGTGAATTTGCTGACTGGTATGCATTTTCACATAATATTTCACGGGATGTGCCAGTTTGAATAACAAATATATTTCTTGCCTATATGTATTATTTAGGTGGTCGAATGTTGTGCTTAGAGATGATACTAGTGTTAATATTTTAGAGCTGTTGGTTTGTACATCTTATGTTTAGAATAATTACAGTTAATATGAAAAGCACCTATCTCCAAAGTGGATTAAATTATGAACTAATTTTTGTTCTTAAGTACGTGTTTATCAGTGGTTTATCCTTTTCACCCATTCATGGGGATTTGGTCACTATTGACATGATGTAGCCATTCAAATTGGAGACACAGAGGCTGCAGGTTTTTCCTGCTGATAAAGTGTTAATTCTCAATGGGGAATATGTTAACAAGTTAATTAAAGGGTCACAATAAAATGCACCATTGTTAGATGCTTGAGAGGAAGGAAATATATATCTGACCAGCTAATTGTTTGCTATGGTCCCACCCTAACTTCGGTAGTTAGGAGAATAGGTTGTCACTTAATGTATTGGGACCATCTCTATTAAATCAGGCCCATGAGGTAGTAGTGTGAATAAATAAATGTAAGTTGGCCTCATTAAAGAAGGTCCACTAGTTAGTGGTTGAGGCCTCATCAATGGGCGTCTCGTTGCTCTGCATGTCAGTAGGTGTACATAAAAGTTTTTGCAACATCTTTCATCACCATTGTAAGCCTAAGGTCACAAGTCAAAAATGATGTAAAACCAATGTTGTTGGAACCGAACTGTTCAAAATAGTTGTTATTGATGTCAAAGGTTGTCCAAATGAAAGAGGAAATTATATAGTCAAATAGCATGTTTCGAGACCTTTGCAATGATATATATGGCACTCCCTCTAATTCCATAGGAATGAGGAGATATGAAATATTTTTCAAGATGACCCAACCGAAGTACAAATATGCCCCATTTGGATACCCTATCTTTGAAAGCATATTTACTTCAATTAGCTACCTCAAATGGGAGCATAATATATATGGTTGGAAAGCTTATTCTGAGACCTTTCCAACGGTATATGGCACACCTTCTAACTCCTCATAGTTGAGGAGAAATGAATTTTTTAATATTCACTATACATTTTGCCAATTGCCCCAATTGGCCCAGCTAGTGGACAAGTCGTCCATGCCCCAGCATTAAAACACACTATAAATAGGCGTGACAGCGAGCATTTCTAACCATTTGACTCAAGAATTCGGGTATGTGTTTAGAAGAGCGAAGGAGTAGGTCCAAAGTTCATACCTCGTTAACTAAGAAGAAGCGAAGTAAGTCCGAGTTGAAACAACTTTCTGTGGAAGAGTTTTGGCACATCTTTTGAAGGGTTTTTGGCATTGTTCTTGGGAAGGGCTTTTGGTATGTTTGAGGTCTATTTTTTAGGGTTGAGTATTGTTGTTTTTGTTGATTTTTAGAGTGTCTTTTATACTGATAATTATTTTTGATAATTTCGATCTTTTCATGTTCTTACTCATTATTTTGTCATTCAATATTAATACAAAATACATCAACCATAAAACATTTAAGACATAAGGATTATAAAGAGACAATCACACAAAGAACACAAGAAATTTTCCCTGGGAAAACCCTCATGGGCAATAACCCAACAACCCTTTCGATAGAGAATTCTTTAGTCCAACAAAGATACATCTAAGTCAACAACTAGGTCAAACCTGGTCCATCTTCCTTGTTAAGTAAACTAGCCCAAGCCCTGGTCTATGTTGATTTTTGGTAGCATTGGATGTGCTCTAAGTCTCAAATTTTGGAAGGAGGCTTGGGCACATGTATTCCAAAGAACCCAGAAAATGCTCTAGGAAATTCTACCTAGAAACAATTTTATTAAAATAATTAATTATTTTTAATGGGACCCTAAGTCTAAACTTAGGAAAATAAAATAATTAATGGGTATTAATCTAACTGTGGGTGTAACTTCTAGAAGAAGACTAGGATCAAGCAGAATTGATCTTAGCCATTGATTAGCTTCTAATCTGGGCCGTTGAAAGTCAACGAGGAGATTATTTAAGAAGGCTTGAGGGTCATTTGGAAAGACATACACAGAGAGTTTAGAAGCTCTATTTTTTAAAGCAGAGCAGCTGTTGGAGGAATTTCGATAGTGAGCTATTGCAGTGAGGGGCAGGGATAGTTTGGTTGGAGAGTCTTCTCTTGAGCTAGGATACGCAACAGAGAGGCAGAGAGACACTAGAAGGAGGCAACGCAGTACCCAGGAGGGGTTGACGCTGAGCTAGAAGGGCTCACGCAGAGGCAACGTAGTCCTCGAAGCAGAAGTTTGAAAATTTGTTTGGGTTTGACGTTCTAAGCCGAGAGGGTTGACGTCAAAGCTCTGGAAGAGCAAATCGATCCAATGCTAGGGTGATGCAGTGCCTTAGAGGCTGACGTAGGGCCCATGCAGGGGCAGAGCAGAAATAGTCAGGGACACGTTGGTTCAGTTGCCGGATCAGCTGGGACTTGTTGGTAGAGTGAGGTAATCTCACCAATTTCTTCTGCTAAGTGATTTTCTCTGTAACTGGATTGTCGGAAGGGCATTCAAAAGTTGTATTCAGAAAACTACTAATAAATCATCTCGGGTCTGGGAATTTGAATTGTCCCCACAACTGATAAGTCATCTTGGGTCCTTGAAAAAGCTGCAAGAGGCAGCAGTTCGAATTCCTAGAGGGGTTTGCGCAGTCCAAGCCAGAGGGTAGAATTTCGAGGTAGTCTCTCTCTGAGTGAGTCGACAAAGAGAAGGGCTTCCAGATCGAGATCTTGCAGTGGCAAAGGGAGCAGCGCAAAAGCCTTAGCGTGAGGAAGAGAGGTGGGACACAGTTTTTTTGTAGGCCGTTTTGCTGAGCAGAAAGACATCAGAAGAGAAGGAAAGCACAGTGAGGGAACTTTTCCTCAGTAGACTTCCCGCCAAGAAGTCCGTTCTCTTATTGCCTGAGTAGCAACGATAAGAGAAGAGAGGCGCAGTTCGACATTTTCGTGGCAGAGTTGGCAACTAGTTGATTGAGGGATTAGGATAGACTGGATGGAGCATCCAACTATGTCATTTGGAAGGCAAGGATGTCATTCTTTCTAGATGAGCATGCTCTCAAGGCATATGTTGACAGCGTGGTGGATGTGCTTGTAGATGCAGATCCACTGAAGAAGTACAAGGCAAAAATGGCGAAGGCTAAGAGCATGATCCTCGACGGAGTGAAGGATCATGTAGTCTGTCACATCGCTAGCAAAGGAACTGCTAAGGAGATGTGGGATGCGTTGTCTGCGCTGTATCAGGGATCTTCCGAGCAGTAGAAGATGCACTTAGAGAAGAAGCTGAGATTTGCTCAGATGCAGAAGGGGGAGCATGTAGATCCATTCCTTGTGAAGCTTCAAGAGACCCCAGATGAGTTATCAACTGTGGGGTCTACACTGAAAGATTCCGAGTTGGTTAGACTGGCCCTCAATTCTGTCTCAGATGAGTGGCAAGTCTTTGTCCAAAGTATCTTAGGCAGGGCGACTTTGCCGAATTGGGATGAGATGTGGGCAACTCTCAAGCAAGAGGAGCTGAGGAGAGACTTTGTCATGTGTAAGCTTGACGGAAGCAGTAGTAGTGGGTCGAAGCCCAAGGAGGAGGATAAAAATGCAACCCTTGCATCGAAGGGGCGGTAGGAGCAGTGGAGGCGAAAGGACGTCTCGAAGATAAAGTGCTTCAAGTGTGGTGAGATGTGTCACTACGCAACACAATGTCCTCTACGAAAGAAGGATAAAGATGAGAAGCATGATCCAAAGGCTACACTTGCGAAGATCGAGGAGGATTTTTCCATGATAGTCGAGATAACTCTAGGAGGGAGGTGGGCTTATTTAGAGCTGTAGTTCGAAAGAGCTACAGATGGGCAGGATCCTTGAGGAACCCACCTCTTGGATCAATTCCTTGCTACAGGAGCCCAGATCAGAAGTAGCAGGATGGACTAGTGTCAGATGATGCCGAGGAGTGTTAGAGACACAGTTGCAGTGGCTAGGAGCGCTAGAGACTGAACAACGTAGAGTAGAGTTGACAGCCATGCAGATCGCACAAAGTAGAGGTCAACAATAGCGTAGTAGATTCAGAGGGTCAGCGCAGAGACTAGTAGCAATCAGGCTCTAACATTCACATGGTATCATACTGAACATAGTTAGTTTAGTAATTTGGGATGTTTTTCTGCTGCTAATGCAATAGCAACAACAATTTGCAATGTAGGGATAGTTGGCAGTGGCAGTGCCAACAACAACACGGATGAAAAAACTCGGAGGGAGTTGCAGTACGGATGTAGTGTTGACAGTGGTAGGGTCAGCAGCAGTACAAATGCAACATTTGCGCAGTCGCTAGTGGACAACATGTTAGACATCAATAGCACAGAGGGAGATGTTACAAAATAGAGTGATACTTCAGCAGGTTGCATTACTAGAGCACATTCTTCGCTAAGAGGGAGTGTTGATTTCTGGTAGCATCTGATGTGCTCTAAGTCTCAAATTTTGTAGGGAGACTTGGGCACATGTATTCCAAAGAACCCAGAAAGCGTTTTGGGAAATTCCACCCAAAAACAGCTTTATTAAAATAATTAATTATTTTTAATGGGACCCTAAGTCTAAACTTAGGAAAATAAAATAATTAATGGGTATTAATCTAACTGTGGGTGTAAGTTCTAGAAGAAGATGAGGATCAAGCAGAAATGATCTGAGCAATTGGTTAGCTTCTTATCTGGGCCGTTGAATGTCAACGAGGAAATTATTTAAGGAGGCTTGAGGGTCATTTGGAAAGACATACACAAAGAGTTCAGAAGTTCGATTTTTTGAAGCAAAGCAGCTGCCAGGAGAATTTCGATAATGAGCTGTTTCAGTGAGGGGAAGGGATACTTTGGTTGGAGAGTCTTCTCCTTAGCCAGGATACGCAACAGAGAGGCAAAGAGGCAGTGCAATACCCAGGAGGGGTTGACGCTGAGCCAGAAGGGCTCACGTAGAGGCAACGCAGTCCTCCAAGCAAAAGTCTGAAAATTTGCTGGGGTTTGACATTCTGTGCGAGGAGGGTTGACGTCAGAGCTCCGGGAGGGCAAATTGATCTAGCGCTTGGGTGACGCAGTGGCTTAAAGGCTGAAACAGGGGCAGTGTAGAAATAGTCAGGGACACGTTGGTTCAGCTGTCGAATCAACCACGACTTGCTGGGTAGAGTGAGGTAATCTCTCTAGTTTCTTCTGCTAAGTGATTTTCTCTGTAACTGGATTGTTGGAAGGGCATTCAAAAGTTGTATTCAGAAAACTACTGCATAATAATAAAAACCATTAGATACACTGCACCTGTTTTTCCGCATTGGGTTTTTTTGAGGATGTTTGTCCAAAAACAATTGTCATTTGTGTTGTATCTCTCTATTGTTCAGTTTCTTGTTTCGGGATATTATTTTAATGGTGTAGGATGCAGTGTATGTATTTCGATGTTTGTCGTATGAAACTGCAAATAACTTGTTCATGTAAATTTAACAAGTAGGAGAAATATCATTAGTTGTTGTAGTAGGGATTCCCGGGTTTAAGGGATTTTCACAGTCTATCCTTCTTCTTTATTCAAAAATTCGTCCTCAGTATCTTGCCTCAGATATAGAAGATGTATACCTCAGATACAAAAGCTTCTTGCCTTAGATATGCGAGCCTTTTGCCTTAAATATGCTAGCCTCTGTGCCTCTAACTTCACTATTCTTTTTGGCCTTCGACATACCCTATCCGTTGCCTCAGAGATATGAGTTGCTTATCTCTTGGAGGAGAATGAAATATCTCATATAAATAACGTTTTCTTGGGCTGAATGGGTGTGTCTTTTGGCTAAGCTGGCTTAAACATTTGAGAAGGTTGACTTGACTAGGAGGAGGCCGTCTTCATTTATTTGGAGCCTTTTATCGTTCAATCTAGTAGGATTTTAGGAGGGGTTCCAAAGGGGCAACTACTAGACCAAGTGGCAACAATGGGACAAGGACCCACTGTCACCTCAGTCGATAGCCCCCTCTTTACGTACTTTCACTGATGGGAGGAGTCCCAGTATGAGGGAAATCACTATGAATGGAAAGTCAATGATGGGAAAGATAGTGATTTTGAGAGGCCATTCACATGAGAGACTCAAATTATGGGTTTGCTTTCTTTGTGAGAAAGGTGTGGGGCTCTCCAAGAAAGGCTCAAAGGAGGCCTAGACCTAGGGATTAGAGATATTTCTTGATAGGAAATGCCCTAGACCTAAGATTCCTAAGAGAAGAGGGTTTCTAAGTGGTCTTTGTGAAATAATGAATGGAGAAGATTTTGGGACCACAATGAAGCCCAAGCGGACCTAAGCAAGGTCTAGGGTCTCAGGTGGAACTTCAAATAATGATCTAGAACAAGTAAAGGAGGAGAAAAGAGTTTATGAAATTGAGTTTTACTTAAGTTTTTTATGCGATGACTCTTGATGAAGCCACTAACCAAGGAAACCTAGGGTTAAGAACGGATTTGGAGCTAGGGCTTGGGATAATTCTAAATCTAGCCACGGGTAGTCTTTCAAAATTTGTGAGGGCCTAGAGGACACCCTGACACAGTTGTAGCCCAACTCGCTTTTGACATGGATGGCTACAATGGATTTCTCTTGATGCCCTAGGAGAACACTAGGGTTAGGGATTAGAAGGTCGAAAGAGAGGTGAAAAAGATATTCGTTAAGGTGATCACCAAGGATAGGATCAGTGCCCAGCCTATTGGGAGAACGGAGTCAATGTGCTTTCAACTCTTGAAGTTCTTTTATCTAATAAAGGAGTCCTCTAGCAACTTCGCATGGCCTAAAGGCAACAACTAGGTTACGAAAGGAGTTTATACTTCTTGTTGTAGCAATTTAATGACTTCTCAAGGAAATTATGGAAATAATGTACCCCTAGTAACATTCATTCACTATACCCAAACATGTAACATATGCAATTCCTTCACAAGATCAATATTTGACCAATTCGCATTAAATTAGGGCAAAAGTTCAAATTTCATGAATGAAAATTCTATACGTTAAACATTTATACAATAAAGAGAGAGAAATATATCATGAAAAGCACTTGCAAATATAGCGAGTATATCCAATCATCAAATTGAGACAAAATCGAAGCTCCAAGACCAAAAAAAGCTATCCAAACATCAAAATGCATCAATGATTCTCCAATTTGTCCTCAAATAGGTATAGTGAAATTCTCAAGAGAGAAATAGATACAAATCCAAGTGATGATGAGGAATAGAATGATCCTCTAAGGGTTCAATTTGCCTAATTAGGCCTAATGACACCCCTGATAATAAAATAATGTGCAAAATAACATTCCTTGGTGATAAGCCCATCGAGATAGCTCCATAACATGAAAAATAAGCCTCTCAAGAGGGCGAAAATGATAAATAAATAGCTAGGAAGGCCATTGAAAGGCCTAGTGGAGTCCAATATGTGCCAAAATGAGTGGAAGGGCTCCAAATATAGTGATAAAAGGGGTGGCCCCTTGATCTCCAAACAAATGACCTATGGTGCTCCGAAGTGGTTGCAAGGGCTCAAAAACATCCTCGTGGGTCTCCAAGTAGATTGATCAAGCCTGTATCCCATCTGTAAGGGATGGAACAATGATTCAAGCCCTCCGTTTCTCTCCCATGGTGAGACACAACCTCATTTGGGCCCTGGATCAATTGTTAAGTGTGTGGTTCAAGTATATAGTTGGTTGGGCAAGGTGGTCCGAGTGCATCATGATCGTCAAATAGGTGGAACACGAGCGAACAATGGATGGTATTGAAGGATCCATGGCATGGCTATCTGCTTTCTGCTATAGTGGATGCCCATGGCTCTCAATGCACTCCCTACAAATGCCATTATGACCCTCAGGAGGGCTTGGACCCCATATAGGGAGACCAAACCCCAAGATGAAGACCCACCTGCAATCCTGTATAAGATTCAATGCATCTCCTCACCTTTCAGTACAAAAAATCATTAGTGTAATTGAGTAAATGAGCTTACAAACCACGGAACCAAGTGGACACTTTGTAGTGGCATGCCCTTCTATAATGGGCTTTAGAGTGTACAAGTGTCTCCAAGTTCAAGAAGGAGGTTAATCAAGGACCCTATTAAGTGGTTTCAACCTCTAAGGGAGTGATAGGTGCATGGTACATCCATCAAATGGCTGGTGTCATGTGATATGATGATGGAATGGAGTGGAGAATCAGGGGAAGGCTCCAAGCCACATGCCATAGTACAAGGGTAGCTAAGATAAGGGAAGCCCACACTTGGGTGTATGAATATAGGAGGGAGAAATTGTGGTACATGAGTTACCCTGACCTTTGTTTTTCCACCCTTCTTCATATGCCTTTTGCCTTTTATTGATTTTTCTTTTAAAACTGCTTGGGGCTCTAGGGGATGAGAGCATGATGTGAATGATTTAGTAGTAAATACCTCCTCTAAGATTGGGTAGTTCATCGCCCACCGGTGGTTGGGACAATCATTGGTTCCTTAATGATGCAAGGGGCTAATATGAGGTTCCTTAGGAACCAGGGTGATGGCCATGATGATAGGGGTAGAGCTCATGATAGCTTTTGCTGACATACTAAATTTGTATGGCCCAGGCATCTTTTGCATTTTATGGCACATTTTCTGTTGAGAGTGGCCAAATTACGTGTTTTACTTTCCTTTTAGCTGCATCAACCTCCGGGGCATCGTTTTAGACCCGACGCAAAGTGTGGACAAGAGGAGGGGGAGGCTAACTCTTTGTGGATCCATTGGACAATTGTGGACCTAGATGGGAAATATGTGAAAAGGGGTTATAATAAGCGGATGAGAGTGATGTATGTGGTGTCGGGAAGCATGACCACGAAACCAAAATTGGGATTTTCCATGTAGTGTCACTCTTAAAACTAACACCCAATAAAGGAGATCCCATAGGACTAGGATACAAGGTTAACCATCAAATTGAACGAGGGGACAAAAGTACAAACCAAGCCCATTCTTTCCGCTGAATCCCCTCACTAATCCATGCTGAGAAATGTCCATGATAAGTAAGCAAAAATACCCAACTACATAATGAAAGCCATACCTTTGGGGTTGGAAGGCCGACCTTTGAACATACGATCATGACAAATGGGCAAGGAATCATAATGGTTGGCTTAGCTGGTGGAGTTGGTGGCACATCAAGCTATCTGGTGGCTACAAGGGGTTAATGGCTGCTAGTTGAGGACCATCTAGAAGAAAGTTTCTCCTATGGGTGTGACCTACAGGTGGTAGGTAAAAAAGCCTAAAAATTCAATTTTACAAATTCGAATTTCTTTCCTTTTCAACTGACATGAAGAACATGTCTCTTTAACAATTTCTTTTTGAACCGAGCATGAAGAACATGCTTTTACAAATACATAAACGACTCAATCATACATTATGAAGACTGACCATAGTTACAAAAATCAATAGTTTTGAAGGCTAAGTTTTAGGGGATGAGTTTTGTTGTTTGAAGGCCGAGTTTCAAGGAACGAGTTTTGCTATTTGAAGGCCGAGTTTCAGGGGTGAATTTTTCTATTTGAAGATCTAGTTGATGCCCGATTTGAAGTCCATTTTTTGGTGTAATGAATGCTAAGTTCAGGTTGGAGCTTGCAATTATTGTAAGTTGGTGCTTACTAAGGATTGGTGTTCTCATCCTCTTGAGATGTTGGTGTATGGAATTTTTGTAAGTTGGTGCTTATAGAGGATTGGTGTTCTCACAAGACATTATAATAGATTGTTTTCAAGTATTTCTTCTTCAAATTTTGATTTGCACTGTAATCTCAGTGTTCATACATTGTGGATGATTGATTATGTGATGTGAATTCAGTTTCAAGATTAACTACGTGAAAAATTGTCAAAAGTAACGAAATATTGATTCACCACCCCTCTTAGTATTTCCATCAATTGGTATCAGAGCAATCTTCTTTAAGAATAGTCTAAAAGCTAGAAGAAGATCTTTTAGGTGGCCATGGGTAGTAGAGAAGCATCAATCGAAATTCTTTTCTTTGATGGAACAAATTTTTTATTTTGCAAGATATGGATGAGAACACACTTGATGTCTCTTGGTGCTTGTTGACCTTGCCGCCTACACCTACCTACAAGTCAGTGAGAAAAGCCTTCAAAACCACAAGGTGTGGTTGGTGGTAGGGAACTAAGAGAATGGGCTGTCACACTAAATCCCCTCTCTCCGTTTAAGCTATCTCTTAGGTTAGCTATGGGGGGTGGTCTTTAATATGGAAAACTAAGTTAAAAGAAATGTGAGGTTCTAGGAGAGATGTTAAAGTGAAAGTGGATTACTTTTAAGAATTATGAGCAAAATATGATATGAGCAATAAAAATCATTAACATAATAAAACCATAAAACTAGTGCCTTAAGATAAATTGCTCAACAGGAATGAAAGATACATTTGCTCAAAACAAAATTAGAATGCTTCCAAAAATGAAAGCAAAGCAATCTTGAAATGGAGACAAAGATGTTAGCACGATAATCGATACAAGATATAAAATGCTTTCAAAATATAATCAATGCCTAAATCAAAGCATATAGAGATATATTGCAAAAGGAAAAATAATTAGTGTTCAAATTGTAAAAGGAAAATGAAACAATGCCGCCATAAAATATTCAATAATGACAAGTAAAATGAACAATTGCAAGTGAAATCATAAGATGTATTAGCATGAGATGCACCTATACTAGATTTGCATGCAAATAGTCTTGGTTTTTTTTAATCTAAAATGCCTAATCTAAATGAGAAGTCCTCCTCTTGAGCTCTTACCAAAGGGTAAAAATTGGGGTCACTGTAAGAAAGAGGGGGCGAGGGCACAAAGGTGTCATTAACAATACTCGTCCCCTGAGTCTTATGAGCCAGGGTGTTGTAGCTCTGATCCAAAAGATATATGAGAATAGAAAATAACCCAAGAATAACAAGATCACAAAATATATAGAAATGCTTCTTTATTGATCAAAAACCCTTAAGGTAGGGCAACACCATACATTCACTCGTTAAGGAAAGAGAACACTCCACAAGCCATATGCCTGTTCATACAATAATCCTTCACTCTCTCCATGTGGAGTCTCTAGCCTCTATATAGGCCTCATACATACAATACCATGGGTCATTACCATGGTTCCCTCATACCATCAACTAATACCATGGGCCCATTATATTATTATTAACTACTTGTGGTCCCTTACATGACATGGGTTAACCACCTTATTTATTACTATGGCCCATCCCATTATTACATTATTACCTTGGGTACCTCCCTTGATACCCCATATTATCCCCCCTAGGTATATAACATTCCACCCCCCTAAGCATGTTTCGTCCTCGAAACATGGGAAGAACATAAATAATAAGATCTACTCAAAAGAGTAGTCCACTGATACCATGCACATGCATCTAGCCATCCAAGAGAAAAGTGAACCCTCGATCTCGCTGGTGCCTCGCTCGCTTGAGATGGAAGTTGACCGTGGCAGCTCTTCTGTGTTGATGTGTAGTGGGTGGATCTTCTCTCCTCGCTATCCGTCATGTGACTACTTGGTTTCCATCTTGATGGTTGTCTTGCGGGGTGATGTGGGTGATGATATGTTGAAGTTTTAACCCACGATGTCTTTTTCTTTAATTCACCCCTTACTGGAGCCTGACTGTTATCTGGTGCATGTTGTGGTGCCTGATGTGGTGCCTTATCTTCCAATATTACTTCAACCACTGAACCCTCATCAGATGTGTCAGCACCTGTTACCTTTTCGGCTTCAGCCTCTGTTTGTGTTTGATTGTCGACCATCAACTGCTCATCATCTGATATGTCAGTCTTCGTAACATCTTCTGCTTCAACCTCCATGTGCTATATCTGCTTATTGATGGAAATATCCTGTAATGTAATTTTCTTCTTTTTATACCAGAGCTTCAGGAATTTCTTCCGCACATTAATATTGATAGTACCCATGGATTCCATCCAAGGATATCCCAAAACAACATCCATATTATCCATCTCTGAAGCATAAAAATCACCATGCAACACATATTTATCCATAGAAATCTTCAAATCCTTGTACACTTGAACATCCTCATTATCAACTTGTGCATTTTCAATGTGTTTTGCTGGAACTTGCAATCTTTTTGCCAAATTAACACTTATAAGATTTTGCTTGCAACTAGGATTTATAGTCACAACGATTTTCTCCTTCTGAATCAATCCATGAACCTGCAATAAGAAAGCATCAGTAGAAAATAACCCTTTAGGTTCCATGGTTTCCTTCTTTTCTGTAAAATTAAGCTCTTTGCTAGGCAAAGTGTCTGTCTGTGTGAGCTTATCAACAAGAATAGTTTTGCGGCCAAAGAGGTCCATAATAGCTTTTGTAAACATGTCCCAAGTCCAAAACCTTCTATTGGAACATTGATGCTCTTGCCACCATTGTCGTCTTTCATAGTCCAAGTACATGCTTCCCACCATAAGCTGAGTCTCATTATCATAGATGCGATTCCGATTGAAACACTGCTCCATTTGCGCTATCCATCTAGCTGGATGAGAGCCATCAAATTTATACAAGTCCCTCAAAGCCCGATCTAGGTACGCCATCACGAAAATATTGGCGAAAATTTGAAATGGTCACAGTTTCGTCAATATTGCTCAGAATCTCTATTATAACCTGTTTTTAGAAATGGAACAATCATTCTGCATCTGCCCATGTGGTAGAAATCTTGATCCAGGCACTTGAAATTTCAGATCTGTGATGCTACTCTCCCGCCGTCACCAAAATTTCTGCAAAAAAGAGCTGATTTTAAATCAGCGATATCTCCCTCATCCGGACTCCGATTCGATTGATTTTTTTTTTGAAATTGGGTATTTTTTCCCAAAGAATCCATATATGCAATTAGATTTTGCAGATCTTGTACCAGGACGTCTAGATCTGCGCCGCAAAATCACTGCCCTGAAAATTGTCTGCAACCCCACTGATTTTTAGATCAGTGATATCTCCTTCATCCAGACTCCGATTCAACTGATTTTTTTTTTGAATTCGACTATTTTTGCACAAAGAATCCAGATCTGTAATTATATTTTACAGATCTTGCACCAAAATGTACAGATCTGACCTGCAAAGTCGCCGCCCCCGAAACCCTGCAAAAAAAAAAAAAATCTCCACTTTTGTGCCCAAGAAAGTGCTCTGATACCAATTGTTGTAGCTCTGATCCAAAAGATATATGAGAATAGAAAATAACCCAAGAATAACAAGATCACAAAATATATAGAAATGCTTCTTTATTGATCAAACCCTTAAGGTAGGGCAACACCATACATTCACTCCTTAAGGAAGGAGAACACTCCACAAGCCATATGCCTGTTCATACAATAATCCTTCACTCTCTCCATGTGGAGTCTCTAGCCTCTATATAGGCCTCATACATACAATACCATGGGTCATTACCATGGTTCCCTCATACCATCAACTAATACCATGGGCCCATTATATTATTATTAACTACTTGTGGTCCCTTACATGACATGGGTTAACCACCTTATTTATTACTATGGCCCATCCCATTATTACATTATTACCTTGGGTACCTCCCTTGATACCCCATATTATCCCCCCTAGGTATATAACAAAAAACAATTAGTGTTCAAATTGTAAAAGGAAAATGAAACAATGCCACCATAAAATATTCAATAATGACAAGTAAAATGAACAATTGCAAGTGAAATCATAAGATGTATTAGCATGAGATGCACCTATACTAGATTTGAATGCAAATAGTCTTGGTTATTTTTAATCTAAAATGCCTAATCTAAATGAGAAGTCCTCCTCTTGAGCTCTTACCAAAGGGTAAAAATTGGGGTCACTGTAAGAAAGAGGGGGCGAGGGCACAAAGGTGTCATTAACAATACTCGTCCCCTGAGTCTTATGAGCCAAGGTGTGCCTTCGTTCCTACAAGGGGACAAGCCACTTTCATAACTGCAGTGTCACAACGCTTTTACCTTACTTCGTACTAGATGGAAGAACTTTCCAATAAAGTATTTTTCCCTATACTTTCTATCAACCAAGCTTATGCTTGGAGGTTAATTGAGGTAAAATGCAAACTATGCTAGAATTTGTAAATGATATGCGAGTAAGTTTTTCCAAGGAGATTTGCAATGCTTCAAAAAAATGGAAATGAGATAATGCTCAATGTAAATTGCAAATGTAACTGCAACTGGAAAAAATAAATTAGCTTGTAAGTGAATTAAAGTGATGCAAGTAAGTTTTCTTTGCAAAAAAAAGCAATTGCCTCAAGTAGATGGAAACGCTGACAATAATGTAACTTGAAAAATTTCTCTCAAAGTTGTACAAGACATGTAAACATAAGCTTCATAAATAAAGGGAATTGTAAATTGCTCCAAGTAAATGTCACAATCCATAAACTTATAGCAATTGAAAATGAGATGAAGCTAAAAAGTGAATGCTTGCTTGTAAAGTATGCTTTGAAAGTAAATGAGAAAAACCACAAATGAGCCTATAGTGAGGCAAATTGTAAAGAGAGCAAATGTTAGACAACTAAATTAAACTTGCTACACAAATTGAGATACTTGCATGTAAGAAATGAGTTGCTCTAAAGAAAAATATCAACTTATACTTCAAAGAAAAAGGAATGAAAGGCAAAGCATCAAATGAAACTTGTAGCAAAATTTAACTTAGAAATTGAAATGTGATGGTGAGGTTGTGTTAATTTTAGAGCATGCAAAATGAGCTAAAAGGGAAAGTTAGAAAATATGAGATGCCAAAATTAATCCACCCACACAAAATTCTCCCTTTCAATAAGGAGAAAGGATGCCTTAGGTAAACCCAAGCTTCGACAAAAAAAAAGAGATATTTTATTAAGATATTACAATGGTGTAAAAGCCTCTTAAAGGGCTGCCCAAAAGATGAAGGAGATTTGTACAAGATGAGAGCTAGAAATAGCTAGAATATCCCTCCAAACTATAGCAACCTCAAAGGGCAATGAAGTCCTTCTAAAATCAGAAAATTACAAGCTCCCAAAGGCCCACAATCT
This sequence comes from Pinus tabuliformis, assembly GCA_031772625.1. Taxonomy (NCBI): domain Eukaryota; kingdom Viridiplantae; phylum Streptophyta; class Pinopsida; order Pinales; family Pinaceae; genus Pinus; species Pinus tabuliformis. The sequence goes on along the minus strand of CM062804.1, from coordinate 870,257,674 downwards.
AGTGTAATATCCCATATCAGGAATATACCCCAAACACAAGCAAATTCCAACTAGAGATGGACTGGGAGGGCTTTTACCAGATATGTCGCCTCTAAAAAGAGGACGAGATCCGGAGGCTACCTGGCCCTTTCCAGGTTCTTTCTAAGAGTATAATAGAAACACACAAGTGGTATAATAGCCGAGAATGCTCATAGAGATTCAAGTAACAATGATATTATATATATCAAATAAACCATAAACAGATACATAAGAAATGCAGAGAGAATGCTAAGCCATTTTATTATGCCGAGTAATAAAATGAGTACAGGAGGTGATCAGGAAGATGGCACCTCTACTTGCACAAGGAAAGTGAAGAAATACACTCAGAATAGCAAAGGAATGGCCTCTCTCTGATCTGTGTCCAAGCTGCTGGGAAAACTGCTGCGTTGCTGCTGTTGCTAGAAATAAAACGAGGATTTGGGACTGCTCCCCTCCTCAGAAAAAGCTGAAACTCTGGAATCGGACTCTAGTCAAGAAACCCAGAAAAACCCAGAAAGCTTTCCTGGAATGGCTGACCCTCGAAAATCACCCCTTTGGGGTTCTGTGCAGTTCCTCACTGCTCTGTGCTGCCACTTAATAGAACCCTTCGAAACTCAGCCCAGAACTCTGCCAAACTCCAATATGCAAGAGCTGATCTCTTGCTCAATCCCGTGGCTCAAATCCTCCATAAACCCTCAATCTAGACTGCTCCCAAAAAGAACTGCATCCCTCTTCCAATGCTGCGCAGTCCTCTAGAACACTGATAAAACCACTACTGAAATGCTGAAGATACTGCTGCTGAAATGCCAACGAAAATACCTTGCCGGAGCAGGTACTCGAAGTCCCCTAGGGCTAAGGGTGAGATCTCCGAACGGAGACACTCAATGCACTAAATAGTGCTGCAGACTAGCTAAACAGCCAGCGTGCTTTAAGCCAAAACGACTATCACCAATGCACATAACCGAATGATCAAAATGAGGGGGCTCCTCTCTTTTTTATAGCTTCTGCCTCTCTCAATCCCAATGCTCACCTTCTCTTTCGTGATTCCCCTTTTGCCATGTGTTCCTCTCCTCCTGCGCAATCCCTCCATGTGTCTGCGTGGGCTCCGTTTTTGCATCCCCTTTTGGCCCCCTTGGCTCTCCCTTTAAGTCACAACGTTGTGCTACTAGGAAGTGACTTTTATTCTAAAAGTGAGTTATGTCCCCCTTTCTCACTTTTTTATTTACAAAATAACTATAGAAGGCAAAATTTGGCAAAATGGAATATTCCAATTAGCTGGGGCTAATTAGGAATATTACAGTGTCCCCTGGCAAAATGTTGCTTGTCCTCAAGCAACTAAAGTGATGGATGCTGTAAGATCTTCTCATTTTCCCAAGTGGCATCCTCATCCGACAAATTCTTCCACCTCACCAAGAATTCTCGGACTGTTCTACTCCGCAGCTGCCTCTCCCTAGTATCAATGATAGCCTCCAGCTGCAATACCAAATTCCCCTCATCATCCATAGGTGGTAGCTCATCTGTCACTGTTACCTGCTGCCCCAATGCCTTTTTCAAGCATGATACATGAAAAATGTTATGAATCTTGCTACCTTGGGGCAGCTCCAACTCATATGCAACTTGTCCAATCCTGTGTATCACCCTGTATGGCCCATAAAAGCGGGGCTTGAGCTTTTCAGCCCCCTTCTGCTTCAGTGACGACTGTCGGTATGGCTGTAATCGTAGGTAGACCATGTCCCCCACCTCGAACTGCCTCTCTACCCGACCCCTGTCGGCATACAGCTTCTGCTGGTTCTGCGTTGTAGCCATGTTATCCTTGAGAGCTCGGAGGATATCCTGACTCTCTTGGATCCAAATCTTGGCTCTAGGAGCCCTGCTGTCACCAAACATCACGTCAACAAAAGATAAAGGATGATACCCATATAAGGCATAGAATGGTGACATACCAATGGATATGTGATGTGAAGTATTGTAGCAATACTCCCCCAGATGCAGCCACTTCAGCCATGCTCGCTACTGCCCATTGACATAGTTACGCAAGTAGCCCTCCAGCCACTTGTTAACTATCTCTGTCTGCCCATCCGTCTGTAGGTGATAACTGGAACTCGGAGTCAACTCCATCCCCACCAACCGGAAAAGCTCCTACCAAAACCCGCCCATGAAACGGCTATCCCTATCATTGACGATGTTCTTAGGAAGACCATGTACCCTGAAGATCTCCCTGAAGAATAGCTCAGCCACTTGTGCTGCTATGTAGTGTGCGGATATGGCAAAAAAATGCGTGTACTTTGTCAGTTGGTCAACGACGACAAAGATACAATCCTTGCCCTGTACCGTGGGCAATCCTGCGATGAAGTCCATCGAAATGCTCTCCCATTTCCCCTCCGGAATGGGTAGTGGCTGCAATTAACCCGCGAGATGGCTCATCTCTCCCTTGTTCCGCTGGCAAACATCGCACTCTCTGATATGCTAGAGTACGTCCTCCTTGAGGCCCTTCCAGGGGAACCTCTCTCTAATGGCCCTGTAGGTTTTGGTAAACCCCTGATAGCCTGCCAATGGTGAATCATGTGATGCCTGGAGTATCTTCTTCTTGAGCTGAGACCCCTCAGTTAAGAAGATCCGATCCCTGTAATAGATGATCTCATCGATCACCCTGAACCTGTCATCTGCCACCTGCCTGTCCAGAATCTCACATGCAAACCTGTCCTTGGAGTACTCTACTAAGAATCGAGCCCTCCAGTCTGTATCCAAGCTCATAAGAGACAACGTGGCTGGTCTACGTGAAAGGGCATTTGCTACCACGTTGTTCTTACCCTTGACATACTCAATGTCAAAGTCATATGCTTGGATCTTACTGATCCACTTCTGCTGCCTCTCCTGCAACTGCTTCTGCTCCAAAAAGAACTTGAGGCTGTTGTGATCAGTCTTCACCCTGAACCTGTTCCCCACCAAATACTGCCCGTACTTAGCCAGTGCATGCATGATGGCCAACATCTCCTTGTCGTATATAGAATACAACCTCTCGTGCGGAAGGAGCTTCCGACTCTCAAAGGCTATAGGGTGACCTCCTTGCATCAATACTGTGCCGATCCCCTCTCCCGACGCATCACACTCCAAAACAAATGGCTGTGTAAAATCTGGCAATGCAAGCACTGGGCGGTTGCTCCTAACCTCCTTAAGCCTGTCAAAGGCTCGCTGCGCTGTATCCGACCAACTGAATGCCCCCTTCCTCGTCAAATCTGTCAGGGGTGCAGCAAGCTGTGAGAAACCTTTGACGAACTTCCGGTAGTAAGTACAAATGCCAATGAATCCTCGAAGTTCTGTCACGTTTCTCGGCTCCAATCAATCTCTGATGGCCCTAATCTTCTCCTCGTGGACCCTCACTCCCACTCCAATGATGTGTCCCAAGTATAACATCTCCGTCAACCCGAACTCACATTTGGAGAGCTTGGCATAGAACTGTTGCTCCTCCAAGATGTGTAATACTGTCTCAATATGCTGGAGATGCTCCTCCCACGTCCTGCTGTAAATGAGTATATCATCAAAGAACACCAACACAAACTTCCTCAAGTGACTACGGAAGATGTGATTCATGCAAGACTGGAATGTAGCTGGGGCATTGGTTAGCCCGAAGGGCATCACCAAAAACTCAAAGTGCCCATAGTGACATCTGAAGGCGGTCTTGGGAATGTCCTGCTCCCTCACGTGAATCTGATGGTACCCTGATCTCAAATCAATCTTTGAGAAGAACCATGCTCCTCTCAACTCATCCATCAACTCATTGATCCTGGGTATGGGGTACCTGTTCTTCAGTGTCCTCTTGTTCAGGGCCCTATAGTCTATGCACATCCTCAATGTATTGTCCTTCTTCTTCACCAACACCACACAAGAAGCAAAAGGACTCGTGCTCGGTCGGATGTGCCCAAGAGCCAGCAACTCTTAAATGGCCCGCTCTATCTCGTCCCGATAGGCCTTGGGATGCCTATAGGGGGTAGTAATCACTGTCTATATGCCCTGCGCAAGCTCAATAGTGTGCTCAAATCATCGGTCCGGTGGTTGACCCGGTGGAATCTCCCCAAATACTATGGCATACCGGTCAAGGATGGACTGTATCTCCGGGTGCACTGTCTGCCCCGTAGTCCCTGCCTCCGATGCACGCAACTCTACTGCCCACTCTATGTCTCCCTTCTGGAAGACTGCCTCCATTCGATGAGTCGAAACAGTTTGAGGCGGATACGTATGCTGTTACCGTATCTTCTCATGCCTCCCTGTCTTCTCATCATCCCACTCCATCTCTAGGGTCTTCCAATCCGTCGTGACCTTCCCTAGAGTGATGAGCCATTGAACACCCAGTATCATGTTGGTGTTCGGAATATCGACCACGAAAAAGTGGTCAGTCAATGTGTAGGTGCCCATCGTCATTGAAAGCTCTGGAACATATCGAGCACACGTCATGGTTTGATCTCCTGGGACCAAGACTGAAAACCCATCGAAGCTCTCTGTCTGTATGCCTCTCCGCTCAACCATCTGTGCATCGATGAAGTTGTAGGTCGCCCCACTGTCAACCAAAACTAACACTCACTGGCCATGTACCGTCCCTCATACGCATAGCATTAGATACTTGGGAACTCCTCACAATGCGTTAAGGGCCCCTCCGGTGGGTGCAAAAGATGCACCACCTACTGCTGGGGGTGGAGGTGGCAAAGGACCTTGTCCATCATGGCTATCTCCTGCCTCCACACCATCCTTGTCATCCTTTTCTCCACTGCTCTCGGAGAAAACCTCAATGAAATGTGCCTTGCCAGCAGCACATCTATGTCCTGGTGCCCATGGCTCCTGACATGTGAAGCACAACCGCTTCTTCTTTAGCTCCCTCTTGACATCATCGTCAATCTGCACTTGTCCTGGATTCCCCTTTGGAGGTGGAATCCTCACATCCTTCCCCTTAGACTGGAAAGTCTGTCTTTGGGGGTAAGGTGTCCGGGTCCTGGGTAAGACATCCTGTAGGTCCCGGGTCCTGCTAATAGCATCCTGAAGGGTGGTCGGTCTAGCGGATCTGACTAGTCCCCGAAGTTGCTTTGCTAACCCCTCAACATACATGTAGATCCTCCGTGCTGTGGATAGATCTGGCACTATCACTGAGACCCTCAAGAAATCTGCGATGTAGGACTCTAGGTTCCCTGTCTGTTTGAGCCTTGTCAGCTCAAGAAAATGCTGCTCTAGATCTCTCCGATCAAATCGCTCCATCAATCTCCTGGTGAACTCGGCATATGTCCTCAGCATGGAGTGTCCTAGTGTAACCATCCCATGAAACCACCAATCCTGGGCCTCACCATCCAAATGCAATGTCGCCACCTTGATGGCCTCTGTCTCCGACATCTGGTTAAGCTAGAAATAAATGTATAGCTTCTCCACCCAAGACCTTGCCGAACTGTTTGATGAGCCATCAAAAGTAGGCAAGTGGAATCTACTCATTGCACGGTGGGTGTCACCATCATGATAATGCCGGTACCCTCTGTGATGGTCGCGGGGTCTACTATCTTGCTGGAGCTGAACAAAATCACGGAATGAGAGGGCTTCCTTGAACTCCTACCCATAGGCCTGGTACTCTGCAAAATAATCACCCATGTGTCCAGGCTCTGCCTCTTGCTGGGCTACGGCCCCCGTGTCTGCTCCTAAGAAAGTGGGCATGGTAGAGTGTGTAGGGGCATGTGAGGCCACCTGCTGCGCAGTATCACGATGCTCTGGCAAATGGTGGGATGCACCCGATCCCTCACCAACCTGGAAAACCCATGGGCTTTCACGCTGTCTGGCCTCTACTACCGTGAATCTCTGCCCCATCACCTTAATCTGCCTCGACAGGTCCTGCACTGATTTGAGGAGCATATCCGCAAATCTCTTCCCGTCATTATCTGCCATTGGAGCCTCTTTCTTTGCGTCCACCACCGGCTCCCTCTGTTCTGCGTCCACCACAGGGTTCTCCTGTTCTGCGTCCACCACCGGAACATAGTCTCCCTCTCCAAGGTATTCTCCAACCTACGCCTAGCGTCTCTGTATCTCCAACCTCTGTAACAGATATAGGGCTTCTCCCCTGATGTCATAGATTGCTAGGTCCACAGGCTGAGCCAGATCTATGCTCTGATACCACTGTAATATCCCATATCAGGAATATACCCCAAACACAAGCAAACTTCAACCAGAGATGGACTGGGAGGGCATTTACCAGATATGTTGCCTCTATAAAGAGGACAAGATCCGGAGGCTACCTTGCCCTTTCCAGGCTCTGTCTAAGAGTATAATAGAAACACACAAGTGGTATAATAGCCGAGAATGCTCACAGAGATATAAGTAACAATGATATCATATATATCAAATAAACCATAAACAGATACATAAGAAATGCAGAGAGAATGCTAAGCCATTTTATTATACTGAGTAATAAAATGAGTACAGGAGGTGATAAGGAAGATGGCACCTCTACTTGCATAAGGCAAGTGAAGAAATACACTCAGAATAGCAAAGGAATAGCCCCTCTCTGATCTGCGTCCACGCTGTTGGGAAAATTGCTGCACTACTCATGCTGCTAGAAATCAAACGAGGATTTAGGACTACTCCCCTCCTCAGAAAAAGTTGAAACTCTAGAATCGGACTCTACTCAAGAAACCCAGAAAAACCCAGAAAGCTTTCTTGGAATGGCCGACCCCCGAAAATCACCCCCTTGGGGTTCTGTGCAGTTCATCATTGCTTTGCGTTGCCACTGAATAGAACCCTCCGAAACTCAGCCCAGAACTCTGCCAAACTCCTCAAATATGCAAGAGCTGATCTCTTGCTCGATCCCTCGACTCAAATCCTGCACAAACCCTCAATCCAGACTGCTCCCAAAAAGAACTGCACCCTCTCCCAGTGCTGTGCAGTCCTCCAGAACACTGATAAAACCACTGCTGAATTGCTGAAGGTACTGCTGCTGAAATGCCAACGAAAATACCTTGCAAGAGCAGGCACTCGAAGTTCCCCAGGGCTAAGGGTGAGATTTCCGAACGGAGACACTCAATGCACTAAACAGTGCTGCAGACTAGCTAAACAGCCAGCGTGCTCTAAGCGAAAACGACTATCACAAATGCACATAATTGAATGATCAAAATGAGGAGGCTCCTCTCTCTTTTATAGCTTCTGCCTCTCTCAATCCCAATGCTCACCTTCTCCTGCGTGATTCCCCTTTTGCCACGTGTTCCTCCCCTCCGGCGTAGTCCCTCCATGTGTCTGCGTGGGCTCCATTTCTTTGTCCCCTTTTGGCCCCCTTGGCTCTCCCTTTAAGTCACAACGTTGTGCTACTAGGAAGTGACTTTTATTCTAAAAGTGAATTATGTCCCCCTTTCTCACTTTTTTATTTACAAAATAACTATAGAAGGCAAAATTTGGCAAAATCGAATATTCCAATTAGCTAGGGTTAATTAGGAATATTACATCTAGCCTTCTTTGCAGCTCCTTCTATTGTCCACAGACTCTTTAGAATAGATCTTGGGTGTTTGAGAGGTTCTACAAGAAAGATAGAGTTTTCAGTGGTTTTTCCTCAAGGCACTTGTTGTCAAAACTCCAACAAAACTCCAACTATGGGCTGCAAAACCAATACAAAATTAGCGTAGAACGCATATAAAATGAACAAGTATGATATAAAATAATGTACAAAACCAAATCAAGTGACGAGAGTGGAGTTTGAACCCCATCACTTGCCTAACTTGGAAAATGCTCTTAAATAGCTAACTAAATCAATGAAAACACAATTTTTTAAAAGAGATTTAAATTTAGAAGTATTTGCTTGTACACAAGCTATGTCCAAGAAAATCTTCGCAAAAAACCACTTTATAAAATAAAACTATGGAAATTCAAAGAACCAATGAGAGCTCTTTTGAGAATGTGCCAAGAGTGGGTTGGTCTCTCCAATGACTTCCTCTCGCGCTTGATATTTGAATCCCAACAAGATTTTCCTCTACAAGTAACAAAACTTCAATCAAACATTAGTCCCATATAAATTTAGGCTTTAGCAAATAAACAATGATAAGAAAACTCTAGAAATTTATTGGAAAATAACTAGAGATTTCCACACCTAGAGCATACTCTTAAATCAATTGGCAATGCAAGCTAACTTTACATTAATAAATCTGCAAGAGCATATGGAAATAAAATAAATCAAACCATGAGAAAAGGAAATTATACCAATAGTGAGCCAATCATCATACTCCAAAAGAAGAACAACTCATGAATGAACCCCAAAGTCTTTTATTGCAATTGAGAACAAGTGTACATAAGAGCAAAGCTTTGCGATAGATCATAACATCATTCAATATGAGAGCCTATGACTCTATTTTATAGAGAGTTGGGAGCAAATCCCGATAAAGAATGACAATGACAAATGGCATTGGAGCCAATCCCAATGTAGAGAGATTAAACAAGTGGCATGAGATGACAATCCCAAAGAATAATTCGAATTTGTTGAATGGAGCTCCAATGCTAAGTGTAAAAATCGAATTCTGGCAAGTGGACATCAGTTTCTTCTTCCTTTATGTGCCAAATTCAAATTTTATAATGGAATGACAAGTGTAGATGGGTGGTAACCCATGTGGGGACAATTTCCCACAAAAATATCTACCAAATATTCTCCCAAATCCTCCCAAATGTGCATTAATTTCACAAATTCGAATTTCCAAATAAGCAACTTTCTCATTTAATGCCAGAAATTCGATTTTATTTGAGCACGTCATTTCCTTGATTTTAGGAGTCCACATCACATTGGGACTTCACTTTAACTCCTCCATAATTTTCCACCTCATTTCCACAACATTTAACATGTGTGGATATTTCTTTTTCTCCATTTATTTAATTTCCGGCTTCATTAATTGCCAGATTTCTCACTAAACTTAGGAAAAGTGGGTTTTGAGTGTTCAAAACACATTTTTAACCCCTCAAAGTGTGTAATAGTGGAAAGTTGAGGGTGAGAGATACAAATTTTATTACTCATACCCCATACAACTTCTCTAGACATTACTTACCGCATTACAAATACAATTTTATTAGCAATTTTATTAAAAATATATAGAGTTGGGAGAAAATCCCAATGAAGAATGACAATGACAAATGGAATTGGAGCCAATCCCAAGGTAGAGAGATTAAACAAGTGGCATGAGGTGACAATCCCAAAGAGAAATTCGAATTTATTGAATGGAGCTCCAATGCCAAGTGTAAAAATCGAATTCTGGCAAGTGGACATCATTTTTTTCTTCCCTTATGTGCCAAATTCGAATTTCATGATGGAATGACAAGTGTAGATGGGTGGTAATCCATGTGGGGACAATTTCCTACACAAATATCCATCAAATATTTTCCCAAATTCTCCCAAATGTGCAATAATTTCACAAATTCGAATTTCCAAATAAACAACTTTCTCATTTAATGCCAGAAATAACTTTCTCATTTAATGCCAGAAATTCGATTTTATTTGAGCACATGTTATTTCCTTGATTTTAGGAGTCCCTTGAGACGTCACTTTAACTCTTCCATAATTTTCCACCTCATTTCCACAACATTTAACATGTGTGAGACTAAAGAAAGCAACTATGGAATGGGCCACAGACAGAAGGAAAAAGCAGAATGAAGAATTGGCAAAAATTGATGCGGATCTTCGTGCCCTAGAAGATCCTGAGGCAGATGCTTATGCTACCCAGGAGTCTAAGGAAAGGATAGTGGCCCTTGAGAAGTCTAGAGCAAAGATTTTACTGGACAAAGAGGAAGAATGGAAACTCAAGAGCAGGGCGATTTGGCTGAGAGCAGGGGATGAAAACACAAAATTTTTTCACAACTATGCAAGAGGCCGGAAAATTGCAAATACAATTTGGAAGCTAAAGGATCCTGAAGGCAGAGAAGCCTCGTCTTTTGAGGCCCTGTCTTTCATGGGGAAAAATCATTTTCAATCTTTGTTCTCAGATCCAGGAGGGGTTTCCTTAGCTGAGATCATCAAAACTGCTCAAGCTTTCCCCCGCTTTGTGGAGGGGGAGGAAGCTGAAAACCTGTTTAGAGAAGTGACAAAAGAGGAAGTAGAAAGTATAGTTAAATCCATGGCAAAAGACAAAAGTCCGGGCCCGGATGGCTGGACTATTGAACTTTTTACCCACTTTTTTGATTTGATTGGGGATGAACTAACGGAAGTGGTGGAGGAATCAAGGAGGAAAGGAGAGGTTCATCCCCCTTTTAATGCTACTTTCATTGCTCTTATCCCCAAAAAAGAAGAACCGAAATCTTTTGAGGATTTCAGGCCAATTTCACTGTGCAACTGCATCTATAAAATTATTGCAAAAACCATTGCGGTTCGCCTGAAACCGATCCTTTCTAATTGCATCTCTCCTGAACAATTTGGCTTTTTAGACGGTCGTCAAATTCATGAAGCTATAGGGGTGGCACAGGAAACCATACACAGTATCAGAAAATCAAACAAGAAGGGGGCTGTGTTAAAAATTGACCTGTCTAAAGCCTATGACAGAATTAGCTGGATTTACCTCAGGATGCTCCTGACTCATCTGGGCTTCAAGGTGGAGTTCATAAGCTGGATCATGGGGTGTATTTCAAGTGCAAGCTTTGCAGTTTTAATAAACGGGGCTGCTTCCCAATTCTTCAAAGGCCAAAGGGGGTTGAGGCAAGGATGTCCTCTCTCTCCCTTACTTTTTCTCCTAGCCGCAGAGGGACTCAGCAGATTGATATCAAATGCCAAAAGAACAGGTTTGATAAAAGGTTTGGAAGTTGCTGTAAATTTGTTCATTACTCATCTCCTATTTGTAGATGATATTTTATTATTTACAAATGGGAGGTTAAATGAAATAAAAGAACTTAAAAGTCTTCTTGACCTGTTCTTGAAAGCTACAGGGCTTCAAATAAATTCAAGGAAGTCCCAGCTAATATTGGAGGGCTTCAACCGACAGGAGGAACTTCTGATTTCATCTTATCTGCCTTTTGAGTCATGTAATATGGATTCTCCGTTCAAATACCTTGGGTTTTGGTTGAAACCACACTCATATAAAAAGCAGGATTGGAACTGGCTGGTGGCCAAAATTGAACAAAAAATCTCTCATTGGAGCTTCAAGTGGCTATCTCGGGCAGGCAGACTAACCCTTGTGAACTCTGTTCTTCAGGCCATGCCTGTGTTCTGGGCAGCCCTAACATGGATCCCGAAAGGTATTCTGCACAAGATCAAACAACTTTGCAGCAGATTCCTTTGGTCAGGGTCAAAGGAGGATTCTGTTCTACCTTGGGTGGCATGGGACAAAATCGCAAGGCCAAAAGACTGGGGTGGATGGGGCATAAAAAACCTCTATGACTTCAGCACTTCCTTGGCAGCAAAATCTGGATGGCGAATAATCAATTCCGAGAATTTATGGACCAGAGTAGTAAAACGCAAATACATTGATCCCATGCCTTTAGAAGATTGGATAAGAAATCCAAACAAAAAAGGAAGGCATCCTTCAGTGATTTGGAAAGCCACGACAGAGGCTTTTAAGGTCATAGAACAGGGCCTGGCTTGGCAGGTTGGAAATGGCGAAAATGTGAGGATTGGAAGAGACCCCTGGGTGGGATGCAACGAATCCTTCGCTCTATCCCCTGACCTATTGGCTCACTTGGATGCGAAGGGGATTTTTGGCCTAAATCAGATTGCAAATCTGGGATCAACCATTTGGAGCCAAGCATGGAAAACAGAAGAAGATTTGGGAATTGACCCCTTGTGGAGAAATGAATGGCGGAGTTTTCTTCAGGAGCTAAAGAGGTCAAATGTCAGACTACAGGACAAGCCTGACCAGCTGGTTTGGGCACATGCTGAATCCGGATCCTACTCTCCAAAGGCTGGGTATAATTACTTAATGAAGAGAAAAGGGTGGGATCTTCCAGAATGGTGGGCAAAACCTTTGCTCAAGCTGAAATGCCCAAAAAAAGCAAGATTATTCTTTTGGTGTGTGTTAAGAAAGAAGATTCCTACCTGGGATATTCTACAATCCAGATTCAAACAGGGCCCAGGAAGATGTCCCTTATGTTTTTCAGACTCTGAATCCATTTCTCACTTGTTCATTGCTTGTCCATTTGCAAGGAAAGTATGGGAAGAGATGAAGAAGTTACTGGATAAAACTGTGAGATGGGAGGGGGAATCTTTTCTTTCAGCATGGGAATACTGGTGGAACCACTACTCAGAGAGAAACTTGAGGAACCTTCCCCCCATTATTTGCTGGGGTATCTGGATAGCAAGGAATAGAAGCATTTTCAGAGAAAAGCTCACTCCGGCGGAAGTGATCGCTATTCAAAGCTCAGCCATATTAGCTAGTATTCCGGAACCCGAAGAATCAAGGAAAACTATTCCCAGAAAGGAGGAACGAATCAGAGATGGGATCCCATGGGCCTATTTCGACGGGGCAGCTCAGAACAACAATACGGGTGCTGGGATCATTATCCATTTAAGTTCCTCACACTCTTTAAAAGCCTCTGTGGGACTAGGTCCCGGTACAAACAATTTCGCCGAACTGTCTGCCCTTAAACTTCTTTTATGTTGGCTCATAAGCAGAAATATCTTCACAGTTCAGATCTTTGGGGACTCACTAAATGTAATAAATTGGGTAAATGGAAAATATAGATGCCAAAACTATATGCTGAGACCACTCATGGAAGAAATTCAAAATTTAAAATTCCAATTTAATGTATTCTCTATTGAACATATTTACAGGGACAGAAATGAAGATGCAGACAAGCTTTCTAAAGATGGTCTGCAGCAAGCTGTGGACTCGTGGAGAATAGTGGAACAGATACATGATCAGATCCGTGTGTCGGATCTCCCTCCATACACATAATCTTTTTCGATATCAGCTGTTTTCAGTTTCTGTTACTTGGAGAAGATTCCTATTTTCTCTGATCCCATTCTCCTATTTCATTATTCGAAGAACTAATTGGGTTTCCGATCTTGTCCTATTCGTCAATTCCTTCGTAATTTGAAGATTATTTTGTACGTTATACTGAAAATTCCTAAAGAAGGAAGAGCAGACAAGTAAGGGGCAATATCACTCATAAAAAAAAAACCTATAAAACTTTTGATAGGGTTTGTTCCTAATGAGAGAAAATGAATAAAAGGTGTTTTTCCTCCTCTTTTATTTTGTAAGCCAAAAAAATAGAAGAAAATATTCTATATGCACATTTAGATTCTCATAGTTCGGGTTTTTACAAAAACTTCGCATAATCTTCCATCAGATAAATGAGCAAATATTTAGTACTTAATATTATCCGTTTTTCTGTTGTTCCTTCGACAGATATTTAAATTTGATCGATCCAAATTTTTTCCGATCATATAGCGGAAGAATAGATTGGCTCATCACTTGACTGAAAGGCATTGAATGAAGTAAATGACAGAGTCATTTTATTTGTACGAATCTTCTCTTCTAATTCAGATTAATATAGAAAGAATCTCAAAAAGAGATTTCGATAAGGCCTTACCCTTCAAAGAAGGGTAAGGCCTTATCGATTTTTAACTTTCGCATGTATACTATTTCCCACAGACAGTAAGTGCATTTCCCCTACTATAGGGATGACCCTAATCCGGAATATGAACCATAGAAAAAGACACCCAGTAGACCAATCACGATAATACCAGTTACAGTACCTATCAACCAAAGAGGGATCCTTCCAGTGGTATCGGCCATTTCTCTTACTCCCTTTCAAATTTTCTTAAGTGGTCATACTCGAGACATAAACAGTCATAGCATAGATAATTATGCGTATTGGATCTCTTCGAATGGAGTGAGAATATTATCATTGTTCCTAATTGAAAAAATAATTTGGAGAATGGAACAGCAAGTACAAAAATTAGTAGCAACCCCCAGTAGAGACTGGTACGATTCAATTCAACATTTTGGTCGTTCGGGTTCGGTCGTGTCATATCTACATACTTCCTCTTCCTTTAGTATAGAGTTTATCGTTGGATGAACTGCATTGCCGATATTGATCCCAAGAAAAAAACTGTAGGGATAGCTAGCCCGTGAACGGCCAACCATCTAACTGTAAAAATTGGATAAGTTCTATCTATAGTCATTAGTGCCTCCTAAAAAGATCTAGTAAATTCATCGAGTTGCTCTAACGGATCGAATCGGCCAGTTACTAATGGAACCTCTTGTCGACTTTCTGTGAAATACTCATTTGGCCGGGGGCTCCCGAACACATCATAAGCCAAACCCGTGCTTACAAATAACCAACCTGCAATGAATAGAGAAGGTATGGTAATGCTATGGATAACCCAGTATCTAATACTAGTAATAATGTCAGCAAAGGAGCGTTCTCCCGTATTCCCAGACATGCTCAGCTCCATATATTATTGTAAAGTCAGTCAAGGGGGAATTGATCCCATGAAAGATAGAGATCAGGAAATAGAAAACTACTGATATCTTCTCCAATCCTTGTTCGATTGTCAATGTTATACCAAGGGTATCTTTAAAGTCTACTGGACCAGTATAGCTAGCTTTCTTCTGACACAGCAATACAATTTTGATGAGTATCGAGAAGGAACGGGATAGAATGATTCTGTTCCTGCCAGCAGTTATTCTATCTCTGTTTGGTCGACTAAATCCCAACAGAAAGAAGAGAATATTGCATGTTCCGAGGTCCGTCCGGGCGTAAGGAACCCCAACTCCCTCAATCGATGTTGTAACAATAGCATAGTGGAAATTTTCGATTGGAATTAGCTTCTGCATACGGGTGACTTTAGAACCGAAAAAGAGGATGAGTGCCGCTTGCAAAGGATATCAATCACTATCAATAAAACTCATCCAGAATATTATTCTTTTATATTATTCCTTTTTCATTCCGACATGACATTATGCCCGTGTAGATTAACCCAGTAATTCAAATTGCACGGGGATCATTGGTGCTACGCAGATGTATGTTGCTTTTCCAATAGTATCCGGCACAGATGGAGTTATGCCACAGACTTATTATATAGTACCTTGTATTAACGAGTAGGTGTTACTTATTAGATAAAACCAAGTGGATAGTGCAATAGAACCTAGTCAATTTTAGGTATGTGAAATTACAAGTTACTCTTTTCAATAGGTGGAATTTCTGTAATATCGGGCTCTACTCGCTATAATAATTAATATTGAAAAAACCTAATCCGTCTAGAGGGTCGAATGATTGGATCAATAAGATCGAGAAATGAAAGGACAAACTGGATATTCATATTCTTTCTTACACCTAAACGTGAAATTCACAAAACTTTGGCTATGTCTGTGGAGAGTTTTCTTCCGGTCCAGTCTCTGGACCGATAGCTGCTGGTAAAAAGATAATGCCAGGTGATCCAATCGTACTGATTGAGAATTCATTCACCCTGTAAGAAGATTACATTCGACAATTTGTGAAGGGGTTTGCCGGTGCTATTCATTAGTTGCTCGATGAATGATTTCTAGGATAATGAAGAGATTTCTACTATAGATCTCCTCTCATCCATGTTCATTCATACATATCCTATAGTAGATATAGGAGAATTGGTACGAATTGGGACAATTGATCTTTTGTATTCTGATCTCAAGGTTACGAAAAGAAAAATTTAGGTAATTGTCTCATGAAGATATGTATAAACCATATTTCATTCAGTCCTTCCACGCCTACTATAACTATAATTAGTTATTTCGGTTTCTTATTGGCTTCTATCATTTTCACCCTAGTCCTATTCATTAGTTCGAGCAAGATACAACTTATTCAAAATGAAGGAAGGGGAAACCCTCTCAGTTCACTATTTCAATTTCAATAATTTTGTTTATTCCCTCTATATAAATTTCTGATCATTGAGATTCATAGCAAATTAAGGGTACTATCCAGTATAGCTATTATCCCTACTTATTCCGTTGAATAGAAATGATTGAGGCTTTGCCATCCGGAATTGTGTTAGGTCTAATTCCTATAACTTTGGCCGGATTATTCGTAACTGCATATTCACAATACCGACGTGGTGATCAATTGGATATTTGATCCTGGAATATCCTCCAATTTCATTGGCCTCCTACTTTTCCTAGGAGGTCAGATTCCATTGCTCGTTCCAGTTGGAATGAATTATCGATAATTTTGAGGGTTGGATTTGATAGGAACAGAATCACGCTCTGTAGGATTTGAACCTACGGCATCAGGTTTTGGAGACCTACGTTCTACCGAACTGAACTAAGAGCGCTTTCTTTAATATTCGGAGATGAAGGAAAAATACCTTTTGTTGATACTCTTAGAGCAAAACACTTTCGCATCTGATACGATTCAATTATTTGATGTTCCCGTCGAATCGATATCAAATGATCTTTCATTCCTTTCTTTCCATAGAAAAGAAGGGAAAGGTAGGGATGACAGGATTTGAACCTGCGACATTTTGTACCCAAAACAAACACGCTACCAAGCTGCGCTACATCCCTTCTAATCATTAGACAATGTTATTTTAATTTTATTTTATAGAATTAGAAATATGTTTCCCACATTTTTCCACCTTCATTTCTCTTCGGTCTCGTGAGTGAAAAGACTTTATACATGTAAGGTCTATTATCTAGAATATCACTATTAATTATGGTGATGAAACATCTTTTTCCTTTTCTATAAATAGGACCACAGCCCGGATCACATTATATATATATTCATCAGTTCCGAGTTTTCTCTAGGATTCATAACTATACTATTGATACGGTTGAATCACTTACACATTATGATCAATAAGGAGAATTTACAATGCAAGATCTAAAGACCTATCTTTCCACAGCGCCTGTGTTAGCTATTTTATGCGTCAGTTTTTTAGCCGCCCTATTGATAGAAATCAATCGTTTTTTTCCAGATGCTCTTTTTCTTTCTCTTTCCTTTTCTTAATTTTTTTCTTAAAGCCAAGGGAAAAAAGATTGTGCTAGATTGACTTCTCCTACCTCTTGGAGAAATTAGTGCATTCAGCCCCAAAAAGGATCTAAGTTTAGGACTGGAAGGGGGTAGAATTCAAGTAGAAATATCGATCTAAAGATTCTTTCCACATTCAATTTTGTAAGTAAAACTGAAAACTCACTCCTGATCAATCATTTTTTTACTTTCAAATGTTTCACCGTAGGATCTCCGGCTATCAACTTCTATCCCTTTTTCCCTTTTTATTTTTGAGGTCGAAAAGCAAAACCAATATTCAGAGTAAGTTTATGGCCAAGAGCGGAGATATAAGAGTAACAATTACTTTGGAGTGCACTAGTTGTACCCAAGATAGTGTTTATAAAAGATTCCCGGGGATTTCTAGATATACGACTCGGAAAAATCGACGCAATACACCTATTCGATTGGAATCAAATAAATTTTGTCCCTATTGTTACAAGCATACCATTCATGGAGAGATAAAAAAAAGAGATTAAACGTACTACCCATGGATAGGAATAAATCACAGATATAAAAAGAAATGGTATTTCAACAAGATCTTTAATGGAACAATATTTTAAAAAGATTTGGAATAAATAGTATTCAAAAGGTTCATGAAACAAACTATGGATAAACCCAAGCAATCTTTTCGTAGACATTTGAAACCAATTCGCAGACGTTTGAAACCAATTCGTAGATATTTGAAACCAATTCGTAGACATTTGTCACCTATTAGGTCGGGAGATCGGATCGATTATAAAAATATGAGCCTAATTAGTCGATTTATTAGTGAGCAAGGAAAAATATTATCCGGCCGAGTGAATAGATTAACTTCAAAACAACAATGTCTAATGACTAACGCTATTAAACGAGCTCGTATTCTATCTTTGTTACCTTTTCTTTATGATGAAAACTAATTTGATCCATGGGAAATAAGCCTACTCCTTAATCAAATCGGAGCTGGAATATATGTTCGATAAAGATGCAGATCTTGAGTCTATTGTTGAAAAAGTCAACAGGATTTCATTTTTGGAAAAGAATTGGATTGAATTCTTTTCGTTCATTTCCAATCCAATATGAAAAAACTTTTCAATATTTCGACCTTCCCGGAGGGAATTCTCCGGGAGAATCTGTTCTATCCATTCCATCTTTACCTATTTATTTCATCTATACCTAACCTATTTCATCATACGATAAGTTGTTAAAGATGGTGGAAAAGCAATTACTATCTAATACAGCTATTTGTGCAAGTGTTTTACGATTTGGAAGCAACTGCCTCTTGTACAAATATTGGATGAATCTATTATAAGAAACCCCATTGGCACGAGCTGCTGCATTGATCCGAGTAATCCACAAACGACGAAGATCTCTCTTGCGTTTACCTCTATCTCGGTGGGCGGAAACTAAGGCTCTAGCTTTCCGTTGGTTAGCAGTTCGAAAAAGTTTCGAATGGGCCCCTCGAGAGCCTGATACAAATGCAAGAATTTTTTTCCGACGTTTTCGAGCTATATATCCACGTTTCACTCTGGTCATTGAAGTTTACTCTCATGAATCGCTAATATTTTTCTCGGTTAGTCATTTGTTTTGTTTGGTCCATTGAGAATAACACTGATTCTTCTTATTTAGAAAATAAAAGTTCCAATGGCTTTTGCTACTGCAACCTTCCCAACCATAATTCCCTTTGGATAGGCATCTTCCTGGTAGGCAAGGACTGGGACCTTGTACTGAGAATGAGAAAAAATCATGGGTTTCATCGTTTCTATGGTTCTTTCTCCAACGGTAAGGTCCTCTCTATACGCCGGAGCCTTTTATTCATTTCCGAAATATGAGATGAGTATGTTATCGGTAACTTGTACGGTTTACCATCTCCAGCTCTACTCTTGAATCATTAAGTAATAAATACTCTCATTACAAGATCTATTAATACAGTAACGACATGTAATTCTGGGGTTGGCCAGGTAGTTGACCCTGTTGTTCCGTTCTCGCGGCAATATGAGCATAAACTTTATGCTTCTTCAATTTGCATGATTTCCCCGCTCAATGGATTGATGACCATTCGCTACCAATGAGGAATTGCTTTTCATCCCACATCAAGGTGATTGGATTTGCACCAATGGAAACCATAAATTTCATCCCCGGTAAGGTTAGATGATGGATCTTTACTTGATTACAGCGGGAAAATTCTTCTGTTATTCCGTTGTAAGAATTTCCCAGTCTGTTTAAGTTTCTGATCCAAACGAGTCGCACATACACCCTAGCACATACTCCTCTACGCTGAGGACATCCTCGAAGAGCAGGAGATTTTTTTCTATTCTCTATTGGCTGTCTTGCATTTCTAATAAGTTGTTGAATAGTGGGCATTCTAGCTGTATTGTATGCGGAATCAACTGGTTCGGATTGATCCTAACCATACCATATCAGGTGATTATGAAATGAATCACTTCCCCCCCCCCCCTTTTTTTTTTTGAAAAGGAACAAAGAGATCACAGTTTACAGTTCATTGACAGCCGCTATATTCAGAAATCGGAGCTGATGTAAATATCGCTGTTTATTTTACTGTTTGTGGACACCTTTTTTTAGAATCAAACGTTTAAACTTCATGATGATATACCGTGGGTTGTTTTCCCTTGTATAGGAGACCCACGGTTTTTTTGAATATGGACAGATATTTTTTTGTAAGAGTTGTCTATGTAAGGCAATGATCCAGCGACGCTAACAGGCAAGAACATGGTTTTCTCTTGGTTCTTTGGATAGTTGGGTGATACACAGAGGAGACTGTTTCTCTCTCTTTGGGACTGATGTAGGTCTCAATAACACTGAGGCTTCTGAATGTTAACTCATATGCTTGTAACTTTTTTATTTCTTATAAAAAAGTTCGTTCTTTTCCTCGGGAAAAAAAAAATTTAACATGTGTGGATATTTATGTTTTTCTATTTATTTAATTTCTGGCTTAATTAATTGTCAGATTTCCCACTAAACTTAGGAAAAATGGGTTTTGAGAGTTCAAAACACATTTTCAACCCTTCAAAGTGTGTCATAGTAGAAAGTTGAGGGTGAGAGGTGTAAATTTTATTACTCATACCCCTTACAACTTCTCTAGACATCACTTATTACATTACAAATACAATTTTACTAGCAATTTCTGCGGTGCGAAAAATTTAAAAAATTAAAAAATGACCATCTAGACCATATTCCACAATTTTTTTTGTGTGATCTAGTATGGTAATATACATTGATTCTAGACACTAAGATGTGTTAGGGGCTCAACCTTCAAACCGTCACCTCGGCTTTGGGGTAAAAAGTGAGTGAAAAAACTCAGAAAATTATCCCCCTCTAAAAAAGAAAGGATAGTTAACCAGATAAAAAAAACACTCCAAGGTGTACTCGTTTGCTGATCGAATCCCAACATCCTAGGCCTGTTACAAACTCAAAACTCATCATTACTATTATCACTTATTACAATTACCCACAGGGTGTGGAATCTGGGTACAAGAAAGATGATGATAAAATAGAAAGAGTTAAAAAACTTTGTTGACTGATAATATATGATGGTACAAGTGTCGTTTGGGTCATCCTTGGGCATGGATTCTTCATATAATCATTAGGTTCCACTCCAGTGGTCAATAATGCTAAAGTTTGAAAGTCTATTACAGATGGATATAATGTCCCATCTTCTCGTCCAATTGATCAAGATGGGAGAAAGGCTTATGTCTCCAATGCAAAAGCTATGGACTCCATTTCAAGTGGCTTGCCAAATTCAAAATTTGTTAATGTTATGCAATGTGAGATACCTAGATAGATGTGGGACAAGCTTGTAAGAAACTATGAAGGAGATGACAAAGTAAAGAAGGCAAAGCTTTAGGCTTTCTGGAGACAATTTGAAAGCTTCAAAATGAATGATGAAGAAGATGTTGCTTCTTATCTTGTTCAATTAGATGAAGTGGTTAATTCTCTCGAGGAATTTGGTGAAGAAGTTAAAGAAAAAACATTGTTCAAAAAATTTTGAGGTCTCCTCCTCTAAGTTTTGATGCCATGGTCTTTGTCATAGAAGAATTAAGGGATTTGGAGAATTTAAAAATGGAAAAGTTTCATGGAATTCTCATTGCATATGAAATGATGATAGGAAACCCATCACATAAAGAAGCAAAATTTAAAGCATCTATGAACTCAAGAAAATGCAAGTCTAGTGATTGTTCCAGTGATGAATCTGATACAGAAATGGCTCAGTTAGCCAGAAAACTAAAGAGAAAATCCATGTTCAAAGGTAAGTTACCTCTTATCTGTTTTAACTACGGTAAGATAGGATATTTTTCTGCTAAGTGTTCTTATAGGGAAGATAGTGATGATGATGAACCTAAAAAACGAGTCTTCACAAGAAAATCTTCAAAAAAGAAAAATCTCTTTTCCAAAGGATAATGATTTTTTTTGAAGAATATGATTCTGATGATGATAGAAGAGAGATCCTATTTTTAGCCACAAATGAGGAATCCAACATAGACAAATCAGAGGAGAAAAAAGAAAAAAAAAAGGAGAAAGAGTTGAAGGCATAACAGATCTGGAAGCATAACTTATCAGTGCATTGGAAGAAATTGATATTCTTAGGAAGAAGATGAGACTATCGAAGGAAATCATCTTCATTAAGACTTAAAGAGAGGAAGCAAAAAGAGAAGAAGTGTTGAACAATCAACTAAAAGAAAAGGAAGAAATTGTGAAAAGCTTGAAGCAAAAATTGTCTCATCAAGGAAAGAGCTAGATAAGCTAAACAAAAGCATGAAAAGCTCTCAAACCTTAGATGCTATTCTCAGCAAACAAAGATCACCTTATGACAAGACCGATTTTGGTTATATGGGTGATACTTGATACAAAGAAGATGCAAGTACCAAGTCACCAAGTAAGGAAGTTGAAGAAAAACATGAAAGCTCCAATCTTGACAAGAGAAAGGATAGGAGACGGGAGGATTCTGGAAACCCTACTACACCAAAAAGCTATGTCGATGCTCTCAAGAAGTCCATTGACAATGTAGGTAGCAATGCAATAAGGGACAAGGACCAATAGTCTTCTCCCAATCATATCAACTCCAGCAAAATTGCTCCATTATGACAATTATCTACAACCGTGTTTCAAACTATATTTCTTGGTCATTCTTTCGTATGCAAAAATTTTGGTCATCAAGTAAGAGAGTATAGAGCTTATAATGATTATGACAGAGGTTCTCACCAAACCTCTAAGAATAAGCTTGTAAACAACAAAATTAGAGATATCGATGGCTTCAATAATAGAAATCATAATTCATTTGCTCCATTATCCAAGTATTGTATAGAGTGTTATAGATGCAACAATTTTGGACATATAGCACGAGACTATCCTACAAAGTCAAGAGTGTTGAAATTTCTAAGTCTAACTGATAAGAAATTCTACCTGCATTATCTAGTTTATTTCACCTACTTGTTTATTCCTTAATAAGTTATTTAACCATATAAATACTGAAAATAAACACAAATGTAGTCTCAACCATCTACAAATCATCAACTGAAAGAATAGACAAACACACAAGGGACACCGTTATTTTTGGACAATCATACCCGGAAAAACCTAATGCGGAAAAACTGGTGCAACGGTTCTGAGGGTTTTATCATTAAGCAACTTTCTTGAGTACAACTAGGATGCCAAACTGGTTCACCCAACAAAGAAATCTATCTGGCAGTAATACCTCTCTTCGGAAGCAGATATTCAGCAAGTCTGTGCCACGAAAATCTCTCCAATGCTTCTCTGAGGCTCTGTGTCAACTCTCTTGGCCTTTGTGTCACTCTGAAGCCCTCTGCGTCAGCTGTCTGCTACTCTGCACTGGCTCTCTGGCCTTCTGTGTTACCCACGCAGGCATTGCTAGCCTCTACGCAGTCACTCTGGCCCGCTGCGTGGCTCCTGCTAGCTCTGCGTAGCCTCCTTTGCCTCTGCGTTGGTCCTTCGGCACTCTCTACCTCTCTACTATGCACTCATTGCCCCTCGCTGCAACTCAGATAATTTGTTCAAATTTTCTGAGCAAACCCCGCTCCAGAAAATCGAATTGACGAATCAATCATGGTGTATTTCCAACTGACCCTCAAGCTCCCTCTTATACTTTTTTCTATTGAGTCTTTAACGATCAAGATTAAATCTCTAATCAACGACTAAGATTAGATTTGGCTTGATCCATGTCTTTAGAACATTCTCATCCAATTTTATATTAATACCCATTAATATTTTTATTTTCTTAAGTTTAGACTTAGGAACACATTAAAAATATTAATGATTTTAATATCTCTCTAACCGGGTGGAATTTCTCCAAACCATTTCTGGGTCTTGGAGATTGTTGAATTTTCTAAGTCGATCCGTTAGAAAATTAATCTATATTCTGCTGGTTTATTTCTTCTACTTGTTTAAATTCGAACAAATTATTTAAAACATTTAAATACCGAAATAAACACAATACAGTCACAACATCTACAGATCATCAATTGAAAGAAAACAAGCACGCAAGTGACACTGTTATTTTTGGAAAAATGTCCCGAGAAAAACCCAATGGAAAACTGGTGCAGCTATTCAGAGGGTTATATTATTATGCAGTCTTTCTGAGTACAACTGGGTGCCTAATCGGCTCACCCGACAGAGAAAAATACACGGCAGCAATACCTCTATATTCGGAAACAGGTATTTAGAATACCTGTCCCACGAAACCCTCTTCGGCCAACTGAAGCTCAGTGTTGGCCGTTTTGGCCTCTCTTCAGCCTCCTGCTGACCTGCGTCAACCCCAGGGCCCTCTGCGTCAGCCCTTTGAGGCACTGTGCAGCCTCTAGGATCCTCTGCGTCACTCTAGTAGCCTCTACGTGGATGACGCAGTTTGTCTGGCTTTTGTGCTGTCTCTACTGGGCTCTGCGTAGCCTGGACTGGCTGCTGCTCTCGCTTTGGCTGCTTCTGCGCTGGTCTCTCAGTATTGTCTCTGCCTCTCTGCCTCATACTCACTGCCCCTCACTGCTTATTACTAATTCAACTTTGCTTAGCAACCCTGCTCTAGCAAAATGAATGACTGATCACTCTGGTGTATTCTCCAACTGACCCTCAAGCCTCCTCTTGTACTTTTCCTTTTGGTCCTTCAACAGTCGAGATTAAATCTCTAATCAACAGCTAAGATTAGATTTGGCTTGATCCATGACTTTTATATTAATACCCATTAATATTTTATTTTTCCTATGTTTAAACTTAGGAACTCCATTAAAAATATTAATTTTTTTAATATCTCCCAAACCCGGTACAATCTGTCCAAACCATTTTTGGGTCTTGGAGATCTCATGTGCTTTAGTCTCTCCATTAATTTTCATGGCGAGAGCACATCCGATGCTACCCCAAATTAATAGAAATCTCATGTGCTTTAACCTCTCCACCAATTTTCATGGCTAGAGCACATCCGATGCTACCCGAAATCGACAAAGAGAAGGGTTTTGAAAGAAAAAATGGGAAGAATTACCAACAGGAAAATTCGGATTGGTTATGTATGCTCAAAACAATCAAATTCGATGGTTTGTTGGTAGCGGGTGTTCTAAACACGTGATTTGGGAACCCGACACTAAATAAATCCGATCCTTGTAGTAGATCACATCATTCATCACTCGGTATTTATCATCCCCCACTGTGCCATCAAAGACCTCAGATACATTTTGGTTCTTTGAATACTCAACCAGTAATTACACCCTTCAATCTTGGGGATGCTCATGAGGGTAAGTGTAGCAGGCCTCTTGGACAATGCGTCAACAACCACATTTTGCTTGCCTTTGACATACTTAATGTCAAAATCGCAAGCTTGGATCTTACTCACCCACTTTTGTTGTTGCTCATTGAGCTCCCTCTGCTCCAAGAAAAATCTGAGACTGTTGTGGTTAGTCTTCACCTTGAACCGTGTTGAAAAGTGTAACTCGGTTCGGTCTTCATAATGACATGTAATTATGATTTTATGTAAAGAGATATAAAGAAGAAAAATAAAATATTGTAATGCTTGCATCATGGGTTTCATGAACAAGAGATTTTATTTTTGAGTCGAGGCTCCCATTGAGAACCTTTAGGAATTTTTGTCATCTAGTCATAAAAGAATAAAAGAGTCATTGTCATGTAAAGAAGTCATGTTACACATTGTAAAGAGTCACACTTGTCTATGTAAAGTAATCCTCCAAGACCTTGTCACTAGCCCTCTCCAAGTCGGCCTACAATGAATGAAGAATCTAGAAGATGAAGTCGGCTTCCCTCCAAGAGATCATGTCGACCTAAGGGTCATGAACAACCTTGTATATATACCCATACTTGGCCTCATTTGAAAGGCATGAATTCGGTCAAGCAAGTCGAGTAAGAAGTGCGAGATAACCTCCAGAAGAAGTCTCCATATCAACGAAGCAAGAAGGAAGAAGAACGAAGATATTCCAGTTTCGGTTTTGGGTTAGTTTGTCCTCCCATGTGCGAAGAAAGTAGAGCTGAAGGTATCCAGAAGAAGTTGAAGTAACTGTTGTCTATTTCAGTGATAGGGCTACTAGCCTACAAGAGAAGGCCAAGGACCAAGGTAGCCGACATCAAGAGGAAGAAGAAGAAGCCGAGGACCAGAAGATCAAGGAAGCTGAGAAGGGAAGGAAGCTGAGAGCTAGAAGGAGAAGAGTAGTTCGAGACTCTAGAAGGAAGCCGAGAAAGGGAAGAGGTAAAGCATTAAGGAGGCTAGTGACAAGGGTCTTGGGAGGACACTAAAGTCAAGGGTCTTTGTCATGGTCTTGGTATTCATCAATTGAAGATCTATAAGAAGAATTTCTGATTGGGTTTTTCCTCTCAAAGAGCGAGAGGTTTTGGCCCTAGCTGACAAGCCTACACACTGTGTCTCTTGTCTTCTATTGTTTATTTGGTAATTGTCTTGATGAAAAGAACACATTAATAATATAATGAAGAGAAGATCATAACTCAAGAAGTAAAAGTATATCACAAGCAATTATTAAGAAGAGAAATCTCCTAATCATCAATGCCCTAGATTTCTCAACATGGTATCAGAGCTAAGGTGCTGAAGTCAAGAAGGGGCATTCAAGCAAGAAGACACATGAGAATCGAACTTCAAAGAAGGATCAAAGGAAGTCAAAGAACACCAAGCAAGAGATCAACATTGAAATTTCTGAGTCTAACCGTTAGAAATTTGATCTGTATTCTTCTGGTTGATTTCTCCTACCTGTTAATTACAAATAAGATATTTAAACATATAAACATCGAAATAAACACAATACAGTCTCAACCATCTACAAATGAACAACTGAAAGAAATAGCAAACACACAAGTGACATCGTTATTTTTGGACAACTAATCCCTGGAAAAACCCAAATTGGGAAAACTGGTGCAACAATTCTGAGGGTTTATTTATTATGTAGTCTATCCTTGAATACAACTGGATGCCAAACTGGCTCACCCGACAGAAAAACTAACTGGCAGTGATACCTCTCTATTCGAAAGCAGGTATTTAAAAAACTTGCCACACGAAACCCTCTCCAGCAACATTAGAGCACTGCGTCAACCCTCTTGGCCTCTGTGTCAGCCTCAGAACCCTCTGCGTCAGCCCTCTGAGGCATTGTGCAGCCTCTGGGACCCTCTGTGTCACTCTTGCTACCCTCTGCGTGGATGACGAAGCCCTCTGGCCTTTGTACTATCTTTGTTGGGCTCTGCATGGTCTGTTCTGGCTTCTGCGTCTGCCTCTCTGCCTCTGCACTAGTCTCTCGGCACTATCTCTACCTCTCTGTCCAGTACTCATTGCCCCTCGCAACTGATTACTGATTCGATCTTACTTAGCAACTCTGCTCTCATAAATCACATGACTAATCACTCTGGTGTGTTCTCCATCCGACCCTCAATCCTCCTCTTGTACTTTTCCTATTGGTCCTTCAACGGCCGAGATTAGATCTCTAATCAACGGCTAAGATTAGATTTGGCTTGATCCATGTCTTTTGGAACCTTCTAACCTAGTTTTATATTAATACCCATTAATATTTTAATTTTCCTAAGTTTAGACTTAGGAACTCCATAAAAAACATAATTATTTTAATGTCTCCTAAACTGGGAAGAATCTGCCCAAACCATTTCTGGGCCTTGGAGATCTCATGCGCTTTAGCCTCTCCAACAATTTTCATGGCTAGAGCACATCCGATGCAACCCCAAATCAAGACTCCTTCTTAGCGAGGACTGTGCTCTAGTAGTACTCCACACTTAGCATCACCCTGATTATACAACATCAATACCTGTGTTGATGCTAAGCCTCCTCGCCCAACATCCTCTGCATTGTTGCATCCTGTACTACTGCCCATGGCTTTGCCACTGCCACTGCTGCATCCGTATGACAACTCCCTTTGCATCCGTGTTGCTACTGGTCCTTTCTCCCAACACTGCATCTGCACTGCAACCCCCTCTCATCATGCTGCATCGTGCTACTGCTAATTGCTACTGCACTGCAACTCAGTTACTGAGAAATAACTGATCCACCCAACTACTGACATCCCTGTCAGGCTAGAAACACTCCCGATGCTGAAGCTCTCTTTGCTGCTATCTCGTGCTCCCTCTACTGCGTCTGCGCTGCTGCAACAACTCCCTGCATCTTGCACCGCTGCAAACCTCTCTATGCCATCCTGCACTGTTGCAGCCTCCTCTGTGCCTCTAGCACTACTGCAACCTGCTAGCTCTGCGCTGCTTGAGACTGCTGCATTATAGCACTCTCTGCTGCTTCATCCGCATCTGTTTCTACCAACACCTGCCATTCCTGTTACTCTCACTTCGGGACTCCCGTAGCAAGGTATAATCCAAGAGGTTGGGTACCTCAAGGATCCTGCCCCTCATCGCCTATAGTCTTCCTGACTATAGCTCGATGTCTCCCCACCTCTTCTCTAGAGGTACATGAGCATTCATGGCACAATTGTCATCCTCCTCTGCCTCCTTTTCCACCTTCACTAGCGTTGCGTTAGAGTCCAACGCCTCTCCCTTATTCTTCTTCCTCGGACGCTGGTTCGCATAATGACCTAGTTCCCCATAGTTGAAGCATTTGACCTTGGAGAGGTCCTTTTTCTTCCTCTTCTCCTGCTTTCTCGCAGATGCCAGCGTTGCATCCTCTTCCCCTTCCTTCTTGATCCAGACTCCTTTGCTACTACTTCCCATCTTGCTCAACTGTCTAATCTCTTCTTGGCAAAGAGTTGCCCACAATTCTTCCCAATCTGGAAGATTCGCCCTGTCTAGTATGCTTTGGACAAATGTCTCCCACTCCTTAGAGACTGCGTTTAGAGCAGTCCTCACTAACATCTCTTGATCCGGCGTGGCCCCTATGGAAGTCAGTTCGTCTCGGATCTCTTTCAACCGACCAAGTGATCTATTTGCACCCCCTTCTGCATCTCGTATGACCGCAACTGATTCTCAAGTAACATCTTCTTCTGCACAACGTATTCTGGTATAACGTCTTCAAGGCGTCCCACATTTCTTTTGTCGTCTCCTTCTTGGCAATATGTTGGACCACATGATCCTTGACCCCATCAAGGATGATACATTTCGCCTTGGCCATTGCCTCCTTGTACTTCTCATTATCAGCTGGGTCAACTGGGATCACCATTGTTCTCAAGGTGAAGGCCTTGATGCGATGTTTATCTAGAATGGACAGGATCCTCGCCTTCTAGACCACAAAGTTGGACACTCCGTCCAGCCTGTCCTGATCCCTCAACCCATTCATGGCCATCTCTCTGCTCTTCTTGTCGACTCCTCCGAGTCTCTCTACTTCCCTCCGGAAGTTCTCTCTTCGACTCCTTCTGAGTCTCTCTACTTCCCGCTTGGAAGTTCTCTGCTAAGCTTCCTCTGTGTCACGATTTCCCTTCTGGAAATCCTCCTGTCAATTGTCAAGTTGCACCTCTTCGATCTTCTGTGCACCTGCAACACTGATCCATATTCCTTGGCTAGAAATTTGCCTCGGTAGCAACTCCCTCTACCTTGGTTTGGCCCTGTTAGGTATTATTCTGCCCACAGTACCCCACCAACTTCACTCCCGCAAATTGCCCACAACTTCCTATGCCCCAGCAACTGAAGCACTGAGCCTCTTAGCTCTGCGCAATCCCAACACTGACAAAAATGCTCCCTCAGCCAACTGCATCAACCCTCCTGGTCTCTACGTGGCTCTGCGTGAGCCTTTTTCTGCCCTCCTCAGCCTTTGCGTTGGCCTCTCTCTGGCCCAGACTAATGACGCAGTCCCTTTGTGTCAACCCTTCTTCTGTCACTTTCTACAAGGAATAAGTTCTGTCACTCGGGACAACTGTTTCTGCTGCAAATGCTCTGCTTCAGCTGATGCTTTCAACTCTCCTGTGATTTGCAACCACGCTCGGAGACCATGTTGAAATTTCTAAGTCTGACCGTTAGAAATTTTATTTGTATTCTTCTAGTTTATTTCTCCATCTTGTTAATTACAAACAATTTATTTAAACATATAAACATCGAAATAAACACAATACAGTCTCAACCATCTACAGATGAACAACTAAAAGAAATATCAAACACACAAGTGACACCGTTATTTTTGGACAAGTCGTCCCCGGAAAAACCCAACTTGGGAAATCCGGTGCAACAATTCTGAGGGTTTATTTATTATACAGTCTATCCTTGAGTACAACTGGGTGCCAAACTGGCTCACCCGATAGAGAAAGATAATTGGTAGTTATACCTCTCTATTCGGAAGCAAGTAGTTTGGCACACCCGATAGAGAAAAATAACTGGTAGTTATACCTCTCTATTTAGAAGCAAGTATTAAGAAAACCTGCCACACAAAACCCTCTCCAACAACATTGAAGCACTGCGTCAGCCCTCTTGGTCTCTACATCAGCCTCAGAACCCTCTGTGTCAGCCCTTTGGGGCACCGCGCAGCATCTGGGACCCTCTGCGTCATTCCTGCTGCCTTCTGCGTCGATGACGCAGGCCCTCTGGCCTCTGCGCTGTCTCTGTTGGGCTCTCCGTGGCCTACTCTGGCTTCTGCGTTTGCCTCTCTGCCTTTGCGCTGGTCTCTCGGCACTATCTCTGCCTCTCTGTCCAGTACTCACTGCGCCTTGCTACTGATTACTGATTCGACTTTACTTAGCAACCCTGCTCTAGTAAATCGAATCACTGATCACTCTAGTGTGTTCTCCAACTGACCTTCAATCCTCCTCTTATACTTTTCCTGTTGGTCCTTCAATGGCCGAGATTACATCTCTAATCAACGGCTAAGATTAGATTTGGCGTGATCCATGTCTTTTGGAACCTTCTAACCCAATTTTATATTAATACCCATTAATATTTTATTTTTCCTAAGTTTAGACTTAGGAACTCCATTAAAAATATAATTATTTTAATATCTCCTAAACCGGGAAGAATCTACCAAACCATTTCTAGGCCTTGGAGATCTCATGCACTTTAGCCTCTCGAGCAATTTTCATGGCTAGAGCACATCTGATGCTACCCCAAATCAACACTCCTTAGCGAGGACTGTGCTCTAGTAGTACTCCACACTTACCATCACCCTGATTATACGACATCAATACCTATGTTGATGTTAGGCCTCCTCGCCCAGCATCCTTTGCACTGCTGCCCATGGCTCTGCCACTGCCACTGCTGCATCCGTACGACAACTCCCTTTATATCCGTGCTGCTGCTGGTCCTTTCTCCCAACACTGCAACTCCCTCTCATCATGCTGCATCGTGCTACTGCTAACTGCTACTGCATTGCAACTCAGTTATTGAGAAGTAAGTAACTGATCCACCCAACTACTGACATCCCTGTCCGGCTAGAAACACTGCCGATGTTGAAGCTCTCTCTGCCGCTATCTCGTGCTCCCTATACTATGTATGTGCTGCTGCAACAACTCCCTGCATCTCGCACCATTGCAAACCTCTCTGTGCTATCCTGCACTGTTGCAACCTCCTTTGTGCCTCTCGCACTGCTGCAGCCTGCTAGCTCTGCGCTGCCCGAGACTAGTGCACTGTAGCACTCTCTCTCGCTTCATCCGCATCTGTTTCTACCAACATCTGCCATTCTTGCTACTCTCACTTCGGGGCTTCTGTAGCAAGGTATAATCCAAGAGGTTGGGTGCCGCAAGGATCCTGCCTCTCATCGCCTATAGTCTTCCTGACTATAGCTCAATGTCTCCCCACCTCTTCTCTAGAAGTACATGAGCATTCATGGCACAATTGTCATCCTCCTCTACCTCCTTTTCCGCCTTCGCAGGCGCTGCTTTAGAGTCAGACGCCTCTCCCTTGTTCTTCTTCCTCAGACACTAGTTCACATAATAACCCAGTTCCCCACAGTTGAAGCATTTGACCTTGGAGAGGTCCTTTTTCTTCCTCTTCTCCTGCTTTCCCGCAGATGCCAGAGTTGCATCCTATTCCTCTTCCTTCTTGATCCGGACTCCTTTGCTGCTACTTCCCGTCTTGCTCAGCTGTCTGATCTCTTCTTGGCGAACAGTCATCCACAATTCTTCCCAATCTAGAAGATTTGCCCTGCCCAGTATGCTCTGGACAAATGTCTCCCACTCCTCGGAGACTATGTTTAGAGCGGTCCTCACCAACATCTCCTGATCCGGCGTGGCCCCTATGGAAGTCATTTGGTCCTGGATCTATCTGCTCCCCCTTCTGCATCTGGTATGACCGCAACTGATTCTCAAATAACATCTTCCTTTGCACGGAAGTATGCTAGTACAACGTCTTCAAGGCATCCCACATTTCCTTTGCCATCTCTTTCTTGGCAATATGTTGGACCACATGATCCTTGACCCCATCAAGGATGATACATTTCGCCTTGGCCATTGCCTCCTTGTACTTCTCATTATCAGCTGGGTCAATTGGGATCGCCACTGTTCTCAAGGCGAAGGCCTTGTTGTGATGTTTATCTAGAATGGACATGATCCTTGCCTTCCAGACCACAAAGTTGGATGCCCTATCTAGCTTGTCCTGATCCCTCAACCCATTCATGGCCATCTCTCTGCTCTTCTTGTCGACTCCTCCGAGTCTCTCTACTTCCCTCCGGAAGTTCTCTCTTCGACTTCTGCTGAGCCTCTCTACTTCCCGCCTGGAAGTTCTCTGCTAGACTCCTTTTGAGTCACAATTTCCCTTCTGGAAATCCTCCTGCCAATCGTTAAGTCGCACCTCTCCGATCTTCTGTGCACCTGCAACACTGATCCATATTCCTTGGCTAGAAGTCTGTCTTGGTAGCAACTCCCTCTATCTTGGTTTTGCCTCGTTAGGTACTGTTCTGCACATAGTCCCCACCAACTTCACTCTCGCAAACTGCCCGCAGCTTCCTATGGCCCAGCAACTAAAGGACTGAACCTCTTGGCTTTGTGCAATCCCGACATTGACAAAAATTCTCCCTCAGCCAACTGCGTCAATCCTCCTAGTCTTTACGTGGCTCTGCGTGAGCCTTTATCTACCATCCTTAGCCTCTATGCTGGTCTCTCTCTGGCTCGGACTGATGACGCATTCCCTCTACGTCAACCCTTCTTCTGTCGCTTTCTACAAGGAAAAAGTTCTATCACTCGGGACAACTGTTTCTGCTGCAAATGCTTTGCTTCAACTGATGCCTTCAGCTCTCCTGTGATCTGCAACCACGCTTTGAGACCATGTTGAAATTTCTAAGTCTAACTGTTAGAATATTTATTTGTATTCTTCTGGTTTATTTCTCCTACTTGTTAATTACAAGCAATTTATTTAAACATATAAACATCGAAATAAACACAATACAGTTTCAACCATCTACAGATGAACAACTAAAAGAAATAGCAAACACACAAGTGACACCATTATTTTTGGATAAGTCGTCCCCGGAAAAACCCAACTTGGGAAATCCGGTGCAACAATTCTGAGGGTTTATTTATTATGCAGTCCCTTGTTGAGTACAACTGGGTGCCAAACTGGCTCACCCGATAGAGAAAAATAACTGGCAGTAATACCACTCTATTCGAAAGCAAGTATTTAGAAAACCTGCCACACGAAACCCTATCCAGGCACTGCGTCAACCCTTTTGGTGTTTGCGTCAGCCTCAGAACCCTCTGCGTCAACCCTCTAAGGCACTGCGCAGCCTCTGGGACCCTCTGCGTCACTCCTGCTGCCTTCTGTGTGGATGACGCAGGCCCTTTGGCCTTTGCGCTGTCTCTGCTGGGCTTTGCGTGGTCTTCTTTGGCTTCTGCGTCTGCCTCTTTGCCTCTGCACTGGTTTCTCGACACTATCTCTGCCTCTCTGTCTAGTACTCACTGCCCCTCGCTGCTGATCACTGATTTGACTTCTTAGCAACCCTGCTTTAGTAAATCGAATGACTGATCACTTTGGTGTGTTCTCCAACTAACCCTCAAGCCTCCTCTCATACTTTTCCTGTTGGTCCTTCAATAGCGGAGATTACATCTCTAATCAACGGCTAAGATTAGATTTGGCTTGATCCATGTCTTTTGGAACCTTCTAACCTAGTTTTATATTAATACCCATTAATATTTTAATTTTCCTAAGTTTAGACTTAGGAACTCCATTAAAAATATTAATTATTTTTATATCTACTAAACCGGGAAGAATCTATCCAAACCATTTCTGCGTCTTGGAGATCTCATGTGCTTAAGCCTCTCCACCAATTTTCATGGCTAGAGTACATCCGATACTACCCCAAATCAACAATCAAGATCTTGAATGGAAAAGAAGGATAAACATAGTCCTCGAAGTAAATGAAGTCATTGATCATGTCCATGGAAAGATCTCCAAGCCATCCAAAGAAGAAGAATTATTTGAATACAGGGAAAGGGATCTAAAGGCTCAAAAGATTCTTAAGGAATCTATCAAAGATCCTCTCATTCCCTATGTAGCCAAGCTGGAGAGATCAAAAGATATATATGATGCGCTGGTAGAACTCTTCTCTGAGAGTACGATAGAAAAGATCATCTCTTAGATCTGATCTATATAAATTGAAGGTATCAAAGGATGAAGGGATATCTTCATGCCTTTCAAAAGCATCTCAAATAAAAACTCAATTGCAAGATCTAGGAGAGATGGTATCTGATAAAGAAATGATCTCCGTTATTCTAAATGCATTGACTAATGAACAAGGTAACCTCATATCTACTAAGGAAGAGGAAGCTATCCCATTCATCAAATTATGGTCTCTATGCAAGGCAGAAGAAGACAGGTTGAAAGAAAGTGACAAAAGATCAGATGAAAGGGATCAATTGATGACAAAAATAGAAGGGAAGTGTTGAGAAATATAGGGCATGTAGTAGATAACAATTTCTCTTCTTGATAATTGCCTGTGATGCTCTTTTACTTATTCTTGCATTCAATTCCTTGTTAGCTTATTAATGTGTTCTTTCATCAAGACAATTATAAATATACAATAATAAAAGAGACAAGTGACACAATATATAGGCTTCTCCAGCCAAGGTCAAAACCTCTCACCTCTTGAGAGGAAAACCCAATCAAAATTCTTCTTCTTAGACCTTCAATTGATAAGTACCAAGACCATAACACAGACCCTTGACTCTTGTATCCTTCCAAGTACCTTGTCACCAACCTATATACTCTGCCTTTCTCACACTGCTTTAATCATCTATAAAATAGATAGCAGTTTCCCCTTCCACCCTTGTTAGTTTTATGCCTGTTCATTATGATAGAATATTGTTTGTTGTATCGCTTATGGGAATTGTGTTTCAAATTATATTTAGGATAATATGTTTGTAAGAATCAATGTGTGCTTAAGGTTAAATAACCTTGTGCCTTTGATAGTCACAGGTGTGAGTTTTCTTGTTTTTGCTTAAGATTAGAGAGCCTCGGGGATTGTGTCTTTTGTGTTATGCTTGAAATAACATGGTATGTGTTAATGGTGAATTTCTTTTTGACTTTTGCCAAAATAAAGGATGATGCTTTGAGCACTGTAATTAAACAGTGCTAATGTTCCATAACCTCGAAAGTATGTGTCATTATTAATGAATGCACTAGCAATTTATGCTTCTTTCATGCCTAGAATGTTTATTGTCATCTCGACCAGAGAGAAACAGGAAAAAATTCTCATAAAGCAAGTTCATTTGTTCAAAACTTGAAATATGTTTAATGTTAAGTCTAAGGCTTACTATATATTTTGTCAATGTTTCTTTAGGTACATTGAAGCCAGCAAAACACGCATTTATGGAAAAGAGAATTCCTCATCTGCTGTTTGTGCACAAGCTGTGCTTGTTTATGTCTTTCAGAATATTCTAAAGTTACTTCATCCATTCATGCCGTATGTTACAGAAGAACTTTGGCAGGTGGGCTACTGGAACAAAGTTTC
Organism: Pinus tabuliformis; assembly: GCA_031772625.1. NCBI lineage: Eukaryota > Viridiplantae > Streptophyta > Pinopsida > Pinales > Pinaceae > Pinus > Pinus tabuliformis. The sequence continues at coordinate 870,222,396 of CM062804.1, read as the reverse complement.
AGTTTCATTAGTTAAATATCCTGTAACACAAGATAATTTTTTGTTCTAGTAGATGTTTAATATTCACAATTTACGTTGAAGGTAAACCAAGATACACTTTTATGCTTAAGTTTGAAAGTGTCATGTTTAGAAAATTAAAAGATGATACAGAATAATGCTTTCATCTTTAGAAAATTAATCTTATATCACATAGATAATCAATAAATGTACATCGTGTGTTACATCAAAAGGGTACGGATTGGCCAAATCCTATGTTAGTTCATGCATTAAGACTGATATATCTTGTAATGTAATGGCACTTAACCTGTTTTCCATGTGAAGATTAGTGTTAAAATAATGAAAAAGTTTAGGAAATATGGATTCACGGCGATTGGTATAACTGATTCTCAAGGAGGCCTTGTAGTTTTCTTCATGGATACCTCAACTGATCTCTCTCTAACAAATTTGGAGCATAAAGGGAAATACAGTGAAGAATTCTAATAAGAAGGGCCACTTTAGGTTTAGCAGCTGTGGTCTAACACCTTATTGGTTAGTTTCATGGAAAACTATAGGGCTTTCTTGTCCACCGATATGTCTACCACATGGTTGAATTTAGGAGAGAACCCTTAACTCCCTGGGATCACATCTATGACATTGTTCTCTTAACATGACTTTCCTTGGAAAACATAGAGATGAGGGCTCCTTCATTAAGTGAACAGTTGGAATGCAGCAACCCTTGATCCCAACTCTAATAACCATATAATAGGAGTGTGTCAATGGTATAGAAAATATGAAATCTAATTATGATATCTTGGGATTCAAGCTGCAAATAATGTTTTTGTATTAGATAACAATAAATAGCATAACCCTTAATCTCACCTTTGTTGCTAGATGTAATATTCCTAATGGAAATATTAAGTAATAACAGCCATAAATTTCTTAAATGCAACCAAAGATCAAAACACCGCAAAATAACAGCACATTAACAATTTATCCCCAAAGAAGCTGAGCCATTTTATTATATATCATGGTAGGAGTACAATAGGCAAGAACAAGTGCACCTGGGCTTGCCAAAGGCAAGCTAGACAAATCCCAGGTGAGAAAACAAGGTGCCCGGATGATGGGAAGTGACTTCTCCTCTATGCTCTATGCTGCCCTTGAAATCTGCACTGTTGGTTGGAAAGAAGTGGTTGCTAGGGCTTCCTCCCATGCTCAGAAAATTCCGGGATATTAATCCTAGGCTCTCCTCCAATAATCCACTAAAACCCACGAATGAATTGGCCAAATGTTGACTTTGGAATTTCGGTCCAATTTCCCTTAGCTCCTCTAGCTGCTGGCTGAGTTTGGACCCCTGTTTGACCCCTCAAATCTACCCAAAAAATTCCACTGAAGTAAACTTGGCCTCTCCTCAATAAACCCAGAAAAACCCAGAAAGGGTTTGCCCTAGTTTTGAAGCTCCAAAATTGACTCCAAAATGCTTGGCCCTGTTCTGTTGCTAGAAAATGTCGTCTACGATAGTGGGAGCGTTTTCTGCTCCTAAAAGGCTAAGAAATCTCCTCCAATTCCCCTGCAATCAAATCCCAAACAATTCCAGCTCCTTAATCCCACTCACTGAGCCTCCCCACAAATAGCTCCACCACCCTCTGCGCAGTCCTTAGGAAAAAGACGCAGGGCTAGCCACATCAATTCGTTCTACCGAGAAAAACACCTCTACTCCTGGAAATTCCCTCCTGGCAAGTATTTGTGTGAGGAAACAACCCAACTACAACAAATCCCTTCTCCCTAGCACAGTACCTCTCCAAACCCTTCGTAGCTCCTTTTTCTGTGTCTCAATGGTTCTAGGAATTCTTGTTACTACTGGTATCCTCCCAACTACCAAATAAGAGTAGAATTTGCCTCCCTAGGGTGGCACTTGTGGTCCATCGAAGAAGAGGGTGAGATTTCCCCTTGGAAACCTCTGGTGCTAAACAACACCTATGACTTAGCTAAATAGCGTGAGCAACAATGTGTAGAATGACAAATTATCCAAAAGAGCTCTACGTTGCGCTACTCTGACTATGACATACTCCTCATCGTGCGCAGACTGTATCCTCCTCTCCTGGGGCCTAGTGGCGAAAAATCTGTGAAGGCCAAGCTCATCCTGCCCGAGCATCTCCATGATGCCAATGTCTACCCCTCCATTGCGAATCTCGACCCTAACCAACAACAAGATAAGTCTGCCTCACCATGCAGTAGAGGTCTAGTGATCCCCCATGTGTCAAACCCAAGGTGAACTGGATCACCCTCTGCCATGACCCTGCTCATCACAAAGTGGAGTGATCCACCCGCCAATCGGATCCCTGGATCCCCCAACCATACTGGGAGCTCATAACTCCCTCTCCTCACAGGATGTTGCTGCGTATAACCCATCTGGCCCTCATCTCTGATCCCTATATGTATCCCATGGGTGGACCCCAAGTATCAGGAGTCTGTTATATCACACTGATACTCGACTCTCTTTACCATTGGTCTAGGCCTGGTTAGGGCTAATCACCAATCATCTACAACCCTAATATTTTGGACAAATAATCTTCTAATAGCTACGACTATCCTTTTGTGAGGCTCCTTAATTCTTCGCTTGCTGGTAGGGCTATTTCTAGCTCACTGTATAGATTTAGTGCAGGTCTGTGGCTTAGTAACTAGAGATATAGTCTTAAACACATGCCCAGAAATGTGACATGACACTTTAGTTTTCCTTTTGGATGTCACAACCTTGAAAGGTCAACAACTCACAAATGCCTTCATAAGAATTTAGGTTCCTTTTCATAATGACTGCAACTTCAATAATGGATAGAACTTCCTAATTACAGATCTCTGAGATGACTTGGAATTCGACTTTCTGAGGTCAATTTAGACCCTATATTTTATGTACAGACCTTCGCTTTTTCTCCCAAAGGTCTTGGCCTTGACTGAGCTTATAGCTTGGGTTCTCGGATTCCAAAAATGATGTTCCTTTACTCTAATTTCTTCGCTCTTCTAGACTAGGACTGCGACCTAGATCTCCTAGGAATGTGTCCTAATTGCAAAAGTTATGATCTTGTAATGATGCCCAGAAAAGTTCTCCTTCATCTAGTAACTCGGTCCTAGATAACCTGACTGTTGAAAATTCCAAGTCTAACACGTCAGAAGTTCTTCCTGCATTATCTAGTATATTTCACCTACTTGTTTATTCCTTAGCAAGTTATTTAACCATATAAATACTGAAAATAAACACGAATGCAGTCTCAACTCATATATAGATCATCAACTAAAATAATAGACAAACACACAAGGGACACCGTTATTTTTGGACAATCGTCCCCGGAAAAACCCAATGCAGGAAAACCGGTGCAGCAGTTCTGAGGGTTTTATTATTAAGCAGCTTTCTTGAGTACAACTAGGGTGCCAAACTGGCTCACCCAACAGAGATTTCTACACGGCAGTAATACCTCTTCTCGGAAGCAGATATTCAGCTTCTTAGCACTACTCTGCCCCACAAAAATCCTTCCAGCACTTCTCCAAGGCTCTGCGTCTGCCTTGCTAGTCTTTGCGTAGCTCTGGAACCCTCTGCGTCAGCCCTTTGGCCCTCTGCATCACCCACGTAGGCCCTGCTAGCCTCTGCGCAGTCTCTCTGGCCTTCTGCGTGGCTCTTGCTGGCTCTGTGTAGCCTCCTCAATCACTACGCTGGCCCTCTGGCACTATCTCTGCCTCTCTGCTATGTACTCACTACCCTCGTTGCAACTTAGATCACTTGTTCGATTTCTCTTAGCAAACCCCGCTCCAGAAAATCGAACTAACTGATCAATCTTGGTGTATCTCCAACTGACCCTCAAGCCTCCTCTTATACTTTTCCTGTTGAGTCTTCAACGGCCAAGATTAAGTCCCTAATCAACGAATAAGATTAGATTTGGCTTGATCCATGTCATTTAGCACATTCTCACCCAGTTTTATATTAATACCCATTAATATTTTAATTTTCCTAAGTTTAGACTTGGAACCCCATTAAAAATATTAATTCTTTTAATATCTCTCTAACCATGTGGAATTCCCCCAAACCATTTCTGGGTCTTGGAGATCTCATGTGCTTTAGCCTCTCCACCAATTTTCATGGCTAGAGCACATCCGATGCTACCACAAATCAACACTGACTTTTCCTCAGAAAATAGAAACCTTCAAAGGAGGTCATGAAGACTTGTCAGTATTTCTTAGAGATTGCTTTCCCTCTTTCTTGGGCTTGTCCTCAACCTAGCTTTGATACCATGTTAATTTAGGGTTAACACATTCTTTGCTTAGGTTAGCTACTTCATTCAACCATATTCCCATTAAACTATTAGCAATCACATTAAACATTATATGACAGTAACTAATGAAAGAACATAAATGATAAATGCTGAAGACAAGCCAAGACAGAAGAACACGAGAATATGGCTCAAGCCAGGGAAAAACCCCATAATGGGGAAAACCCTTGATCAATTCTTCCTATTATTATAAATGTTCAACAGAGAGAGAGAGAGAGATAGTATAATAAAGAGTCGAGATTGACTTGTCAATAGAACATCCAGAGGCACATCCCTTAGATCAAGAGGTGACCCAATCATAATAGCAACAATGAGGCAGTAATGAGGAGGATAAGCCATTTCTGTATTAGCCTTTGCTGCTCCACATTAGGGCTTTTGACATACAACCCTTGTGTTGATTTGGGGTAGCATCAGATGTGCTCTAGCCATGAAAATTGGTGGAGAGGCTAAAGCACATGAGATCTCCAAGACCGAGAAATGGTTTGAGCAGATTCTACCCGGTTAAGGAGATATTAAAATAATTAATATTTTTAATGGAGTTCATAAGTCTAAACTTAGGGAAAATAAAATATTAATGGGTATTAATATAAAACTGGGTTAGAAGGTTCTAAATGACATAGATCAAGCCAAATCTAATCTTACCCGTTGATTAGAGATGTAATCTCGGCTGTTGAAGACTCAGCAGAAAAAGTATAAGAGGCTTGACAGTCAGTTGAAGAATGCACCAGAGTGATCAATCGTTCGATTTTCTAAAGCGGGGTTTGCTAAGAGAAATCAAATTAGTGATCAGAGTTGCAACGAGGGGCAGTGAGTATGAGGCAGAGAGGCAGAGATAGTACCAGAAGAGTAGCGCAGAGGCAAAGAGGCCGACACAGAGCCAGAGGGAGCCACACAGAGGCTAGCAGGGATTGCACAGAGGCCAGAAGGGCTTGCGTCATCCACGCAGAGGCTGCAGGAGTGACACAGAGAGCTAGAGAGGCTGCATAGAGCCTCAAAGGGTTGACGCAGAGGCCAAGAGGGCTGACGTAGAGCCTCAAATTGTGCTAGAGAGGGTTTCATGGGGAAGAGTTTCAGAATATCTGCTTGCGAATAGAGAGGTATTACTGCCAGATTATTTTCTCTCTCGGGTGAGCCAGTTTGGCACCCAATTGTACTCAGAAAGACTACATAATAATATAACCCTCAGAATTGCTGCACCGGTTTTTTGAAGTTGGATTTTTCCGGGGACGATTGTCCAAAAATAACGGTGTCCCTTGTGTGTTTGTCTATTTCTTTCAGCTGTTGATATGTAGATGGTTGAGATTGTATTGTGTTTATTTCAGTGTTTATATGGTTAAATAACTTGTTAGAAATTAAAAAAGTAGGCGAAATAAACCAGAGAATACAGATAAAATTTCTAATGGGTAATACTTAGAAATTTCAACAGTAAAGATATACACAACATCCTATTGCTTGTTGGAATTTCTAAGTTTAACCCGTTAGAAATTCTTCCTGTACTATCTAATTTATTTCTTCTTATTTGTTCAGTTACTTAATAAGTTATTTACCTTGTAAATACTGAAAATAAATACAAGTACAGTATCAACACATACAGATCATCAAGTGAAAGTAAACAAACACACAAGTGACACTGTTGTTTTTGGACTAATGTCCTCGGAAAAACCCAATGCGGGAAAATCGGTGCAGCTATTAAGAGGGTTTTATTATTAGGCAGTTTCAGAATACAACTTGGGTGCCAGAAATGGTTCACCAGAGAATGCCCTCGGCAGTAGTACCTCTCAGTCAGAGACAGATATTCTGGCTAAATCACCGGATGAACGATCCTACAGCAAAAATGCAGCTTTTGCTGCTCTACATCACTCTGATAGGGACTGCGTCACCCTATGCAACTCTCCAGTTCTCAGTCTCTCCCACAAAATTCTCCCAACTATCCCTCTAGGCCCTTCGTCAGCCTCTCTGGCCCTGCGTCAGCCTCTCTGGTCTCTGCGTCATCTTCTGGAGCCTCTGCATCAGCCCCTAGACCCTCTGCGTCTCACATGCTAGCCCTCTCTGGCTCTGTGCAGCTCCTGGTTGCCTCTGCGTGGCCACTAGCTGCCTCTACGTAGCGTCTAGCTGGCTCTGCGTCAACCTCTCCCAGCTCTGCACTGATCCTCCTGGTACTAACTCTACCTCTTTGCTATGTATTCACTGCCCCTCAGCTGCAACTTAGATCACTCACTTGATTTCCTCTTCAAACCCTGCCCAAGAAAATCGAATTCTTGATTTCTTTTGGTTTATTCTCCAACTGACCCTCAAGCGTCTTCTTGTACTTTTCTCATTGGTCCATCAACGGCCGAGATTAAATCTCTAATCAACGGCTAATATTATATTTGGCTTGATCCATGACTTTTGGACCCTTCTAACCCAGTTTTATATTAATACCCATTAATATTTTATTTTTCCTAAGTTTAGACTTAGGAACTCCATTAAAAATATTAATTATTTTAATATCTCCCAAACTGGTTAGAATCTGTCCAAGCCATTTCTTGTTATTGGAGATCTCATGTGCTTTAGCCTCTCCACCAATTTTCATGTCTAGAGCACATCCGATGCTAACCAAAATCAACACTGTTGCGACTTTTCTTGAAGTCACTCTGTCCTCCTCCTAATGCTCAAACCAGCGCATAAACAACCCTGAATACCAACCAACTGTCATGAAGAAGGGTCTGTGGCTAACCATAGATTATGATCATCCTTTTGACCATCTGAGTACTGTGAAAATTCCTAAACCAGAATCCCTATTGCAACAACTGATGATATTTCTCCTACTTGTTAGATTTACATGAACAAGTTATTTGGAGTTTCCTAGGGCAAATATTGAAATACATACATTTCAGCCTTCACTTAATTAATTTATATGCGGAAACAAGAGACTGAGCAAGAAATAAAATACAACACAATAACACGATTATTTTTGGACAGATGTCCCTAAAGAAACCCAATGTGGGAAAACCGGTGGAGCAGATTTGAGGGTTTATTATTATTAAGCAGTAGCAAATTCTGAATACATCTCTAAATACCTCAAGGGTTATTCAGTTACAGAAAGAGAAATAATGGCAGAAAGATTTGTGAGATTACCTCACACAATCAATGAGAAAAATCCCAGCTGATACGGTCACTGGATGACGTAGCTTGTCTATAAATCAAGCTTGAAATAGCAATACGAAACCCACAAGAAGATTGTCAACAGTTAGCAACCAAGTTAGCACTAATTTTGAAAACAGAGTTTGCTTGCAGAAAATATGTTAAGGCCTTTGGTACCCACCCTGAGCTTATGGAATATAATGACATCTACTTATGCAAGATCAAATACCCAATGTCACAAGATACTAACAATGCTACAATAGTGCTTCTTCAGTGAAAACAAAAGAGCAGAATGCTACTTGCCTATACATTTTGCAGTTGATGCTAGAACAGGTATGCAACTTGGTGACAGTATTATTTCACCTACAGGAAATACCAAATGCAAGGAAATGAACAAGAAAAAGTGACCTCTTTTTCTCTGGCTTCAGAGCTAATTCATAACAGAGATATATATTGCAAATTAGATGTATTTCCTTATTATTTTAGAGACTTCAGATCATGCTTTTGCCACTGTTAGCTTCCAATCAGAATGCAGAGGTATTATGACAGTTTCTTAAGTTGTTCAAGATGCCATAATGAATAAGAGAATTTTTTCAAGCAACCTTCAATGATCATAAACAAGTGTTCTTCAGTTGATTGACAATTAGTTAATGCTTTTGAGAATTAAATGCTTCTTAGTGTTGATTAGATGTCTAATGGACTGTGTGTGCTTCAGTGGATAAATCCAAGGGTAAGAGACAAACCAATAGGCCTGTGCCCTTGTTGTTGATCAAGAGAGCTTGTTAATAGACTCAATCTACTTGCAGTTAAATTCTGCCTCTGCAAAAAACCAATGTTAGCAGTAAACCAAATACCAAAGAGATAGTGTAACCTGTGATGAGGGCTGTAAGTAATTGTTAGAGGTTAGGACAAGGCAGTGAAGATAGGAGGGAGATTAAAGGGGACAATGCTGGCTAAGGGAAGGCCTAGATGGGCCAGTGAGAAGAATAGAAAGCAGGCTGAGGAGGACAAGGGGAGAGGGAGATCCCTTGGGGTCTGCAGCACACCATGAAAGGCTGAGGAGGGGTTGTCGTGAGGTTTTGAGACCTGTCCAAGCCTGCAGCACCCAGATAGAGGGTCAAAGGAGGCTGCAGTGGTAAGGAGAAAGAGCAGGAGGGTTTGCCGAGGGGAAGAGGAGGAAAGGAGGGCGGCCGTGAGGGCTTCCAAGGCTCCACAGGCCTGCGGTGAGGGGAGGAGAACCCAGATTTGGGCTGTGGCACAAAAGAAGGCCCTAAATAGGGCTACGCTGAAAGGATCAAGCCCCAAAATGGGTGCCGCAAGAGAGAAAGGCCCTTCAAGGGCTGCGTATGGGTATAGGAGGCAGAAATAGGCCCTTGAAAGAAGAGGTCTAACCCTCAGATGACTTCGATCCCCTGAAAATACAAAAATAAATAGCCCCAAAACTCAGAAAAACACGGATTTTGCCCAAAATTTACCTTACTAGGGCCTGCGTCTGCTCTCTTTAGCTAAGCGTTGGGGCTAGAGGGCCTTTTGAGGGCACATTTAGCCCGTTGAGGCTTAAATCAATCTCTGAAATTTTTACAAACCCTTGCCAAATTTGTCTAGGGTATGAAACCCTTAAGAGCCCTAACCTTTGGGCTAACTTTAAAGAAAATTTGATCTCCTTTGATGGCTTGAAAGGATTACTTGCACAAATGAAAAAACAAGAATACCCAAAACCCCAATATATACAAAATTCGAAATAAAAACCCAAACTCCAATAGCTGCAAAAGAAGGGTTAGAAGAATTTATCTACAAAATTACTCTAAAAAATAATTTACATGATATATACAAATATACAATGCTTGAAATAAAAATATTTTTGATTTTTTTTTAAATGATGAATAATGACAATAGATCAAATGTGTTTCGAAAGTTATGGTATTGCCCATAGCTTTAGCGAAGTAAGAAAACCAAACAGAATTCTCGAAGCCCAAACAAGGTCGGCTCTCCTCCAAAGTCGGTGAACCTGGAACCCAAGGGCCAGGGAACCTGTAAACTCTATATATTTTCTTCAAGAAAACTTGTTAGACATATGGCGAATCACATCACCTCAGATAGACCCCCACAATCTACCAATAGAATGTTCTTATCACCATGTAATGAGTAAACAAGTTTATAAAATTTTAAGCACAATATAGGAAAGTACATACCCAACACAAATCATTGGACAAAGAACAGCATGAACTGAACCCCAAAGTCTTTTATTATGATATTTCAAACGTTCCCAATATATCAGTAAAACAAAACCAACGTTACAAAATGACATTGACTAGATTCAGAGATTTCATCATCGTGACTTGAGAAGCAAATGGCTTCTAATTTATAGATAAATCCTCCAAGTGGAAAATAATGGCTAGTTGGTTTGGTCCCCGTCAAAGTAATTTTGATCGTTGATAAATAATTGATCATTTTTTAATCTCAAATGTCGAAATATTTTTTTTTTTTGAAGAATTTTCGAATTTTCTTAAAAACCATTTTTCATTAATCAAAAAATAAATATTTTGGATTAATTTCTTCAAAAAATTGATTTTGACTTAACCACCAAGGTCCAAGGGCTCAATTTTTCATAAAATATTCATTTTTGCCTTGGTGGGGGACCTCAAAAAATTAACTTCTTTTTGACCCACGAATTTTTTGGTCATTTTCCATTAGAAGAAATTAATTTCTCTAGAATTTATGTTGACTCTAAATTAATTAATTTTCTGGCTTAAGATTTAGTTTTATTTTGCCAGAAAAATTAATTGATTGAGACAAAAGGGGATTAATTATTTTTCCACCATCAAATACTTTAGCCATGGTGTCTGATTGCGAGAGACCATGCACTAAATATTTTTTACATTAGATAATTACAGTTTTAACCCTCAAATAGGGAAAACCCATTTGTTATAGACCCTCATAATTTTTACCCAATTTTACGACATAATATGGTCTAGTATACCAAGTGATCTGTAATAAAATAATTTAGCCAAATAGCTTAAATTATTTGCAAATCACTCTTACAATAGACTCGACTTATAACTAAAACTCACCTAAGATTTTGTCAATAAATTCCACCTTAGCTTTGGGGTTTAAGCTGGAGGGAAAAACTATGCCGATTATCTGCGTTTAGAAACACATAATTTGGTGAGACGAAAAACCTCCTAGGATGAAATTCGTTGCCAGAATCATAGGCTTACCTAGGATTTTACATAATTAAATGGTCGTACTAGCATCATTTACAATGACACGATAACTGGCTGGCTGATGATTCTGAACCTTGAATTTTTTTTGTACAACTGCTTCCTTGGACTTGTGACAAAATAGGTACAACACCCCTCAAAACTCTTACAAACTATATCCTTTCACACAAACTTATAATGACTAAGGCAAGATAGAGATTGAGTGTAAAGCAAGCAAAAGGGTTCATAGGTCCTATGGGTCAATCCTAAGGCTATCTAGGCTGAAGGAGTGCCAAATAGGTTTCCAGAACACAACCTAAGATCAGTAGACACACTGCTGCTATAACTTGGGCAAAAATCTATAATTTTGGACAGCAAACAGTACCTTATAACGACAGAAAATCTAACCATTCAAAATGTACGGAAAGTACATGAAATGAATTATTAGAAAATTAGCAACTTGGGAAATAAAATTTAGCAACTTTCCATGTTTCAGTTAGCCAATAAATGCAATTAAATAATGGCTTCAACCCTAATAAATTGCAGGAAATTGCATAAAAATCGTGGATTTTGCTTCTCCATTTAAAATTGATTCTACAACATAGGACATTCATCAAAGAGCATTATTTAACCTATAGAAAATTATCCCTGATATCAATGCAATTAACTAAAAAGAGAGTTTTAATTAAACTAAGGTTTTGCCAAATTAAAGTAAAATTAAAAGCTATCCATTAGATGAAGGATCAATGTCTTTTTTGTTGACTTGTGGTAGCATCGGATGTGCTCTAGCCATGAAAATTGGTGGAAAGCCTAAGGCACATGAGATCTCCAAGACCCATAAATCATTTGGGAAAATTCCACCCGGATGGAGAGATATTAAAATAATTAATATTTTTAATGGGGTTCCTAAGTATAAACTTAGGAAAATTAAAATATTAATGTGTATTAATATAAAATGGGTGAGAAAGTTCTAAATGACGAGGGTCAAGCCAAATCTAATCTTTTAACTGCTGATTAGGGACTTAATCTCGACCGTTGAATTGTCAACAGGAAAAGTATAAGAGGAGGGTTGAGGGTCAGTTGGAGATGGACCAAGTTGATCAAGAATTTGATTTTTTAGGGAAGGGTTTGTTGAGAAATCGAGTTAGTGATTTATTGCAGCGAGGGGCAGTTCGGTAGAAAGCCGAGAGTACATATCAGAGAGACAGAGAAAGTGTCAGAGAGACAATGCAAAGCCTTGGAAGGCTAACGCAGAGGCAGCCAGGACTGACGCAGAGGGCCAAGAGGCTGACGCAGAAGAAACATAGGCTCTGTAGATGCTAGCAGAGTTGACGTTGGGCTGAAGAGGCAGCATTGAGGAACTTTCGTGGGGCAGACTGGGAGCTGAGAGCAAGACGCAGAATAGAAGAGGGTGACGCAATTCCAGAGAGAAGCTTGGAGCAGCTTTCGCTGTCCAGCTAAGGAATTGTCGAAGTTGTTGTGGGATCAATCATTTGGTTGTTGATCAGCCGGAATATTTGTCTCCGAGGAGAGGTATTTCTACCAAGGAAATTCTCTGAAGGGTGAGCCATTTTTGACACGCTAGTTGTATTCAGAAACTGCATAATAATAAAACCCTCATATCTGCTGCACCAGTTTTCCCACAGTGGGTTTTTCCGAGGACGATTGTCCAAAAATAATGGTGTCCCTTGTGTGATTGTCTCAGTTATTTCAGTTGTTGATTTGTATATGTGTAAAGGCTGCATTTGTGTTTATTTCAGTATTTATATTTATAAATAACTTGTTAATGGAAAGAACAAGTGGGAGATAATAAACCAGATAATGTAGTAGGGATTTCTAATGTGCCAGACTTAGAAATTTCAACATTTCCCACCTAGAGCAATGGAGTTTAGGATACAAACCAAACCTAGGGAAATTTACAAGGGGACAACCTAATTCTAATGCACTACGAAATATTAACCTTCTTGCCTTAGGGTTTAAATTAGGGTTCTCAGTTATCTAGAAATTCAAAGGAAAAGAATTAACTTACTCTCCTTCTCAAATATTAGAAATTGAGGACAAATTCAACAAGGGACATGCACACAAATGTCAAATTAACCTACTTAACAATAGTAGCGCCAATTCCCATGAAAACATGCAAGCATAGAAAATAAACCAACTTACAATGCATGAAAGATCTAAGATTCACAATGAAAAATTCTTGAGAAAGGCTCAATCCACAGAGAGAAAAACCCTAGTCGTATTCAATCAACTAGGTCTCTATTGCTCACTAATACAAGAGAGTTCAAGAGAAGAGAAATGAATTTGTGTTCTCCAAATGGAGGAGTTTGACCTCCTATTTATACAAGACAAAGGTAGGTTGATTCCTCACTAAGAAAGTTAAAAGAGCCTCAAAAGACAATGAATCCACATAATATGGTGTTAAGGTCACATGTGGACCAACATAATAGCCATCTTAACTCAAAAACATAACAAATAGCCTTAACATGACCCCCACGCGTGAGTAATAAGGCTAAAACATGTGACATCATTCTCTAAGTGAGCCTCTCTCTCATCAAAAGGTGCAAAGGGCACATCAAAAGGTGATCATCATGAACGAGCCATCTCCTTCATCATGGGCTAGTGCTTCATTAGCAAGAATCCATTCTCGTTATCAAGTGGTCTGTCATCAACTTGACATCATGGTCTAAGGTGTTGGAAATACTGAGAGGGGGGTGAATCCTTATTTTAGTTTATTCAGTCAATTTTAACTTCATAGAGCATTAATTATCATTAGCATTAGATCAAAACATAAATTAGCAACACCATTCAACAATGCACAACATCCAAAACAATACAAAAGAGTTTTTTAGGTGGAAACCCTTATGGGAGAAAAACCACTGAATGCTTCTTAATATAGCTATTTAAAGATTACATCAATAGGAAACTACAACTTCCAAGATTCTCGAGCTACGACTGGAAGGAGGCTCCAATCTCCTGATTTATCAGCTCCAATTGAAAGGACGCTCCAACACCCTGAGTTACCAGATTCCACTAGAAAATGCTCCAACTCTGTGGTTTACCAACTCCAACTGGAAGGATGCTCCAATGCTCTGGCTTTATCAACTCTGATTGAAAGGATGCTCCAACACCCTGCACAGGCTCCAACTTGTCCTAGAACCACCCTGCCGCCCTGAAGTGTTCTCAGGCTCCAACTTGCCCTAGCACCACCCTGTCGCCCTGAAGTGTTGTCAGGCTCCAACTTGCTCTAGCATCATCCTGCCGCCCTAAAGTGTTTTCAGGCTCCAACCTGAAGGAGACTCCATACTTTGCCTTGCACCACCCTCCAACCCTTCAATTCACCACAACGGACCATGTTTCACAATTTTTAGATTGGATCCGCTTGTGCTTAATAATAATACAAAACGAACTGCAATACAACTTCTGCTGAACAATCAGATCAACTTCTCCTCAACATGTACATCAATAGCAAATCCTATCAATAGTCGATTTTCTGCTCAACATCTTTGTGACAATAATTTTCAGTAACCAATGTGATCTCTGTGACACAAACAAATCTATTAGATACTGCATCAAACCTTAGCTGGACAATTCTCGCTCAACAACATATTCAGAACCCTGGCAACATCGAGACGACCACTCTGCTTAACCAATCAACTCGACACAACCCTCTTCATCAAGTCCTCAACATTCATAATCACAAGAATACTCTACCTCATAAAGTCTACAATTATTTTGACCATTATATACGAACATGCAGGGAAATGGGCATATGCAATTACAAAGTTTTTTTCTCATCAATACATGGAAGACATACAAGTCCTCACACTGCCATACTGAGCTCTGCCCTCAACATCATTATAACATCATCATGTGGAATATTTTATACATGACAACCCCAGCAACTCCACTCTACATTTGCTCAAGATGTGAATCCTGCAAAGCAACCTCTATCCAAACCCTAGATCTCTGATTCCTGGTCAATAACCTGACCAAAACATACTCATGGAAACAATAGTAAAAATGTTCTTTTACTACTAGCCCTTCACTCTGCCTACTCTTAACATTAGCAACATGTGTTGTTACTTAGCTCAAGCAGTTCAACCACATACACATCAATAGTGTCATGTACTGATCATGACACAGATTTCAATACTCAACAATAGGTAACATAGGAAAGTCACATGTGCATGTTTCAATAAAGTAATTCCCACACTTAGTGTCTGTGCAGCTTGGTAAACTCAGCAACACAATATAACAATTACCAATAGTTTGCTACAGGTGTTAGCACGTGTATATAGATGCACATTAGACAGTATTCAATGTCTTCCCTGAACTGTCTCTTAGAATACTGCTCTAGTTTTGCAGTATAGCTCAACCATTGACTCTAGATCATACCTTTAGCTGTCACTTTGAGATGCCTCAGTTCTGTCCTCAAATAGGCTAGCAGGTTGTCTTCAAGCGTAGTGTGCCACGATAGATGTCCTTAAGTCTACTGATGTTAAGTGATTCAGTTGCTTCCAAGGATATATCAGAGATTGAACAACTCTGTGACAATATTTTTATTTTGCTGTTGTTAAGAGAGTTCAGGATTGTTCCTGCTTATAATGCACTGTGATAGTCTCATTAAAAGAACTTGTGCATCAACTAAATACGATATAAACCCTTAGACTTGCAAAGACCTTAAGATGGCTTAATAGTTTAGTCTTGGATAGGTTGTAACCTGAGTCAGCTGACACGGGGACATGAGACACAAAGGACACGAAAATTTGAATGTCCAACATGGACATGTTGACCCCCCCAGAACAGGACACGTTATATATATATATATATATCTATGAAAAATCAATACTAAATAGATATTTCTTACACAAATTCTCATTCATGATACAAATTCAAACATAGATCTAGATCCTACATTGTAAATATCAAAATGTGTTACATAGGTAGTACTAATGCCAAAGACAAATAGAAATTGCTAATACAAAACAACTACAAGCCTCAAGGTAGTAGGTAGCTCATGACTCATGAGTCATCAATCATCATCATCAAAATCAACATCATTGTCATGGTCACCACTGCTCTCCTCTATTGCATCCTCCTCCTCTGTATCCAATGTCATCTCTACATCTGCTGGTGTGGAGGATGACCCCTCAATAGTATCACCATCATCAAAAGTGAAAGGCTCTATTACTAGGTCATTAAGATCCAAGTTGGCCAATGCCAACTCAACACTGTTGTCTAGACCCATATCATCAGGAAAGACATCCCACATCTTTGTCTTTCCCTTCAACCACTCATCATTCTATTTGTAAATAAGACGAAGGTTGGTGTACACATACACCATTGTCTCTGCCCTGGACTTCTTAAGCTTGCTCTTCTTGACACTATACAAATTCCCATATGTGCTCCAATTCCTCTCGCAACAAGAGGATGAAGTCACCTGAGAGAGGATCATCATGGCTAACTGCTATAGAGGAGGGCTTGTTGCCCCATGAGTTGCCCACCAAGAATAAGGCTTCTTAGCCCCCCTATCACTAATCACATCATAGCCTGCAAATCGCCCAATGCCAATGAAAAAATTTGCAAAGGCATCCTCCACCTCATCAAGGGATGCTCTATCCTGAAATATCCTCCTTAATGCATCCTTCCTCCCCTGTGAAAGTTCACCATTCATGTGAGGAAGGAATCTGCGAGAAGGTCCATTGGACCAAGTGTCACTGCTTTTATTTTTGCTGCTTGACCCACAACCTCACCAAAACTCTCAAATGGAAATTTGTTGCTGTGTTTCCTCAAGAATGGAAGGGAATCATCGTTCTTGTTTTTTTAGATGATGCAACCACCCTTGACACACCAATATTGGCCTTTTTTTCCATTTATTTCCTTCTAGTTAAAGACACTTGAGTACATGTTGCAATTCCACAACTTGCTAAGGCCAACAAATGAGCTTTCACACGGTAATAAGTACTCTTGAAATGATTGCTGCAATAGTTGCATTTCCAAGCAACATTGCCTCCTCCCTTTAACTTATTGCCCGACCCTTGCTCTCTTGTGACATACTTCCACAAGGGATATTTGTTTTCTTGAGCCTACTATCTTTCTAAATCATTCTACCTTCAACATTTGAAGCTATTGTTGCAACCCCACTTCCAATAGAGGGAACACTTGCAAACATTGATGAAATTGGAACAGGAGGGGCATCACCAATGGGGACATTCTTCCCCTTCCTTTTCCCCTTCCCTGCTGCCCTTGATTGAGCCTTGAATTTTGTAAAAAAATAAAGAAAAAATGCACAAACTTGTAAAAAAATGCACATGCAAACTACTATAGTAAAAATGCAAAAAAATATAGAAGCAAACTTCACTTACCTGTTACTTGAATCACCTCCAAAATGCTTCTAAACCCTTTGCTAGAAGCTCCCACACACTCATAGCAAAAGACACAATAAAAAATGACTGCCAAATGAGCCCAAATCGGGCTTTATTGGCTGCGCGACACACTTTTTTAGGGGACACGTGGCCACGTTGTCGGGATTCACGTGTCCATCAAATCCCACGATCCAAGACAAGTCGGACATGCTCACAGGATACGTGTCCTAGTAAATCGTGTCCAATTTGTGGGATCCAGGACACGAGAGGGGGTTTGGACGAATCTGGTTTCTTAGGTTGTAACCCTTCTCACAATCAGCACAAGAAGGAATTGACTCAAGATGCCAACTGTTGATTTTGGGTAGCATCGGATGTGCTCTAGCTCCGAAATTTGGTGGAGGGGCTAGATTCACAATGTTGCACGAAGCGGGAGCGAAGCAGAAGCGCGGAGCGCGGAAGCGTCATTTTCCAAAAATCTAGGAAGCGAAGCGTCTGCTATATATATATATTTTTTTATATTTTTTTGCATTTATACTCAAAACAAACATCCCAAATACCAAATTAATTGTAGAAGACATGAAAACATGCATATTTTTGCATAAATCAAGATAGATATGGCATCCATGATTCCATTGTAGTTACTAGTATGTACAACAATCATCTATATTCTAGCTATTACAAACATACATCAAATTTTTAAGCATATTATAAAACATAAAACATTTAAGCATATTATAAAACATAAAACATAGAGCATATTATGATTTATCTAGCAAGTGAGCAACTGTCAACATTTGTCATGTCCAAAATTCAAATAATAATGTTTACAAAATATGTCACTTGGTCACCGCCAAGCCAAAAAGGTTCAAAATTCAAATTCACAAGTCTACAAGTCTAATGAGTAATCTATGACAAAAAGAAGTAGATTGTGAATATATCTACTAATCTCTCCTCCTTCCACCACGAATAGAACGTGATGGCGGGCCTCCACGTGGTGGCAATGAAGAAGATGGTCCCTGTGTAAGTCGTGGCACTGGAACTGATGAAGAAGAACCCCCTGCTGTTGGTGTTGAACCATGGAACCTAGGAACCAAGGGACCAGATGGGGGTGGGGGTGGTGGCATATCAACACGGTCATCATCATCCTAGAATCGCTCAAAAAATTCATGCAAAAAAAAAAAAACACTAGTTAACAAAAAAATAAAAAACATGAATTAGAGAAATGCTTTATAAGGGAAAATTGGAAAATTCATACCACAATGGACATACCTGGATAAGAGCATCCTCTAATTGCTCTAGTCGCAACACTCCATCCTCCAAATTGGGCTCCTCTGGATTCTTGTCCCAAATCAACAAGTCTTTATTAGACTTTGCATCTTCACAGTAATGGGACAACAATCGCAAGTTGTAATGAACATAAACCAAGCTCTCTGCCCGGTCTAAATTCAACCTGTTCCTTTTAACACTGTGGATGAAAGAATAAGAGCTCCAACACCTCTCTGCAGAAGAAGTGTTTACCACCTGTGATAGCACCCGCAATGCCAAACTCTGTAGAAGTGGAGTACCCCCTCCATGCATGTTCCACCACTCAAGAGCAGAAAAAGTCTCTCGATCTTGAATTGCATGCATGCTCCCAAATGGACCAGTGTTGAGCGTATAGTTGCTCACCTGTCTTCGTACCAATGCAGCCTCCTCATCATCAGGGATTAATCTACTCAATGCAGCCATATATTTTTCGTGAACCTCTTTATCTTGGTGTGGTTTTTTCCTGCTGCTTCCCCCCCAGGTGCTGGTGTTGAAAGCCATGATGGATGATAGTATTTAGGTGTCAAAACATATGCTAATGCATGCAATGGAATATTTAGCATTTCCCATCGGTTTTGCACCTCTACACGAATATAATTGTACAAGGTGGTATCTCTAGGCTCAACAATGTCTTTAATCTGCCCCAACATGCTATCCATTTGCTCATACACCTCCCCAATTACTGGTCGATCTGAATCTGCAAACTTGATCATGTAATAAATTGGTTTGGTGAATTGCAAAACATATTTAACCTGTGACCAAAAGTAACTGTCAAGAACAGTGTCCTTGACTGCATTAGCACCATCTGTGTCAGTGTTAATTTCATTCCATGTTTCAGCACACACCAGATTAGTTAAAGCTTGTCTCACCCTCACTAGCCGCCTAAAGGTGAGGTAATAACTAGCAAATCTTGTCTTTGCAATTTTAAGCAATTGCAACTTGGAGTAAGTGCCATAGAAGTAGTTTACCCTTGTATGCCCTGTGATGAATTTAATGAGCTGCTTCCCTTTCCTGTAAACCTCAGCAATCCACCCACAATCTTTGTGTTTCACAATATCATGCATCAAAAGGTTCAATGTGTGAACCAGGCACATCATCCCTCCCAGCAACATTAAGGAAATCCCCTATTGTTTTTCTACCTCCAGAGGTTGCAGAAGTACCATGAGGAGATTGGAAACTACCAAATTTAGAGGTTGCACTTGATTCAGAATGAGTTTTTTGTTTCTTGTTTTTTTGTTGTGCAGCCATCTCTATTTGGATGTATTTTTTTCTTTGTTCAGTTGAAATGTTTGGGCAAATTTGTACCCCCACAGAACCCTTTTTTTCATCACTGTCCAGCACCCCACAAAGATGCCTCCTCAGACGGGTATATGAACCCGTATATGGTTTTCCTCCATGACAACCATGAGGGCACATAAATTTGTAAGATCCACCACCCTTTCCCCCTTCAAGTTTGGTCACATAGTTCCACAAGGGTGTTGATGTACCTTTCCCATCTTGTGCTTCAGTGTCCCCTTCAAGTTCATCCCCTTCCTCTTCAAACCCTTCCTCCTCATCATACATTGGGTCACTACTATTAGGACCAAGTTCATCCCCTTCCTCTTCCCCTCTATTCCTCACCCTTGCCATCATTAAAACCAAGAGTGGAATGATACATAGAAGCCAAAAGAACACCATCTTGGAATATGGATATAGGTGGTGGACAACCTGTAAATAAAGGAGCAAGTAGAAACAATGGGAAAGAGTAGGAGAGGGAGGAGAAAAATACAAAAAAATTGTCAAAAAAACAAGGGAGTTTGGGGTTTGAACTTACCTCTTTAGCTCTTGTAGATGAAGTCCTCCAAGCTCTTGCTCCAAGCTCCTCCTCCTTCTCCTAGCTCCTCCTTCTTCACTCCTCCAAGCTCTCCTCTCTTCTCCTCTCCTTTCCTCTCTTCTCTTCTCCTCTCCTCTCTTCTCTTCTCCAACTCTCATAAACTCAAAGTGAGAAAATGAGAAGAGAATGGGGGCTTTATTCTTTTCTAAACTCACCCTAAACTCACCCTAAACCCACCCTAACCTCACCCTAACCCACCCCCTCATGCAAACTCAAGTTAACTTTTAAAAAAAATAAAAAAAAAATCGAGTTACATTGCTGCACCCGCGGACTTTTCCGGAAGCGCGGATCCGGAGCTCGTGAAGCTTGCGCTTCCGGGCCGAAGCGAGGCGCTTCCGGAGGCCCGAAGCGCCCTCCGAAGCACGGATCCGGGCCAACGCTTCCTATATTCCAGGAATCGCATAAAAAAACAGGAATCGCGCTTCATAAATTTTGGAATCGCGCTTCGCCTGGAGGTTCCGGAACGCTTCCGTACGGGACACGATTCCGGCCTAGGATCCGGGAGGGGGGGGGGCGATTCCTGCAAAACTGGGCTAGAACGCATGAGATCTCCAGAACCCAAAAATCATTTGGAGAAATTCCACCCGGATGAGGAGTTATTAAAATAATTAATATTTTTAATGGGTTCCTAAGTCTAAACTTAGCAAAATAAAAATATTAATGTGTATTAATAAGAATATGGGTGAGAAGGTTCTAAGTGACGAGGATCAAGCTTGTTTTAATCTTAGTCGTTGATTAGAGATTAGATCACGGTCGTTGATTCATCAACAGGAAAAATATAAGAGGAGGCTTGAGGGTCAGTTGGAGATACACCAAGAGATCAAAGAGTTTAATTTTTCTGGGGCGAGGTTTGCTGAGAAAATTGAGCTAATGATCTGAGTTGCAATGGGGGGCAGTTTGGCAAAGGGACTCTAGTCCAAGGCTGAAGAATACATAGCAGAGAGGCAGAGCAACACTAGGAGAGACAGTTGAACTCCAGAGAGGGTGACGCAGAGGCCAGAGAGGCTGAAGCAGGTGATGCAGGAGCTGTAGGGGCTGACGCAGACCCTTAGAGGCAACGCTGGGATTTTTCTGTGGGGCAGAGTGAGAGAAGTCCAACATATCGACTTTCTGAGCAAGGGAGGCTCACTGTGAGGGTGACATAGCTCCTAGAGGAGGTGACGCAATTCCAGTGCAGAGCTTGGAGCAGCCATCGTTGCCCAGCACTGGGGACATCATTTGTCATCTGTGGGGTTGATCATCCAGTTGCTGGATTTGCTGAAATATCTGTCTCTAGATAGAGGTACTTCTGCCAAGGTTATTCTCTATTGGGTGAGCTACATTTGGCACCCTAGTTGTATTTAAGAATCTGCTTAATAATACAAACCCTCTATATGCTGCACTAGTTTTCCTAAATTGGGTTTTTCCGGGGATGATTGTCCAAAAATAATGATGTCCCTTGTGTGATTGTCTCAGTTTATTTCAGTTCATGATCTATATGTATGTGTAGGCTGCAATAGTGTTTTTCATCGATGTTTATGTAATTAAATAACTTGTTAAATGCAAAGAACAAGTAGGAGATGATAAACCAGTGATTGCAGTAGGGGTTTCTGATGTGTAGATTCAGAAATTTTCACATGGTATCAGAGCATTGCAGATCATAGGAGACTGAAGACACCAACCGAGAAATCCAGAGAATTTGCTGCAGAGAAGCAGCTGTCCTGAGTGACAATGTTGTTTCAGAGGCAGAGGAGCAGCTGCAGGAGTGACACAGAGCTAGAGGAGTGATGTAGAGGCTCACGCAGTGCCTGCGTCAGCATTTCGAGCCTGTAGAGGGTGATGCAAAGCCAGAGAGGAGCCCACGCAGTGACTGTGTCAGCTCTCTAGGCTAGCTCAGAGCCTGAAAGGTTCGAATCAGCTAGTTGTCGAGGCTGGAGGCGCAGAGCAGATTCGATTTGAGGAGCTGATGGGACGTTGTTTTTGTTGGCGAAGAACAGTGTCTGTGGAGACAGATCCAAGGTAGAGGGAGTCAGTGCCTTGACAAATTTCTAGCCAAAGAAATCTAGATCCAGGTAGTAGCAGCAAAGGAGGATCGGAGAGAAAGTGATTCGACAGTTGCCCGAAGGATTTCCGAGAGGGAAATCAGGACTGAGAGGGATTCTAGAGAGGATCTTGTTCCTTAGAGCGTTTCTTGCGCCCAAGGAATCCAGATCCAAGTCCTGCTAGATTGACGACAGGAGAGGGAGAAGAGAACCAGTTTATTTTTGAGCAGAGATGGCAATGAATGGGTTGAGGGATCAGGACATATTGGACGGAGCATCCAATTTTATCATCTGGAAGGCCAGGATCATGGCAATCCTAGATAAACATCGCATCAAGGACTATGCCTTGAAAGTGGTTGTTGTTCCGGTTGACGCTGATGCGACAAAGAAGTACAAGGAGGCCTAGGTGAAGGCAAAGTGCATGATTCTAGACGGGGTCAAAGATCATGTAGTACCACACATTGCTGAGAAGGAAACAACAAGGGAGATGTGGGAGACCTTGACCACCTTGTACCAGGGCTCTTCCGTGCAACAAAAGATGCTATTAGAATATCAACTGAGACAATACCAAATGCAGAAAGGAGAGGAGATAGATCCCTTCCTTCTCAGGTTGCAAGGGATTTGCGACAAGTTGACTTTCATGGGGTCTACACCAGATCCTGAGTTCATGGTCAGGACTCAGGACTGTCCTGAATGCGGTCACCGAAGACTGGGAGACATTTGTCCAAAGTATTTTAGGCAGAGCAATTCTCCCCAGTTGGGAGGAGATGTGGGTAGCTCTTCGACAAGAAGAGCTCAGGAGGTTGACCAAGCTAGGGAGTAGCAGCAAGGGAGCCCGAGTCAAGAAGGAGGAGGATGCAGTGCTTGCATCGTTGGGATAACAAGGGCAGCAGAAGAGAAATAAGAAAGACATCACCAAGGTCAGATGCTTCAACTGTGGGGAGTTGGGACATTATGCCACTCAGTGCCCCCGGAAGAAGGGCAAGGGGGAAGCTTCTGAATCAAAGGCTGCTCCAGCGAAAGCGGACAAGGAAGGCGAGCATGACAATTGTGCCATGAGTGCTCATGTACCTCAGGAGAAGAGGTGGGGCGACATCGAGTTTTTGTCGAGAGGATTACATGAATGGGCAGGATCCTTGAGGTGCCCAAACTCTTGGATCACATACGGCTACGGGAGTCGTTAACGATAGTAGCAAAATGACAGGTGTCAGTTGGAGTAAGGTGTGATGGAGCAACAATGGCATCGCTAGAGTGCCAAAGTCTGAGGCAACACAGTGGATGTTGTAGCAGTGCGAGAGGCACAAAGAAGTTTGCAGCAACGCAATGGCAGCAGAGGGTCAGCACAGATTAGCAGCAGAGGTAGCTTCAGCATCACGAGGCATCCATACTAACCAGGATGTCAGTGTTTGGGTGAGTTTTCAATTGTTTACTTCTCAGCAACTGAGTTGCAGTGCAACAGTTAGTAGTGGCAGTGCTATGGGCAACATGATGCAGCATTTTGAGAGGGAGCTGTAGTATAGATGTAGCAATGACAGTGGCAGAGCCATGGGCAGCAGTACAGGAAGCAGCAGTGCAATGGATGAAGGGCAGCAGGCCAAGCATCAACAACACAGAGGACCAATGCAGTGGATCGGTGTGATGCTTCTAGTTGGGAGTATTGTTAGAGAAAATTCTTCGCTAAGAGGTAGTGTTGATTTTGGGTAGCATCGGATGTGCTCTAGCTCTGAAATTTGGTGGAGGGGCTAGAACAAATGAGATCTCCTAAACCAAGAAATTGTTTGGAGAAATTCCACCCGGATGAGGAGTTATTAAAATAATTAATATTTTTTAATGGGTTCCTAAGTCTAAAATTAGAAAAATAAAAATATCAATGTGTATTAATAAGAATATGGGTGAGAAGGTTCTAATTGACGAGGATCAAGCCTGTTTTAATCATAGCCATTGATTAGAGATTAGATCACGACCGTTGATTCATCGACAGGAAAAGTATAAGAGGAGGCTTGAGGGTCAGTTGGAGATACACCAAGAGATCAAAGAGTTCAATTTTTTTGGGGCGAGATTTGTTGAGAAAATCGAGCTAGTGATCTGAGTTGCAGTGAGGGGCAGTTTGGTAGAGGGACTTTAGTCCAAGGTCGAAGAATACATAGCAGAGAGGCAGAGAAACACTAGGAGAGACAAGGCAACTCCATAGAGGGTGACTCAAAGGCTAGAGAGGGTGACGCAAAGGCTAGAGAGGCTGACACAGGTGACGCAAAAGTTGGAGGGGCTGATCTAGGCCCTTAGAGGCAACATTGAGGTTTTTCTGTAGAGTGGAGAGAGAGCAGTCCAGCATATCGACTTTCTGAGCAAGGGAGACTCACTGAGAGGGTGACGCAGCTCCTAGAGGAGGTTTCGTAGTTCCAGCGCAAAGCTTGGAGCAACCATCGCTGCCTAGCACTGGGGACAACATTTTTCATCTGTGGGGTTGATCATCCAGTTGTTGGATTTGCTGAAATATCTGTCTCCAGATAGAGGTACTTTTGCCAAGGTTATTCTTTGTTGTGTGAGCCGCATTTGGCACCCTAGTTGTATTCAAGAATCTGCTTAATAATACAAACCCTTTATATGTTGCACCAGTTTTCCCAAATTGGGTTTTTTTCCTGGGGACGATTGTCCAAAAATAATGGTGTCCCTAGTGTTATTGTCTTAGTTTATTTCAGTTCATGATTTGTATGTATGTGTAGGTTGCAATAGTGTTTTTCATTGATGTTTATGTAATTAAATAACTTGTTAAATGCAAAGAACAAGTAGGAGATGATAAACTAGTGATTGCAGTAGGGGTTTCTGATGTGTAGATTCAGAAATTTTCACACCAACGATTCAGTGAATGAAGGAAAGAAAGCCCATGCAACGATAAATGACATTTAGAAATCCATTGTACAAATTTTACCTCAACGAATTTGACTTATCTTTATTGAATTTGACTCAAGGATGACGAAGAGATGAAGAAATAAAGAAGATGTTGAAGCGCCAAGAACTGGACAAGCTTATCCCCATCAATGACACCAAAAAACGTGGCGTTGCTGACTAAAATGAAAAGATTGAGAAATTGTCGTGAGAACCAAGGACAAAAAAATTTATCTCTGGCAATGAGGTCGAAAAATTTTATCACTCAAATTGTACAGGTACGGTGTGACAATGACTCAGGGTGGGGGTTGTCACTTTGATCCCTACCCACTCCCTTCTAGCTGTCTCCCAACAACAGGCTATTGGGGGTAGTCCCTATGGAATGTGAGGATGCGAGATCTTGTAATGTCCCAAATTAGAATTGTTTTGGAACAAGCACTTCATATAGAACTATCATGCATTTACTAGAATATTGCCATGTAAGACCCAAACCATAAATTTATAAATTGCATAAAATTTCATTAAAAATCACAACACGAGGAACAATGAGAAATGCAACAACCAAAATCCAGCTTTATTATATATAGATAGATGTAAATACAATCACTGGGAATGATCCTTCGGTCCCCAAACTAAAACAGAAAAACAATCACTACACCTGTGGATTTTGAATGAATCCACCAAGGGGAGATGGGTGCTCTCCCAATCTCTTTATATCACCCGAGGGTTTCTGTCTTGGGGCTACCAATGGAGTAGAGAACCACGTTCTCAACCTCTCATACAAGAAACAATATCAACTCCAAGATGTCCTCCAATGGCCTCCTCTTTTATCGATCTGAAGGACCCCTCTAGAATTTTTTATTTAATTATTATTTTAATCATGGAGCACCTTTCCCTCTTTTATTTTAATTAAAATATTCTTTTTAATGCGGGAAAAGGGTAAATTGGCCACCGTGTCTCCTCAGGGCACTGAAACTCACATCCAAAAATCCCATCATGTAGATCTCATTGTTTCGTTTCCAATGGGCTATTACACTGAGGTTTTCCATCAATTAATCTCCCCGGAATGCCACCTTGAGCATAATTAATTAAGTTATGCCTAATAATAATGCTGATTTTTTAAAGTTGTCGGAATGCAACGGAATGAAAGGCAAACTGTGTCGATGATGGAATATGCCAAGCGAATGCCATCAAATCCTAGAAAAACTCCTCAAAACTCCATCGGGACCCTTGATGACATAAACCTGCTCCACTGACTTGGCCATCCCCTATCCTGGAAATCCACCCTGGCTGTACTATGAGGAAGAATAAAAATGGGGACATGACAGTCCTCTCGCCCCAGGATTTCTTGCCCTCAAGCAATCCAAATCTGTGGACCATTCTGTTGGCCCAATGCCCTTAAGACCCAATGCCTAGATCCCATACGAACCACTGGTCCATGTCACGTCTCCAAGCTATCGAGACATGACTGGATCCTCGAATACCTGGATCCCATGTCCATCTCTGACTCAAACTGCTACTAGTAGATCCATCTGCATCCCAATGCCACCAAGAAGGAGCATTAATGCTCCATGGCTCCTGCTATGATGTAGCTCTGACTGTGAATGTTGCTCCACCAACTGTGTACCAGCTCATCACCTCTCTCCAATCCAACCCTTGGCATACCCCAAGGTCAGTCTCACCATACCGATGCTGCGCTAAGATACTGATGAGTGGTCAACCCACCTTCTATTGCCGACTGGAGCATCTAATATCCCTCATGTCTAAGGGCTCTTGTAGTACACTGCTCCCAACTAAGAATGATACTCCATCAATAGGATACCAACTCATGATCTCCTTTCAATCTAAGTCACAGACTCCTGTGTAAGGAGCAAGTCTGCTATGTTGATGCTGGTCCATGCTCAACTCATGTTGCCCTATCTAGTTGGTCAGCAATATCCATCGAGAAATTCTTGCCTCTCTCCCTGTAATGGGTACAAGTGGCCAAACTGTGTTGCAAGCCCCGTCTATGTAGTCCTAGAGAGGATTTCTACCTGAATATGCTGTAGCTCGGTTGGCTTCCACTACATCTGTTTACACCTCATCAATGGGTAGACCCAAAGATGGATGCACTACCATCTCCCTCGCTTGATAGGAAACTCCACGCTCCTTTAGTCCACCAATCGCCTGCCAAATTGTCCTGTTATACTCTAGCATCTCCCGAGGACAAGTGTCAGTGAGTACCGTCACATTGCCAACGGTATGTACATCTATCTGCTCCTCATCAACCACTGACCCCAAGGGTGGGTGCTCATCCTCCATGATCATGGGTTCAATATGAACCTCCAACTAGCCCTCCCTAGAAGGCTCATCATGCATACTGTGCATAGCTAATTCATGCTCCACCATATGCTGCTCTTGCTGAACCATCACTGGTGATCCATCATCCCGAATGTCTCTCCTAGGACCCACTCACTGCTCATCATAAGAATCTGGCCTGCTATCAACAACTCTACATGACTCGTGTCCCTTAAGGGCATCCTCGTACAAATCCAAGGACTCGTCCAAAGAATAATCCTCATCTTGAGAGTCAGAAGTAATCTCCTCCTAATCTGACTCATGCTCCTCTATGTGCTCTTCATGCCAAACCCTCACTAGGAGCTCATCTCTCGGAACATCTCCTCCCCTCACATGGACAATTTGTTGTGCCTTACGTTCACCCATTAAACATGGATGCACATCAAGGCTGTTGTCAACATTTCCATATGATGGTTCAGGACTCGTCTATAGTAGACTCTTGTTCAACTAATGGCCCTTCAATCTTGTTCATAATCAATTGACTTGAGTTCCTTGCCAGCTTTGCTTCAATTTTAGTAGTCTCGTCTGCTTCTCTATCCCCTCTGATTTTACATTTGTGATCCAGTTTCCACTCTCCCTAACATGTAAAATAGATCCACTCTCTTCTCATTTGATTTCTACTCTTCTTTGGGGGTTCTAGAGACTGCTCTTGCTTTGGCTCCTCATCTTTTCTAGATCTGAACCCTCCAAGGAATCTCCTTATCAAATTTCTTCTAACAAGAGGTTCAACACAATGGGTTGCAAATTGTCTCAATGATTCATCCATGGGATAATAAATTTGCAACCTACAAATCCCTCTATTACTCTGGCAACAAACTTGCTTAATAACAATACAGGGGACAATTGTCAAATACAAGGCTATGCATACAAATTCTCAGCAATTATCACTCAATGACATCAATGAGGCTTCATGCTCTAACAACTACAGGTGATTGGATAGTTGCTTGATCCTTGGATGATACAGAGATGGCTTTGGGTATTTTACTTGGCTTCAGTAATAAATTTAATGGAGTCTGTCTTCAAGTTAGCCCTTGCAACTTAGGAGTTACATACCTCATGCAGAATAGACCATACAACAAAGCATGCTTAGCTATGAATCCTATCCTCACAAATTTACAAGGTTTTATGTCAATAGAGGCACACAAGACAACTACAGTAATGCAAGACTGGACATTTGACTATTACAATGGCAATTTTGACTCAATGCAATGTCCAACAAGGTATCATATAGGATTCAGCTACAGGAGATGAATGGTTGTAGTAATTAAATCTCAAACCTTTGTCAACAGCAATACCAAACTTATTCTCAGAAATCCCCACTAGAAAATAGCACAAAATGGTCAATGCGATCTCAGATTTTATGAGGTTCCGTAGCGTGAGGCTTCATGAAATGTAATGAGTGAGAACTAAGCTTCTGGTTGTTTTTAATCTCGAGCAAACACACAATGGGAACCAAATTTCAACCCTCTACCCAGGTTATCATTGACACCATTCACTGAAAAGCACCTCACTGTTATGAACATTTATTGCAGCATTCAAACAGGTACATAGAACAGATTTGAAGTATATATCTATATATTCTTTAACCCACACTAAGATCAACCACGAAAATAGCAAGTTTAAATGGCATGGGAGAACCTAGTTTATTAGCTTATCTCAGAAACCCCTACTGCAATTACTGGTTTACAATCTCCTACTTGTTCTTTACATTAACAAGTTATTTAATTGCATAAACATCGAATTAAACACTATTGAAGCCTTCACAAATATACAGATCATGCACTGAAATAAACTGAGACAATAACACAAGGGACGCCGTTATTTTTGGACAATCATCTCCGGAAAACCCAATTCAAGAAAACCGGTGCAGCATATAGAGGGTTTGTATTATTAAGCAGATTTCGTGAATACAACTAGGGTGCCAGAAATGGCTTACCCAACAGAGACTATCCTCCGCAGTAGTACCTCTATCTAGGGACAGATATTCCGGCAAATCAGCAAACAGATGACCAAACCCCACAGCGACTTCGGTTGTTCCCTATGCTAGATAGCGAAAGATGCTCCAAGCATTGCTCTGGAACTGCGTCACTTCTCCAGGAGATGCGTCACCCTTTCCCGGCTCAGAATATGTTGATCTACTCCCAGTGTGCCCCACAAAATCTCCCCAACGCTGCCTCTGAGGTCCAATGTTAGTCTTTGTGGCTTCTGTGTTTCACTGCATTAGCCCTCTGCATCCTCTGCGTTAGCTTTACGACCTCTGCGTCAACCCTTCTAGGGCCTGCACTGTCGCTCCTAGCACTGCGCTGTCTCTCTGCTATGTATTCTTCAGCCTCGGATGAAAGTCCCTTGCTAAACTATCCCTCACTGGAACTCTGATCACTAAGTCGATTTCCTCAACAAACCTCGCCCCAAAAAATCGAATTCTTTGATCACTTGGTGTATCTCCAACTGACCCTCAAGCCTTCTCTTATACTTTTCTTGTTGATGAATTAACGACTGAGATTAAGTCCTTAATCAACGGCTAAGATTAGAACTAGCTTGGTCCTCGTCACTTAGAACTTTCTCATTCATATTTTATTAATACACATTAATATTTTATTTTCCTAAGTTAAGACTTAAGAACCCATTAAAAATATTAACTATTTTAATAACTCCTCATCCGGGTGGAATTTCTCCAAACGATTTCTGGGTCTTGGAGGTCTCATGTGCCTTAGCCTCTGCACCAATTTTCAAGGCTAGAGCACATCTGATGCTACCCAAAATCAACACTCCCTCTTAGCGAGGAATGTGCTCTAGCGATGCTTCACCATAGAAAGCATGAAACTGATCCTCCACATCGGTCCTTTGTGCTGATGCTTGGCCTGCTACCCCACATCCACTGCACTACTGCTTCCTATATTATTGCCCATGACACTGCCACTACCACTATTACATCTGTACTGCAGCTCCCTCTCAAAATGCTGCATCATGTTGCCCATAGCAATGCCACTGCTAACTGCTGCACTGCAACTCAGTTACGGAGAAGTAAGTAACTAACTTCACCCAAACACTGACATCCTAGTCAGTTTGGAAGCCTCGTGATGCTGAAGCCTCCTTTGCTGCTATCCTGTGCTCCCTCTGCCACCACTGCACTGCTACAACCTCTTCTGTGCCTCTTGCACTGCTGCAACCTCCACTGCTCTGCTACAGACTTCTGCACTCTAGCATTGCCTTGTCACTCCATCACACCTTGCTCCACCTGACACTTGTCATCGTGCTACTGTCTTTAAGTGCTCACGTAGCTGGATGTGATCTAAGAGTTTGGGCACCTCAAGGATCCTGCCCCTGTATGTTGTCCTCTCGAATACAACTCTAGATCACCCCACCTTTTTTATAGAGGCGCATGAGCACTCATGGCACAATCATCATCAGTCTCGACATCCTTCTTCGCCTTTGCTGGAGCAACCTTTGAGTCAGAAGCTTCTCCCTTGCCTTTCTTCCTAGGGCACTGAGAAGCATAATGTCCCAGCTCCCCACAATGGAAGCACTTTACCTTGGAGATGTCCTTCCTCTTCCCTTACTATCCCACAGATGCCAGAGCCACATCCTCCTCCTCTTCTTTCTTGATTCGACCTCCTTTGTTGCTACTTTCCACCTTGGTCAGTCGTTTGCTCTCTTCTTGGTGAAGAGCTGCCCACATCTCTTCCCATCCTAGAAGAGTATCTCTGTCCAAAATGCTTTGGACAAATGTCTCCCAATCCTTGGAGACTGCATTCAGGGTGGTCCTCGCCATGAACTCCTGATCCGGCATGGCCCCTATGGAAGTAAGTTGGTCCCGAATCTCTTGCAACTTGCTAACGTATAGATCTATCTGCTCCCCCTTCTGCATCTAATACGACCACAGTTGATTCTCCATTAGCATCTTCCTCTGCATGGATGTGCCTTGATACAATGTCATCAAGGTATCCCACATCTCCTTTGCCGTGTTCTTATCGGCAATATGCTGCACTACATGATCCTTGACCCCATGAAATATTATGCACTTTTCCTTAGCCATTACATCCTCATACCTTTCATTATCAACTGGGTCAACTGGGATAGCCACGGTTCTCAAGGCGAAGCCGTTGATGCGATGTCTATCCAGAACAGACAGGATCCTGGCCTTCCAGATGACAAAGTTGGAGGCCGTGTCCAACCTGTCCTGATCCCTCAGTCCGTTCATTGTCATCTCTGCTCTTCTCCTAGACTCGCTCTAAGTCTCGACTTCCCTCCTGGAAGTTCTCTCCTAGACTCCCTCTGAGTCTCGATTTCCCTCCTGGAAATCCTCTTGCCAACTGTCGAATTGCTCCTCTCCGATCCTCTTTGCTCCTGTAAAACAGATCTAGATTTCTTGGCTAGAAATCCCTCAAGGCAGTGTCTCCCTCTACCTTGGTTCTGTCCCATTAGGTACTGTTCTACTTCGACAACAACAACACCCCACCAGCTTCCTAATCCACAATCTGCCCACAGCTCCCTAGGCCCTAGCAGCTGAAAAAACTGAACCCCTTAGCTCTGCGCAATCCTGGCAACGCTGAATCACTCCTCTGGCCAACTGCGTCACTCGAACCTGGCTGAGTAGGATGACTTGGCTCTTCGTGAGCCTCTTCTGCCTCTCACTACCTCTACGTTGGCCCTCTCTCTGGCTCGAAATGATGACGCGGGCCCTTTTCATCACTCCTTCTCTGTTGCCTCCTTCTTAGTAACAACTCTGTCTCTTGGGACAACTGCTTTTGCTGCAAATTTTCTGATTTCAGCTGGTGCCTTCAGTTCTCCTGTGATCTGCAATGCTCTGATACCATGTTGAAATTTCTAATTCTGACACATTAACAAGTTATTTATATAAATATAATTATTGAAATAAACACAATTGCAGTCTCAGCTCATCTACAGATCATCAACTGAAAATAACAGACAATCACACAAGGGACACCGTTATTTTTGAACAATCATCGCTAGAAAAACCTAACTTGGGAAAACAGGTGCAACAGTTCTGAGGGTTTTATTATTAAGTAGCTTTCTTGAGTACAACTAAGGTGCCAAACTTGCTCACCCTAGAGAGAAATCTATCTGGCAGTAATACCTCTCTTTGGAAGCAGATATTCAGCAAGTCTGCTCCACGAAAATCTCTCCAATGCTTCTCTGAGGTTCTGTGTCAACCCTCCTGGCCTCTACATCACTCTGAAACCCCCTGCGTCAGCCTTTTGCTGCTCTGCGTCGGCTCTGTGGCCTTCTGTGTCACCCATGTGTTGAAGTTTCTAAGTCTAACAGTTAGAAACCCTCCATGTACTTTTTGATTTATTCCTTCCTACTTGTTCTGATTAATTAACAAGTTATTTACCATGTAAATACTGAAAATAAACACAAGTACATGCTCAACACATTACAGATCATCAACTGAAGGAAACAAAAACAAGCACACAAAGGACATTGTTATTTTTGGACTAATGTCCCCGAAAAAACCCAACGCTGGAAAACCGGTGCAACTATCTGAGGGTTTGATTTATTAAGCAGTTTCAGAATACAATCTAGGTGCCAAATCCGGCTCACTCAACAGAGAAAAATCTCGGCAGTAGTATCTCTCCTTCGGAGACAAATGCTCCTGCTGAAACCCCGGATAAACACACCAGCAGCTCCTTAGCTCCAATTTGCACCACGAAAAACCCCAACGTCATCCTCTAGGGACTGTGTCAGGCCTCTTTTGCCCTCTGCGTCAGCTTTCTCGGTAGTTCCGGCAGTTTCAGCTTCTGCCCTCTGCGTCAGCTTTCTCGGCAGTTCCGGTAGTTCCGACTTCTGCACTCTGCGTCAGCTTTCCCAGTAGTTCCCCGCAGTTCCAGCTGTTCACGGCAGTTCTGACTTCTGCCCTCTACGTCAGCTTTCCTGGCAATTCTGGCTTCTTCCCTTTGTGTTAGCTTTCCCGGCATTTCCAACAGTTCCCGAGAGTTCCGGCTATTCCCAGCAATTTCGGCTTCTACCCTTTGCGTGAGCTTTCCCAGTTGCTGCGCTGGTCCTCCTGGCACTATCTCTGCCTCTTTGCATCTGTATTCACTGCCCCTCAGCTGGAACTCCAGATCACTCTCTCAACATTCTCAGCAAACCCAGCCCTAGAAAGTTGAAATCTTGATCTCTTGGTGTGTTCTCTAAGTGACCCTCATGCCTTCTCTTATACTTTTCTCGTTGACAAATCAATGGTCGAGATTAAGTCCCTAATCAACAACTAAGATTAGATCTGGCTTGATCCATGCTTTTTGGACCATTCTAACATAGTTTTATATTAATTCACATTAATATTTTATTTTCCCTAAGTTTAAACTTAGGAACTCCATTAAAAATATTAATTATTTTAATATCTCCCGAACTGTTTAGAATCTGTCCAAACTCTTTCTGGGTATTGGAGATCTCATGTGCCTTAGCCTCTCCACCAATTTTCATGGCTAGAGCACATCTGATGCTACCCCAAATCAACACTTCCTCTTAGCAAGGACTGTGCTCTAGTAATACTCCTCACTGAGCATCACCCTGATCATCCAGCATTGGTCCTTGTGCTGATGCTAGGCCCGCTGCCCAACATCCTCTGCACTGTTACATCCTGGACTGCTGCCCATGGCCCTTCCACTGCCACTGCTGCATCTGTACGACAACGCCCTCTGCATTCGTGCTGCTGCCCATGGCCCTACCACTGCCACTGCTGCATCTGCACTGCAACCTCTCTCATCATGTTGCATCGTGTTGCCCATAGCACTACCACTGCTAACTACTGCACTGCAACTCAGTTACTGAGAAGTAAGTAATTGATCTCCCAACTCTGACATCTCCGTTAGGCTAGAAACACTCCTGATGTTGAAGCTCCCTCTGTCATTGACAAGTGCTCCCTCTTTGAGCTCTGCACTGCTGCAACAACTCCATGCATCTCGCACCGTTGCACACCTCTATGTGCCATCCTGCACTGGTGCAACACTCCCGTGCCTCTCGCACTGTTGCAGCGTGCTAGCCTCACGTTATCTTGGGAATCATGCACTGTAGTTCCCTCTGTTGCTCCATCGCATCTGTCTCTACTGACATCGCCAATACTACTACTCCTCTTCAGGGCTCCTGTAGCAAGGCCTAATCCAAGAGGCTGGGTACCTCAAGGATCCTGCCCCTCATCTTCTGTAGTCCTCCTGACTACAGCTCGATGTCTCCCCACTTTCACTCAAGTGGTGTGTGTGCACTGATGGCACAGACATCATCTGTCTCCACTTCCTTCTCTGCCCTTGTTGGCGCTGCCTTGGTCTCGGAAGCCTCTCCCTTGCTCTTCTCCCTCGGACACTGAGTCACATAATGACCTAGCTCCCCACAGTGGAAGCGTTTGACCTTGGAGAGGTCCTTCTTCTTCTGATTTTCTTGCTTACCCTCAAATGCTAGGGCAGCATCCATCTCCTCCTCCTTCTTGATTCTAATCCCCTTGCTGCTGCTTCCCGTCTTGGTCATACTCCTGATCTCTTCTTGGCGAAGAGCCGCCCACATTTTGTCCCAATCTAGAGGGGTCGCCCTACTCTGTATGCTTTGGACAAACACCTCCTAGTCTTTTGAGACTGCATTCAGGGCTGTTCTCACCATCAACTCTGGATCTGGTGTGGCCCCTATGAAAGTCAGCTGATCTCGGATCTCCAATCGACCAAGGAAGGTGTTCCTCTGTTCTCCCTTCTGCATCTGGTATGACCGCAACTGATTTTCTAGGAGCATCTTCCTCTCCACAAAAGTATGCTAATACAACTTGGTCAGGGCCTCCCACGTCTCCCGTGCCGTATTTTTTTCAGCAATATGTGGTACTATATGATCCTTGACCCCGTCAAGAATGATACCCTTGGCCCTCGCCATTGCTTCCTCATACCTGTCATTGTCAGTTGGGTCAACTAGGACTGCGATCGTCTTTAAGGCGAAGTGCTTGACACGATTTTTGTCAAGTACGGATAAGATTTTGGCCTTCCAGACTACGAAGTTTGAGGCTCCGTCCAGTTTGTCCTGGTCTCTTACTCCGTGTAGTGCCATTCTGCTGCTCTTCTACTTCCCACTTGGAAGTTCTCGATATGACTCCCTCTGAGCCTCGATTTCTCTCCTGGAAATTCTTCTGCCAATGTCGAGATGCCCCCTATTCTAATCGTCTGTGTAACCGCACCACTGATCCAGATTTCTTGGCTAGAAACCCTCGGTAGCAACTCCCTCCTCCTTGGCCTTGCCCTGTTAGGTACTGTCCTGACAACAATACCCCACCAGTTCCACTCTGCAACTTATCGATAGCCTCCTAAACCCTAGCAACCTGAAGGTGAGAGCTCCTAGTCTCTGTGCAGTCCCAACACCGACAAACTAGCTCCCTAAGCCAATTGCATCAGCCCTCCTGGCCTCTACATGGTTCTGCGTGAGCCTGTCTTTGCCTCCCTCAGCCTCTGCGCAACCTCTTCTTGGCCCGAACTTGATGACGCAGGCACTGCGTCAACCCTTCCTTGCTGTTTTACTGTTAGGAATAGCTTCTGTCACTTGGGACAATTGTTTTCTGTTGCTGCTGCTCTTCTTGGCTGATGTCCTCAGTTCTCTTGTGATTTGCAACCACGGTTTGATACCATGTTGAAGTTTCTAAGTCTAACAGTTAGAAACCCTCCATGTACTTTCTGATTTATTCCTTCCTACTTGTTTTGATTAATTAACAAGTTATTTACCATGTAAATACTGAAAATAAACACAAGTACATGCTCAACACATTACAGATCATCGACTGAAGGAAACATAAACAAGCACACAAATGACATCATTATTTTTTGGACTAATGTCTCCGGAAAAACCCAATGTGGGAAAACCGGTGAAGCTATCTGAGGGTTTGATTTATTAAGCAGTTTCAGAATACAATCTGGGTGCCAAATTTGGTTCACCCAACAGAGAAAAATCTCAGCAGTAGTAGCTCTCCTTCGGAGACAGATGCTCCGGCTGAAACCCCAGACAAACACTCTGGTAGCTCCTCAGCTCCAATTTTCCCCACAAAAAACCCCAGTGTCAGCCTCTTCTGCCCTCTGCGTCAGCTTTCCCGGCAGTTCCTGACAGTTCTGGCTGTTCCCAGCAGTTCCAGTTTTTGCCCTCTATGTTAGATTTCTTGATAGTTCCGACTGTTCTCGGCAGTTCCGGTTTATGCCCTCTATGTCAGCTTTCTCGAAAGTTCTGGTTTTTGCCCTCTGTGTCAGCTTTCCTGACAGTTCCGGCAGTTCTGGTTGTTCCTGGCAGTTCCGGCTTCTTCCCTCTACGTCAGCTTTCCCGGCAATTCCGGCAGTTCCGACTGTTCCAGGCAGTTCCAGCTTCTGCCCTCTATGTCAGCTTTCTTGGCAGTTCCGGCAGTTCTTGGCAATTCCGGCTATTCCCTGCAGTTCCGACAGTTCCTGGCAGTTCCGACTATTCCTTGCAGTTCCGGCTGTTCCCGGCAGTTTCGACTTCTGCCCTCTGCATCAGCTTTCCCAGCAGTTTCAGTAGTTCCGACTGTTCCCAGCAGTTTCGGCTTCTGCCCTCTACGTCAGCTTTACGGCAATTCTAGCAGTTCGAACTGTTACCAACAGTTCTAGCTTCTGCCCTCTGCGTCAGCTTTCCCGATTGCTTCGTTGATCCTCCCGACACTATTTCTGCCTCTCTACTTCTGTATTCATTGCCCCTCAGTTGCAACTCCAGATCACTCTCTCAACTTTCTCAGCAAACCCAGCCCCAGAAAGTCGAAATCTTGAACTCTTGGTGTGTTCTCCAAGTGACCCTCAAGCCTCCTCTTATACTTTTCTCATTGACAAATCAACGGCTAAGATCAAGTCCCTAATCAACGGCTAAGATTAGATCTGGCTCGATCCATGCCTTTTGGACCATTCTAACACAGTTTTATATTAATTCACATTAATACTTCTTTTTTCCTAAGTTTAAAATTAGGGACTCCATTAAAAATATTAATTATTTTAATATCTCCCAAACTGTTTAGAATCTGCCCAAACCCTTTTTGGGTATTGGAGATGTCATGTGCCTTAGCCTCTCCACCAATTTTTGTGGCTAGAGCACATCTGATGCTACCCCAAATCAACACCACGCAGGCCTTGCGAGCCTCTGCGCAGTCACTTTGGCCCTCTATGTGGTTCTTGCTAGCTCTGCGTAGCCTCGTCAATCTCTGCGCTGGTTCTTCGGCACTATCTTTGCCTCTCTGCTATGCACTCACTTCCCCTCGCTGCAACTCAGATCACTTGTTCAAATTTTTTCAGCAAACGCCGCTCCAGAAAATCGAACTGACTGATCAATCTTGGTGTATCTCCAACTGACCCTCAAGTCTCCTCTTATACTTTTTCTGTTAAGTGTTCAACTACCGAGATTAAATCCCTAATCAACAACTAAGATTAGATTTGTCTTGATCCATGTCATTTAGAACCTTCTCAACCAGTTTTATATTAATACCCATTAATATTTTAATTTTCCTAAGTTTAGACTTAGGAGCTCCATTAAAAATATTAATTATTTTAATATCTCTCTAATTGGGTGGAATTTCCCCAAACCATTTTTAGGTCTTAGAGATCTCATGTGCTTTAGCCTCTCCACCAATTTTCATGGCTAGAGCACATCTGATGCTACTCCAAATCAACAAAATCTTGGTTTATTTTAATAAAATGCGTAACTAGGTGAATCCGTTATTCCTTAGTTGTTTTGAGGCTAGTCTTTAAATTATGTTATAGAGAAAAGTCAATGTGAAGCAAACAATGGCTTGGTTAATGGTACCTCCCCTTGAAATCTAACTATCCAGTGCCTCTGGTGCTGCAAAGACTATGGCTCTGATGACTACAAGGTCACTGTGTTAACCTCTAGAGAGGGTCTATCCTTCACAAGCTACAAGAAAAAGGGTGGCCCTATATGTCTATCAACCAAGCTTATGCTTGGAGATTAATTAATTAATGCAGGTCGAGGCCTAGGATGAAAATGTAAGATGATGAGTGCTTCTTAGGGTGAGATTATTTAATGTTCTTCAAGTACCTAATTACAAATGCTCTTTAGATATGACAAGAGTACTCAAATGACGAATGAAGGATAATATCAACCATAAGATAGTATGCTCAAATTCAACAGTGCCCGAAAGATATATTCAATGTCACCAAGAGATCACTGCTCAAGCGGTAAGATTAATGCTCCTCAAAATTATAACAATTTACTAATATGCCAAACATAAATTAGCATCTGCAATAGATTTTCAATTTAACCATGAACAATATACCCAATGACAATAATGGCTGTGAGAAAGATTAGATTACTTATCCATGATATCACTTAAAACAATTAGCCAAGGTTCTTTAGAGACAATGCGAGGATGAAAAAGATACCAATAAACAATTCCTTAAGAGATTGGCAATTTAGATGATTTATGTTCTTTAAACACAACTAGCAATGATAAATTATCACAATGCCAATCTCACATAGAACAATTTGATCTCCAATGCTGATGTCAAAGAGAAAGAAATGAAAATATGCCCAAGTCCAATGACCAATTCAAATGATATTAACCATTCATGGAGATATTAGATCTTGAGATTAAATTGTCAAGTGCTTTTACGAGTGAGTTATTTAGTGCAAAATTATGATTTCTTAGATTATGAAACTCACAAGAAAGCAAATGCATTAGTATTCTTATTAGAGATCAATGCAATAACTTAACCAATTGTCAAATCACTTTAACAATCCAATATTACCAATACTAACAACCCTTTTCACAATATGCTTATCAATAGAGCATTAACCAATGTTAGGAAACTTATGGAACTTATGGTGAAATTTATGAAAACAATTAGTTGTTGAGAAATCTAGGGCATAGGAATGAGGTGATTCTCTTGTAATGATAACTGCTTGTGATTGCTTTTTACTTATTTAAATCAGGTTTTCTCTTAACTTAGATTATTATAGTGTTCTTCTTCATCAAACAACTACCAAAGCATAAATAATAAGGAGACAAGAGGCACAAAATGTAGGTGATCAGCCAAGGCCAAAACCTCTCCAACTTGAGATAAAAACCCAAACAAATTCTTCTTCTTATATAAACTTCTAGTGACAAATACCAAGACCAAGACCAAGACTTTTGACACCACAACCTCTCCAAAACCAAATCACAAGGCCCTTCTTCACTGCTTCTTCTTGCCCAAATCAACACAAGTCAAACTACCTTCTTGCACTGCTAATCTCGGCTACTATGAAATTTCGGCTCATTTCCATAGACCTGCAATCTTCGGCCTGCTTATATGCCTGCAATTCCGCACGTGTGAGCTGATAGAGGGAGATTTGAGATGCTTTCCTCCTTTGCTTAGCTTGGAGACTTCTTATTAAGGCTTCGGCTAGCAAGAATGTAATGTCCCTATTGAAATAAATTTGGAACAACTTGAATTTTAACTCAAAAAATCTCCAGAAAAAAAAATTCTATTCATAAACAAAATATTGCCATGTAAAATAAAACATATAAAATGCATGCAATTCTATAACACGATAAGAAGAAACAATCTCAGCTTTATTACAATATATGAACTGGGGTTTTACATGCTGAAATAACAAAATAACTGAGATAGCTAGCCTCAACAGATCTACAATAATGCCACAATAGGCCTCTCAAAACACACTAAAAATCAAATAACTGCAACCTGTAAACCCTGAATGGATCCACCAAGGGAAGACGGGTGCTCGCCCAATCTCTCTAAATCACTCGAGGGTTTTCGTCTTGGGGCTACCAATGGAGTAGAGAACCGGGTTCTCTACTTCTCATACAAGAAACAATACTCAATCCAAGATGTCCTCCAATGGCCTCCTCCTCTTTTATAGATTTGATGGACCCCTCTAGAATCTTCTATTTTATTATTATTTTAATCATGGAGCACTTTTCCCTCTTTTATTTTAATTAAAATATTCTTTTTAATGCGGGAAAAGGGTAAATTGGCCACCATGTCTCCTTAGGTCACTAAAACTCCCATCCAAAAGTCCCATCATGTAGATCTTCTCATTCCGGTTCCAACGAGCTATTACACTGAGGTGTTCTATGAATTAATCTCCCCGGAATGCCACCCGAGCATAATTAATTAAGTTATGCCCACTAATAATGCTGATTTTTTGAAAGTTGTCGAAATGCAACGGAATGAAAGGCAAACTATGTTGATGATGGAATATGCCAAGCGAATGCCATCAAATCCCATAAAAACTCCTCAAACTCCATCGAGACCCCTGATGACATAAACCTGCTCCATTGACCTGGCCATCCCCTGTCCTGGAAATCCACCCTGGCTATACTATGAAAAAAAATTAAAATGGGGACATGACAAAGAATGATGATTGGTGACTTCCTTAGTGGTTTCTCTAGGGACTGTTACAACCCCACTGCAGAATTCCTAATTTCTACCACACGTGTGAAGAGAAAATACCCAAAACAGTCCTAAACTTCGTCGCTTATGTTGCCTTTCACTTCGCTGGTTATGTTGCCTTTCCTTGTGATTTTCGCACTTATTCTTATTTTAGATTGGTTGAATGAATTGTCCTCCAAGTGATGCCGAGTTGCTCTATATATAGTGGACTGTCCATGTGATATAGGCCGACTTGACCTTGTGCCTAGGCCGACATGCCTTTCTAGAATCATCCTTATTCCTTTTTGTAGGCCGACTTCAAGGAGAGCTTGTGACATGGTCTTGGAGGGTTAATGACTCAAACAAATTTTTCTTTTACAATGTATATTATAGTGTGGAAAAAGTTGGGAAAAATACGGGATTAAATCGAGACTTTTTCCAAAAAATCGTGAATGAGGTAGTTTTCTTAATGGTTTTTTTAATTTTTTTGAAAAAACCAGGATTTTTTTCTTTTTAATCAGGATTTAAAAAAAAGTGAATATTTTTTGTATTTTTAATTTTGTCGACTTTTTGCCAACTTTTTCAAAAACCTCCCGACTTTATCGAGTTTTAAAATTTTTGGACCCTTGCCGATTTAATCCCGACTTTGACTTTTTCCACATTGGTATAACATGCCCAAATGGGTCTTCAATCCTTGACATTGACTCACTAGACTTTTATGACTTGATGTCCAAACCTAATAGCTCACAATGGGAGCTTCAAATAAAATAAAATTCCTTGAGCATGAAACCCATGACTCAAGCATTACAAAATAATTTTATTTTTCTTCTTTACATCAATTACATAAAATCATGATTACACATGTCATTATGAAGACCAAACCTAGTTACATTTTTCAACATGAGTTAAGTATGCCAAACTAAATCCAATGAGAGCACTTAGAATGAAAAAATGAAATGCTTATGAGTGCAAAAATGCAAATGAGGCAGCCCAATTAAGACCACTTTGCCAACACAAGATCATAAACAATGATGCAAGGGAAATAAGAGATGAATGTTTGATGAGCTTATGATCCTTTTCCAAAGTCATTGTTATGTATGATCAGACCTTATTATGCTTCTTTAGACAATGTGACAGTCATCAAAATTCATGAAATAAGCCAAAAAATTATTACCCAATTGATGCAATGAATTGTTAATGTGTTTTTTTACCACTGTAATAAAAATGATCAGAGGCTGCAAGTAAAACAAAGATAAAATGAGGGTTTAAGGAGGCAAACCA
This sequence comes from Pinus tabuliformis, assembly GCA_031772625.1. Taxonomy (NCBI): domain Eukaryota; kingdom Viridiplantae; phylum Streptophyta; class Pinopsida; order Pinales; family Pinaceae; genus Pinus; species Pinus tabuliformis. The sequence continues at coordinate 870,180,340 of CM062804.1, read as the reverse complement.
ATAGGCCTTTAGGCCTTGGAAATGGCTAGTTTGCTTGCCCGAAATTTCTTCAATGAAATGATATCCTGCAACCACAAATATTAGCTCAAAAACTCTTGAATATCCTTGCAACCACAAGGTATTAGTGACAAAAATCAAATGATGACCCAAACAATGACTAAAATGAGGCAAAGGGGCCTAGAATAGGGCAGCGATGAGGGCTGGGAGGCCAATGCTAGGCCAAGGAGGGGCAATAGCTAAGGGAGGAGGCCAATAGGCTTGTCGTCGATGGCTAGAAGGGGCTGCAACACCTAGGGCAAGTCTCCAAGAGACTGCCGCTAGGGAAAAGGAGGCTACCGAGGTGGGAAAAGAGGCCTTTAGGCCATGATAGTGCTGAAAAAGTGTGCCGAGAGGGACGAGAGAAGGAAGAGGGCAAGTAAAGGGGAGTAAAGGCCTTGGGAAAGCCTATGACCAAGGGCAGGAGCCCCTAAGGTCTGATAGCAAGGGAAAAGAGGCCGAATTAGGCCAACGGCTCACCAAGGGAGAAAGAGAAGGCCACGACTAGGGCTAATGAGGGCTATACTAGGCCTAGAAGGCCTAAAAAATTTTGGAACCCTTACAAAAAATCAAATTTTGATTTAGATCTTCAAAAAATCGTGACAAAATGCTGCAAAATCTCCTCAAAAGGCTAGTGGCTCCCTTTTTTGCTTTAGCGTTGAGCTTGGAGGGTAACCAGAGGCCAGATTTTGCCTTCCTAGGCCTAGATCTACCTCAAAACCCCAACGATCTTTTCCGAAAAGGGCTAGACATCTCACTTGGGTGAGAGAAACCCTCACAAAATTTTGATATGGCTTGAGAATTTACTTTCACAATTGGATTTTTCTTTTTTCCCAAAACCAAACATATACAAAAACTTGAAAAAAAAACCAAAACCCGAATTGCTGCAAACAAGGGTTAGAAATAATTTACAAAATTATTTTACAAAAAAATATTTACAAAACATTTACACATATACAATGTTTGAGAAATAGATCTTGAACAATAATGGTGGATAAATGTATTCTTTCAAATATTGGAATATTGGCCACAAACCCGTTTGCAAAGTTAAAATACCATATAAAACACCTACAACCCAAACATGGTCAGATCTTCCCCACAGTCTGTGAACTTGGAGCCCAAGGACTAGTGTACCTGCAAATTCCTATGTATTTTCTCAAGTAGACTTGTTAGATCATATGGTGAATCAGATCACTTAAGATAAAACCAAATTTTACCAATAGAATGTTCTTATCAGCGACAAATGAAATAACAAGCTCATAAAATTTTTTAGCACAACATAGGAAAACACATAACTAGCACATACCATAGATCAATGGAAGATGAAGACCATGCACTAAACCCCAAAGTCTTTTATTATGCTATTAAAACGTTCCTAGCAGAGCAGTGGCTCAATACCAGCATTCAAATTTACATCATCCAGAATATAGCCCAAGATCAACGTAATATGAGAAGCAAAATGGCTTCTATTTATAGAGAAAGCCTCCAAGTGGAAAATAACGGCTAGTTGGCTTGATCTTTGTCAAAATAATCTCGACCATTTATAATAATTTGATTACATTTTAATTTTTCTTGTCGAAAATATTTCTTTTAAGGAAAATTTCGAGTTTCACTTAAAACCCATTTTTAATTAGTCCAAAATTTAATATTTTGGATTAATTTCCTCAAAATTTTGACTTTGACTTAACCACCAAGGTCTAAGGGCTTAATTTTTCTTAAAATATTCATTTTTACCTTAGTGGGGGACCTCCAAAATTTGCTTCTTTTTGACGCACGAATTTTTTTTATTATTTTCCACTTGGAGAAATTTTAATCTCTATAATTATTTTTTACTCCAAGTTAATTAATTTTCTGGCTTAGGATTTAATTTTAATTTTGCTAAAAAAATTAATTAATTGACACGAGCAGATTAATATTTTTTCCACCCTCAAATACTTTAGCCATGGTGTTTAAATATGAGGGACCATGCACTAAAATATTTTTTACATTAGATATTACAAATAATTGAACCCTCAAAGGGGGAATACATCGTGATACCCTCATGACACTACCCAATTTTGTGACACAATATGATCTCGTATAGACCAAGTGATCTGTAATAAAATAATTTAGCCAAATAACTTAAATTATTCCCAAACCACTTTACAAGACTCGATATAATACTAGAACTGACTTAAGGCCTTGTCAATGAATTCCACCCTAGCTTTGGGGTTTAAGCTGGAGGAAAAACTTTGTCGGTTATCTATGTTTAAAAAACACACATAATTCTATGAGGTTAAAAAACCTACCAGGATGAAATTTGTCGCCAAAATCAAAGGCCTACCTAGGTGTTGTTACAAAATTAAACAATCATACTAGCTTCATTTACATTACAACTTACAGAATTTGGGTTTACAATGATATATGAATAGTCTGGTTGATGATTCTGATCCTTGAAAAAATTTTGTACATTGCTTCCTTGGACTTGTGACAAAATGGGTACAACAAGTCCCTCACTTGTCATTAACACGATGACCTTGCAGTTGCCAGGGCCACAGTTCCTGCAGAGCTAGAGGCATTCGGGTCGTTGGAACTCTAGGGGAGGTATCGTTAATAAAGCCATAGCTTTCTTCCCTTGGGTTTCTCTCCACAACCTACATTTGAGACTAATTTCAAAAGAATTAAGAGAAAGGATTCACTTAGAATAGGGGTTTAAACTAAAATTAATCAAGAGTTTGCATTTCACTTAGTTTTAGGTGTCACATCTCATATAGGATAGTTTTCATCCTAACAACAACTATTCATCCGGTAACTTGGAATTAATCTACATTGTGCAAGTAATTTGACTCCTAAGGCACTAGTTGCATACTTGAGAAACTCCTAAATCTATTCAAGTTGTGCTAAACTAATTAAAGTTGCCAATTATCTTCAATCAAGTTGCTAGGCCATTCAGTGGTGTCTCTCGACCTCATTGTTTCATCCATAGAGACTACCCCTCTTATTCTGTTGTAGGGAGACAAGTTAAATAGAGAGGGTCGGGATTAGAGCGACAGCTCTTGCCCTAAGCATTGTCGCATTGACGTGTACAATTTGAGTGACAATAAAAGCCATGAATGGGGACCGAAGAATTGGGTAAGCATTTGAGACTGGTACTCCTTGAGGATAGATGTTCCGAGAAGTTTGACCTTGGTGATGACGAATCTATACTAATGAGGCGCCAACTAGATCATGATGATGAGTTGTTGTACCTTAGGTTAATTAGCCCGTATATGTTGATTTGGGATAGCATCGGATGTGCTCTAGCCATAAAAATTGGTGGAGAGGCTAAAGCACATGAGATCTCCAAGACCCATAAGTGGTTTGGGCAGATTCTACTCGGTTAAGAAGATATTAAAATAATTAATATTTTTAATGGAGTTCCTAAGTCTAAACTTCGGAAAGATAAAATATTAATGGGTATCAATATAAAACTGGGTTAGAAGGTTCCAAAAGTCATGGATCAAGCCAAATCTAATCTTAGCCGTTGATAGGAGACGTAATCTCGACCGTTGAAGGACCAACAGGGAAAGTATAAGAGGAGGCTTGAGGGTCAGTTGGAGAATACACCAAAGTGATCAGTGATTCGATTTACTAGAGCGGGGTTTGCTAAGTAAAGTCGAATCAGTGATCAGTTGGAAGCGAGGGGCAGTGAGCACTGGACAGAGAGGCAGGGATAGTGTTGAGAGACCAGCGTAGAGGCAGAGAGGCAGAGGCAGAAGCTAGAGCAGGCCACACGGAGCCCAGTCGAGACAACGCAGAGCCAGAAGGGCCTGCATCATCCATGCAGAGGATAGTTTGAGTGACGCAAAAGGCCGTAGAGGCTGCGCAGTGCCTCAGAGGACTGATGCAGAGGGGTTTGAGGCTGATGCAGAGGCCAGGAGGGCTGACGTAATGCTTCAATTGTGTTGGAGAGGGTTTTGTTGGGCAGATTTTCTAAATATCTGCTTCCGAATAGAGAGGTATTATTGCCGGTTATTTTTCTCTGTCGGATGAGCCAGTTTGGCACCCAATTGTACTCAAGGATAGACTGCATAATAAAATAAACCCTCAGAATTGTTGCACCTGTTTTCCAAAGTTGGGTTTTTCCGGGGACAAGTTGTCCAAAAATAACAGTGTCACTTGTGTGTTTTCTATTCTTTCAGTTGTTGATTTGTAGATGGTTGAGACTGTATTGTGTTTATTTCAATGTTTATATGTTTAAATAACTTGTTCGTACTTAACAAGTAGGAGAAACAAACCAAAAGAATACAAATAAAATTTCTAACGGTTAGACTTAGAAATTTCAACAGTATAATGGTACTTCGGGTTGGTATCTTGGCAGATAGCCTAGACGATACCTAGATCCCTGTTAGAGTTAGTATCTTGGCAGGTAGACTATATTATAGTTGGATCCCTGTTGACTTAGGGTCTTGGCAAGTAGACTAGATGACACCTGGATACCTGTTGAGTTGGTGTCTTAGCAAGTAGCCTAGATGACACCTGGATCCCTGTTGAGTTGGTGTCTTGGTAGGTAGCCTATGTGACACCTAGATCCTTGTTGAGTTGGTGTCATGGCAGGTAGCCTAGATGACACCTGGATCCCTATTGAGTTGGTGTCATGGGAGGTAGCCTAGATGACACCTGGATCCCTGTTGGGTTGGTAACTTGCTAGGTAGTCTAGATGGTACCTAAATCCCTTGATTGATCTGGATTTATGCAGGAACGCAATAAAGTACAGAAATAACCATAAATACAGAGATACAACAGAAATAATACTTCATTTCATTAATATAAAATACTAAAATATGCTTACAAACAGAAATGAAAATAAACTAGCTCGGGCGATGGTAGCTTATCTTTAAGAAGAGATGTGGTGGCTACGTGCCTCTGAACTACTTTACAATGAGGCTCAAGGGCCTTTATATTATTGAACAATAAGAGAAAACCCTAAACAACCAAAACCCTAACCCGAAGAGATGTAACACCAAGAGTTTATGGGCCCTGTTGGGGTTAGTTGGGCAACCAACTTCCCAGGCTCGTGACTTGGTCATATTATCTCTGTTTGATGCGCATGATACCTTGTTGGAAAGATCTCTTCGAGGACTACGACGAAAAAAACAAGTTATAAATAGTCGCTATCAGTAAATTACCAAAAAAAACGTCGTTTAGTGCCTCAAAACGGCTCTGAAAGTTTAGGACCCGAAAAAGTACTAAAAATAGTAAATTGTGCTACAATTAAGGAAACTGAAAAACTGAAAGAAACAATGGTGGGGTCCAAGTGGAATTGGCGGGTGGCCACCAATATCCACCTGAATCATTGATGGGTTGATACCTTGGCAGTTAGCCTAGATGGTATCGAGATTTCTAGCATTGTATATGTTGATTGCGATACTCTTCATAGAACATTTCAACATGAAGTCATCCTTGTACCATTTGTACAATGATGAATACCTCCCTAGTTAAGAGGGAGTGTTGAAAGTTGTAACTAGTTTCGGTCTTCATAATTTTACCTCTATGTATTTTATGTAAAAAGCAAAAAGAGGAAAAAGAAAGAGAAATAAAAAATATTTTCAAGCATGGGTTTCATGCTCAAAAGAATTTTTATTATTATTATTTATTAGATAAGCATGTGCTTCATGCTTCTAGGTTTTGTTGAGTGAAAGAGTGAGTCTTATTTAAACCTCTTGAAAAGAAAAAGGAAAGCAAAATTTTATTATATAATTTTGGGTCAAAAACCCCTTTAGATGCCAAGTAACCCTACATGACAAGTCAGCATTGCCCCAATGGACATGTATGTTTGCACCCCTCTGGACAGTATAAATAGAAGATGTTATAAGCTCATTTGGACATACACTTGGATGTGTTTTTGGTTTGAAATTTCGCAAAAGAAGAGAGATGAAGTTGCGGGACAAAGTCTGAAATGGAAGAAGAGTTTCTTTTTGAGATGGAATATGTGGAAATTTGCCTTGGTACTTCACTTCTTGTTAATACCTTGATGATGGATTTGTTGAGCAGAATGGAAGGTTTAACTTGGCATCTAGAGGTGGAAGTTCTTTTCTGGTCATGGGTCTTAGATGTCTCACTTTGATTTGATTTATAAGAAGAGCTTTTGACTAGGTTTTCCCCTAGGGGAGGGGTTTTGCCCTGGCTAAGAGCCTATATCTTGTGTCCACTGTTTTTTTGTGATCTTCATGATGTTTGGTTTTGGTAATGTTAGTTTCTGTAGCATCAGATATGTTTTAGCCTTGAAATTTTGTGGAGAGGCTAGAATACAGGAGATCTCCAAAACCCATAAATTGTTTCCGAAAATTCTGCCTAGAAATGATTTAATTAGATTATTAACCAATTTTTAAATATTTTCTAAGTTTAAACTTAGGGAATATGTTTGATTAATCATAATTAATTAAGTCAAGCCGTGAATGATCTAGAAACTCACACGGATGGACTTCAAGTTAATCCTAGCCGTCGATTAAGATTTAATCTTGGCCGTTGGAGTCCCAATAGAGGATTATAAGAAGTCGATGGGAACTTGGAGACATATGAGCAGTTCGATTTCATGAGAAGATCGATTTCCAGAGTAGCAGCAGTCAGTTGCCGAAGAGAGAGACAGTGAGATCGAACCAGTGGGAGAGGGGCAAAGACAATGAAGCCAAAGGAAGGATTCCAGATCCGGTGAGTGCATTTGCAGAGAGGCATAAGAGCCACAGAGAGGCTAACGCAGAGCAGCGCAGTAACCTCTAGAGGCAGTTTCAATTCTGCTGGGGAAAGACAAGTTTCAGTGCCAGAAGTTGGGCAGAGGTTTTGGAGGCCAGGAGAGACATTTTCCTAGACAACAGCAGACCAAACGGCTTGAAGAGAAACTGGTTCGAACTGAGTGCAGAAGAACTGCACTAGGGTGATGTAGTAGCTGCGCAAGCCAATTTGGATGACTCAATTTGAGCTAAGGTCAGAGCCCGGATTTGCCTGTGGAGTGAGGAAATTTCCACACTAGATTTTTCTTGCCAATATTTCTCTGTAGGATTGCCAATTTCGGCATCCAGTTGTACTCAGATTATTTCACTAATGCTTAATATTAAAACCCTCAGCTGTTGCACTGGTTTTCCCAAGATGGGTTTTTCTGGGGACATTTGTCCAAAAATAACTATGTTAATTTATTTGTGTGCTAGCATTTCTTCCAGCGTTTATTCTTCCGTAGTTTTATTTGTGTAGATTGCAGTGTGATTTATTCAGTATTTGCTATAGAGAACAGTAAATAACTTGTTAAATTAAATTAACAATTAGGATAATAATTTTCAGTTGCTGCAATAGGATTCCAGTTGAGGAATTTTCACAGGTAATTGTTTGATAATGGAACATAACTAACAATAATAAGATGAGTAAAATAATCACAAGCAATTATCAATATAAAGAGAAATCGCCTAATTCAACTGCCTCCCGATTTCTCAACAGTAAGTGGATCTCACCTATTGTCCTTGGATATAGGGTGGTAGCCTGAGCTCCCCTATGATGATTCTTCTTCTTTAGATTCGAGAGTGTTCGACAAATGAGTAGAGATGAGATATGACTTGATTCAGTAATGACGATGACGAAATTTTTGTGATGAGATTCATGATGCAGTCGGGAATTTCTCCATAGCTGAGAGGGATTATTAATTTGGCAGCCTAAGGACAAATTCCCTCCATTGGAGAGCCTTCCTCATCCAAAGAAACCCCTACCAGCCCTTGGAAAAATTTAATTTGGTCAAGGAAAAATATTATTTTTAAGATCAAACCCACATGTGCACAAAAGTTCAGGTCGGCCTAAAGGTCAAATTGGGTCTCCTCCAATGCATATAAATACACCTTATGTCACATCATTTGGAGCATCATCATAAGCATCTCTCCTCTCTTCATTGGTTCGACTACTTCTGAAATTGCTGGGTTATTCTTCACACATGCAAAGGGAAGGAAGTTTTTCTATTCTTCTATGTTGACTCTCTTTTTAAGGGTTGTTTGACTTGTGTTGACCATGGACATTTTAAGCCTGTTTAACCGAATTTCTGATTTGTTTGGGAGGCTGAATTGACTGGAAGGATGGCTGAGTTTTTCTGAGCAAGTTTGACGAGTGTTGACTGTAGTCCTACAGCTAGGGTTTCTGTAGGTCAAAGGGTTGACTTTGACCAATTCTATGAGGATTTGGTTGACTTCTTTGATTTGGGTTGACCATTTTAGAATACCGAATTTGATGCTTCTTTGACCGAATATTTCGAAGGATTGTCGACTGTTGACCATCTAGGGCTTCTGTTACTACTGTTGTCTTTGACCAGAATTCCAGACTTTGACTTTGGATCAGATTTGACTTTTGGGCTTATCTGTCATTGGATATTGGTTAGTTGAATTGGATAGTCAAAATTGTTGACCTTTGATTCATTGTTGATGAATTGGAATATTGTATCTCTCTGCTGAACATTTGATGACAATGTAATAGAAGAAAAATTTTGAAAAGGTTTCCCCCCTTGTGGGATTTTTCCCTGGTCTTTGACCAAATGTTGTGTCTCTCTTGTTCTTGGTTTTCTTCTATTGTGCATCAGTTTACTGTTTTGTCCATAATTGTTTATTGTTACTGGAAGGTTGAATTATATTGGATAAATTGATTGCTAATTGAAGAAGAATTGGAATAAGTGATTGTGTTAAGCATATAATAGTGGAAAATTAACACCATTTGAACCCGTCTAGTGCATATAAATAAGTGAAGACATCATCCCTTCAAGATACAATTTGACCACATCGAAAGACATCATCTGATCTGATCAGGAGCAATGTTCTGAGGCATATACCTGTGATAGAGGAGTGAAGTTCTGAGGCACATATCTGTGACAAAGGAGCGAAGTTCTGAATCATACATCTGTGGCAAAGGAGCAAAGTTTTGAATTAGATATCTGTGACAGAGCAGCAAAGTTCTGAAGCATATATCTGTGACAGAGGAGTGAAGATCTGAGGTATATTCTATGTGGAGCAGGATGAAAATGTCAGTGGTTATTCTCTGTGAGCAGGCTGAAATTCTGTGGAAGGGGCCGAGATTGTCTGTCACCAAGTATGTAATCAAGTCTTTGGAAAGAGGCCAAAATTCTCTGTCATCAAGTCTAGTAAAGCTGCTCAAGATTGATGTTGGTGGACAAGTGAAGTGGTTAGATTTGACATCTTATTGGTAGTCCTGTGAAGGTTTCTTGTTGAGTAGTGTGACCATTAGCATTGACTTTGATGTCTCTCTTGTTGAATTGAATATTTCTCTAGGAAGAAGGTTGTTGTTTTCTTAAGGTAAACATTGTGTCTCTCGAGTCTCTTGTGCATTGTGATCTCTACTGATTCACTGTCTTTATTGTTGAATTTCTGAATGTGTAATTGCTTAATGATACATTGAAAGTGCTAAATAAAATACTCACATCATTGGAAGTAATTATCGAGTTCAGAAATAAAGTGATTGAATAAATTGCATTCAAAAAATCAACAAGCCCAAAGCTATTTCTCCCAGCAAACTGAGCCAATAATTGCTGGGTCATGTCATTAAGAAGGTAGGTCAAATCAATTCAATAATTATGTTTCGGAAAAGTCATCTTCAACAGTTTGTAAGGTATATTGTGTTGTCATCTTTATCTTTTGTTCCCAGCAAAATCGTGCTAGGTTCACAAAAATCGATTTGTATCTTAAAGGTCTGCTTACCATGTGATTTCTTTAATAAACAGATCTGATTTTTTTGGCTGAGTTTTTTGCTGGAAAGTTTTATTGTGAAATATTTACTGTGTTGTAATTGTGCCAGAAGGGTTTCTACAGTTACTGTGGTATATTTGCTTCTGGAACATTTTCTGTGTTGTTGTTGTGTTAGCAATGCTTGATATTTGATTACATGCAAAATGTTTGATGAAATGTCTCCAAGATAAAAATCAAGGAATTGCAAGTTAGGTTAGTGTATTTTAGTAAGGGACATTACACTCTAGGTCACATGTGTGGCATGTGGGGGGGCTTCCAAAGGTGGATGACTCTTCTAAAGATACACCAGTGGTCATGTGTGAGTCCTCCAAGATAATAACCGCTGTGATCCATGCTAATGGCTACTCAAGGTAAGGGAGGTCCAAAATAGCTCGCATGATCTAAGGAAATGCTTCAATGGTCATGAAATGTGCTCCAATAGAGTCTAACAAGGTGGACAACTCGTCAGTAATAGTGACACTTGGCTTTAAAATTTAAATATGTAAGAAATGGTGGAGCACTCCGTAAGATGTAACGTGGCATCATATAACAAGCCCTCATGCATGGAAAACTATCTTCAAAGGGCCCTTGAATATCCAAGTGCATAAAAATATGTAGAGGTCCCTCACGAAAGTGTTACATTATTTCAATTGCCAAATACTTGTCAAAAATCCCAAAAGTGCTAGGGAGACAATCATCCAGCCCAAAGAGTGACATATACACTCGGATCTATTCTTGGGCTAAAGGGGAAGTGTGCTTCTAGGTATAACAACTTTTACAATACAATAACACAACCTTGACACAGTGGCAAAGTGAAAAATCCTAGGGGAACTCTAAGTCATGTGTCCGAATAGATTCACTCCAAGAACCCAATTCACCAACTTTTGCCTTAGTGATCTCTAAGAGATGGTTAGAACAAGCCATAAGGGCATGACAAACCACAAGGGTCTAGAGAAACTAACAAAGTAAAAAAACCACTTTCGATAGATCACTGAGCATGGTCTCATGAAAATACGTAAGATACATGGTCACAACTTTTGGCTGATTGTATGCCTTAGTAGACTTAGCCATCAAATCACTTCGCGGAGGTGGGTCCCTTTTCCCACAAACAAGGGGGTCTCATACACCAATTTGGTGTCTGGCTTGGCCGTGACCTTAAAATTGGATGATAATAATAATAATAATATAATTCTTGTGATGGCACAATTGATCACAAAATGCCGGGCTCAGACATCATCTCAAGTCATGCATGAGATTAATTCCAATGCTGGGACAAATCTCAAAAAAAAATTGTGGTCATCCTGATGTGAAATTGAGGGGTAAAACCCACCATTTAGGCCTGTTGAATTTGACCATGTGAGACTTGGCAATGTGGAAGTCTTTTGGATAGCCATATTCGACCACCTCACTCAAGGGGTCCAATAGGTGGTTTGATCACTACTATCCCCTAGAGCCTAAGTTGTTGCATTGCATTCTAACCTCTATCAACATAGTCTTTTTTTACCATTTTATTTAGGGGAAAAAGGTACCAATCCATGACAACATTCTAGTTAGGGCAGCTAGCATTTAAATAGCAAAATTTCCGGATTATGGGATCTCTTTTGCAATTCTTATAGCAAACACTACATTGGCTAGGCACGTCTACAACACTTGACAATAAAATGTGTTCTTTCTATCTTTAATAACCTTACTGATATTGAGTTTCATTTCATGCTATTCTTCATATAGGTCTTGTTTTGGATCTGCACATAGGTGAATTCTAGATGTCAATCAGTTGTCAACGAAAATATATGGTTGCATTTTTTCATGCAAGCTTCCTGAGTCCAGCTTGTTTAGTCTTTATGAGTTGACCCTGCTTTACACACTAGAGACACTTTGACTTGTGCACCAAAATAACTATCATGGTGAATGCGAAAGTTGTGCATTAGATAAATTCAATAATGGTCCAGACACCTCTTCCAATTATTAGAGATGTCAACAATACGTTGATATAATACATTGAAATGCCAATATGAGTTGCATCCAAACTTTCTTAGTACAACTTTTTATTACATTTTGGACAGTATATTGGTTCTGCTTATACATATGAAAATTGTGTTAGTTATCATTTTTCTTTGGTTTTTCCAGCACCTACTGTCCTCAAGCCACAAGGAAAATACTTATACTGCATTTATGGAATGCTTTTATCCAATAATGCTGAATTTTGTTTCATTTCAGAAACTATATATATTCAAATCTCATTTTTCACTGTTCAACAATTCTTGCCTGTAGGCGTTCCCTGACAGAAAAGCTGCTCTTATAGTGGCAGATTGGCCTGAAAGGTTGCTTCCGAGAGATACAGAGGCTGTAGAAAAGTTTGAAACTCTGCAATCCTTGGTGAATTTCCAATTATTGAATGAACCTAAGCTTTTTTCTCGTTTCTGCAGAAGTAATATGATTTAGTGGGTGACCTAACTTGTTTTGCTTGGACAATTTTGACAGGTTAGAGCAATTCGTAATGCTAGAGCAGAATATTATGTAGAACCTGCAAAGCGGATTTCTGCAATTATTGTTGGAACACATGAGATACAAGATTACATCTCTGTGAGTACTATTTCTGTCCAACGCAAATTAAGAATTATTTTGAACAGAAAGGATACTAGGCAGCAACATACCATGGTGCAAATTATTCATTTCTTTGAAGCTGAATTGTTGATGCAAAAGGAAATGATAATTATTACATAATTTGAAACTTGGAGGAGGTATTTAAATCCAAGCGATCTCTGATGAGCATAGTTGTTTTCAAGGGAAGTTTTCGGAAAACCTCAAAACGATAGGTTATAAAAAATATGGTACATATCTTAAATTTAAGTATATATAATCAGGAGAATTTGAATATCTAATTTTGTTAAGAGTATAGATGATTGGCAAATCCACAAGCAATAATTAAAAGTCTGGTAGAAAGGACTTCAGATTAGATATTCCTTATGCTAGTAATGCATAAAATTTTCCTGAGCATCAGAAAATATAATTGCAATCAAACAGTCGTAAAGATAATTTTGTCATGTTGATTGAAGGATTCATTATAACTGTTTTATGTATATCACATAGATGCACTTTGTTAAAACTATGTTATCGAAAATGAAGATATCACAATGATGAAGCTAGATGAGAACCGTAGAACTTATAGTGGAGAAAATATATTAAACATGCTTTTGAACAACAGGAATATCACAAAAAAAATGAGTGCCCGTACATAGGGAATGTGGTACACTAAATAGAGAAAGGTCCACCCACCACGATTGCCACTTTACGTTTTAATGTCATACTTATGTTAGATGTGAAGTGATATGCTGTCGTTAAAGATATTTTATAGGCAAAGAAATATAGATAAGATAATTTTATTACTGTCCAACAAATGGCCATAAATAGGTCAATGGGACTGAAGGATACAATCAGTACAAGTACAATGGGGGAGTGCAAAGACAACTCCTAGAAAATGGCAAAGCTAAATCAAGATAAAATGAAGTAAAAAAGGGGATACAATAATAGGACAACCTCATAAACATGTATATAACTGGATCATGTAGAAGGGGTTAGAGGTCGATGTTGTCAAGAATGCCCAAGTCTGATATTTGATGGCGAGGGGGGCGATAGTGGCGCTAGCTTGCTATCAGAGTCCCCTAGATCCAATGAAGGGTCTGGTTGCATGAGACTGGGGGTGATGTAGGAGCGAGGGATACACGAAAGTTCAAACATCTGAGGCCAAAGGAAAGAAGTTCTAGATAAGTCTCTAGTTGCTTTGTTGAGGCCGGGGAGGAACCCGTTTGGGGGGAGGGGGAGGGGTTATTTGGGAATTGTCTAGTACTAAACCCTCTGATGCTCTAAGTGTGAGTAAACTGATATGTTGTTCAACACCATCATAGCGGTCTCAAGGGTACCAGCTGGCCTCCCAAAGGGAGGGGGTTGAGGGGAGACTCGATCTCTCACTGCTCTAATATCTAATATACCCTAGAACTCTTGTCACTTGTTGCTCTGATCAACTGGATTAATCTAAAAGTATGATGTGGTTGTCTGAATTGTCCTCGAGTGAGGCGAGGTATGTAGGATTTGAGATCTGTGTCTAACTATCTCCTTGATGAAGAGGGATAGGCATCTCTAGTTAGGATATCGAAAGACAGTAGAGAGGGATCCTTTGGACTCTCTATATAGGCAATGATATTTTCCTTTGATCTCATAGTATATGATGCACCGAAAAATGAGGTGTGTCTTTGTCTCTGACTCTTATAGGTGGCACAACAGGAAAACCGTAGCAAATTGTGGTACATAGTGATCTGTTTCCCCTCGAAGTCGATGGGACCTAACTCGAAACTGCCACAATGGGATTATGAATGAGTGCATCCAGTGCTTATGAGTATATTGGGGATGGATGATGAGGCCATCTTGCAGCGCCAAAAGTTGCTCTAGGTAGAAGAACGTTTTTGGGAAAAGCATTACCACAGGGGACATCCGAGTTCTTGAAAATGTAACTATGGTCGGTCTTCATAACTACTTTTATACTTCATCATTATGTATTTAATGTAAAATTGAAAAAGAAAATTATTTTTGAAGCATGGGTTTCATGATCTTTTCATTTGTTCATTAGGTCAAAGCCTCCATTGAAGGCTTCTAGGGTTTTCTTGAGTCATGAGAGTCATTTTCATATCTATTTGATCCTTCCTGGGCTTTTGTATCATGTAAAGAAAAAATATTTTGAGTCAAAATAGTCATTTTATACCTTCTCACCAAGTCTACCCTGCCTTGATGAAGTCAGCCCTGTTTGGGGCTATTCGACCCTATGGAAGGAGTATATATAGAAGGAGAATTCAACCTCCTTGGCAAAAATACATTACAAGTTCGATCTATAGTGATAAGAAGACAAATAGAAGAGTGAAGTCTAGAGCAAGGAAGACAAAGTCAAGGAGAAGTGAAAAGACAAGTTTTGGGGCATCTTTGTCTCACACATTGCGAATTTTTCTTGTGGGTAATTGCAGGGGGTCAAAATTTCTCATCTTACTGTAGGTCTGAATTTTTGTTGCAGGAGGGTCGAAATTTTAGTTGGGAAAGATTTTGACGGTGTTGACCCTTGTTGACTTTAGCAAAATTTGTCTACATGAAAGGAGGGTGGGTTGACTTGGTGATTGGGGGAAGTCTTTGTCTTGGTCAAAAGGTCTTGGATTGTCTCACTTTGACTTGGTTTTACTATAGAAGGAGAGTTTGACTAGGCTTTCCCCTAGGAGAGGGGTTTTGCCCTAGCTGAGTGCCTACATCGTGTGTCTCTTGTTCTTGTGATCTTCATGTACTTTTTATTTGGTAATTGCTTGATGAAAGATAACATAATAAAGAAGTAAAGAAGCCAACACTTATCACAAGTAATTATCAAGAAAAGAGGAATCAAAACCCTAATAACTACATGCTTTGATTTCTCAACATGGTTTCAAAGCTAAGGTGAAGAAAGGATTGTTTGAAGATCACTTTGTTGTCTATCTGTTGAAGGAAGGAATATTTGAAGGAAAGCACTCTTAAAAGGAAGATCTCTCATCAATAGCAGACTATTTGAAGATGAGACTCAAGACCCTTAAAGGTCTCTTGGAAGTAGCAAAAAGCATTGGTATCAAGGTCATCTACAACATATCAAAAGGAGTAAAATATGGAGGACTATTTTCTGCACTACAGGTACATTTGATGATGACAGTGTTTGGATCATCAATAGTGGAGCCTCAAGACACATGACAGGAGAAAATGGACAACTTCAAACCATATCAAAAGGATCATCATCTCTTCAGTGGAGCTTGGAGACAAGAAGAGCTATGCAGTCAAAGGTCTTGGATCTACTTCATTGGAACTAGAATATGATGGAAAACTTCATCTCAACAACATTCGCTATGTCCTAGGTTTGAAAGAGAATTTTCTTTCCATTTCTTGTCTAGAAGATAAAGGAGATAGAATTACCTTTATAGATGGACAAGTTCCTGTTTGGGGAAAGGACTTTAGTGTTGAAAAGGCTAGGGTTATTGGGATTCGTGAGGGGAGGTTGTATAGACTTCTAACACGTCTTCCTCAAGCTCTTGTTCACATGGATATTAGTCCCTCTGAGCTTTGGCATAAAAGGTATGGACACCTTCATTATAAAATATTGCGCTCCCTAAGTCAAATGGTGAAAGGCATCCCCAACTTGAAGGAGGACCATGAAGGAGCATGTAAGGGATGTGCTTTGGTAAAGAATACAAAGGAACCATTTACAAGCAGTGACACAAGGTCTAAAGAAGTATTAGACTTCATTCATTCCGATGCGTGTGGACCAATGGAAGATAAATCTTTGGGAGGTCATCTATATTATGTGATCTTCATTGATGATCACTCTAGGAAGACTTGGATTTATCTTCTCAAATCCATGGATGAAATTTTTCAAAAATTCAAAGAATTCAAATCAAAAGTGGAGATCTTGACAAAAAGGAAGATAAAGACCTTTAGATCCAACAATGGTGGAGAATATACATCTAAGGAACTCATAGCCTTTTGCAAAGAAGTAGGTATTAAGAGGGAGTTCATAGTTCCCTATAATCCTCAGCAAAAGGGAGTAGCGAAAAGAAAGAATAGGACCATCAAAGAATGAATTAGAACCCTGATATATGACCAAGACCTTCCAAAATTATTATGGGAAGAAGCAACTATGGTGACAATATACCTACAAAATAGAAGTCCTCATAGAATTCTTGAAAATATGACACCAGAAGAAGCATTCTTAGGGAAGAAGCCAAATGTAGATCATCTATGAATCTTTGGATGCCCTGCCTACATTCATATTCCTAAGGATAAGAGAAAGAAATTAGATTCTACTAGTATAAAGCGTATCTTTGTAGGTTATAGCCTTACATCAAAGGCTTATAAAATCTATGAAAAATAAAAACATCAAATTGAAGTTAGCAGAGATGTAATATTTGATGAAGACTTTGCATACAAAAGGTCCAAGGATATTCCCGTTGAGTCCAATAAAGAAGATATACCACTCTTTGAAGAAGAATAGCAACATGACAAAGCACCTCCAATTCAAGGAGAAGAAGGACCAAGTGAATCCATTCAACCTAAAATTGTTCTCGAAGTAAAGAAGAGGCTAGCCTGGTTGAGAGCCACACTTGAAGACGTTGAAGGACATGGGGTAGCAAAAGATACTTTCAGAGAAAGCAAGAAACCAAAGAGGTACTCTAGATATGCAACATATATGATGAAACTAATTGAAGCAGAACCAACCACATTTAGACAAGCCGCTAATCATGATGAATGGAAGAAAGCCATGCAAGAAGAATATCAATCTATCATGAAGAATGGGGTTCGGGAAATTGTTCCTAGACCTAGCAACAAATCTGTTGTCACCTCTAAATGGATCTACAAAATCAAACATGTTGTTGACGAGAGCATAGATAAATACAAGCAAGATTTGTAGCTAGGGATTTCTCTCAAAAGGAAAGAGTGGAATACGAAGAAACATTTGCTCCTATAGCTAGGTACACTACTATTAAATCCTTGATTTCTTTAGCATCTACTATGGGATGGAACATCCATGAGATCGATGTCAAAAAAACTTTCTTGGAACCATAGATGAATAAGTGTACATTGAACAATTGAAAAGTTTTGAGATACATAGCAGGAAAACTCATGTCTGTAGGTTGAGGAAGGCTCTATATGGCTTAAAGCAAGCACCTAGAGTTTGGTATGCTAGAATGGACACCTATGTTTTAAGGATTGGATTTGTCAACAACTCTACAAACTCAAACGTCTACATCAAGATAGTAAAGAATGAACCGATCATTATTCTATTATATGTGGATGATTTACTTCTTACACATGTGGAGCATAGAATTAAGGATGTAAGAAGATGTTGGTAGAATAATTTGAAATGAAGGATCTAGGACTTATGCATTATTATTTGGGTTTGGAAGTTGGGTAGAAACCTGAAGAGATATATCTTGGTCAAGGAAAATATATTATCAAAGATTCTACAAAAGTTTGGTATGATGGATTCCAAGCCCGTGACAACACCAATGATCACCAACTTAAAGAAGTTGAGAAGTTCAGATTCTATCCTCAGTGATCCCACATGTTATCATCAGTTGGTTGGCTCATTGATGTACTTAGTGAATAGTATACCCAATATATGTTATGTCGTAAATGTTCTAAGTCAACTTCAGTTGGAGCCCCATCATGATCATTGGATATCTGTCAAGCATATATTGAGGTATTTGTGTGGGACTATTCATGACTGCCTAAAATATGATGGAAAGGAAATCCGATTGACAAGTTTCACGGATTTTGATTGGGGTGGTAGTGAGATGGGTTGAAGAAGCAATACTAATAGTTGTTTTAGTCAAGCATCCGCAATGATTTCTTGGATAAGTCATCAAAAAGACTCAGTTGCTTTAAGTAGTGCTGAGGTTGAATATGTTGTTGCTTGTGAGGTTGGAAAAGAAGCGGTTTGGATAAGGAATCTTTTGTCAGATTTGTTTGGAGGGCCCTGTGATGCCACAGTTATAAATTGTGATAACCAAAGCAACATCATAATGTCTAAGGACCCTGTGTTCCATGCTATAACTAAGCATATTAATAATAAGTACCACTGTATTAGAAGTTTGGTACAAGATGGGGTCTTGAAGCTACAGTACAGTCTAACAGATGAACAAGTAGTTGATGTGTTGATGAAATCTCTCCCCAATAAGAAGTTAGTTTATTTAAGCATGCTTGGATTGGTGAATATCTTTGATTTGGTTGAGAGGGAGAGATGAGCATCTAGCTTGCATGCCCGTATGATGGTACTTGGGAGGACATCTTGGCCTAGATGGTATTGAGATATCAGTTATAGCTTGGCCTAGATGGTATCTAGATCCATGTGTGGGAGGGTATCTTAGTCTTGATGATATGGAGACCCTTTTGAAGGTTGATATCTTTAACATGCATATGATACAATCTCAAGTCTCAAGGAAAGGGGTGATACGACTTAATTTGACCAATTTGGGCCAAAGTTCATTGTTGAGTTTGGCAATGTAATAATAATCCTCCCCAACTTTTCCATGAATCTTGACAGGCATTGGATCTCTATTAACCAAGACTAAGTCCCCATCCTTATACTCCTTTTTAGTCTTCCACCTTTTGCTTGCTTTAAAGATTAGTCGCTTGAGGATACAGCCTTCTTGAGATGGGAGAATAGGAGAAGGCTTCTCAATTTCACATGCTTCATAGTATGGTCCAAGCTTGATCACATGAGGTAGGTAGGTGGGTTCCCTATAAAGAATAAAAAGGGTTCCATCCGATTGCAGAATGGTGGCATATGATAAGTCCATTTGAACATGACCCCCAACGGTAGCCCCCCATTTCCTAGATAATATCATCCCCCACATATCAAGAATATCAACGACAATAACATCCATGAGGGATGCATCGGGATTCATAGCTAAAGAAACGTTAAGGTCCTTGATGAGACCTTCCACTTCCACAGGTTTGGAGTTAAAACCACACACCTTTTTGTATGGTCGAGTGATGATGAGAGCCAATTGCTTCATAACTTTTAAAGGCATGATATTGGCGAAATCCCCTGAGTCTAACATACAATTGTGTAAGAAGAGTCATTAATAGCCAAAGTTAGCATGAATGGCTCGTGCCCAGGGTTTCGATCAAGAATATGGATTTTTTGCAATTCTTCAACTAATTCTTCTTCCTGAATTCCCAGGGACTTCTTAATTTGTTGTTGTTGCTCGGGAAGTTTAGCAATCTCCTTCAAAGGAATGGGTATGGTCATTCTTCCTGTGGCAGCTCCTATGTCAATGTCAAGTTTAACCTCTTTCCCTTTTTCCTTCTTCTTGATGTTTTCCTCTCTTGGAGGATCCTTTTTTGGATTGGCTTTGGTTGGGGAATCCTTCTTGGGAGGAATCTCAGGGATAGATTCTTTGGAAGGGGCTTGCTTAGGTAATGGATCTTCTTTATATGGTTCCTTAGAAGTTGCGGGGTCTTTGTTATTTTCCTTTCGTGAGTATTGGAACCCTTTGAACCTTCCCTTGCTATCAAAGTTAAGAATGGATTCTTCCTTTTCCTCTTTAAGGGTGACATCACTAATGGGAGGATGTGTACATGACCCTCCTAGCAAAATGTTGAAGATATCAGATTGCACAAGGTTAGCTTGCTCATCAGTTTGTTCATCCTCACTCTCTTCACCTTCACTTTCCTAATCCTTAGATGATGGGTCTGGCTCAATAGCATTAGTTGGAGCCAAAGTCTTTGGGACTTGAGAAGAGCTTGGCCTATCTTCTTCACTTTTCTATTTGGGAAAAGGTTTTCCTTTTGGGATATAACTAGATTTTTGGGCCCTTTCCAAGGCGGTGATTTTGTTCATGATAACCCTGTCACATGCATTGGCTTCTTCGGTGAACTTTTGCATTCTCTTGAGGATGGGAAGGAGAGTTTCCTCATGATGATCTTTGGACTTCTCCTTATTGACCTCAACTCTAGCTCTAGGGTGGTCATTAATATCTACCTATGCTTTTATGAACTTATCAAGAATATTGACTTTAGATGACTTCAAATGATCAGGTATATCTTTGACTATGATATCAAATTTTTGAGTGAATTTTCTTACATCTTCCCTTCCCTTGGTTATTTGGTAGAATTTTTCAATGTTAAAGGTCCCTTGGGCATTGCATGACCACCTCTTCATGAATAGGTCTTCAAAGTCATCGGAGTCTTCTATGCATGCTGGGGGAAGGCTAAGGTACCAGTCTCTTGCTTGTCCCTCAAGTGATAGAGCAAAAAGCATCATGAGCCTATCTTCATCAAAGATCATTCTAGGGGACATTTTCCAATAGAATTCCTCAATAAAACCATGGGCAGTCCAAGTAGCATCCCCTTTGAACTTGGGTAACCATCAGTTATATTTTTCAGGTAGTGGTTTGGGATCATCACTCAATTTCAAAGGGGCAAAGACACTAACCAAGTGTCTTTCACTCTTGGTCATCTTGGGTTGATCTTGTTTTGGGTCAGTGTTAGAACTAGATGGCATCTTTGGAGATGGATCACTGACCTTCTCAAATTCAGGGAAAAGAGCGGTTCCAATAAGTGATGGAGTTCATTCTCCCCTTTTTGCAGCAGCCCTCATTAGAGGAATGTTGTCGCCTTCAAGTAAACTAGGGGCTTCGACAACCAGTGGAGTTGCCAGAGGAATGCTTTATAGATTTCGTCAATGAATCAATTCCTCAATGATTCACTAGGGAGGTAGACTTGATTCCTCCTCGACAACGGTGCGAAAATGTTACCGCTCAAACTAGCAGAGGGCATGAAAGGGACTCCTTTGCAAGTTTAAATCAATTTTAAGAATGCATAGACTCCATTGACCCTAGGACTAGGCATTGGCCTTCCTTGTTAGTGATCAACTCTACCTTTTATCCATAAATTGTCTACCTTTTTTACTTGACCTGATTTGGCCACATTAAGGCCAGGTGGCGAAGCTAGAGCTTGGTGTGAATTCCTAGGGAAGAGTAATTTTTAGTGTTTGAGAGTCTAAATATCAAGAGGATAGTGGTTGCCACAAAATCAGCCCTTTTGGTAGGCATTCACTTCAATTTTGTCCATAAATTTCTTTGCCCTAGTTGTTTGCCTTAGGTAAACCCTAATTTAGCTTTAGCTTCAACTTCGGGGCTTTTTGAGGGTTTATGTGCCTTGAACTTGCTAAGACATACTATGGAAAACCCTTTCTCTTAGCCTTGACCTTTGGTCTCAACCCATTAATCAAGCCCTAGGTCTTGTGTGCAAAAATTTGGTCTCTCTAAGGAAAATGAATTGCCCTAACTCTTGGACTGGAAACTTGAACATAAGTTGTGTCTTTTCCTTAGAAGTCCTTAGGTCATCTCATACCTCAAACCTAGAATATATGTTAGGTGACCATACATATATTGGGACTCCTCCCATTGGTGAAAGTCCATAAAGAGCACAGGGAAGACCTGCATGGGGGAAGAACCCAACAACCTTTTTCCTTAGAGAAATTATTTAGTTCAACAAGAGACATACCTAGATCTTCTAGTCAATCACAAGGTCAAACTGACCAACAAAGTAGACTTGGTCAAACCTAGTCCAACTCCCTCCTAGTCAATTCAAATCGCTGCCCAAAACTTTGGCTTGATCTGATGTGCTAGGGCAAAAATCTGGCATACTCCAGCATCCAACATACTCAGTCCTGCTGCTCTGACATACCTCAGAAATTCGGTCCCTCTGTTCCACACGTGCGAGGATATCAACAGGGAGAATACCACGTGTGAGGGCTAATGGAGAGAGAGAGAGAGCGCGGTCTTCTTCTAATCAATTCAGCCTTCCTTCTTCCTTGTCTCCTCTAGATGAACAAAGAAATACTTGTTTGTGTGATAATGCGAATGCCCAAGAGGAGGAAGTCGTGTAGCATATATACTGGGGCCAACTTGACTAGGAGGAGGGCTGACATGGCTTGTTTGGAGCCAAAAATTCAATTTTTAAAAATTCAAATTTTCTCTTTTGAAAAGAACATGAAGAAAAAGCCTTAAGATTTCTCGTTTGATGATAGCATGAAGAACATGCTTTATATTTATCGTTAAAAATGCATCGAGGGCTAAAATATTAATTATGAAGACCGACCATCGCTACAAAATTCAACACATTAGTCCCTTGATTGAGAAAGGAACTTGTCCACTAGTGCGTCAATCATCTTAAAATAAAACCCTAAAATTTAATGTGTTTTCTTGGGTAAATTGGGGTTAGGTTAAAGAAAAATCTGCATTTAATAGCATAAAGTACCTTGGATCTTATACTCCTAGTGATAGGCTTTGCATGTACTAAATTGGAAAAGAATAAATATCATTTTATATGCATTTTCTGTTATTAATTAGGGCTGACATCTGGGGTTTCATATATGTTTTATGCATTTTCAGCCATTGAAATTTGTTGTAATATGTTTTCTCATTTATCCATTAAACAGCCTTTTGTTGCCACTTGTGTTTATCAATTTTAGGCTATTTTGTTTATTGTTGGAAATTGTGCCGCTTTTAACCCTAATTTATAACAATTGGTAATTTAAAGGTAACATGTGTTTGGGAACCTATTTGAGCCTCTTCAAGGCTTATTAAGCCCTCTAGATTTAACCATATGGTCCTTTGAACTCGTTACCTTGCAGCTACTTATCTCAGCGGGAGCCTTATTGAACATTATCCTTGGATGATTTTATTAGCAAAACCTTTAGAGAGTATTTAGCCTGGGAGTACTTGGATTACCTAATTTCTAAGATTTGCTGTGGAAGCCTCCCTTGAGATAATATCCAACTGCAGAACAACAAGGGAATATTTGCTAAGGTGACAGATTCCATTGTTTCCCTTAACCTAGAGTACTTGCTTTGCACTGTAGTAACAGGTAGCATTCAACTAATCGATATTATGGATACAACATGATTATAGTGGGTCATGTTGGTCAATAGGCCACCATCTGGTAGTAGTACATACGTATGCATGATATGACAGTAGTGACTCTAATCTGCTGGGCCTGTGCCTAGGCATGTGTTATTTATTTAATTATGGGAATGACTTGTGTTTATCACATTAAGATGATACAAGATTCTATTCAGGTTGGGGCAAGGGTTATACTATTCACACAAATGCAATTCTTATCTGTTTGGGTAAGAGGCTCCAGGTCACAGAGGCTATTCCATAACGTGCTTCTTGTTACATGGTTATGGGGAGGAGTCGTATGGGAACAACATGATGATTGTCACTATCTTATGTGCTGACAATTGGTGGAGGGGCTCTATGGGGGCTTGAGCTGTTTATTTAACATGGCCATCCATTCTACAGATTATATTTTCCTTGATCCTCACATATCTTTAGTGAATGAGTGGCCATTCATGTTAACTTATACCCCATTTTCCCTCTGGCAGTCATGTTTCAACCGTAGACCAAAGGCCATTGATTATAATGCTGATATCAGATCCCCTGGAGTTTTTTTGTGTAGGAGGTGCCTTTATGTGGCATTGTCTAGAAGGATATCAACCTGAAGTAAAGTTTGAGAAACATTAGGCATTGCAGCCATGAATGCTTCATGCTAAAAGTACTAGCAATATCTTTCAGAACATATGAATCATTCTGCAGTTGTAGTTGGCAGTAGTATTGTACTTGGGAAACTCCATCTGTTAATGTTATGATTGAGATATAATCATTTTATTTTGGTGGTTGCAGAGAGAAAAGGAAGTATTAGAATTACTTGCTCGATTGGATCCTGGAAATGTTCATTTTACTGATATCCCCCCAGGTATGCTTCTTTTTGAAATATATGACCAAAGCCTAAGATGCTTTCTTATTATTTCAGCTTGAGAAATATAGGATCACTTTACAATCACCTTTTCAAATTTTTAAAGTTACAAGCAGTGAAAAGTGATATCTGGCTTTGTATTGATATAGTGTACATCTCTGTTTAGTATCACAAAAAATGGATACTTTTATGACTGAAACATTTCAGTCTCTTGTAAGTCTCATGTTCATTTTTTTTGTTCTTTACAAGTTATGCCTTTCCTCCCATTGCATGCCCAGTAACTAACGATATGCTTGATTTTACAGAACATGCAAAATTAGCTGTACATCTTGTTGTGAGGGAAGGCCTCGAAGCTTATCTTCCCCTCAAAGATATGGTTGATATTCAAACTGAAATTGAGCGTGTTTCTAAACAGTTAACAAAACTTCAGTCTGAGTATGATGGATTTATGAAGAACCTTTCTTCACCAAATGTAATCCCTCATCATTCTTATGCATGAAACTAGTGTCAACTCTCTTTTGCTCTGCACCAGCACTTACATTTGCTTTATCATGCCAGCATAACATTTCTTCTGTTTGCAGTTTGTAGGTAAAGCTCCTGAAGCAGTTGTTCAAGGAGTGCGAGATAAAGCAAATGACAGAGAGGAAAAACTAGCAATGTTGAAAATGCGCTTAGCTTTTCTTGAGTCTGCAACTTTTAGCTCCACTAGATAATGTGGGTATTAGAACAATTTGAATCTGGTCAAACATGAACTAGTTTTGTCAAGAAACAATTTTGAAATAACCATGCTCACATGTAACAGAAAGATGATGTATCTTCTTATTCTTTTGAATCAAATAAACCTAGCGCTTAAGAAATGGCCAGAGATAAGTGCCCATTTTTGGATGTCTTCTTAGGATTTTCTAATCATAGTTCAATGATTCATGTATTTTTAATATTTATATAAATATATTTGAGTGCTCCTGCATATATTTGGCCCTGCACTGCATCTGTGTTGTAAATTCTGGTTGAACTTGAGAGGGAGGATTTGGACCTTATGCTTTGCTTCATGATCAACAGGAAGATGAACCCACTAATAAAAAGAGCACACGGTGTGGGTACTGTTGCCCCTTATATTGTGTGGAGGCAAACCCTTGTGATTTTCATCACAATATTGATGATTTTCATCACATGTTATAGATTTTGGGTTGGGTGGGTACCTGTTACCCACCCAAGTGGGTGACCCCTAAGAGAAAAAAAATTCTTCCATTCTATCCAGCTTGCCAGGCAACAACCTTATGTGATCTACAGATAGCTTAGCCACAAAGGTCCACCTTCTATGGTCTGGTCAGGGCTTTCTTCTGACATCTTAGCTTACTTATTAGATGAAGTTGGGCCATACATTATTAGGTACATTAACCATTTTTGTAATCAAGTGCTCTCATTTGATGTTTAAGAACATATTGTTATGAATCACGGGTCGAGTTGGAAGATTGACCGCTTTTGGTTATATTTATTTTTTCCCAAGCTTCACCGTAGAGGTTATCCCTAGCCCCTAGTCTAGTGTGACCTTCTTTGAGGCCTTTCTTTCCACTGTCCATGAGGGACACAAATAGGAGGCACTGATTGATGCTGCATGTCCATGGTAATCCATACTTGACACTTTCCATCTGTACTCTATGTTAACATCCCAATCTTCAGGTTGATTGCTATCTATCACTAGTATTGGCTTCATGTTTTCCTCATTCTTGAGTAGGGGCTTAGAAACTCTGCCTTAAGGGATTAATGCAACAAACATAAAAGAAAGAGCATGAGCTATTATGATGAAATACAAAAAATTGGTTGTGATATAATAATGTAGGTGGACAAAAACCTATCCTGAGCTCTACCCCCCTCCTTAGCCCTCACCCAATTCCTAGCTAAGTCATGAGAAAATCAAAATGACAGGAACTTTGATATCCCAACCCTAATGAGGAAGAAATTGCTTCATCTTTAAGGGGTAATTGATCCATAAATAAAAGCTTGTAACCCAAGCTATGCAAGAAAAAGAAAAATATTAAAGAAACAAGTGCACAAGAAGGGTGGTAAAAATAAGCCAAGGAAAGGGGTAACTCAGGTGTGAAAATTTCTAACACGAAATTCTACTGCAGTAACTGATTTATTTCTCCTACTTATTTTCCACAATAAGCTATTTACAAAACCCTTCAGTAAACATCAAAATAAATTCTACTGTAGTTGTCACATAATAGCACAAAGAAAATAACAATAATATACAAGCACAAGAATCAATCACATCAACACAGTTAATTTTGGACAATAGTCCCCAGAAAAACTCAATGCGAGAAAACCGTTGTAGCAAATGAGGGTTTATTTATTATTCTTCAGCAACAATCTCTTTACAAGGAACGATTTTACAAAATATAGAGACACCTCTGAGAGAAACACCTGAGACAATTTTCCTCCTTGCTCTGGAGAAATTTTGACACCTCGGAGACCCTCCAGCCTTCACTGTGTCACCTCTGTGTCACTTTTGCATGAGGCCTGCATGAGGACTGCGTCCCTTGCTGCGTTGTCTCTCTGATCTTCCCTCTGCATTGTCCCTCTGATGCTCTGCATCACCTCCTCAGTCTCTAACTGATGTTGATACCCTCCTCTTCCTTCACCCTACAACTCTCCCTCTGAAATCGAACTCCTTCTCCTTGAGAATTGATTTCCCTCGAGTTACTGAGTATTTGCCCAGTGTATCTCCAAATGACTCTCAAGTCTTCTCTTCTACTTTTCATGTTGATGAATCAACAGCCAAGATTAAATCCCTAATCAACGGCTAAGATTAAATTAGACTTTATCCTCGTCTCTTAGAAGCTTCTCACCCATACTTTCATTAATACCCATTAATATTTTAATTTTCCTAAGTTAGACTTAGGAACCCCATTAAAAATATTAATTATTTTAATAAAATACAATCTGGGTGGAATTTCTCCAAACAATTTCTCGGTCTTAGAGATCTCATGTGTTCTAGCCCCTCCACAAAATTTCGGAGCTAGAGCACATCCGAGGCTACCCAAAATCAACATCAGGTCCCATGATTGCTTCTTCTTCACATTGTAATGCTCAAGAATGATGGTATTTTATAGCCAGTACATAGACAGTAGCATCTTCCATGAAGTAAAAGCCCCACCATCTCACTATCCATTTGCACATGTTGATTGATGTGTCGGCCTAAGCATTGTTTCTCCCCATATGGTTGGAAGCACCTAATAGTGCCTCTGGATAACTCTCTTGTTTACAAACCCTAAGCTAGAAAGACATTGGAGGATGATGTTTGTGTGAAGTACTCTTGTGCCTTTGGCATTAAATATTGTCCATTGTCATATTCTTATGGTTACTTCACCTATGATGATGATCTCAGTTGATTTTGAAGGTATGTTTTAGATGTTTTCTCCCAGGCACAACTGTTGTCTATTAAGGGATTGATTGATAGTTCTTTGGCACTTCAAAGAGGATGCTCAGCCCCACTTGATGACACTTTAGGGCATTGCAACTAAGACATTAACCACTTAGAGAAGAGCATTGACCTTGGAATGGATCCAACATTGATTATGACTACCTCCTTCCCTCCAAAGCCTAAAATGATGATCATTGAGGCCAAGACATTACCTAGGATGAAGATGTAGCCTAGAGATGATAGGATGCCCTTAGGCTAACATTGTACCTTCTCAATGGAAGTTGCCCTATTCTTAGACCAATTTGATGATGATGACTTGAGATCCCTTTGGAATGAATGGTACACCTTTCTAGATGATGATGTCATGCCCTAGGCTTGTGATGTCACCATCATGAGACATAGAGTGATGATGTGGGCTTGATTGATGGTGACACATAAGGAGGGCTTTGCTTGATGATTGAACTTTGGTTGATGAGGAGATGGCCTTCGAGTGAGTATTCTTGTGACCCATACATGACACTTTTTGATGGAGATCTTCAACTTTGGAGGATGGCATCACCCTTGGAGGACCTTTTACCCACTTGTGTGGGCTAAAATGGGGTTTTTTGTTATGTTTTAGCATTGAGATAGCTATCTTTTAGGTTGACTTGTGACCTACTTAACTTGTAATTACTTAAAATATTATTTTTAGGACTCTTAGTATTATTGCACTCTAAATCGACTTCATTTCCCTTATATAAGTAGAGGGAAGTTGATTTAGGAGGATCATTGTCACACACTCATTATTTCTCTTGTGCGACAGTGCGCACCAATTTCTCTTGTCTCTTGGATGCAATGGATTATTAAAGGATAGTGAATTGTCTTGGTGAGGATAAAATTGCTTGGAAGGATTTTCTTTTGGATTGATGAAGTGATGCTACAATGAATTCTACTATTTTATTGTTAGTATCTTCTCCCATTTTGCAATGTTGTAGAATTAGGGTTTATATGAAGTTTTCATGATGGCTCTAAAACCTCCTTTGCAAGATTTGTTG
The DNA here is from genome assembly GCA_031772625.1 of Pinus tabuliformis. Taxonomy (NCBI): domain Eukaryota; kingdom Viridiplantae; phylum Streptophyta; class Pinopsida; order Pinales; family Pinaceae; genus Pinus; species Pinus tabuliformis. The sequence goes on along the minus strand of CM062804.1, from coordinate 870,151,802 downwards.
CCTAGAATCCATCAAGGAAACTTAGAATAACATTTCTTGACCTTAAATCTCCAATTGATTGAAAATCGCTGGGGTTTGATTGAGAGACTTTCTCTCTCTTACTTGGTCCAACCAAGATCTTCCACTTTTGACCTCATCCATTTTTTTTACTGCATATATGCAAGATTGATAAGGCACTAGCCATTGGGTGTCAATCTTGAAACAATTTAATCTGTTTCTTCTTTTTAATAGTAAACTACGGTTAGGTTATGGCAAAATCTACATTAAATAGCATAAAATACCTTAAATATCATAGCCCTAGAGTTAGGTTTTGCATCTCTTAGAGTGAAAAGGGAAAAATATCATTTTTATGCATTTTCCAGCCATAACTCTAGGGTTGATGTCTAGGGTTTAATAGTTGTTTTGTGCATTTTCACACATTGAAAAGTAATCTTTTTCCTTGTTTGCTCATTAAATAGCTTTTGATAGTTTAATTTTTATCATTAATTGTGGGTTGTAGTTGCTATTGTTGTCTCAAATTTCGCATGTAAATTGTTTTTATTTTAAGCCCTAATTTATAACATCGATCATTAAATTTAAGGTAGTATGTGTTTGGAATCTATTTGAGCATCTCTTGGACTTATCTTAGCCCTCTAGACCTAGCCATAGGTTCTTTGAACTCGCTACCCCATTTCATTTGGAGCCCTACCTTTTTGAATGTTATTCTAGGTTGTCTAAATTAACATAGTCCTTAGAGGGTATTTAGCCTAGGAATCCTTGGGTTACTTTATCTCTAAGACTTTTTGGGGAAGCCACCTTTGTGGGGATAACTTCCATCCATAGAGAAAAGCAACCACGAAGATGATAGTGGTGGCCAATCTCATTATTTTCGTTAACTTGGGATGCCTAGTGAGGCTTTGCAATAAGATGTTAGAGTTTGTGGTAACATTTTTGGCACCGTTTTTGGGGATGAGTTGAGTTCTCCTCATTCGCTGAAGTCTATGTTTACATTTCAATTGATAAAATTATCCCAAAGCCAAGCTTAAATTCTTATCTGGCAAATCCAACGTCTTATTCCAGCTCAAAAGCTTCTAGTCAAAGACCTAGTAAAAAGCTAATATTTTTCCAAAAGGAAAGTTGCCCCAGAGACGCTTGTAGCCAAAGTTCTTTTGAAGAATCCATCTACCTTAGCCACAATGGCAAAGCTATGGCTCACAAATGCTTTCAAGCCTTTGGACATGAGTGCATTCAAGGATTTTGCAACAAAATGACTAATAAATTTGAAGAATGGTTGTTGAGGTTGTCAGGAAATGATGTGGTCACCATTGAACAACACATTGATTTGATTTGTTGAGAAATCTAGGGCAATGTATAATTTGATTTTCCTTGACTTGATTTCTCTATAAAACAAGAAGATCACAAAGACATCAAGGGAACACAAGATGTAGGCACTAGGAAAAAACCCTATGAAGGGGAAAATCTAATCAAACTCTTCTAATAGATTCAAATCAAGATGAGACAATCTAGACCTTTAAACCGAGAATATAGAATCCCTTCATCCACCAAGTGAACCCTCAATACAACTTCTGAAATTCTTTCTCCATCCTTGGCCCCTGCAGCTAGCGTGTGACAGAAAAAGCATGAAGACTTTGGTTCTTTCAGCTTGATATGCTTCTCTTCTTTCCTTGCTTGGGTTATCTCCTTTTCTAGATCTTTGCATCCCTTTAGCATCTTCTAATTGCAGATCGAGCGCATTGCTTGAATCATCCAAAATGGGTTGAGTAGCATGGCTATATATAGTGGTTGTGTCTCTATTATGAGGTTGACTTGACAGAGTGTTTGAGGCCAGCTTGATCAATTTGATGTCCTTGAAGCCGACTTGATGGATGAGGTGCAAGACACAATAATTTTTCTTTCTTGATACAAAGAGCATAGGAAGGGTTTTTTACATAATGTTTTTGACTTTGAGTCAACAAAAATCCTAGAGTACACAATGGGTGCTTTGACCTATTGACCAATAACCCAAGCATGAAACCCATGCTTTAATAATTCAATTTTATTTTACAATAAAAGTTTATTTTTCTTTCTTTTGACAAATATAATGATTAAGACCGACACTAGTTACATTCTTCAACACTCCCTTTTAATGTGGGAGGTATATATGTGTGTGTGTGTGTGTAAGGATGAACTCAAAAATGATATGTTCTACGAAGAGTTGTAGCATATGCAATGTTAAAGATTAGATACTTGACCAAGGTATCTAACCGGTTGGGACTAAGGTGTGTTCCAAGCTTTAGCCACTATAGGTACCATCAAGTTTCAGCTCTAACACCAACCCAGGGATCTAGGTATCGTATCCAAGGTCGGAGCTCCACAAGACCAATGATACCCTCCCTACTTTGGGATCTAGACATCATCACAGGCCGGCCAGATATCCTCCCAAGCATCTTGTCACCCCAAGATGCTTCATCTCTCCCTATCAACTAAATCAGATATATCCATCAGTCCAAGCATGCTTTCAAAAATGTTCAACCTTCTTATGGGTTTAGGTATCTCGCATAAAGAAAAGATGACAGGGTTTCGATTGAAGAATTCTCCATGATATTCGATGCATATTATAGGAGCGTACACTTTGGATATGTATATGATTGAACTCCTCCATACGTCTCGGTGAGTATAGTGAAGTATAGCGTCATAGAAAATGATAGATACTCTGTCTCGGTGTAGGAGGAAACTCTATCTTGGCATTGCTATGATCACAATCTCAACGGAATGCAAAATGCAATCACGATGCAGAAGTCACTGTAATCTCACAATGATCAAAGTCCCTGTAACATACTCTCAATATACGATCTCAACATATGTGTAATAAAGAAATATCATTTGTAATAAGCCTTGAGGTAGTTGTGTGACATATTGAACGTTGTTGTAATTGCAACACATTTACAATAAATATCAGTGATCTCATCTCAACACACTATCAGTCTCGACATAATCATGTTGACCTCGATAATCCTACAGGAACACTCAGTCTCGATTGATAAGATCACGATGATCTCACCATATCTCGATGTATACTCTGTCTCAGGAGCAAGCATATGTATAATGATGAAACCCATGAAGAGAAATCACAGTCATCAGTCTCGGGATACATTTGATGAGATTATCTTTGTCTTGACATACTCATGACCTTGATAGAAGTACTGAAGACCTTAGTAAAGGTACAGTAATGATGACTTCGGTGAAGCAACAATGATAATGATGATTTCAGACAAAAAAGAGGATTGGTGTCTTGGTTTTGGAATGGCTCAGGAAGTCAAGGGTTTTGGTCTTGGTGTTCGTTAATAAGAATCTCTATAAGAAGAATTTTGTGAGGGTTTTCCTCTCCTAGAGGGAGAGGTTTTGGCCCTGGAAGAATGCCAATTTCTTATATTCTTGTCTCTTTGTTCTAATAGCTATTTGATGAAGTAAGAAATACACACGCTAATGAAATCAACAAAAGATTGTGCTAATAATCTAAAGATAAAATGCCTCACAAATATTTATCACATAGAGGAATATCACTAACAGCATATGCCCTAGATTCTTCAACGTGGTATCAGAGCTATGGTTGCAGTCAAAGGAAGGGCAGAAAAGAGACATTTCAAGGACCAAGTTTCTAGCATATCATCAAAGCAAGCTAACAGGATATCAAGATCTACATTGCAGGATCAAACCATAATCTTGATCAAACTCTAACAGTCTACAACAACACTCTAGATCAGCAAGGGTTTTTTTCTATGCAATCAAGAAGATAGTCTACAACAGCAAGCACTTGTGTCTCCACAATCATCATCGAAAGCCCACCAAGAATGTCATCAGGATGTCTACAAATCAAGATAACTCGAAGGATTTCAAAACAAAGATCACATCAGCTTTGAGAAAGTTGAAACCCTAGGAGCAATCCTGATTCACAATACGAAAGAAGATCATCTAATGAAGCAACAAATAATCCTCATGAAAAGGAGCAACCTATCTATTGAGGAAAGGCTTTCTCATTTGAATGAAGATAATGCAAGAAGAAGCCCTCATACATCTTCTTCATCAACATGATCAAGGTAAAGATTTTGTCTTCACCAATCAAATAAGTACTTTTCATTAATCAATTTGGTAAAATGACTTCATGATTGCAAGGAGACCTACAGGTTGATGAGTCATTGAAAGTCCTTGCATAGAATAATGAGGAATTTCATAATCCTCATAGAAAATAAAAAGACATTGATGTCTATGGAAAGGTCTCTAAAGATCAAGCATTGTTTGAATGCAACAAGAGACTCATAGGATTCATATGAAATCACTCAAAGGTAGTCTCATGCCTATGTAGCAGAAGAGGAGACATAAAGAGAGATATATGAAATACTAGAATATATACTCTATGAAATTGTAGTAAAGAAGGTCACAACACTTAGACCTACACAAAAATAAAGGTATCAAATAATGAAGGAATATCTTCATGAGATATCAATTGAGAGATCTGGGAAAGATGGAGGAAGCTGAAGAAAAAGGGCGAAGGAAAGAGAGAGCAACAAATCTCCACTATGATTAGATGGTCTCTCTCACAAAAGGGGTCCTAACATAAGCTCCTAAATCTTTAGATATGGTGATGATATTAAGATGTATTGTGGCATCACGAAAGCAGTAGAAGCAAGAACTCGTGGCATCACCATGGGAATCATGGAAAACAAGATTCATGAAAATCGAACACAAAGGACATAACTCTTGGGAACCTCATTGGACATTGAAGCAAAGGAGGAAGTCATCCAGGACAGGTCTCATCATACATCAAGTCAAAAGAGAAACATATGCCATATGAGGGTATACAAGATCCTCAAAATTCTTTGATAGAATCCTAGTCAGAGGATTCACTAATCAAGAGAGGACGAAAGTGTTTCATCAGAAACTCCAACTTATGGAATTTATGGAACGATCATATGATGTCATAAGAGATGAAGCAGATAAAGGGATTGAAGACACTTCAATCAGGAAAGTTGTTAGAAGAAGCCTAGATGACCTAAAGATAAATTGAGGTACGTATGCTTGTATTTAATTTTTATAATGTCATGTCATATGGTTGTAGGGAATATAGATCATCACTTCTATCTTAAGAAGCATGATAAAGGGAAATTGATCTCCTCCTTTGAAAAGATACAGAAAGAGACAAGTCACACTATATGAAATCAACATAATATATCCTCATATGAAGTATCAGGCAATTGATTACAATGAAGAAACTTTGATTAAAAGATGTTGGGAATGGAATTTGTGACGAAGGAGGAGATCGTGAGATATGCAACCATGATGAAGACGATCAACATCCAAAAGACCAAGAAGATTTGAATAGGAAATCTCTCGGAAAGATATGAAGACTCTGATGAAAGTCTGAAAAAGATGAAGACCCTTGACAATGCATATCATTGGTAGATATGTCAATATGTGTGCAGGATGTTGATAGCTACAAAAATATGCCGTGATGAAGAGCCACCTAGTAAGGTACGATTTGATTTAATGATATACTTGGTTTCTTGAATAATATCTCAATAATTTCATGCAAGGCTACTTACAAGTACAACTAGCATTCATGTGATGAATGGAAGAAGCATGATGAGAAGGAAGTAGTCATATGACGAAGGTTCCAGATATGAAGAATGCTACTTTCCATGAAGAAATGAATTAAATAACGAACTGAGGAAAGTGATCAATGAGTGTTTCCCTAAAAGAAATAAGCTCAACTAACTTTCATGACATCAAGAAGAGAAGTTGATCAAGCAGCTGAAGGACCCACGAAGAAGAAGTTATTGATTTATTGAAGAGTCCCTAGCTAAGAGGAAGCTTTGACAAGTCCATGATCAAGAGGGAGCTTGAATTATATCACCCCTAATTACAAAGGAGTGACAATTTGTTTTTTCTATTTCATGTGTCATGCACTAGACCAAGACTAACACTCGTAAGTTTAGGTGAAGGGCATGAATGGAAATGTAGACACATGATAGACACACCATTCTTGTCTTCACCTGGGAAGAAAGAATGGAGGGTTAGGTAATCATCTGGCATCTGATACCCTTTGAGGATGTGTAGGGCATCCAAGATAAGTCTAGCCAAGAGGACCAATATTCTTTGAGGGTTGGGAACCCATGATAAGAATAGTCCTAGAAGGTCATACTTAGTGAACACCCAGGTGGGCATGTACATTGAGAGACAATTATGAAGTTTTCTATAAATCATTGGTCTCGCCAGCATTATAGCTCATGGTCTCGTGAAGATATGGAGTTGTTAGTCAAGGCCTTGCACTGTGACAATGTTGGTTGATATGATGTTATACATATGGGATTACCAAATCTAAACCTTCTTATGAGAAATTCTTCAGATTGAGAATGACCAAGTACCATTGTAAATACCTCCCTAGTTAAGATAAGAGTGCTGATGAAAATGTAACTAGGTTCGGTATTTATACATGTAATTTTGATCTTTGTACTTGTAAAGAAAAGAAATACTATTTTTGCAAATTATATGGATGAGTTTCTTGCTCATTCCATAGGTCTAGAAAAGTCAAAGAGTCAAAATCATGTTAAAGAACTCTTCTTGAGCATTTATGTAATATACACGGGTCAACCTATTGTCACGTAGCCCTCCATGACAAGCACCATCCTCCAAAGAAGAAGACTGCAATATAAGTGATATGAAAGACAGTTAAGAAGACATGTCAGCTCAATAAAAAGGTCGCAATGATGCATCATAACATGTCAGATTAAATAGATGGGTCAAACCACTATAAATAAGCGTGTGAACTCAGAGTCAAAGTCAAGAAAAAAATAATTTCGTATATATCTCCAAAAATCTTCGTATGACACAATGGGCTCAGGGATCTCGCATAAAGAAAAGATGACAAGGTTTCGATTGAAGAAGTATCCATGATATTCGATGGATATTATAGGAGCGTAACTTTGGATATGAAGGTGATTGAACTCCTCCATACCGTCTCAGTGAGTACAACAAAGTATAGCATCACAAAAAACGATGGATACTCCGTTTTGGTGTAGGAGGAAACTTTGTCTTGGCATTACTATGATCACAATCTCAACATAATGCAAAATTCAATCATGACGCAGCAATCATTGTAATCTCACAGTGATCGAAGTCCCTGTAACATACTCTCGATATACGATCATTGCATATGTGTAATAGAGAAACATCACAAGACACCTTAGTAATAAGTCTCGGGGTAGCTGTGTGACATACTAAATGTAGTGGTAGTCGCAACACATTTACAATAAATATCAGTGATCTCATTGCAACACACTATCAGTCTCAACATAATCATGATGACCTCGATAATCCTACAGGAACATTCAGTCTCAATGGATAGGATCATGATGATCTCACTATATCTCGATGTATACTCTGTCTCAGGAGCAAGATATGTATCGTGATGAAACAGAAGAACAGAAATCACAGTCATCAGTCTCGGGATAAATTTGATGATAATATCTCTGTCTTGACATACTCATGATCTTGACAGAAGTAATGAAGACCTTAGTAAAGGTGAAGTAATGATGAATTTGGTGAAGGAATAGTAATAATGATGATTTCAGACAAAGAGGAGGATTGGTGTGTTGGTCTTGGAATGGCTCAGGAAGTCAAGGGTTCTGGTCTTGGTGTTCGTCAGTAAGAATCTCTATAAGAAGAATTTTGTGCGGGTTTTCCTGTCCTAGAGGGAGAGGTTTTGGCCTTGACAGAATGCCAATTTCTTGTGTTCTTGTCTCTTTGTTCTGATAACTATTTGATGAAGTAAGAAATACACACACTAATGAAATCAACAAAAGATTGTGCTAATAATCTAAAGATAAAATGCCTCACAAATAGTTATCACGTAGAAGAATCTCACTAACGACATATGCCCTAGATTCTTCAACATGAACAAGGAATCAATTCATCTTTTCATCTTTAAGGGGTGATTGACGCATAAATAAAAGCTTTTGACTCGAGCTATGCAAGAAAAATAAAATCATTAAAGGTAAAGGCTCACAAGAGTGGTGGTAAAAATAGTCCGAGGAAAGGGGTAACTCAAATCCCATGATTTCTCTGTCTTCACATTATAATGTTAAAGAGTGATGGTATTTCATAGCTAGTACACAAATGGTGGCATCTTCCATGAAATAAAACCCCCACCATCCTATTATACATTTGTGCTTGTTGATTTATGGGTCAGCATTGGAATTGTTCCTCCCCTTAGGATTGAAAGTACCCAATAGGGCATCTTGATAACTCTTCCATATCTAAGCATGGTAATTGTTTACAAACCCTAAGTGGCATGTCCCCAATTAAAAAATTTGCTAAGGAAATTATCAATTTTGCAATTTTCGCGAATAAACTTAGGACAATTGGGTTGTGGAGGCTTACTTTATTTTTTGGAGAAAAAGGAAGGTTCAACTTTGGAAAAAGAAAATTAAATTGGTAATGGATTATGGGGACCACTCTAGAAGGGAAATCAAACACCCTAGGAAAATTGAACCACAAGGAAGAAGGCAATGAGAAAGGGGGTCAATTTGGCGGAGCCCACAAGGAAAGCATTAGCAACAATTATAAAAGGAAGAGAAGAGCCTCATTTTTGCATCTTATGGCATTTCATTTTTAGAACTAGAGAGTTTTCTTGGGTTGCTTAGCCAAGTCAACCAATGTTGTTTAGCACAAGAATTTCCAAGTGGGAATTCCAACTCTTCTTTACTGAACTTTGATTATCACTCTAGAAGAGAATTTGCATGTAGAGTTTGGCATTTGGAGGGTCGTTTTGCAGATAGTTTCTAGCGTGTGTGAGTTCCATGAGGATGCAGTTGAGGAATTCATGGTGTTTGGGGAAGTAGGTATTTGGTGGATTCCGGGGTTGAGAATTTGCAAGAAATTTCTTCAATGGAGGAGTTTTCTTGGATATTTCTAGAGGTAGGAACATTGCTATCAGGAGGGTCAAATTTCTGTCTCTAGGGCTTGAATAGGGGTTTTTCTAGGCGATCTACAATGTAGGTTTTGAAGTGGAGGTTTTGTACAGGAGTTGAGCTGAGATTTCTTGTTCACTTCTGGAGAGAATTTTCAGTGGCATTTCTAGTAGCTAGAGGGTGGATTTTGGGAGTGATTTGTAGTAGTAATCTTTTGGTTGGGCGCAAACCCTGTTGGTTGAGAAATTCACATTAATTTTGGCATTCTATGTTAGCTAGAATCAACCCAAACGATTTTTGGGTTTTGTTGATTGGGGTGTGAGGAGCCTTCCTCTAATTTTTTAGATTTTTTGGAGAATTTTTGAGGGGTCATTTTATTGTTTTCCTCCAGTAGTAGTAGCAGTGGTAGCAAAAGTTTCTGGGTAGTGCGTTGGGCAGATCAAACCATTTTGGTTGGATTTTTAACTATATTTTCACTTGGGTATTGCATGCTTGCAGTAGCAAGTCCAGTTTCTATCATTTCACTCCATTGTACTCAGTTCCAACTTGAAAAATAATAAAATGGCTCAAATGTTTTGTTATTCCATGGTTCATTGATTTATATTTGTTGGTGTAAATTTTGTTTTGCATGTGTGGATTTCCTTGTTGTAGCTTAGTGCTTATGTTTTATATTCATTGTATTTCCTAGTTTGGAACATTATAGTGGTATCAAAGCATGTTCTTGTTCAGCTGTGGGAACAAGAACAATGGATGTCTAGACCTTTTGGTGGAATGGTCTATCGTACCAGCGGTAGAGGTAGAGGTAGAGGAAGAGGACGCAAAAGAGGAGGAGAACCTAACCATTTTTCTGATACAAAGCTTGATAACAGAGAAGAATGCATAGAGGGTTAGGGTTGTAATGAAGGTAATGAGCAGCCAAGACAAGGTGGTCAGAACCAAGTTATGGACGAGTTGTTGAGGGTGAATCAACGGATATAGAGGCAGGGCAAGTTGATGATGGATATGATGCAACATATAATGGGACTGAAAGTTTAGAATTAGCTAGGGCATGACCATAATGGAGATGGGGGTTCCAAGGTAGGAGGTGAGAGTCACCACATGCATGAGCGTACATTTCAGCAACCTAGTGGATAGGTTGGTCATCCCACGATGCCACAGTTTGTGGATGAGCCAGAGAGAGAACCATATCTTGTTACAGATTTAGTGCATTCTGTGGAGACGAAGATTCATGAGTATGAGGGATGGATCCAAGGATTCAACGTGTCATGACTTTTGGAGATTTTATACACCTTAAGGAGAGACACAAGATTCGACCTGGAACGTCTTATAGAGGAGGACAACCGAACCAGGAGGTGCATAAGGTAGCAGGGAAGGTCACACTTCCATACTATGATGGGTTAGCCAAGAGCTCAATTGGAACATGGGTCCACAAGCTAAACACTTATCTCCTTCTGAACCACATGTGAGAGATTGATGCTATCTAATTTTCCACCCTGCATTTGGAGGGATATGCATAGGAGTGGTGGTATCATGGCTTGATCAGTCTTGGACACATACACATTACTTCCTATACAGAGTTGACCAAGAGGTTGGTTGAGAGGTTTGATACGAAGGATCCAGAGTTGCACTTTAGGGAGTTGGCACATATGAGATAAACTGGTAGTCCTAAGGCCTATATATCAGAGTTCCAACGATTGGTCATGATGGTTACAGACATTTCAGAGGCCCAGTTGATCATGTTGTTCATTAAGGGGCTAGTTGATCCCTGACGTGGTTGGGTGAGGGATTATAGGCCTATGACATTATAGGATGCCATCTCTAGCACCCGAGACATGATTGATGTCTTGCCCAAGACCAAGGTCCCTATACCTATTAGAGGCATTACACCCCAATGGGGACGAGATAGCAAACAGATACATAGAGAGGTTGGGCATGGACATCTTGATGATGAGACTAGCAGAGACCTCCGAAGGAGGAAGTTGTGCTTCACGTTTTAGGAGCCATGGACACAAAGGCACAAGTGAACCAATGGCAAGGCCCATTACATAGAGGTGTATTCAGATAGTGAGCTTGATGATGAGATAGAGAACCCCAGTCCATGGGAGGTGGACTGCCACCACCACCACCATAAGGAGGACCGATTTTGTCTACTTGAGGAGTTATTTCTTCACTTCTGGGAGTTCTAAAGTATTTGACACTATGAATCAGGAGCATAGTGCAAGGACAATGTGTTTCAATGCTAGTGGAAAGTGCCCACAATTTTATTGATGCTTAGATGGTGGAGAAGAGAGGCATACACAAGAAGACATTTGAGGGGTTTCCATTGCTCGTACCAGGGGATCAGACCATGTAGTACACTATATATGTTCCTAGCTTGACCCTAACCCTGGGAAATTATTCGATAAAAAATCATTTCTTTGTGGTGTTGGGTGTCTAGTGGCTATATTCTATGGGGTGCCTTGTTGGAAATACTGAGAGAGGGGGGTGAATCAGTATTCCTTAGAAATGAGCACTTTTAAATCTTTTCATAGAATTAGTTAATCTTCAATTATTATTAATGTTTATGCAGTAGTAACAGTAAATAAAAGAACACATTAGACACAAGAATTTTAGGTGGAAAATCCCCTCCGGGTAAAAAACCACCAAACACTTTTCTAATAAATTCTTTAATCTTCAGCCCCAACTGAAATGAAAGCAACAACTTCCTAGAATTCTAGAAAAGCATTCTTCTCTAGCTCCCTTTGGAAGGACGCCCCAACACCCTGGTTTCTTCAGTAATCAACTGAATGAATGCCCCAACACCCTAGCGAGCCACAACTCACCCTAACACCACCCTAACACCTTAAAGTGTTCACAAGCCCCAACTTGTAAGTGACTTCATACACCTTCCTAGCATCTCCCTGACACCCTATAATCACTGAAATAAGATAAGACTGTGGATTCCCAAACAAGGGACAACAATCCACGATTCAATAAATATGTACAATGATTTTTGTGTACATGACCAAATACCCAATCACTCTATGACCTGCAACCCAACCATGACATCATCCCAACAGAGACTCATATACCTCCCAATAATTCCTTTACGACTCTAGGCATATTGACTCTTTTACAATAACGACTCTTCCAATGATGACACTTTTACAAATGACTCTTTTACAACTTTACAATGATGACTCTTGGCCTTGACACTTCTTCACAATATATGGATGGATGTCATGTCTTCAAAGGATGTCCTGTTGCAATGCTTCCTTTGATTTGATACTTATGCTCTTGAATTCTTTCTTGAAGTTGCATTTGAATCTTCTTCTACCTGCATGCAAAATTTGCCCAGCGAAACTAATCCCAAAACAAAACAAAATACCCTTCAACTTACCTCTACCTGAAAAACACATGTAAGTGCATAATAATGAATAAATACAAATTAAAATTACAATGTGTACCTAAAGTGTGCATGTCACTTTTGTTTTTGACTTGTTGCAACAATAGGCAAAGACTCCCCCTCTTGATATAGAGACCTGGACTCTATGCAAGACTATATCCAAAACTGACCTAAAGATATATACAATAAAAACTGATGACAGGCCCTAGACTTGTGATGGACCAAGTTCTAAGTACAACAACAGAGACCATTCTATCAAATATGACAAAACAAGTAACATGAAGTTACAACATCATATAGATTTAGCAGACTTGGTGTAGCATCAAATGTGTAGTATCAAGAATAGGACATTCGAAATGTGGTATCAAAACTAACTATGACATATAGAGACAGACATATAACCGAGACCATGTATGTACTTACATTGTCCTGCAAAAGCATATGTTAGAGATGATACTCATATTTCAAATGTAAACACTAATCATACATACCTTGTTGTAGGAGACTTACCCTTGACTGTTGATGTGTGGTCCTTACTGCAATGATCCTTGAATGCATGCTTTTTCTCTCCTTCTAGGAGCTTGATATTGACTCTGTTGTATCTATGTAATTTTGGATCTCTAGGGTCTGAAATTGTGTCCCGTGGTAGCTCTCTAAGTCCTCTTTCCAACCCCATAGGTCTGATCAATATTGGATTCCTGAAGCAAGACTCATGCCCAATCTCCCACGATGACTTGATTATAGACTAGTTCAGTAGAGCGAACTTGTAAGAAGTGTCACATGTCATTGTTGCGACCTTCAGCCCTGAACACACTACTCAACAAAATGGAGTCCGTCCTCTTTTTGTGAATATTTACGAAATTTTAATCCAATTCTTAGAGAGAAATTTATGACGATTTTCCCAACGTCAATTGTTTGACATGGAATTCGGGAGCCTTCCAATATCCTAACTTCCTTAGATCATATCGCCGAAAATATAGCGAACCAAGATCTGAAATTTAGTCACGAGGCTCATAAATATTTCGACTCAAATGGGTTTTAATTTTAGCTTTTGAAGCTTTGTTGAAACAAAGTTATAGCGAAAATTCCACGATGACCTGTTTGAAGCCGCAAAATCCCTACTAGAGGAGGATATGAGGGTCATTATTTATATGAATGTCTTGAGTTGAGAGGGTCCTCAACAAGTGAACGTTGGAGGGATTTTAGGATCAATTTTATTATTATTAATTATTTACTATTCAATGACCAAAAACAATTATGAGTTCCATGCCACAACCCCATAGGGTTTTAGGCCACTAACTGGGGTTACTAACTTCAAACATGAATATCTCTCAAACCGTGAAGAATTACTTGGTGCGCCATCTATCAACGGAAACATCTGGACAAGTAGAATTTATATAGAAGATCCTTGACTCAAAATAGAGTAAGTTGTTAAGTCAAAATGACCATGCAAGATCGGGGCAGCCTGTGGTGCTGCTTGGGTTGACATCAATGACAACCACTAACCAACACGTCTCACCATTGATTGGAAGAATTTAGAGATGGAGTTCATGGGACCAGATGGGAGGCAAGTAGAATTGAGGGGCATGCATTCATATTTCCCACAAGCAGTATCAACACATAGGATGGAGGCCGACTTGAGACATGGGGACACAACATGGGCAATAGAGTTGCATATTTCAGAGATAGGAAGCAACAACAGCCACATCTAGATATCTTGGCACTATTAGAGAAGCATCAGGCAATGTTCGGGGCCATTCCTCCATGCCATCCACAATATAGAGGGTTGGATCATACTATAGAGTGGGAGGAGGGAATGCATGCAGTCACCACTACTCCTTACAGACATGCCAAGGCATACATGGATTAGATTGAGAGATCCATACATGAGTTGCTAGCCTTGGGACACATCAGACCTAGTTCTAGTCCATTTACTTCTTCAATTGTGTTGGTGAATAAGGATGAGACACTTTACATATGCATTGATTACAAGGCCTTGAACAATAAGACACTGAATAACGGATACATGATCCCATGCATTGATGGGTTTAGGATGAGCTTAGAGGAGTTAAATACTTCTCTAAGATAGACTTGCGTTCAAGGTACCATCAGATTCAAGTGTGAGAGAAGGATATCCTGAACACTGCGTTCAAATGTTACTATGGACATTTTGAGTTCTTGGTGATGGCCTTCAGGCTAACCAACACACCAACTATTTTTCAGTCTTGCATGAACCATGTGTTCCGCAAGCAGTGGCGCAAATTTGTGCTAGTAGTCTTTGATGATATTTTGATGTATAGAATGACATGGGAGGAGCATTTACAACACTTGGAGGAGCAAAATTTCTAATCCAAGATGTTTAAGTGTGAGGATTGACAAATATGTTGTATTTGGGGCATTTGATTGGGCAGGATGGAGTCAAGGTCCATCAGGAGAAGATCATGGCTATTTTGGATTGGCTACACCCAGGAATGTGATGAAGTTGTGGGGTTTCCTGGGCATATGCACTTACTATGGGCGTTTTTGAAGGGATTTTCTCAGTTTTTAGCACCCCTCACAGACCTGACAAAGGAGGGAGCATTTGAGTGGACAGACGTGGCACAAGAGGCCTTTGAGCACCTCTTGAGAGTGATGAGCCGCTGTCCAGTTTTGGCATTATCAGATTTTTCAAGGCCCTTTGTATTGGAGTGTGATGCATCTGGAGAGGGCATTGGAGCATTTTTGACATAGAGAGGCCACTTGATTGCTTTTGAGATCCATAAGCTACAACTACATGAGATATTATATTCTATTTATGATAAGGAGATGTTGGCCATAATTCATGTGTTGGCCAAATTTCTGCAGTGTTTGGTGGGTTACAGGGTCAAGGTGAACATTGATCACAACAATCTTCGATTCCTTTTAGAGCAGAAGGAGCTTTAGGAGAGGCAACAAAAGTGGGTCAGTAAGATCCAAGCCTATGATTTTGAGATTGAGTATGTCAAGGGAAAGCATAATATCATGGTTGATGTTTTATCGAGGAGGCCCGCAACACTCTCATTGATGGACATCACTCAGGATTGGAAGGCATAGTTATTGGTGGAGTACTCCAAGGATTGACATGCATGTAAGATCTTGAATGGTATTGTACGAGGTGACGGGTATAAATTGATGGATGAGGTGATTTATTACAAGGATAGGATATGTTTGGTACCGAGTTCACAGTTGTAGGAGAATATCCTGCATACATCTCATGATTCACCTTTGGCGGGACATCAAGGGTTTTTCAAAACCTACAGGACTATCAGGGAGCATTTCACTTGGAGAGGCCTCAAGGAGGATGTTCTGAGGCATGTTCATGAGTGTGATGTTTGTTAGAGGAATAAAGGGGAGCAGGCACATCCAACTGGTTTACTTCAACCCCTTTTGATCCCAGAGAGGAAGTGGGAAAGCATATCCATGAACTCTATCACTGGACTTCCAACTGTGCAGGGGTGTGATTGTATATATGTGGTAGTGGACAGACTGACCAAGTTTTCTCACTTCTTCGCCATTCCCTCTAGATCCTCAGCTTCACATATAACCAAGCTCTTTTTTAGGGAGGTGTTCAGGTTACATAGTCTTCCCAAGACCATCATCAATGATTGAGACAATAAATTTATGGGGGAATTCTGGAAGGACTTATTCATATTGGTGGGCATTGAACTCACTCCTAGTGCTAGTTACCAGCCCCAGATAGATGGGCGGACAAAGATTGTGAGTAAATGGTTGAATGGGTATTTGCGGAACTATGTGACTGGGCAACAGTGCACATGGGTGAAGCAACTTCATTTGAGAGAGTAATACTACAACACTACTCACCATATGTCCATCGGTATGTCACCTTTTCATGCTCTTTATGGTTATGATGCATTATCTTTTGTTAACATGATTTTTGGAGACATAAGAGCCCCTAGGGAAGAGGATTGGATATAGGAGAGCCAAGAGATCCTAAGGGATCTCAAAGATAACCATGCAGATGGCGCAGAACCAACATAAGATGTATGCAGACAAACATTATGTGGAGAGACATTTTTAGGTTGGATACTTAGTTTTCTTACGCCTCCAGCCATACAGGCAGTCAACGCTAAAGCAGAAGGGAGATGAGAATCTTAAACCCCATTTTTATGGACCATACAGGGTGATCCGATGAGTTGGAGAGGAGGCCTATGAGCTAGAGATTCCACCTGGGAGTAGGGTGCATAATGTGCTCCATGTGTCTTGCCTCAAAAAGGCATTGGAACAACCGATTACAGTTGTTGTGGATTTTCCACCCTTGGATGATGAGGGACACTTTATTTTGATACTTGAAGCCATCTTGCAGGAGAGGGAGAGGAGACTCGGGAATAGGACGATCAGAGAGTATCTTGTCAGATGGAAGGACCTGCCAGATGAGGATGCCACTTGGTATGGAGAACAAGTTCTACAACATCCAACATTATAGTTGCTTGAGGAAAAACAACATTTGGGAGGGAAGCACTTTCATGTCCCCAATTAAAAATTTTGCTAAGGAAATTCTCAATTTTGCATTTTTGGCGATTAATAAATAATTTTGGCAAATAAACTTAGGAAAATTGGGTTGTGTAGGCTTAATTTAATTTTTGGAGAAAAAAGATTTTGGGGCTGAGAATTTGCAGGAATTTTTTTTAATGGAGGACGAGCTTTCTTAGAGATTTCTAGAGGTTAGGAACACTGGTAACAAGAGAGCCGAATTTTTGTCTCTAAGGCATGCGCAAGGATTTTTCTAGGCCATCTACAGTGCAAAGTTTGAAGTGGAGGATTTTTGCAAGAGTTGAGATGAGATTTCTTATTCACTTCCAGACAGAGCTTTTGGTGGCATTTCTATCAGCTCTAGGGTGGATTTTGGGAGTGATTTGCAATAGTAATCCTCTCGTTGGGCATAGAACTTGTTGGATGAGAAATTCACATTAATTTGGGCATTTTGGGTTAGCTGGAATCAGCCCAAACGATTTGTGGGTTTTGTTGGTTTGGGTGTGAGGTGCCTTCTTCTAATTTTTTAGAATTTTTGGAGCAGTTTTGAAGGGTCATTTCACTATTTTCCTCCAATAGTAGCAATAACAACAACAACAACAATAGCATAAATTATGGGCAGTGCGTTGGGCAGATTGAGCCATTTCGGTTGGAGTTTTCACTAGATTTTCACTTAGGTATTGCATGCTTGTAGTAGCAAGCCCAGGTTTTATCATTTCACTCCATTGTACACAGTTTCAGCTTGAAAGTTAATAAAATGGTTGAGATTTTTTGTTGTTATTCCATGGTTCGCTGATTTATGTTTGTTGGTGTATTTTTTTCTTGCATGTGGATTTCTTTGTCGTAGCTTAGTGCACGTGTTTGATATTCATTGCATTTCCTAGTTTAGGACATACACTAAGCTAGAAATACCTTTGAATATTAAGAACTCTTGTGCCTTTGGCATTAAATATGGTCCATTATAATTCTATTATGGTTACTTCACTTGTGATGTTGATCTCACTTGATTTTGAGGGTATGTCTTAGATTTTTTCTCCCAAGTACAATTGTTGACCCTAGAGGTATTGTTTAATACTTCTCCGCCACTTCAGAGAGGACATCTAACCCCACTTTACGACACTTCAAGGCATAGTAGCTAGGGCGTTGACTACTTAGAGAAGAGTGTTGACCTTGGGATGGATCTAACATTTGTGCCTGTTGATTAATGGGTTGGCCTCGGAATTTTCCCTCCCCTTAGGATTGAAAGTACTTAGTAGGGCCTCTGGATAACTCTCCTGTTAAATTAGCAACTAGGGCCAAACTCCATGTGGGTCAGCTTATTTATGACAATTGATATTTTTATTGGATCCCTCTCATCGAGAGGTGTAGGATTGATCCAAAGATCATCCGATTCCGATAAGTATTTATGGAGATATGAATTTATTTAGATTATGGAATTATTATCAAGCTGACCAGCTCTTATGTAGGCTCTAGAAGCCCAAACGTCATGTCTATTCAAACCTATACATTTTTAGTATAAATAGAAGGAGACTTTAAGTCATTCTACACATTCACTCTCTTGAGATCTCTCTTCATCCTGTTTTGGGTTTGATGAAGAAAAGATCCAAAAGATGATGCCCTAATTAATCACAACCCTAAAACTACAGCCAAGTGATGGATGTTATACACTGTTCTTTGAGGAGGTTATACGCTGGTCATATAACACATAGAGAGCACCCATACGTTGAATCCCCTACACGCAGTCAAGGGATAAGCGTTGTCAGTGGAACACCGTCATATAAAATATGAAAGATAGTCTAGATGCAGTCACATTATGGGACGCAGATATATATATATGGAATACAGATATATATATACAACGCAGTCATATAGCCCGTCATATTCATTACGTATGGAAACAATTAAGTGATACTTTAACACGCAGACATACACAACAAACATTTGATAAATACACTATCTTGAAAAATATCATATGCAGGGCAGAAACAATGAAGCCGTGTGAGATCTGGTAGCGTAGATCTGGAAACTATACACAATGTATATATATGATGTCCACGCAGAGATATACACCGCAGGTCTCATAACGGTATATTGAAATGCTGGATAGTCATGATATGCTGAGCAGAGGGTGACCATATCCACGCAGGCATATAAGGATTCCACGCTGCAGATGAGGATGATCCACGCAAGTATATCCACGCAGGCTTAGCAGGCACGCAGGACCTAATCTCACAGTTAGTGAAGACTCCATCAACAAAACTCCTACAACGCTGTAAATGGAGACATCTAAGCACAGCTATGAGATCTGTTCTCGCTATCAAAAGGAGATACAGAACTTCACATTCCTCTCTGAAATATGGGCACATGTATACGCTATAAGGAGAGGAACAGAACTCGGGTTTTATCTCTATAACCTCCTTGATGATATTCATCTCCATGAATGGGATCAGTGAAACCCTACAGCAGTACTAACCCTACAGCAGTACTAACTCACCATACAACAAAGAAGATCTATGATTCCCCACAGCCATACTAAAGGAGTATATTACAATGAGAAGACCGGATCTGTCATTCTCATCATACTTGTCGATTTGGGGTAGCAATGTGATGTTGTATAATGAGAGCAACATAACAGACATTGAGTACACATCAGATAGGTGCAGATCCATGATATTGAGAACAACTCAGTGATATTTGGATGCAACACTACATAATGAATGGGCAACATGATAGAATCATGAAACATCACAACAGATGGGCAGCATGATGTATGAGGTCATGGACAACATGACGTGTAGGCAGCACAGTGATCATGAGCAGCATGATCATACAGCATGATGGTGCTACACGATCAGGTGCAACAAATGGACAAGATGCAGAATGATGATAGGTGAAGGAGTCACCTTGGAGAATCAGTTGAAGCATAATGTTTTCAACTGATCTCATCGTTATACGAAATGTTCTATGCTAGATCTAGATAAGTCAAAGTGTTGACTTCTGTTGTAAATGTACTATCTCTCTCTCTCTCTCTCTCTGCTGAACTTTGAAGAACATAAAAGAAGAATTGATCAAGGGTTTCCCTACACATTGTGGGGTTTGTCCCTAGCTAGCGCCACATCCTGTGTCCTCTTGCCTTGGCATGTCTTCTGCGATTTATATTATGTTCTATCTACAATTTATCTTAATACTGATGTGATTGCTAACTGTGAAAATTTAAATAAATTGCTCTAGCATAGAACATACCTAAAATTAACATCTCCCATATCTAACCATGGTAACTTGTTTACAAACCCTAAGCTAGAAATACCTTTGAATATTTTTCTTGTGTGAAGAAGTTGTGTGGCTTTGGCATTAAATATGGTCCATTGTGTTACTATTATGGTTAGTTCACCTATGATGATGATCTCACTTGATTTTGAGGGTATGTTTTAGATTTTTTTTCTCCTAGTTACAATTGTTGACCCTAGAGGGATTGTTTGAGACTTCTCCAACACTTCAAAGACAACATCGAACCCCCCTTGACACCTCATGTAATTGCAGCTAGGATGTGGACCACTTAGAGAAAATTGTTGACTTTGGTATGGATCTGACATTGATATTGTCCAGCTCCTATCCCTTTGGGGCCTCAAATTCTTATCATTAAGGTTGGCATGGCATTTCCTATGTTGAAGATGTACCCTAGAGAGCATAAGATGTCCCCAAGTTGGCATTACACATGTTGAAATATGTAGCTATGGTTGGTCTTCATAATATTCATTTGTACTTGTAATGATAAATTATGAACTATATTTGTAAAAGAAAATTTATATGAAGCATGTTCTTCATGCTTCCAAGAAAAATAAAATATTTATTTGATTTGTATTCAAAAGGAACTTTTGAATTTTGAAATTATGATTTACCTCCACAAGAAGACCAAGTCGACCCTCCTCTGGCACAATTTTTCTTACCACCTTATGGAACCCATTCGACCCTCAAAGAATACTATAAATATGAGTGAGTTGTCCTCCCTCAAGGCACTTTGCATATGTCATCTTTAAAAAGATATATTTGTAATAAAAGGTGAAAAGGAGGCAAAATACAGTGGGAGAAGAAAGTGATTAGTTTCATCCTCATCCAAGCATCCGTCAATGTTTATATTTTTATTTAAGATTATTCACATAATAATTTCATTATCAACCAGAGTTTGTTAACTTGTGAGGACTTCATGTTGTATGCAAAAGTACCAAAGTTCTTACCAATTCATATGCCTATGCATGAAACCTAATGTGTGATGGAAATCAAGATCAAGATAGGTTAAATTACTTAAATTGGTTTAGCCATAAGTTTACCTGAAAACTGGAGTTTAAATCTTAAGAGAAATACCTGATTATAAGCAAGGATTCCTATCAAGGTCTGATTTTGCATAACTTTATGCAATTCTGCAACAATCTGCTAATTTTATAGCAGTTATGCAATCACCTCTACAAATACATTAAAGCAAAGAACATGGCTCAAGAAAGTACAGAAATGGAAATAATACCAATTACACTTCAATAAAACACACCATACAAATTGATTTGGTTGATCTTAATCTACTTGAGCAATTAACAAAACAAATACTGCAAGAAAGAAACACACACATATATAAATTACTGGAAAGAAAAGTGTGCACAAGGCCTTACCTCGAGCAGGCCCAACTCAAGGTTCGGCCTATGCCCAATACTCAAATTTACGACGACGCACTCAACAGAGTAAGTGTGAATCCATGGGAAATTTCATTATCAAACAAAAATATAACATAGTATTAGCAACAACATATGCTAGTGCAAACTTATATGTTGAAGTTTCTAAGTCTACCAGTTAGAAACCCTCCATGCACTTTACTGATTTATTCCTACCTACTTGTTCCATTACTTAACAAGTTATTTACAATGTAAATACTGAAAATAAACACTAGTGCATGCTCAACATATTACAGATCATGAACCGAAGGAAACAGAAACAAACACATAAAATGACATCATTATTTTTGGACCAATGTCTCCGAAAAAACCCAATGCGGGAAAATCGATGCAGCTATCTGAGGGTTTTCTTATTAAGAAATTTCAGAGTACAATCTAGGTGCCAAATCCAGCTTACTCAACGGAGAATGCCCTTGGCAGTAGTACCACTCATTCTGGGACAAATATCCCGGCTGAAACCCCGGATAAACCCTTCCGTAGCTCCTCAGCTCCAATTTTCCCTAGAAACCCCAGTGTCAGCCTCTCTCTACCCAGCGTTGGCCCTGCGTCACCCTGAATGGGTCTACGTCAACCTCAGGAGGCCCTGCATCAGCTTTCTGGTCCTCTACGTCAGCAACGCTGGCCACTTTGAGGCACCGTGCAGCTCCTGGCTGCCTCTATGTGGCCCTGCATGAGCCCTGGCTACTCTTGTGTCACTCTCTCTGGCTCCTGCGCTAATCTCACGACACTATCTTTGCCTCTATGTCTCTCTGTACTCACTACCCCTCAGCTGCAACTCAGATCACTGATTCTATCTCTCTTAGCAAACCCCGCTCTAGAGAATAGAATCACTGATCATTTGGTGTTGCTCTCCAAGTGATCCTTAAGCCTCCTCTTATACTTTTCTCGTTGACATATCAACGGCCGAGATTAAGTCCCTAATCAACAGCTAAGATCAGATCTGGCTTGATCCATGTCTTTTGGACCATTCTAACACAATTTTATATTAATCCACATTAATATTTTAATTTCCCTAAGTTTAGACTTAGGGACTCCATTAAAAACATTAATTATTTTAATATCTCCTGAATTGTTTAGAATCTTCCCAAACCCTTTCTGGGTATTGGAGATCTCATGTGCCCCAACCTCTCCACCAAATTTCGTGGCTAGAACACATCCGATGCTACCAAAAATCAACACTCCCTCTTAACAAGGACTGTGCTCTAGCAATACTCCTCACTGAGTATTACTCTGATCATTCGGCATCGGTCCCTGTGATGATGCTAGGCTTGCTGCCCACCATCCTCTGCATTGTTGTATCCTGTACTGCTGCCCATGGTTCTGCCACTGCCACTACTGCATCTGTACAACAGCTCCCTCTGCATCCGTGTTGTTGCTGGTCCTTTCTCCCAACACTGCATCCGCACTACAACTCCTCTCATCATGCTGCATCGTGTTGTCCACTGCTACACTACAACTACGTTACTGAGAAGTAAGTAAGTGATCTCCCAACTCTAACCTCTTTGTTGGGATAGAGACCCTCCTTATGCTGAAGCTCCCTTTGCCGCTGACAAGTGCTCCCTCTCTAACCTCCGTGTTGCTGCAATAACTCCCTGCATCTCGCACTATTGCACACCTCTGTGTGTCATCTTGCAGTGGTGCAACACTCACGTGCCTCTCACACTGTTGCAGCCTGCTAGCCTTGCGTTGTCCTAGGAATCCTACATTGTAGCTCTCTTTGTTGCTCCATTTGCATCCATCTCTACCCACATAAGCCAGTCCTGCTACTCCTCTTCGGGGCTCCTGTAGCAAGGTCTAATCCAAGAGGCTGGGAACCTCGAGGATCCTACCCCTCATCGCCTGTAGTTCGCAGACTACAACTCAATGTCTCCCCACTTCTGCTCAAGTGGTGCATGTGCACTCGTGGCACAGTCATTGTCTGTCTCCACTTCCTTCTTTGCCCTTGCTGGCACTGCCTTAGTCTCGGAAGACTCTCCCTTACTCTTCTTCCTTGGACATTGGGTCACATAATGACCCAGCTCCCCGCAGTGGAAGCACTTGATCTTGGAGAGTTCCTTCTTCTTCCAATTTTCTTACTTTCCCTCAGATGCTAGGGCAACATCTTCCTCCTCTTCCTTTTTTACTCTAATCCCTTTACTGTTGCTTCCTGCCTTTGTCTACCGTCTGATCTCTTCTTGGCGAAGAGCCGCCCACATCTCATCCCAAGGTGGAAGTGTCCCTCTGCCCAGTATACTCTGGACAAATACCTCCCAGTCTTCTGAGATTACATTCAGGGTTGTCCTCACCATCAATTCCTAATCCGGCGTGGCTTCTATGCAATTCAATTGATATTTGATCTCATTCAGTCCTCCAAGGAAGGTGTCAATCGGTTCTCCCTTCTTCATTTGATATGACTTCATCTGGTTTTCTAGTAACATCCTTCTCTACATAGAAGTATGTTGGTACAATTTCTTTATTGCCTCCCACATCTCATTTGTCATTTCCTTCTCGGAAATGTGTGGTACTACATGGTCCTTGACCCTGTCAAGGATGATGCTCTTGGCCCTCGCGATTACCTCCTTGTACTTGTTGTTCTCAGCTGGGTCGACTGGGATAGCTATCGTCTTCAAGGCGAAGTGCTTGACATGATTTATGTCAAGTACAGATAAGATTATGGCCTTCAAGACTGCGAAGTTTGACGCTCTGTCCAATCTGTCCTGGTCTTTTACTCCGTGTAGTGCCATGATGCTCTTCTACTTCCCTCCTGGAATTTTTTGATGTGACTCCCTTTGAGTCTCGATTTTCCTCCTGGAAATCCTTCTGTCTTTGTCGAGATGCCCCCTACTTTGATCATCTGTTCAACTGCACCACTGACCTAGATTTCTCAACTAGAAACCCTCGGTAGAAACTTTCTCCTCTTGGCCTTCCCCTATCAGGTACTATTCTGACTACAGTACCTCAACAACTCCACTCTGCAACTTTCCCACAGCCTCCTAAACCCTAGTAACCTGAAGGTGAGAGCTCATAGGCTCTGCGCAATCCTGACACGAGCAACCTGGCATCCACAATGAACTGCATCAGCCCTCCTAACTTATGCATGGCTTTGCATGAGTCTCCCTTTGCCTCCCTTAGCCTCTGCGTTGCCTCTTACTGGCTCACCCTTGATGATGCAGGCACTGTGTCACCCTTTCCTTGTTGCTGCTCTGCTAGGAACAACTTCTGTCACTCGAGACAGGTGTTTTCTGCTGCTATTGCTCCACTCAGCTGATGTCCTCAATTCTCATGTGATCTGCATCCACGCTCTGATACCATGTTGAAGTTTCTAAGTCTACTAATTAAAAACCATCCATACACTTTACTGATTCATTCCTACCTACTTGTTCTGTTACTTAACAAGTTATTTACAATGTAAATATTGAAAGTAAACACTAATGCATGCTCAACATATTATAGATCATCAATCGAAGGAAACAGAAACAAGCACACAAAATGACACCATTACTTTTGGACCAATGTCCCTGGAAAAACCCAATGCGAGAAAACTGGTGTAATTATCTGAGGGTTTTCTTATTAAGCAATTTCAGAGTACAAGCTGGGTGCCAAATTTGTCTTATCCAACAAAGAATTCCCTTGGTAGTAGTACCACTCAATCTAAGACAAATTTCCCACCTGAAACCCCGGATAAACCCTCCGGTAGCTCCTAAGCTCCAATCTGCCCCAGAAACCCCAGCGTCAACCTCTCTTTGGACTGTGTCAGCATCTCTCTACCCAGCGCTAGCCCTGCTTCACCCTGAATGGGTCTGCGTCAACCTTAGGAGGCCCTGCATCAGCCTTCTAGCCCTCAGCGTCAGCAACGCTGGCCTCTCTAAGGCACTGCGCAATGCCTGGCTGCCTCTATATGGCCCTACGTGAGCCTTGGCTGCTACTATGTCACTCTCTCTGGCTCCTGCGCTGATCTCCCGTCACTATCTCTGCCTCTCTATCTCTTTGTACTCACTGCCCCTCAGCTACAACTCCGATCATTGATTCTATCTCTCTTAGCAAACCCCGCTCTAGAGAATAGAATCACTGATCATCTGGTGTTGCTCTCCAAGTGACCCTCAAGCCTCCTCTTATACTTTTCTCGTTGACATATCAACGGCCGAGATTAAGTCCCTAATCAATGGCTAAGATTAGATCTGGCTTGATCCATGTCTTTTGGACCATTCTAACATATTTTTATATTAATCCACATTAATATTTTAATTTCCCTAAGTTTAGACTTAGGGACTCCATTAAAAATATTAATTATTTTAATATCTACTAAACTATTTAGAATCTGCCCAAACCCTTTCTGGGTATTGGAGATCTCATGTGCTCCAACCTCTCCACCAAATTTCGTGGCTAGAGCACATCCGATGCTACCACAAAAAAACACTCCCTCTTAGCGAGGACTGTGCTCTAGCAATACTCCTCACTGAGTATTATTCTGATCTTCTAGCATCGGTCCTTGTGTTAATGCTAAGCCTGCTGCCCATGATCCTCTGCACTGCTATATCCTGTCCTGCTGCCCATGGTTCTGCCACTGCCACTGCTGCATCTGTATGACAGATCCCTCTGTATCCATGCTGTCGCTGGCCCTTTCTCCCAACATTGCATCCGCACTGCAACTCCTCTCATCATGCTACATTTTGCTTCCCACTGTTGCACTGCAACTCAGCTATTGAGAAGTAAGTAACTGATCTCCCAACTCTGACCTCTCTGTTGGGCTAGATACCCTCCTAATGCTAAAGCTCTCTCTACCGCTAACAAGTGCTCCCTTTATGACCTCTATGCTGCTGCAACAACTCCTTGCATCTTGCACTGTTGCACACCTCTCTTACCATCCTGCACTCCTGCAACACTCCCGCGCCTCTTGCACTGTTGTAGCCTACTAGCCTCGTGTTGTCCTGAGAATCCTACACTGTAGCTCTCTCTGTTGCTCCTCTCTACCCACATCAGCCAGTCCTGCTACTCCTCTTTGGAGCTCCCCCATAGCAAGGTCTAATCCAAGAGGCTAGGTACCTTGAGGATCTTGCCCCTCATTGTTTGTAGTCCTCCTAACTACAACTCGATGTCTCCCCCCTTCCGCTCAAGTGGTGCATGTGCACTCATGGCACAGTCATCATCTGTCTCCACTTCCTTCTCTGCCCTTGTTGGCGATGCCTTAGTCTCGGAAGACTCTCCCTTACTCTTCTTCCTTGGACACTGGGTCGCATAATGACCCAGCTCCCCATAGTGGAAGCACTTGATCTTGGAGAGATCCTTCTTCTTCCACTTTTCTGGATTTTCCTCAGATGCTAGGGCAACATCTTCCTCCTCTTCCTTTTTGACTCTGATCCCCTTACTATTGCTTCCCACCTTTGTCTACCGTCTGATCTCTTCTTGGCAAAGAGCCACCCACATCTCATCCCAAGGTGGAAGTGTCCCTCTAACCAATATACTCTGGACAAATACCTCCTAGTCTTCTGAGACTACATTCACGGCTATCCTCACCATCAATTCTTGATCCGGCGTGGCTTTTATGGAAGTCAACTGATCTCGAATCTCATCCAATCCTCCAAGGAAGGTGTTAATTGGTTCTCCCTTCTTCATCTGATATGACCTCATTTGATTTTCTAGTAACATCCTTCTCTACACAGAAGTATGCTGGTACAATTTCTTTAGGGCCTCCCACATCTCATTTGCGTTTCCTTCTCGGCAATGTGTTGTACTACATGGTCCTTGACCTCATCAAGGATGATGCTCTTGGCCCTCGCCATGGCATCCTCGTACTTGTCGTTCCCAGCTGGGTTGAATGGGATAGCTATCATCTTCAAGGCGAAGTTCTTGACATGATTTTTGTCAAGTACGGATAAGATTCTAGCCTTCTAGACTGCGAAGTTTGACGCTCCGTCCAGTCTTTCCTGGTCTCTTCTACTTCCCTCCTAGAAGTTTTTGATGTGACTCCCTCTGAGTCTAGTTTTGCCTCTTGGAAATCCTTCTATTGATGTCGAGATGCCCCCTACTCTGATCGTCTGTGCAACCGCACCACCGATTCAGATTTGTCGGCTAGAAACCCTCGATAACAACTCCCTCCTCTTGGCCTTCCCCTGTAAGGTACTGTTCTAACTATAGTACCTCACCAGCTCCACTCTGCAACTTTCCCACAACCTCCTAAACCCCAACAACCTGATGGTGAGAGCTCCTAGGCTCTGTGCAATCCTTGCACCAGCAACCTGACCTCCTTAATCAACTGCGTGAGTCTCCCTTTGCCTCCCTTAGCCTTTGCGCTGCCTCTTCCTGGCTCACCTTTGATGATGCAAGCACTGCGTCACCCTTCCCTTGTTGCTACTATGCTAGGAACAACTCTTGTCACTTAGGACAACTGTTTTCTGCTGCTATTGCTCTACTCAACTGATGTCCTCAGTTCTCCTGTGATCTGCAACCATGCTCTGATACCATGTTGAATTTTCTAAGTCTACCAGTTAGAAAACCTCCATGCACTTTACTGATTTGTTCCTACCTACTTGTTCCGTTATTTAACAAGTTATTTACAATGTAAATACTGAAAATAAACACTAGTGCATGCTCAACATATTACAGATCATCAACTGAAGGAAACATAAACAAGCACACAAAATGACACTGTTATTTTTGGACCAATGTACCCGGAAAAACCCAATGCGGGAAAACTGGTGCAACTATCTGAGGGTTTTCTTATTAAGCAATTTTAGAGTACAATTTTTGTTCCAAATCCGGCTTACCTAACCGAGAATGGCCTTAGTCGTAGTACCACTCAGTCTGAGACAAATATCTCAGCTGAAACCCCCGATAAACCCTCCGGCATCTCCTCAGCTCCAATCTGCCCTAGAAACCCTAGTGTCAGCCTCTCTCTGGACTGCGCCAGCCTCTCTCTGCCCAGTGCTAGCCCCGCGTCACACTGGAGGGGCCTATGTCAACCTCTGGAGGCCTTGCGTCAACCTTCTGGCCCTCTTTATCAGCAATGTTGGCCTCTCTAAAGCACTATACAACTCCTGGCTACCTCTGTGTGGCCCTGTGTGAGCCCTAGTTGCTACTGTGTCACTCTCTCTTGCTCCTGCGCTGATCTCCCAGCACTATCTCTGCCTCTCTGTCTCTTTGTACTCACTTCCCCTCATCTACAACTCCAATCACTGATTCTATCTCTCTTAGCAAACCCCACTTTAGAGAATAGAATGACTGATCATCTAGTGTTGCTCTCCAAGTGACCCTCAAGCCTCCTCTTATACTTTTCTCATTGACATATCAACGGCTGAGATTAAGTCTCTAATAAAAATTTAAGATTAGATTTGGCTTGATCCATGTCTTTTGGACCATTCTAACATAATTTTATATCAATCCACATCAATATTTTAATTTCCCTAAGTTTAGACTTAGGGACTCCATTAAAAATATTAATTATTTTAATATATCTTGAACTATTTAGAATCTGCCCAAACCCTTTCTGGGTATTGGAGATCTCATGTGTCCCAACCTCTCCACCAAATTTCGTGGCTAGAGCACATCCTATGCCACCACAAATCAACATTATACATACATAGTTATAGATAAACGAGGGAATCTTTGTCCCAACAATTAACTTAGTTCAGAGGCTACACTATCCAAATAGTTTACCCCAATTCTAAATTTAGAGTAGACACAATTGATATAGATTACATATGAAATATTGATTCAAGCCTTGGTGACGCAATAGCTATTGCGTGGCGAGGCATCTTGACTGCTAAGACATTAGTTCACAGAACATAAAACACCTCTTTCAAACTGGAAAGAGATCTAAGAATCAACTGAACCATCTAATTGGCTCATGACCAATGACTAAAAATATGTCAACGTTTTGACATTAATTCATAACTAAGATGCCAATGTCTGAGAAAGATTTTCATCGTTTTTCCTTTGTTATAGTGTTTTGTCTGCTCGAATATGCCAATTGTCCCCTGAATGATTGGTGTCTGATCATTTATCCATTTGTGTCTATCTACATTATATATATATATATATATAGTATCAAGTCACTCTTTAACTAATTCCTAGTTCTATTCTGTAGCATAAAATAGAAAACTAATGAAACATGTATCATACCTTAGCAGTCCATGTTAAATATAGGATCAAAAGTGTTTTATAAAGGAAAAGAGAGGAAAATCGGTCAAAATGAGAAGAATGATTTTGTAGCAAAAAGGTTCATTTCATAACTCATCATCACCCCCTTACTGATCTTGATGCATGTCCTCATGCATTCTCATTCTCTCCTTCAGGAATTCATGCATTGTTGGGTCCATGTAATACTAGTGATTACCCCATCACTATTGTAGTTGTATCCCTTATTAATATTGTTGTGCCCCTATTGTCCCCATATTGTTATTACTGTTCCCCATAGAATCCCTCTATTGTTATTTTTGTGGCTTTATATTATTATTGTTAGGTCGGCTGGGTTATATTGTGACTCCTTAGACTCCTATATATAGAAATGAGGTTTTGTCATTTGAATCATCCAATAATTGCTCATTTATGTAATGTAAAGGAGGTTTCCCCCTCAAAGAGGCTGAATTCTAAGGCGTGGATCTCTCTTTTCTATCTTTTTGTGAGCTGGTTTCATAACATTTGGTATCAGAGCTTTGGATTCTAGGATTTCGCTGCTCCAAACAGGTCATCGTGGAATTTTCGCTATAACTTTTTTTCTGCGACGTTTCAGAAGCTTAAAAAAAAAACCATTTGAGAAGAAATCGCGCTGAATCTCGGATCCAAATTTCAGATATTTTCGCGCCATATTTGCGGAGATATGATCTGAGGAAGTTGGTCTTTTTGCAGACTCCTGAATTACATTCCAAACAGGTGACCTAGGGAAAATCGTCATAACTTTCTCTCTGATCATCGGATTGAAATTTCATAAGAAAGTACAGAAAGAGGACGGATTGTAGTTTCTTGTATATATTTTTTAGATCCAAAGGTCGAAATAGTGACTCGTGGCACGTCGTACAAGTTCGCTCTACTGAACTAGTCTATAATCAGGTCATCTTGGGAGATTGTGCATAACTCTTCCTTGGAGAATCCAACTTGGATCAGACTGGTGGCATTGGAAAGAGGACACAGAGAGATACTACAGGTCACAATTTCATAACTGGATGATCCAAAATTGCAGAGATACATTAGATTCAATATCAAACTTCTACAAAGTGAAAAAGGTTTGTAGTTTTTTTTAAATTTTTGCATAAGCTTGGTTTGAAAAATTAGTTTGAATTGGTAATTGGTGCCCCGAGGAAAGAAAATGAAAACACCCATTAAGCAACCTGAAAGCTCTAGCATGACTTATGAAGAAGATGAAGAAATGAAACATGATATATCAAAATTACGAGACCAAGTGCAACAAGTGTCACTTGCACAAAAAGCAGCAGAATCTAAGATGGATGGTTTAAGGAAAGATGTAGAAGCTAAGATGGATGGTTTAAGGAAAGGTGTAGAAGCTAAGATGGATTGTTTAAAGAAAGACGTAGAAGCTAAGATGGATGGCATGGAAGCTAAGATGAATGGCATGAACGCTAAAATTGATGGCATGGATGATAAGATGGAAGTATTGAAGATAAATATGAATAAGTTGCTACAAGAAATGGTCACTAATGGTGAAAGGGTAGTAAAGGAAACTCATAATGAGAACAAAAGAAAAGTTAATCATGATTCCATAGACTCTAATGTTGGATCGAAGACCCACCATATTCCAAAAATCGATATGAGGAAGTTTGATGGCAAGG
This sequence comes from Pinus tabuliformis, assembly GCA_031772625.1. Classification (NCBI taxonomy): domain Eukaryota; kingdom Viridiplantae; phylum Streptophyta; class Pinopsida; order Pinales; family Pinaceae; genus Pinus; species Pinus tabuliformis. The sequence continues at coordinate 870,120,481 of CM062804.1, read as the reverse complement.
ATCCCGCAACATGGATATTACAGATGGAGCAATTTTTCGATCTCAATAATGTGCAAAACCCACAAAAGATACGTATTTCAACTTTATATTTGGAACCAAATCAATTTGTATGGTATCAATGGCTTTGCTCTCGTAAACAAATTATCACTTGGGCAATTTTTAGGGAAGAATTGATAACACATTATGAGGATACAAAAAGCAACACTTTTTTTAGCCAATTGATAAGTCTCAAACAAAAGGGTTCAATAATGGAGCACATTGAGGAGTTCCAAAAATTGAATATAAGGGTAAAAAATATTCCAGAGGAGCATAGGATTGATGTGTTCATAGGGACTTTAAAGGATAATATCCAACATGATGTTCGCCTTTGGGAACCTGATTCATTAGAGAAGGCATTCAGGTTAGCAAGAAAAATGGAAAGCAAAATTATGGCAACCAGGAAGCATACCACTCATAACTATAAAGATGGAAGTGTTGTTGCCCCTAGTCTTCCACAACCTATAAGGTTGACACCACAACAATTGGAAGAAAAAAGAGCAAAAGGGCTTTGTTACAGTTGTGATAGCAAATACACTAAAGGTCATAAGTGTGCTGAGAAGAAATTATTCTACATAGATTGTGAAGAGGAAGAAGAAAAGGAGAAAGAAAGGTCAAAAGAAGAGGATATACTCCAGGAACAAAGCCTAGATAAAGAAGAAATGAATCCGACCATATCTTGTAATGCATTGGCGGGAATTATCACTCCTCAAACCATCAAGATAGAAGGACAAATCAAGAAGAAAAAGGTAATAGTGTTGATTGATTCAGGAAGTACCCACAATTTTATTCATTGTAAGGTAGCAAAAGAATTGAATTGCTTCTTATATCCAGCACCAGAGTGTCAAGTGATGGTTGCAAAATGGAGGAACAATAAATTGCTCTGGAAAGTGCCATAATATCAAGCTATCCATGGGAGAATATGTATTGACTAGCCCAATGCTTTCCATTCCAATGGGAAGTGCTGATGTTGTACTAGGAGTCCAATGGCTACAATCCTTGTGTACAATAGCTTTTAATTTTCAAGAACTTTTCATGAAATTTTATGTGGAAGGAAAGGAAGTTGAATTAAGGGGTATTGCAAGGAAACCGGGAAAGATAATCAACTCTAACGGTATGACAAAGCTTCTAAAAAAGGAATAAAGAGGTGTAATTGCACAATTATGTTCGTTAGATGTTTCCACATTGGAATCATCTATTTCTCCAGATCTCCAAAAAGTCTTGGACAATCATTCCAAAGTATTTGAGACTCCCAAAGGTCTCCCACCTATTCGTGATTATGATCATGCTATTCATCTGATTCCAGGAAGTGTTCCTCCAAACATCAAGTCGTACAGATATCCCTATGCCCAAAAGAGTGAAATTGAACGTATGGTTGCAGAAATGCTAGAGGCTGGTATAATTCAATCGAGTCAAAGTTCTTTCTCTGCTCCAGTAGTATTGGTGCACAAGAAGGATGGATCATGGTGCATGTGTTCGAATTATAGGGAGCTCAACAAGCTCACTATTAAAGATAAGTTTCCCATTCCTGTCATTGATGAATTACTGGATGAATTGCATGGATCAATTTACTTCACCAAGTTGTATCTTCGTTCAGGATATCATCAAATCAGAATGAAGACTGAAGACATTCCGAAAACAACATTTAGAACTCATGAGGGTCATTATGAATTTTTGGTCATGCCTTTTGGCCTTACCAATGCACCTTCAACATTTCAAGGTTTGATGAATTCCATTTTCAAACCATTCCTTAGAAAATTTGTGTTAGTATTTTTTTATGATATATTAATCTACAGCAAGTCTTGGAAGGATCATGTTGAACATGTTGACAAGGTGCTACAACTATTGGAGGAGAAACAATTATATGCAAAAAGATCCAAATGTTTCTTTGGAGTACAAGAGGTGGAATATCTGGGTCATATTGTATCTCATGAAGGAGTTAAGGTAGACCCTAGCAAAATTAAAGCCATTAAGGAATGGAAAATCCCCACATCCATAAAGCATCTGCGAGGATTTCTCAGGTTGACAGGGTATTATCGCAAGTTTGTTAAGAATTATGGGAGAATAGCAGCACCTCTAACAACATTATTGAAGAAAGATGCATTTTCATGGACTCCAGAAGCAACAAAGGCCTTCGAGCATCTTAAAGGGGCAATGTGCCAAGCACCGGTATTAGCTGCACCAAACTTCACAAAAACCTTTATTGTGGAATGTGATGTTTTAAGAAATGGAATTGGTGTTGTTTTAATGCAAGATGAAAGACCCATTGCTTTCGAAAGTCGTCCAATCAAGGGAAAGTTTTTACACAAAGCTATTTATGAGAAGGAAATGTTGGCAATACTCCATGCACTTAATAAATGGCGACCCTACCTAATGGGAAGACACTTCAAGGTAAAAACGGATCATGATAGCCTTAAATACTTTTTAGAACAAAGATTATCCTCTGAAGAGCAACAAAAGTGGGTCACAAAGATGTTGGGTTATGACTTTGAAATCATCTACAAAAAAGGGAAGCAAAATGTGGTGGCAGATGCACTCTCAAGAAAGGATGAGGATGTGGAAGCATTGTTGTGTGCCATTTCTATTATCCTACTAGATTGGATAAACGAAGCAAGGGAGGAATGGAAGAATGACGAAGAAGTGTGGGCACTTATTCAAAAGTTACAACAAGACTCCAGTACGTCTGATACATTTAGCTGGAAAAATGATTTGTTATGGTACAAAGATCACTTATACCTCTGTAAGAATTCCCAGATAAAACAAAAGATTCTTATGGAATTGCACACTTCTCCCTTAGGAGGGCACTAAGGATTTTTAAAAACTTACCACAGGGTTAAGAAGGAATTTTTTTGGGAGGGCCTTAAATCAGATATTCAAAAGTTTGTGGCGGAATGTTTGGTTTGCCAACAAAATAAAGTTGAAACAATTAAGACATCGGGTCTATTACAACCTTTATCCATTCCAAGCCAACATTGGGAGGAGGTTTCAATGGATTTTATCACAGGTTTACCCAAGTCTGAGGGAAAGAGTGTCATCATGGTGGTAGTTGACAGACTTACCAAGTATGCACACTTTTTTGCATTATCACATCCATTTAAAGCCAGTACAGTTTCTATTGCATTTATGGAAACAATTCAAAAGCAACATGGAAACCCAAAGATTATTGTAAGTGACAGAGATCCCATTTTCACTAGGAATTTTTGGACAAAATTATTTTCTTGTCTTGGTACTTAGTTAGCTCATAGCTCATCTTATCATTCTCAATCTGATGGGCAAACTGAGATAGTAAACAAATGTTTGGAAGGATATCTTCGTTGCTTTGTATCTGATAAACAGACACAATGGGTCAAATGGTTGCCTCTGGCTAAATGGTGGTATAACACTTCCTTCCATACAACAACAAAAATGACCCCATTTATGGCACTTTATGGATATCAGCCACCATCCATCACATCATATTTAAGAGAAAATTCTAAGGTTCAAGCAGTGGAACATCACATCGAGCATCAACAACATGTCCTCCAACTCTTAAAGGATAACCTCGTGTTGGCACATAATAGAATGAAACAACAGGCAGATCAACATCGCAGCGAAAGAAGTTTTGATGTAGGTGATTGGGTATTCCTACGGCTACAACCATATAAGCAAATGTCCCTCAAGCAAGCTAAGAAGGATAATAAATTATCACCAAAGTATTATGGTCCGTACAAGGTGTTGCAAAAGATTGGTACTATGTCATACAAATTGGAGCTTCCTGCGGCTTCTTGATTGCACCCAGTTTTCCATGTTTCATGTTTAAAGAAGGTTATAGGCGACAAGCTCCCAGTTCAAACAATATTGCCAGAACTTGACGAGGAAGGAAAAATTATATTGGAACCAGAAGCAGTCATAGAAACAAGAACTCGACAGTTACGAAATCGATCAATTTCGGAGTATCTTGTCAAGTGGAAGAACTTATCCACTGAAGATTCCACATGGGAGGATGAGAATTTTATACAAAAGCATCCAGAACTACTGAATCGTTGAGGACAACACTTTTTTGAAGGAGAGGGGCATGTTGGGTCCCTATAATACTAGTGATTACCCCATTACTATTGTAGTTGTATCCCTTATTAATATTGTTGTGCCCCTATTGTCCCCATATTGTTATTACTGTGCCCCATAGAATCCCTCTATTGTTATTTTTGTGGCTTTATATTATTATTGTTAGGTCGGCTAGGTTATATTGTGACTCCTTAGACTCCTATATATAGAAAGGAGGTTTTGTCATTTGAATCATCCAAGAATTGCTCATTTATGTAATGTAAAGGAGGTTTCCCCCTCGAAGAGGCTGAATTCTAAGGCGTGGATCTCTCTTTTCTATCTTTTTGTGAGCTGGTTTCATAACATGCATGCACATCGCTGCAGAAGTATGATGGATGACCAAATTCTTCCAAATAATAGTAGCCAAGACAATGGCCCAGTGCTCGTTGGAGTGTTTGTTTCTCCATCTCATCCTAATGGACTTTTAATTTTTCAGATCAGGGACAAATTCCCTCCATTGGGATGTCCTCCTCATCTAGAGAAAACCCTCTTATCTCTTGGAAGAATTTAATTTGGTCAAGGAAAAAATATTATTTTTAAGGTGAAATCCACAAGTGCACAAAAGTTCAAGTCATCCTAGGCAAGATAATTCAACCCCTTGAGACACATATAAATAGATCATATGTCACATCACTTTTATTGCATCAATGCACACATATTTCTTCTCTTGGATTGGCTCATATAGGTATGAAATTACAAGTCTATCTTCATACGTGTGAAGAAGAGAGAGGGTTTTTTGTTGGCCGAATTCATCTTTTGATTTGGGACTTTGACCAGTGTTGGCTTCTTGATCTTAGAGCTTGGATTGACTTCATTTGACTTGGGGAAATCTTTGTTTTGGAAGGCCGAATTGATTGGTCAAGAGACTGAAGTTTTTTGGACAATTTGACCATAGTTGACTGCAAACATTCCGAAGTTTGACCATAGGTTTTATCTCTCCTTTGACTAAGCATTTGTTGACTAATTTTGTTGGGTTTGACTAATCTTGGAAGGCCTCATCCTTTGACTATTGACCAGGCTGATTTGACTATTGAACATTGACTGGTTAGGGCATCCTTCACTGTTGTTGACTTTGACAAAAAATTACAGACTTTGACTATGGATCATATTTGACTTTTCTACCCATCTCTCATTGGATATTGGTTAGTTGAATTAGATAGTAAAAGTTATTAATCTTTGACTTATTGTTGATGAATTGGAACATTGTATCTCTCTGCTGAACATTTGATGACAATCTAATAGAAGAATAATTTTGAAAGAGTTTTCCCTCTTGTGGGGTTTCTCCATGGCTTTTGACCAAATCTTGTATCTCTCTTGTTTCATGTTCTTGGTTGTCATCTATTACATTTGAATTACTATTCTATCTAAAATTTCTTACTATCATTGGAAGATTGAATTTCTTGGGAAAGTGATTGCTAATTGAAGAAGAATTATTGTAAGTGATTGTGCTAGCATAAAACACTGGAAAATTAACATGGTATCAAAAATGTGGTGAAGACAAGCCCAAGGAGACAAGAGACAAAAGAAATCACCTTTGAAGGAATCTATTAGGAAAAAGCTACTTCGTCAAGATGTCTACCTCATACTTCAAGGATGTAGAGAAGTTGAATTTCTCGTCTAGTTTTGGTGCTTGGAAGATCAAGTTGGAAGTGACATTGGATTGAAATGATGTTTTGGAATATGTGGAAGGAAAGGTACCTAAGCCTCTGGAAAATTCTCCTACTGCTACCAAACCCAAGTATAATAAAGGTGATATTAAAGCCAAGAAAATAACTATTGATTATTTGAAACATCTTTTGCTTACTTACATTGGAACTTGAATAATTCCAAGGATATATATGATAAGTTGGTTGGGATGTACGAGGTCAACAATTTGAATCATGTTCTATCCTTGAAAAATAAAATCACAGACATCAAGATAAAGAAGGGAGATATTGTGCAGCCACACTTCATGAGATTATCACAACTCAGGGATCAAGTGTTGGTAGCTGGAGAATCTATATTTGATAAAGAGATGGTACTCATTTCCCTTCAAGTCTTCCTCCTACTTGGGAGACATTCATTACTACTATTAGCAACAATGACAAATTCCCAACATTTGATGAATTGGTTGGCAAGTGTACTCAAGAAAAAACTAGGATGATATCTAGAGGGAGGATTCAAAAGCATGAAGAAGTAGATCCCTCTGCATTTGTTGCTTGAGATAAGAAGAGGAAAGGAAGAGGATGTCCATCTAATTCAATAAACACTGCTCTAGCATCCAGGGAATCTACTAGAAGATCAAGAAGGGATAGGGATGTGTCAGAATTTGAATGCTATAATTGTCCTAAGTATGGTCACTATGCTCAAGACTGTCCAGAAAAGAGAAAAGCTCCAAGGTCCAATTACAACAACATTTGTGGCTTCAACAACAACTGGTTAAATGGTAGAATAATAAGAGATGTCTTCAATGATAGAATAAGAATATATGTTCATGATGATTATGAAGAAGGCCACCATCCTCAAAAGAGATCAAGGAACTCAAGGTATGGAAATAATGTAGCTGCTACTCAATCTGAATTTATTATTATTTTTTCTCTTTCTAGTTCCTCTCCTCTAGATTAGTTTGATAGTTGGTTGGTAGATAGTGGGGCCTCTAGACATTTCTATGGGTATCATGAAGTCCTCTCAAACCTAATTGAGAGGGAGACTAATCTGCAGATCATTCTTGGGGACAACTCTACTTATCTTGTGAAGGGTTTTGGTTCTGTTACATTTCATTTGGATTATTGGGAAATCGTACATCTTCATGATTATATTTATATAACAGGATTGAAGAAAAACCTTGTATCTATACCTACCTTAGAAGACAAAGGGATGAGAGTTGCTTTCATAAGATGAAAGGTCCTCACCTAGCTTATGGAATCTTGCATGAGGGATGAAATCACCTTGGGATATCAAATTGAAGGACTCTATAGAGTGAATGGAAGACCGATGTGAGCATTGGTACATGATATTAATAATCAAAGTGAGCTATGACACTGAAGGTTTGCTCATATTCACCATTAATCCTTGCCTAAAGTAAGGAGGATGGTTTATGGAATGCCTAAGGTTCAAACTAATCATGATGGAGTATGTCCAGGATGTGCCAGTGGAAATAATTTGATGGGACCATTCCCTTCTAACAAAAATAGGACAAGTGATACTCTACAACTCATATATTCTGATCTATGTGGACCCATGTCGATAAAATATCTTGGTGGCTATCTATATTATATAATATTTGTGGATGACTTCTCCAAGAAAACATGGATATTCTACTTGAAGCATAAGGATGAAGCATTTGAATTTTTCTAGGACCTCAAGTCACTAATAGAGAATCAAATAGGGAAAAAAATCAAGGTATTTTGGTCTGATAATGGTGGGGAATTCACTTCAAATGATTTCGTTGACTTTTGCAAGAAATTTATGATCAAGAAGGATACCATCGTACTTTACAATCCTTAACAAAATGGTGTGGCTGAAATAAAGAACAGGACCATAAAGGAAGCTTCTTGAGCCATGTTTCATGATAAAAAATTATCGAAGTTCCTTTGGGGAGAAGCCACTAATACAATGGCCTATGTTCAAAATAGCACTCCTCATCAAGCCCTGGGTGACAAGACTCCCAAATAAGTATTCACAGGTATCAAGCCTGATGTTGATCATTTGATAATCTTTGGCTACCCTGTGTACTTTCATGTGCCAAAGGACAAGAGGAACAAGATGGAAGCCACTAGACAAAAAGGTATGCTTGTTGGATATTGTGATAATTCTAAAGCTTTTAGAATATATGTGCCTAGTCAAAGGAATATCAAGTTTAGCAGGGATGTGACTTTCAATGAAGATTTTTCCCTTGGAAAAGAAAGGGACATTCCTCCCCCCTCCTTCTACTGAGAAGAAGGATGATGACATGGACCTATTAGAAGGTCCTTTTGTGCCTGAACCTGAGAAATATGTTGTTGATGATCCCATCGAACCTATGGACCCCTTAGATCCTCCTCCATGTGATACCCCTACTAGGAATAGACCACTTTGTCTTGGTGATACTTTAGAAGATGCTGAAAGACATGCCATTTCCAGAGGAACCTTTAGATAAAGTAAGAAGCCATGTCGATATCAGGTTTATGTTGTAGTTATGAGCACCATCATACAGGCTGAGCTTCCCACTTTTGAAGAAGTAGTGAAAGAGTGGGTTTGGAAAGATTTTATCATCAAAGAATATGAATCTATTATGAAGAATGATGTGTGGGAAGTGGTTCTAAGACCCAAAGGGAAGACTGTTATGACTTCTAAATGGTTGTGCAAGATCAAGCATTAAGCAATATAAGGAGAAGTTTGTGGCTAGAGGTTTCTCCCAAAAAGAGGGAGAAGACTATGATGATATATTTGCATTTGTTTCCCGCTATACTACTATTTGATCAATTGTTGCCCTTGTTGCTAGTCAAGGATGAACTCTTCATCAAATGGATGTGAAGACTGCATTTATTCATGGCATACTCTAGGAAGAATTATATGTTGAGCAACCATAGGGTTCTTAAGTACATGATAGGAAGACTCACATCTATAGATTAAAGAAGGAAATTTATGGATTGAAGCAAGGCCCCGGAGCCTAGAATTATTGCATTGATAGCTACTTGGTGAAGCTTGGATTTACGAGAAGCAATGTTGGCTCAAGCCTCTATTTCAAAGTGGTCCAAGGTATGCCCCTTATTTTGGTTTTATATGTTGATAACTTATTCTTGATAGTTAGTGAGCTCTGATGCTTGAGTGCAAGAGGAAGATGGCCTTTGAATTTGAAATGAAAGATCTCAAATTGATGCACTATTTCCTAGACTTAGAAGTGTGGCAAAGGCTTGAGATTTTCCTTTCACAAGGAAAATATGTTGGAAAGGTTTGGAATGTTGGAATGTAAACCTATGGCCACGTCAATGGTGATGAACTTCAAGAAGCTATGTGGAGATGTTGCAGGACCTAACTTGGTGAATCCCTCTTAGGAACAACAATTGATTGGGGCATTGATGTTCCTTGTGAGCACTTGACCGAATATATGTTTTGCAGTTAACACTTTCAATCAATTCATGACTAAGCCAATTCATGCACACTAGGTTGCTGCTAAGCATGTGTTGAGATACTTACATGGGAAGATTAATCTTGGATTGAGATATATTTTCAGAGATGTGAGGCTACATGGATACACAGATATTGACTAGGCTAGAAATGTTATTGACAGGAAGAACACATCAGAGTGTTTATTTAGTTTGGGGCCTTCCATGATATCTTAGATGAGTAGGAAGCAAATATATGTTTCCCTTAGCGTTGTCGAGAATTAGTATATTGTTGCTAGCGTGGTGATATGCGAGGTTGTATGGTTGAGGAATATCTTTGGAGAGTTGTTTGAGAAGGTTCTAGATATGACAATAATGATATATTACGACAACAAGAGTTGGATCTGATTGGTAGAGAATCTTGTGTTTCATGACATGTCCAAGCATATTGATATCAGGTATCACTATATTTGAGACATGGTGGAGATGGAAGCTATAAGACTCCACATTTCGACTGATGAGAAGATAGTAGATATTCTTACCAAGGCTTTGCTAAGAGGGAAATTGTTGGTCTTCAGAGGGAAGCTTGGACTGATGGATGTGATCCTTACCTCTCATGGTAAGTTGTATCTCACCCATTGTCATTGGACGATAGGATGGATGTGATCCTTACCTCTTATAGAAAGTAGTATCTTTCCTATTGTCATTAGGCAATAGGATGGTTGTGATCCTTTCCTAGTAAGTTGTATCTCGCCTATTGTAATTGGATATAGGGTGGTATATTGAGCTACCCTATGATGATTCTTCTTCTTTAGATTCAAGATTGTTCAACAGATAAGTAGAGATGAGTAGAGATGAGATATGACATGATACAACAATGATGATGACAAGACTTTTGAGATGAGATTCATGATGTAGTAAAAAATTTCTCCCTAGTTGAGAGGGAGCGTTAATTTGGCAGATCAGGGACAAATTCCCTCCATTGGCATGTCTTCCTCATCTAGAGAAGCCCCTCCTAGCCCTTGGAAGAATTTAATTTGGTCAAGGAAAACTATTATTTTTAAGGTGAAACCCACAAGTGCACAAAAATTCAAGTCAGCTTGGGCAAGCTAATTCGACCCCTTAAGACACATATAAATAAATAATATTTCACATCACTTTGGAGCATCAACACAGACATCTTTCTTCTCTTGGATTGGTTCATGCAACTCTGAAATTACAAGTTTATCTTCACATGTGTGAAGGAGAGAAGGTTTTTCTATTGGTCAAATTCATCTTCTGATTCAGGACTTTGACTAACATTGGCTTCCTGATATTAGAGCTTGGTTTGAATTCGTTTAACTTAGGAAAATATCTATTTTGGAAGGCTGGAGTATTTTGGTCAGTTTGACCATGGTTGACCACAGACTTTGAATAAAGTTGACTATAGAAAATTTTGAAGTTTGACCACAGGTTTATCTCTCCTTTGACCAAGAATTTGTTGACTATTTTTGCTAGGTTTGACCAAGCTTGGAATGCTGCATCCTTTGTGATGAGCCCCAGTATTGCAGTAAGAATTATGCAACTCCTAGGACTACAAGCTTTACTTTATCTACCTAGTGTTTCGTACAAACTTGGAGATGATAGTGCTATATACACAACAGATGCATCATTCTACTCATGTCACTTCTCAATTGGGGCACTTGACCACTAGGGTTCCAGACTATTCTTATATTGGACTAAAGGGAGTCTGTCTATTGACAGTGGAATGCAAAACTAGGTCTAGTGCAAGACAAGTAAATTCTTGTCAATTCAAGAAATGAAAGCTGCTAACTTGTAAATGCTATGATATGACATAAATCATATGACTATGAAATGACACAAATCGCTTGTAGGAAGGAAACTATTCTAACCTTTCACTTGATCATCTAGCTACCAAAACTGCTTAAAAATAGGAATCTATTCTATCATTTCAAAATTCAAACATGCATGAATTAATTATCTCATTCACACTTGTAGAATAGATAAAAGTCCTAAGTGCTAAATTCAGAAATATAAAAGCTAATGCTATCTGATCTTTCAAGAGGGAAAGGAATGAAAATGCTAGCCTAGGTGGAACTTCTGGTCATGGAGTCTAAGCTAAGGGGTTAACATACTCCTACACTAGGCTATACTACCATTTCAGGGCAAAATAGGCAGCTATAGGTTTGCTACAAGAAATTGCTATAGGATGTCCTAAACTACTACAGGATGTCTTGTACTGCTACAAGAAGTTGGCTAAGAGGTTTTGAAGGACAATAATGGTGAGATGAAGTGTTGGAAAGGTGCATGAAATTTGTGTAAGGTGTAGGGGAGGTGAACATCACCCAAGGCCAAGACCAACACTCCAAGAAGGTTCAATTTGCCTAAGACAACTTACTCACTGTGGCTGGAAAACAGAGGTTCAGAATATGGCTGGTGTGCATCAATAGAAGGTGGAGGAGACCTAGGTGGAGTTGGTTGGAGGTGTCCCTTCCTACAGATCAACAATCCCTGCAATAAAACTTGTCTCTCTTTTCATTTACAAATTATTACATGTCAACATGGAAAAGATGAGTTGAATTTAGAAAGTCTGATCTAACTATTGTTAAAGACTAGATCTGTGGAATAGACTACCTTCTAATCTACATCAATCTTAAGAAGCAAACTAACAATTGGAAATATTTCCAAGGAATCATAAATAACTATCTAGCTAAGAATGCAACTTAACCTAGGCAATGAATAAAGGACAAGCTATGCTTTTGGGATGTGAGAGTGGGGTCCCCTAATCATGATCCCATAAGGGAGATGAGAGGGAGGTCACTTTCACAAGATTTTCTGGTATATTTTCCTTCACTAGACTACAACACTATTCTACTCTTTAAGCTAATGAAAGAATGGATAAGGAATAACTTAATTAACTTTCTAAGCTAAAGAGAAAATAGAAATAAACTTGGGGAGTAAATCAACATTCTAAGCTAAGAATACATATACAAAAGAGAGGAACTTCTGTTGCTAGGGTTGGGTCCTAACCCAAGAGCTTCAGCCCTCTGAGTCAACTCAGTGCTGGATCAAAAAATAATTTCCCATTATCATAAAAATGTCAAATAAATCATAACAATAATAGTCAAATGTGCTTCAGCCTAATGGCCTCTTGGCTACAACAAAATTTCGAATTGTAATGAGTCCCTTAGCTTTCTTATTTATACAAAACTAGAGCTAGCAAAAACTCCTTAGAAAGTAGGGATACTTGGCTCCCTGACACGAGAATAAATTTTCCTTGAATGGCGCTAGCTTGGCTGCCAATGAACTCAGCTTGCTTGGTTGCCAGTGACACTAAGCTGATGAGATAGAGTGGGAGAATCTTCGAATGATCTGAGGAGTTAAGGAGGGATACCACTTCCTATAATCTCTCTTGCTTGTCTACTCCGAGTCCCTGCACTCAAGTCAACTCAAAACTGCTCCAATTTCCTGCATTTAACACACATTAGGCCATACAACATAATAACTCACTTTTACTCTTCTCACTAAGAAAAGTATAATAAAATCTATAAATAAATGTGAGAAAAGACAATTTAATAAGTTGGAGAGTGGCATTGTGACCCATATAGTTTACCTATTGATGAGCCTCATCATCACCCTGCTACTGAAATTTTTTCTCATCCTCTGAGCAACCTAGTCATCTATATCCATATCCTTCATAGCCCTGGTGGCCTCCTTGACATCCCAAGCTTTTGTGGATGGTGTCTCTTCCTGAGGATAGAACCCTCAATTTTTCTCTATCTCTTCCCACTACTTTATTTCATCTTCTTCCTTCCTACCTTCTAGCAAACCCAACAACAAAGGTGGACTGAGCTTAAGTCCAATCCAATTGATCTTCAATCTTTGCATGGCCTTTTTATACATGGGTGTTCTCTCTAATGCATTCCTCAATCTCTTAGGAGAGATACTCCTTGATCTTGAGACTATGTGGCAAGTTATTCCATCTCCTTTGGCATGCTTGTTGGCTCTCAGTCCCCAATAGCCTTAGAGCATCCTCAAAATGGGAGATGGCATGTTATTGGGTAGCCAGGTATCTTGGTGCAAGTTGAGCATCATTGGAAATGATGTTGTGGTTATTGATTACAACACTTGAATTTATTTGCTCTGCCCTGATGTAGAGGGGTTCCTTTTCCTCTTTTTATACTATTCTCTTCACCTCCTCATCCCTGACTTCCTCATGACTCATCCATGATGCAAGGGCCATCAGCTGCAAGTCTCCCAACTTTGCATTGGGGTCCCAAACATTCAGGTTTGTTAAGGTAAGGTTGTGTAGGTAGAATTCAGATATCTTGGCCTTGTCCTCAAGGGTACTCTTGTCACACCAATCAATGAACAACATGTAATCCTGAAATGTCATGGTCCCCTGTTGTGCCAATGTCTTAATTTGGAATTGCATCCATTAGTCCTTGAGGTTAAGTGCATAAGATTTGGATGGAACTCTGCATTGAATTGCCTCCATGGAGAGGCTTGCCATGGTGGCCAATTGAGTCTCCTTTTCTTTCAATTTCCTCCTCAGCCAATTTTTTTCTACCTGCAGTTGTGTTCTCATAGTGTATTCTCTATCTCTCAATTCACTCAAATCCTTACCCATCTCTATGTTTTTTTCTTCCATGAGGCCCACATCTTCTACTTTCTTTGATTTAGCAATCTGAATCCATCGATGTGTCCTTCCTCTTTATTTTTCAAGTTCAAAGAAGAGAAGGATTGCAAATTTATTTGGGTTCACTTTACCTCCTTTAATGAAATTGTAGTAGGAGCTCAAGTTGGGTTGTGGACTAGGGTGCTGTAGCTTTGTAAAATCTCCCTCAACTGTCTTTGGAGAAGCTACCCCCTCCTGTGCTTGTGGTGTTTCTTCTTTGCCTCCTTTTTTCCCCTGCTACTCTTCCTGTAGGACTTTTTACCTTTACGGTAGTACTCCTAGTGTTTCCTATAGCATTGTTTTTGGATCTTGCAACAGGCATTTTCCCTTCTATTGGAGTGTTATAGGTGCCTTGGGCTGCTTGGCTGAGGTTGACCTAGTGATAAGCTTCCTGACATAGGTAATGGGAGCCTTTGGGGTTGCTCTTAGTGATGTGACTTTCTCAACCTTCATTCCCATGGATTCTAGCTCCTCCTGTTTACTTGGTGATTCTTCAATTACAATAGGGATTTTTGTGGGGGTTTGTGGCTTCCCTTGCTTAATCCTAGTGCTTCTTCTTGTTTTGAAATAGAGGGGAGTTTGTCTCTACCTTTTATTTGTGGATTTGATGGGTGTGCTCAAAGCAGCTAAGGCAACAGTTGCCTCCTTTTCAGTGGGTTCAGGAGATAACCTTCCCTGATCTGGGGATATCTCCTCCTCTTCAAGTGCAGTGGTCTTCTCAAGGTTGGTCTCTTTCTATTGCTCCTCCTCTTCTTCTCTCTTTTTTTATTCCTTTGTTTGTTTGTCTCTACCTCTTATTCTTATTTTTCTCTTTCTTCTTCTTCTTCTTCACTTGAAGCTGGGTTCTCACCAAGTGCAAGGACTTGGGTCTCCAAGAATGTTTCTCTGTCCATATCTCTGAATGTGGACTAGAGGACAAGGACCCTTGATTTCCTCAAAGAGTCTTCTACTATCAGCTTGATGAGACCATGGTGTGCTAATTGTTGTTTCCTTCCCTCTTTCACCTTCTGGCTCATGTCTATGATTGATTGTAGGAGAAAATAGGGAAAACTTTATCTTTGGGCTATGGGAAACCTGGTTCGAAATATCAATTCATGGAGCAACCTGAACTGGTAGCCATAAACTACACCCAGTCTTTCTTCACAAGAAATGTATTTAAGGATGTGGTAGGCTACCTCATCCCAGGGATAGGGAAGACACTCCCTTATGAACCCATTTTTGTCTTCAATTGGTCTCTCATCCTTGGTGAAGAAATTTTTCTTAGCAAAGTTGTTGTTTCCCTTATCTTCCCTTATCCAATTGACCCCTAGAGGAAGTGTTGTCACTCTACTAATTAACTCAAGATTGATGGTAATGGACAACCCTCTTACCACAATGGTAACACTTGTTCTTTCTTGAGGGTTTAGTTCCATGAAAACTCATAAGTTATATCATCATCATATCCCTTTAGCAACTCAAAGAATCCTAACCAATGATGCCTCCTGAAGATGTCTACCATAGGGGGATGAAGGTGAATTCTTGATGTATCTGTGGGCTCTCTCTTATTAAATCCCCCTCCCATTTTATTCTCTGGTTTCAGCTAAGTGCGGGAGGTTTTGTAGGATATATTTAGTATGAATTTCAGGGTAGCTGAGAGCTAAAATTATTAGTGGATGACTGCAACTACTACAACTCCTTATAGCCACAATTTTTTTTTTTTACTTTTATAGCCCCAAACCCTTTTTAATTCCCAAGCTGACTGTAATTACTAAGATAGTGCAGAGTGTATCAGTTATGCAAACCATGAACAGAGGAGAGATAGGCTACTTACTTCTCACTGTAATGTCTGGGATTATGAAAATTGAGGACCAAGTTGATCGTAGGCACACCCTTGCAAACTTCCTATAGAATTTCACTGTTTCCTGTAGCTTCCTGTAGCCTTCTGTGATTCCTGTATTTTTTTCATGTAGGATAGCCAAAGCAGGGTTCAAATTTTTAGATGGATTTCCAAGCTGGTCCCTATCTCCTTGATTTCGAAATGAGTGAAAAAATGCATGAAAGTTTGGGGTTTTATGTTATTTATGGTAAGGACTCGGAGCGTTGTGTTGGTTGGCAGTGGTACGAGATTTCCTAATTTGAACCATTGGCCCACCATTGGTCATCATTCACTTACTCCTCGTAATCATCACCCACTCCCTCTTAACTGATTTCAACCACCTTTCTAACTGATTCCCACTGATGTGACATCCTTACGTGGCATGTTGACTAAAAGATCACTTTTTGATCACAAGCTAAGGGTGGCCAAGTTAACTGGCCACCACCAGCTTAACATTTACACATTTTTCATCATATCATACCTAGGGAAGAGTTGAGTAAGTTACCATACCTGAGCCTACCTTTTGTTGATTGGTGCATGCTGGAGTAGTTGACTTTTGTGTTGCTGCTTAGGGAAGTGCTTCCTTTCTCTCTTTCTGTGTTTTTCTTTTGGCTCCTGTATAGCTGACTGCTTGTCTTGTTCATGTGTGCAGGTGCTTGATATCCTTTTGTTGATGCTATTGTTGTTGAGTCTTGTTAGGAATAACAAGGTGCCCATGGATGATGGTACTCTTCCTTACTCTAGTTGTGTATCGTCTAGGAACTTACTTGGAACAACTGAAGCGAACGCCTTTTGCAAATTTCTTCAACACATCAACCAGAGATTTGCACGGACTTTTGCGAACTCCTGTCGCTTCTCAAACGCGCCTTACTATCTCTCACACGATGCTCTTAAAAGAAACAGTCCTCAGACTGGCGGCCCAGCAGGCTTCAGTATTAATTCAAAGTAAAATTACATACCATAGAAACTCAAAGATATGAGCTCTGATTACACACACACACTCACAAACTCACTAAGCACTCACAACTCACGATGCCTAAACTATGAGAGAGTTCTCTCTTAAATAACCTAACAAACGAATCTAGCTGACCTAATGCATGACATAAAAGTAGAAATAATTGAGGGTCCTGTCAGTATCTTATTCCACTGACGGTGTCTACTCAACTTTTTCTTTTGTACAAAGATTCGTCACAACATGTGACCAACAGTGTCACATTGCTGACAAAGAGATTCGTTACCAAGAACCTTTCGGGCTTCTATCGCTATCATATCCCATCTCGGAATCTGACGGAGTCTTGACTCTATCCCAATGGTACGATAAATGAGATAAAGTATCTTGAGGATCTTTCCAGGAAGATGTAAGCCATGATAGATATTCTTTTTCCCAGGTAGGGTCATTTTGTTCTTGAGCATCTTGATAAATATCCACATATACGGTTTCGTTTTCGCTATTCACTTTAGCTTTTCCTTTTGGATCGTGGATTGTAATGGAGGAATCTTCTTTTTGTGGAGCATGTGAACTCTGACCTGTGTCATAAGTAAATCTGATCGAATCTGCAGACTTCTTTAAACTTTTAGATGGAAAGAGATAATCATCTTTATTCCATCGGTTCACATATGCAAAGGGATCGATTTCAATTCCAAGGAAATTATCTTTCTTGCTATTTCTGAAATCTGGCAAAGACTGTACAGCCAGTTCAACCCCATCTAATAACTCCCATTTAAAAATCTGAAACATACTTACAGATTGTTCAATACTCGATTGAACCCATAATTTACATTGATGACTAAGATTTCCTTGTTCTTGCCATCCTATTTCAAACACCATTGAAGAACAGACACGATTAGAGAGAAGTAGATTGATCAAGCAAACCGCATCTTCGGACCATGAACAAGAATATACATTAATAGTAATAACAGCCTTCTGATTAACTATTAATCGAAATACTCGTTGTTTTCCTTGCAGAAGTTCGAGGGTTTTTATCAGTGATAGTTTCTCCGGTAGTTTTAACGAATGAAAATCTTGAAGCCATAATGAAATCTTTTTAATCTGATCTGGATCTTCAGCTAATGTAGATTTCATAATACTATCCTTTCCGTAAAGCTGTGAAAAAGGATTTGGTTCAATAGCATTACGGAATTCCATATTCTGATAATCCCAAGGTTCTGTAAATGTTCTTAAATACTGCAAGGTCCTTAATACACATTGAGAAGCTCTGACTTGGAGTTTCTTCTGACACTTACCATCTCTTATCTCCCAATCAGCAAAAGACTGAAACATCTCAAATTGAGGGAAAGAATCAGTATTAACAAAAGCTTCAGTATTTTGTTGAAGATATGCTGCTTCAATCTCTTCAAATAAATCTGGAATTTTGAGAGATTTCAAAAAGCGTTCAACAAGACCATTCATATTTACCTCCTCCAGTTCTAACATTTTAGAAGAAATATACATAGAAATAGAAAACTCAATTGCACCAATAATCTGATAATAATTCAGAGTTTTCAGAGTTTGAATCATATCTGGAGTATAATGACTGAGCCAAGTGTCATTGAGCTGTTGAAAATAGAGCTTAACCTGTAAATTTGGTAGAGGATAAACCTTTACCAATTCTTCATTGAGATTTAGAAAGACGCCAACATTTTTATGTTGCCAAGCTTGACATCTTTGTATCCACTGATTTCTTCTTAGTCGGAGACCAATTATCTTCTTGATTTGATCAGTGACATCGGATAACAAATATTCTAAAATCTTAAAACGCTGTACAAAAGTTTCAAAAGAATCATCAGCAGGACTGGTTCCTGCAATGGTGAAAAGACTTTCACTATGTACATGTACCTTGTTCATTTCTCTGGTTAAGGCATCAGGTAAATAATTAGAATTTCCAGGAATCCATTCAACATCAAATTCATACATCTGAAACCACATTTGCCATGCTAATAATCGCCCACGAGCTAATTGCTGAGATATCTTGGCATTCAAGAAATACTTGAAATTCATTGAGTCAGTTCGAATCAAGAATTTTGAAGGTGCCAAATAAATTTCGAACTTTTGAATTCCATTGAATATTGCAAGGGTTTCTTTTTCAGCAGGAAAATAACCTTTCTGATGTTTAGAGAATTCACCTGAAGCATAGGCACATAGAACTTCTTCAACATTTTCTCCTTCTTGCCTTCTCTCAAAAAGAGTAGCCGCCCAAAAATTGTCGGAAGCATCAGTCTGTAAGATGAGAAAACCAGTACCAGGCGGTTTTAAAGTAGGTAATGTTTGGCATTCTTGTTTCAATAATTGAACCGCTTGAGTAGCTTCATCAGACCAACCACCATTAATAAATTCTCGAATAGGAGAAGTCTTTTCAGAAAGATTGGGAATATATTTATGAACATAATTGAGAATTCCCAAAAATCGCTGAATCATTGGCTTATCTTGTAATTGATCAGGAAATTCAGATAATTTCTGTAAAACATGAGGCTGCATCTGAATTTTACCTTGGCGAACGGTGATGCCGAGAAAATCAATACTGTCTTGAAATAAAACCATTTTCTTCTCAGATAAGACTAAACCATGATTACGGGCTTCGTCAAGAAATATTTGGAGATGCTTCAAATGAGAGGCGAGATCTGGACTAAATACAAGGATATCATCAATATATACAACAATAAAATCGTATGAACCAAAAATATGATCCATTCGACGCTGAAAGAATGCAGGAGCATTTTTGAGACCAAATGGCACAACTCGCCATTGAAAGAACCCGGCAGGACATGTAAATGCAGTTTTTGGACGATCTTCTTCTGCAATTTGAATCTGATAATATCCTGATTTCATATCAAATTTGCTGAATATCTTACTGCCATGAATTTTCTGCATGATTGTTTCTTGTCGAGGCATGGGATAATTAAAGCTCTTAGTTATAGCATTTAAAGGCTTATAATTAATCACCATCCTATCTTTACCACGAACAATCTCAGAATGATTGCGAACTAGAAGTGCAGAACAGGAATAATGAGATTCACTTACTTCAATCAAATTAAGATCTAGCAATTCTTGAATCTGTTTGCGCATTTCTTTTTCTTCATCAGGAGTACAGGGTATCAATTTGCCAGTCACTCCATTGTCATGCAGAGTGATAATTTCTTGTTTCGGGCTCTGAGTTGTCCAAAAAGCTTGAGGATTAGTAGAACAACATTTTAGCAATTCCTCAAATATCTGAATTTGTTCAGGAGACCAATTAGGATCCCTATTGGCCTTTTGGGTAGGTTGAGCTTTGGCTTCATAAATCTTTAACACTTCTTCCCAATCATGAGATTCTTTTCTCTGTTTGGGTTGCCTTTTTAAACCTACCTTTTTCTGACTCTGATCTTTTCGGGCTTCAGAATTAGCCATAGTTAACCTGGGGACTGAGACTGCTTTCTTCTTGATGTTACAAATGATTTTATCATTACTGATCGTAACAGGCAACACTAAATTAATGAACGGCATTCCCAGAAATAAACTTGCTGAGTTATCATAATGCTGAATAGCTGAAATCTTAATTATATTCCCCCCAAGTTTCATTGAAATGTTATCAACATAATGAGTCAGATTAACAGAACCACCAATGGTTTCAGATCTAAGGATATTCTGTAAGGGCTTCCATAATCCTTTAAACAGTGACGGTCTAGCAAGATTATTGGAGCCACCGGTATCAATAAAAGCATCAACAGAAATCCATTCACCACGTACTTGAACTTCAACAGGAATATACAACAGATCACTAGTTCTGACAATCTTTTTCATAAAGGCTTGTTCATCAACAGAACTAGGTTTAGGGAGGAGAGAGGAAGATGATGCAACTGTCTTCGGATAAGGACATAAAGAATTCTGAACGGACTGAGGTTTAACGGATAAGAAGTTTGGCAAAGAATTCTTGGTGTCAACAGTTGTAGTAGTTGTGACAGAGGTATCAGAATACTCTTCTGTATCATCTTCTTCAAAAACAACAGAATCACTATCATCACTTAAGTGATCCTCATAAACATCGGAATCAAAATCAGAATCTTGATAAACAAGATTCATTTTATTACTAATATCAGGCAGAGACTCAGTATCAGAAAGAGAAGCATCAGTTAAAATATATACATCTGAAACTTCATCATCAGAATCAACAACTGACCAGTCATCTGCAAATTCTTCAATATCAAAACAGGCTTTTAGTTTGTTAGAGGAACTCTTGGGACATTTGCGTGCAAAGTGTCCTTCTTGCTTACAGATAAAGCAAGCATTATCCTTCTTTTGTTGTTTCCTCTTTTTCACATACCTAAATTTACGGAATGGTCGTTTAGGATTGATAACTCTCTTAGGTCTGTATTTACCATATCTTTTTGATTTCCTTTTCCGGAAAGGAGTCCAGGGTAAAACAGAACGACACACATTCAAATTAGGAGAAATATCATGAACCTGTTTCTGCCAGCACAAATATTTTACTTTCTCTTGGCTTCTGAATAGGAGATCGATCTAATAGATTTGTTCTATCTTTTTGCCTTGGACTTCAATATCTTTCATTATCATATCCCCTATATTTCCCGGTAATTTAGAAAGAAAAGCAATCTTCTGAGTATGATCGTTAACAAGATTTGCTTTATAGATTTTACCCATAAATTCAGATCCAAACTGATCTAAATCTTTTAAATCTGTTAATTGCATGCGGGTTAAATCTGTAATGATTGTTTTCTTTTCATCTTGAGGCTCGGGAAGAAATTGAGTTAACAAGAGAACTTCTAAAGTGGCTAAGCCTAAAGCTGCCACATTGTTTCTTTCTTCTTGAGAAGCGCCCATCCACCAATCCCAAACAATTCCGGCCATTCGTTTCTCCGCCAGCAAGAAAATGGAAAAATTATCCAATTTTGACACAACTTGCATTTGATATAGTGCACCTATCCAAATCCGGATAGATTCTGCTGGATTAGATGACTTATCTAAATCTAAAACATATCCAGAGGAATTAGTATGAAAGAGATCTTCTTCAACTCTAGGATATTTAGGGTCTTTATGCAGATTTGCTTTCTGCAGGGATGGCATAATAAACGATGGAAATAGAGTTGCAGCATTTTCTATTGTAGCCAATTCACCTTTGTTTTTATACAAACTGGAAAATTTTGGAATTGCAGTTTTAGTACTTAATTGGCTATTACTAGATTCAGCAAAATCTGCTGCTTCTTCATGGGAATCACTGGTTTCCCATTTAGGTGGAATTTCCATTGTTTTTACAAACTTTGGAGGCTGTTCTTCTCTTTTCTTCTTCTGTCTTCTTCTTTTCTCTTTCTCTTCTCTACGCTGCTGTTCAGCGGACTGTTCATCATGAAGAAGTTTAAGATTGGCTAAAATCAAATCACTTTGAGAACCCAAATCATCTAAGACTTCTTCAGCATGTGCGCACCAAGTAGTTAGATAATTCCCAATCTGATAAGTTTGATCTAGATCATTTGTATTCTGAGAATTGTGTTCTATCAAAGGAGCACAATCTGCTCGGGTTGGTGGCTGTCTAGAAGAGGAGGAAGTAGTACAGAACTTTGTTCGAGGAGGCCATTTGCCACCTTTAACAAATCTATGATTGGCATATTGCCATTCTTCAACAGGAGCAAAAGAAGTACGCATACGATGCATTTTATTTACAGTGGGTAGAAATGGTTTATACTCAGGTATATACAACTCATTAGGTGACAGAGAAGGTTCACCTAAACTTTCTTCTTCGGGAATAGTAGCAGGAACTTGACTACTTGAAGGAACTTCATTTGGAATCATAGGAAACACATATCTCTTTGGCTTAGAGACAGGTCGAGGAATCACTGGTCTTGGAGGAATCAACTTGACTTGTCCATTATCAATAGTTACTCTTTTCAATTTGGATTGAGGTTGTTTAGTATCAACTATTGACTTGTATTGGAAATACCAGTTTCCAGGTAACTCAGTAGGATCATATAGAACACCTTCAACTTGAGCATTAGACAAACCAACTGTAACACAATCCTTTAAGACAGGCTGTTTAAGTTTAGGATGTGCTGTATTAGTCAATTGAAAAGAAGCTTGTCCAATTATAGACAGGTATTCACTTTCTTCATCCATGGTTAACCCTTGGACACCAGACAATAATTTCCAACAATCTTTCAGATGGACATCATTCAGACTAATAGCATAGTCAGGATAAATGGTTCCATATTGACAACCAGTAGCAAGGTTTCCTTGAATAGTACCAATCCTAGCATGTTCATAATTTTGATGACGGGTATCAAACAGTTCAGCAATACAGGGAGTATTAATTCCATGACGAAACAGTGGAGCTAATCCAATCCTTATCCCCCCAAAATGAAGATAGAAATACTTTCCATCTTTTACATACTGCCGAAATTTCTTAATTTCATCATCAGAGAATAAATTCAAAGCAAGGGTTTGCACAGAAGGTCCAGATATCTTAATAGTGATTTCTACCTCTTTCAGAAAGTTTTTCTTCTTGAACAGGAAAGTCATAGGTAGCTTATAGATATCAGTAGAATTTAGAGCAGGAGGAGTCCAATGTTCAGGGTTTTCAACTAATTCATGATTTTCGTTTTCAACAGACTCGGACTCAGTCGACCGTGACGAGACTTCAGTAATGACTTTTCTGTCTATGGATGAGAATGATCGTAACAGATTGGCCATATTTAATCTATAACAGAAATAGACTAATGAAAGCTTTTATCTACTCGGTCCAATGATCAACAGAGTGACCTTTCAAAGGCTAGCTGGCTTTCAATAGAATTCTGTCTACAGATTAGTGAGTTAGTGGGGAGACAAAGTGAGCTTCAGGTTGTTTGTAGTAGTGGCACAAGCTGCTACAGGAGATCTTATAACTGCTATAGCAAATCTTGTAGTAGCCTGTTTTTCTTCCTTTTCAAGGTTTTTTTCTTCAGAGGGATGGTGGAAAGTGGTGTAGGGGTTGGAGGATGATAGCAGAGCTCTGATGGAGTGGTGAAGGGTTGTGGAAATGGAGGACATGTCCTCCCTTTTTTTTATTATAATTTTTTTTTACATTTTCCTGTGTATTTTTGAATGAGACAGAGCTAAATATGGGTATGATGATTTGAATCAAGGGTGCATGGGTGATAGGTGAGTCATTTTATGAATTGTAGGGTTCCTAATCAACCTAGAATAGGTTTGTAGGATGATTTTCTTATCGAGTCCCCTTTCCTGTAGCATTTCAGGACATCTTCTAGTGTTAAAGGATCTTCCTGTAGCAGCTACACGACATCCTATACCACACCAGAAAATGCTAAAAATTCTGATTTTTGAGGCCTGATAATGGATATGGGTTGTAGGGACATGGTTGGCATGGATGAGATGGAGTGGATGGAGGGAGAAATGGAATGAAATTGAGCATGTTGTCCCTGTAGCTCTAAAATTGTCACTACCTTAAAAAACATGCAAAATGATAGAATTTATTAATGGACTAGTTTGATTTCCTTGTCATGGTGTTTTTTTATTTTTTATTTTCTCTTTTTATTCTCCTTTTTTTGTAAGGAACACACAGGCCGCCTCAAGAGAGGTTTTCAACCTGATTTCCTGCCCTAGACACCTCAAGGGAGGTTTTCACCCAAGGATCTTTTATTTATTTTTTCTTTTTTCTTTTTTCACTCTTGGGCTACCTTAAGGAGGTTTTCAACTCAAGAGCTGGCCTCAGATGCCTAATGGAGGTTTTCATCCAGGCCACTTATTTTTTTTTCTTTTTTCACAAATAGAAATAGTTTTCAAAAATTTTGTGACTTGGAAGCTAGGAAACCTCCAACCACATTTACCTCCTTGCTAATGGCGCTGATGAACTCTTCCCCAAACGAAGGTATTTTGTAAGACTTCAACCTATATCCATTGACAAGGAAGGGTATACCTTCCTCATCAATGGTCCTAATTTGAACAGCTCCATTATCATGGCACTTCTCTATTAGGTATAGGCCTAACCACCTTGTCATCAATTTGCCTTTGAAGTCCTTAAACCTGGAGTCATATATCAGAGCCCAATCCCCTTCTTGAAAAACCTTATCCTTGATTTTCTTGTCATGCCAAACCTTCCTTTGTACTTGGATAACTTCAGTGTGTAGGAGGACCTGTATTATGAATTCATCTAGGCCATTCCGCTGGAGCAACCTCTCTTGTTGTGCCTTTGTAACGTCCAAATCCAACTGTGCTACCATTCTCAAGGTGTTGTATTCAAACTCAATGGAGAGTAGAGCCTTCTTTCCATAGACCAAGTTACAAGGAGTGAAACTAGTAGTTGTCTCCCAAGTTGTATTGTAGGCCCAAGTGGCCTCCACTAGTCTGTATAACTAGTCCTCTCCATTGTTGTTCACAACCTTGGTGAGGATTCCTTCTAAGTGACCTCTACTTGTCCATTGGCCTGAGGATGATAGGAAGTAGATGTTTTGTGCTTTATCCCATGTTGTCTTAACAAATTTTCGATCAGATGTGATGTGAATTGAGCTCCTTGATCAGTGACTAGCTCTCTAGGGTACCCAAAATTGTAAAACACATTTTCCCTCAAGAACTTAGCCACTTTCTCCTCTATTTCTACCTTGACAACCTTGGTCTCAACCCACTTTGTCAAATAATAAGTGCATACAATTATGTACCTTTTCTTCCTTGATGGTGGATCAATTGGCCCAATAAAATCCATGACCCACTTGTCAAATGGATCTAAATCCACCTGAGGTTGCAAGGGGATTTCATCCTTGGGGGTAAGTTTACCCATCCTCTGGCACTGATCACATCGACTGGTGTATCTTCTTGGATCTTGGTGGAGAGTGCGCCAGTAGTAGCCAACTTGCAGTACCTTAAAATTTGTCCTCTTGGCAGCAAAGTGACCTCCACAATGCCCATCATGATAGGCTAAGAGGATGTCAAATACTTCCTCCTCCCTGATACACCTTCTCAAGATTTGATCTGGGCTCAGTTTGAAGAGATTTCCCCCAATCCAAGTGAATGGGGCATTTTTCCTTACAATCCTGCTTTTCTCCCTAGATGACAGATTTGGAGGGAACTTTACATCAACTAGGTAGTTGGCTATGTCAGCAAACCATGGAGAGAGAACTGAAATAGAAAATAAATTCTCGTCTAACAGTTGATCATCAACCATCCCTTCCTCACCTACAGGAAAACCAAGTCTAGAAAAAAAATTGCAACTACATTTTCTTTACCTAGCTTATTAATGATGGTTAAATCAAACTGCTGTAATAAAAGCAACCATATAATAATTCTTGCATTCACATCAGGCTTGTTCATTAAGTACTTGATAGCATCATGGTCAGTATGTATAAAGGTTTTATAACCAATGATGTAGTGTCTAAATTTATTCAAAGAATGGAAAATAGATAGGAGTTCCTTCTCAGTCACATTGTAATTCAATTCAGCCTTAGACAGATTTTTGTTATTGGAGTAAATGGCATAAGGCAACTTGTCATCTATCTATCCTAGAGTTTCTCCCACATCTTTGTCAGATGCATCAGCATGGATGTGGAAGGGAAGAGCCCAATTTGGGCCTTTGAGTATGGGTGTAGTAGTCAACTTGTCCTTCAAGATTTCTAGGGCCTCTTGGCAACTATCTGACCAACAAAATTTAGAGTCCTTGGCCAGCAGTCCAAACAATGGTGAGGCTACTTTGCTGAAGTCTTTGATAAACCTCCTATGGTATCCATCTAAACCCAAGAAAATCATGACATCCTTATGCTTTTGAGGAGCGGGGACCCTTTTTATGATGGAAATTTTATTTGGGTCCACTTGTATTCCTTCTTGGGATATTGAATGACCCAAAACAATCCCTGCATTCGTCAAGAATTCTCACTTCTCAAGAATAAGTGATAGGTTCATTTCAATGCACTTATTTATTACTTGCCCCAAGTTAGACATAGCCTCCAGGAAGTCACTCCCATAGGGAGTGAAATCATCCATATAGATTTCTACAAAGTCATGGACTAGCTCAGTAAATATGCTAAGAAATGCCCTTTGAAAAGTGGCAGGGGAATTACATAATCCAAAAGGAAGGACCCTATAAGAAAAAGTACCCCAAGGACAAGTGAAGGTGGTTTTATCTTGGTCCTCTGGGCTGATCTGGATGTGATTATAACCATTGAATCCATCTAGGAAAGAGAAGAACTTCTTCCCTGTAAGGCCATGTTAGAAATATTGAGAGGGGAGGTGAATTAATATTTCTTTTCAATGGTTACTTTTACCAGTGATATCACTTATATTTAGAACACAAAATGAAAAATGTTTTTATTAATTTCTTCTTTACAATAAATCAAGTACAATATATGTATGGCTCCAACCCTATATGAAGACACCAATCTTCAATTCCCTAGGCTCCAACCTGTATTCTTCCAAGCACCGACTTGGACTTCCTAAGGATCCAACCTTGTCACTTTAAGGCACCAACCTCTAGGGCTCCAACCCTATCTCTAGTACAAGCACCAACTTGGTATCTTAAGGATTCCTATCCTTTAGGGCTCCAACCCTATCTTCCAAGGCACCAAACTTGTCTCTTTGAGGCTCCAACCCTATCTTCCTAGGCACCAACCTTGTCTCTTTGAGGCTCCATCCTCTAGGGCTCCAACCCTATCTTCCAAGGCACCAACCTTGTGCCTTTGAGGCTCCAACCCCTTGGGATCCAACCCTTAGCTTTACTTCATCAAGATATGTTTGGTTATACTTCACGACTCCCAATTTCTTCTTCAACAAACCCTATCAATCTTCAGCTACACCTTCACTTAGTCTCCACATCACATCATCAATGAAAAACTTGTTCTTCACATGAAGGTGTCACCACTGCTCTTCATGTTACCCAAACAAAACTTCTTAAATATCACCTCATGATGGCTTCGATGCATCATGGTCTTCAATGATCTCCACAAATCTTCAATATGCTGCTTCACAAATTTCTCAAACTCTGCCCTATTCTGTTCTCAAGAGAAGACTTCAACAATCTCTATTTTTCCAATCCCAATAAATCAACACTTCAACCACGACAACTATGAAAACTTCGACCACGAAAACTATGGCAGCTTCGACCACAGAAACTATGACAGCTTCTACAGCAGCTTCGACCATGGCAAATACAACAGCTTCGACCACGGAAACTATGGCAGCTTCGACCACGGCAACTACGACAACTTTGACATTGGAAGCTTCGACCACAAAAACTACGACAAATTCAACCACGGCAACTACGAAAATTTCGACCATGA
The DNA here is from genome assembly GCA_031772625.1 of Pinus tabuliformis. Taxonomy (NCBI): domain Eukaryota; kingdom Viridiplantae; phylum Streptophyta; class Pinopsida; order Pinales; family Pinaceae; genus Pinus; species Pinus tabuliformis. The sequence continues at coordinate 870,092,520 of CM062804.1, read as the reverse complement.
CAACTACGACAACTTCAACCATGGCAACTATGGCAACTTCAACCACGAAAGATACAGCAGCTTTGACCAAGATTTTATGCCCAAACAGAATTATCCTTTTTTTTGTCCTAAACAATAGTCTCCTTGTTCTCCTCGGCCTTCTGTCTTCTCATGTACTTCGTATCTCTGAATTATTGTCCGAATTGCTGATCAAAATGAAGTGTTTAGACGTCTATTTATAGATATTTTGTTTATAACTAAAGGGACACGTCTATTTGAATGAGGCCAACTTGTATGACTGAGTGTAGGTCGGCTCATTGCTAGAAATAATTTCCTTAACTTAAAAATTCAATATCTCACAAACTATTGGGAGTTTCAGGGAAAATAAAGGCTCGTTAGAAAGAGGAAAAATCCTCTTTAAAATGATCTAGGATCCATTTTGAAAGGATGCCTCCAAGGTGTCCAAAATCATTTTTCTTTGTGACTGTCCTTAAATTCTATGCATAAAAAGTTTGGGATAGCATGAGGAATTTTTGGAACAACGTGGCTTCTTCATTGTTATCAAAGTCATCATAGGATCATAGAGTCATTATGTAGGAGTGAAACATCCATGTAGCATGACACAAGAACAATGTCATCATATACTAGTACAATCATAGTGCAACATCATTAGGAGAACTCCAAAATAATCTTCCAACCATCAAATGATCTCCAACCATGTTATCAAGACCTCATCAAGTGCCATCATCAATTGTGGTCATTTATCAAGAATATGACATCATCAAATGTAGTCCTCCATATGTCATCAAGGGCTTCTAAATACTTGGCACTTCTTAAGACTTCTTCATTAGTGACTTGACATATTAATTGATGACATTCTTATGAAACAAGAGTTATGACATCATCATTTGGAACCAAGCATCTCAACAATATTTGCCATCTTGGCTAGTGCCATATTGACATCAATGACAACCTAGATTAACAATCCACCCAATACTTGATCAATGAAACGTAGAGGAAAATGGTATTTTTTGGTGGCTTTGTTTAGCTCTATGTAATACACATAGATCCTCCTCTTTCCATTATTCTTTGGGACCAAAACTAGAGGGGACACCCACTCACTATCTAAGATGGGGTAAATGAACTCCGCATCCAACAATTTCTGCAACTCTTCCTTCACTATGTCTTTGAGAGTTGGGTTCATTCTCCTCTCAAGTTGGCGCACTAGTTTGCATCCTCCCTTGATGTAGATGTGGTGAGTACACACTGAAGGATGCACTCTCTTCATTTCCTTATAGCTCGAGGAAAAATCATTCAAGTGCTCTCTCAGCATCTTGCACAACTTCGCTTCTAGGTTGGCTGAGAGAGAGGGGTTGATTTTCAATGTTTTAGATGGACCCAATTCTACCATTTTGACAGGAGCAGGTCTAGGGTCAACTAGGCATAAATCATTTCAAGGGTTATCTTTGAATTCCTTCACCATCTCATCAAGATGCATGGTGTTGGGGGGCTAGGTCTAGAGGATTTGATCAATGAGGTCATCTTAATCAGATTTCCCCCCTCCTATAATAGCATCTAGGGTACAGATTGGATAAGATGTGGTATGATATACTTCATCTTCATCTTCCTCTTCCAACCACAAGGGTAGGTCATGCTCTAGGGATGGTTGAGCAGGAGGGTACAAGACCAACTGTTTGGACAAATGCCCATTCTTAATGGTCATGTTCCTAGCTCTGCAACTTATGTAAGCATCAACAGTGGCTAGCCATGGTCTTCCAAGGATGAGAGGATAGCCATTGAATTTGGTCTTGGGCTGGAGAACTAAGAAGTCAGTAGGATACTCCTAGGAATCAATAGATATTGTTACATTCTCAACTCCTCGCTCGGGAGCTACTGTGGATTTGTCTGCAAGTTGCAGTACTATTGTGGTCTTTCTTAAGGATCCTTGGAGATTTATTTTGAGCATGGTATCCTTAGTCATCACATTGATGGCAACCCTAAGATCAATCAAGGTGTGAGGGACAATGATGCCATTAATGTGCACATCTACCACAGGACTTCCAGGGTCTAGATACTTTGGGAAAATTACTCTCCCCAGCATTAGGTTAGACAATTGACCAATGGCATTGATGGTAGGGGTGTCTTTCTTTCTCCTCCCAGGATGTTTGAAGCATTTCTCCTTGATTAGCTTATTGTAGATGGGGACATCCTTGATGGCTTGGAGGAGTGGGATTTTCACACACAAAATTTTCAATTCTCCTAGAAGTTCAGTCTCTTCTAGGGTGTGCTGGTTAGGATGGATCAATCTTTCAGGAAAAGGAGGTGGATTGGATTTGGGAACACTCTCTTCCTTTTCCTCTTCAATCTCCTTAGGTGGATATGGAGGTTGGTTATCTGGTAGCACTCTTCCAGATCTGAGGTGAATTTCTTGAATCTCCACAACATAGGAAGGGTAAGATGTCTCCCCACTATAGACTTGTTGTGCATGCTTGTTGTTCGGGTTTGGATTTGGTTAGGTAGGCATTTGAGGTTGCTTAGGTGGAGCAGGATGAATTAGCTATGGTTGAGATGGAGGTGGAGGCAGTAAAGCAGGAGGTTGGTTGAATTAAGGATTCCGACCTTGTGATGGGGTATTCTACTGAGGATGTGGAGAATCATATGGCTGAAATGATTAATTGGTAGGTTGGGAAGGATACTAAGGTGCATAAGACTAAGGAGAAGGTGTGGACAATGAAGGGTGAGCAGGAGAACACCAAGGGGGCAAGGGTGCATTCTGATTGGGATTTTAATAGGAATATGATGCACTTTGCATGCCCAGTTGGTATGGCTGAGGTCCTTGAGGCCTCCTTTGGATTATATAACAGAGTTGTTCAACCCCACCTTCATCCCCTTGGTATACAACCTTCAATCTAGGCAGAGAAGGGAACTTATTTGTGGAATGGTTTTCCTCACAAACCGAGTAGACCTCTATAACATTTAGTGGACATTCATTTCTGGGGTGCCTCCTAGTGCATTTAGGGAAAAAGATAGCTAAGGCTCTCTCTACTTCCTCTTGTTTCCTCTTGATCTGCATAGTGTCCATTTGTAGAGAAAAGGTGTGCATCATTTCACTTTTAAAGTCCTCCAACATGTTTCCAATTTCACTCTTGATAGATGTGTTGGAGGAAGAGGAACTGGCCAAATCTTGACTAGCCCTACCCTTCTTTCTAGCAGCCCTAGAATGGTTTTTGAACACTGTCTTGATATCATTATAGGGTAGCTGATAAATGTCCCCTCCATACAACATGTTTAGGGTTTCCAGTATGTCCTCCCTGATTCCCCTAAGAAGGACTAACTTGAGTGATTCAAGGTCAAGGGTGCATCTAGCCCTTTTGTAACTGAGTTGGAACCTTTCCTCATAATCCTCCAAGGATTCATCAGGTCCTAGGGTCATTCTAAAGATTTCATCTTTGGTGTCTTTGGACCTACAATAGTCCATGTACTTGTTGTTAAAGGATTGCTGCATTTGAGCCCATGTAGTGATGTTATCCCTAGGTAGACCCATGAACTAGCGGAAGGCTACATCCTTGAGGGTAGATGGGAACAACTTTAACTTTTGGTCATCGGAGGTATAATCATAAGTTCTGCAGATGACAACAAACTCAAACAGGAAGGTATCAGGGTCCTTTGAGGTTAGGCCATGGAAGTGAGGAAGGGAAGAGGGACTTATGTTTTTCATTCTAGTATCTCCATTAGTCTCTCTAATGGGAAAAGAACCCTCATTCTTGTTTTCAGCCTCATTTCTGTTTTCAGCCATGGTGTAAGTGTGTGGAATGGTCTCTTCTTCTTCTTCCCCAATAGGCTCTTCAAATATTTCAGGTTGTTCTCCTAAGGGGTCCTCTAACTCTCTTGCAATTAGATATGGAAGCTAATAGTCATCGAAGAATAGGGAAGGTTGATTGTTTGATGGTGTGGGGGTATTTGGAAAGAATTTTCCTAAACTGTCTCTACTCCTACAAGGCATGGAAGAAATATATTTTTTTCTTCTATTTTTATGATTTTTTTCAAAACCAAATGCAAGTCAAAAAGGAAAGAAAGAGTAACATCTATTTAGCAAATGATAGAAAGAAAAAATTACATATAACTAGACACCTCCCCGACAACAGAACCAAAACATGATGATCCTTAATATTGCAGTAAGAATGTTGAAACTCCTAAGGCTAGCAGCTTTACTTTATCAACCCGAGGTTTTGTACAAACTTAGAGGTGATAGTGCTATATAGATAGAATATGCATCATTCCACTCATGACACTTCTCAACTGGGGAACTTGACCATTAGGGTTCCAAACCATTCCTCTATTGGACTAAAGGGAGTCTGACTACTAAAAATGGAATATAAAACTAGTTCTAGTTCAGGAAAAGTAAATGCTTGTCAATTCGGGAAATGAAAGTTGCTAACTTGTAAATGCTATGATATGACATTAATAATCTAGCTATGAAATGACACAAATCGCTTGTAGGAAGGAAACTATGCTAACCTTGCACTTGATCTTCTAGCTACCAAAACTACTTGAAAATAGGAATTTGTTATATCATTTCAAAATCCAAACATGCATGTTTTAATTATCTCATTCACACTTGCAAAATAGATAAAATTCCTAATTTCTAAATTCAAAAATATAAAAGCTAATGTTATTTGATCTTGTAGGAGGGAAAGGAATGAAAAGGCTGGTCTAGGTGGCACTTCTGGTCATGGAGTCCAATCTGAGGGGTTAACCTACTCCTACACTAGGCTATACTACCATTTCAAGTCAAAAGAGGTTCAAAATAGGTAGCTACAGGTTTGCTATAGGGAACTGCTACAGGATGTCTTGTACTGCTATAGGAAGTTGGTTGAGAGTTGTTGAAGGACAATAGTGGTGAGATGAAGTATTGGAAAGGTGTATGACAGTTGTGCAAGGTGTAGGGGAGGTGAACATCACCCAAGGCCAAGCCCAACACTCCAAGAATCCTTGATTTTCCTAAGACAAGTTGCTCATGGTGGCTAGAAAACAGAGGTTTGGAATGTGGTTGGTAGCATCAACAAAAGGTGGAGGAGACCTAGGTGGAGTTGGTAGGAGGTGTCCCTTCCTACAAATCAACGATCCCTGCGATAAAACCTATCTCTCTTTTCATTTACAAATTATTACATGTCAACATGGAAAATATGAGTTGAATTTAGAAAGTTTGATCTAACTATTGTTAAAGACTAGATCTGTGGAATAGACTACCTTCTAAGTTAAAACAATATTAAGAAGCGAACTAACAAATCCAAATATTTCCAAGGAATCAGAAACAATTATCTAGCTAAGAATGCAACTTAACCTAGGCAATGAATAAAGGAAAAACTCTATTTTTGCGCTGTGAGAGTGGGGTCCCCTAATCATAATCCCATAAGGGAGATGAGAGGGAGGTCACAGCCACAAGATTTTCTAGTATATTTTCTTCACTAGAATGCAACACTAATCTACCCTTTAAGCGAATGAAAGGATGGATAAGCAATAACCTAATCAAATTTCTAAGCTAAACATAAAACAGAAATAAACTTCAGTGGTAAATCAACATTTTAAGCTAAGAATACAGATACAAAAGTGAGGAACTTCTGTTGCTGGGGTTGGGCCCTAACCCAAGAGCTTCAACCCTCTGAGTCAACTTAGTGCTGGATCAAAACAAAATTTCCCATTATCTTAACAATGTCAAATACATCATAACAATAATAGCCAAATGTGCTTAAGCATAATGGCCTCTCGACTACAGCAAAATTTTGAATCCTAATGAGTCCCTTAGCTTTCTTATTTATAAAAAAATGGAGCTACCAACAACTCCCTATAAAATAGGGATACTTGGCTCCCTAACTTGATAATAACATTTCCTTGACTGGCACTAGCTTGGCTGCTAATGAACTTGGCTTGCTTGGCTTCCAGTGACACCGAGCTGATGAGATAGAGTGGGAGAATCTTTGAATGATCTGAGGAGTTAGGGAGGGAGACCACTTCCTATAGTCTCTATTGCTTGTATACTTTGAGTCCTTGCACTCAAGTCAACTCAAAATTTCTTCAATTTCCTGCATTTAACACACATTAGGCCATAGGACATAGTAACTCACTTTTACTCTTCTCACTAAGAAAAATATAATAAAATATATAAATAAATTTGAGAAAAGACAATTTAATAAGCTGGAGAGTGGCATTGTGACTCATATAATTTACCTATTGATGAGCCTCATCACTTTGACTATTGACCAAGCTGATTTGGAGGTGGTTTAATTATTGAATGATGATTGGTTAGGGTATCTTTGAATTTTTTTTACTATTGTTGACTTTGACAAAAAATTATAAACTTTGACTTTGGATAAGGTTTGACTTTGGATAAGGTTTGACTTTTGAGTTCATCTCTCATTGGATATTGGTTAGCTAAATTTGATAGTCAATTTTTTTTACCTTGACTCATTGTTGATGAATTGGAACATTGTATCTCTCTACTTAACATTTGATGACAATCTAATAGAAGAAGAATTTTGAAAGGGTTTCCCCCCTTGTGGGGTTTTTCCCTTGTCTTTGACCAAATATTTTGTCTCTCTTGTTTCATGAAAATCTAATAGAAGAAGAATTTTGAAAGGGTTTTCCCCCTTGTGGGGTTTTTCCCTAGTCTTTGACCAAATCTTTTGTCTCTCTTGTTTCATGAAAATATAATAGAAGAATAATTTTGAAAGGGTTTTCCACCTTGTGGGGTTTTTCCCTGGTCTTTGACCAAATCTTTTGTCTCTCTTGTTTCATGTTCTTGCTTGTATTATATTGCATTTGAATTATTGTTCTATCTACAATTGCTTAATGTCATTGGAAGATTTAATTTATTGGAAAAGTGATTGTTAATTGAAGAAGAATTGTTGTAAGTGATTGTGCTAAGCAGAGAACATTGGAAATTAACATGGTATCAGAGCTGAGGTGCAGACAAGCCCAAGGGGAAAAGAGACAAAAGAAATCATATTTGAAGGAATATGTTTGGAAGAAACTAATTGGTAAAGATGTCTACCCCATACTTTAAGGATGCAGATAATTTGAATGACATATCTAATTTTGTTGATTAGAAGATTAGGTTGGAAGTGACATTGGATGAAAATGATGTTTTGGAATGTGTTTAAGGAAAGGCACCTGAGCCTCAATAAAATGCTCCCGCTGATTCCAAAGCCAAGTATAAGAAAGGTGAGATCAAAGCCAAGAAAATAATTATTAATTCTTTGAAACATCATTTAATTACTTACATTGGAAATTTGAGGAAGACTGAGGATATCTATGATACGTTGTTTGGGATGTTTGAGGTCAACAATTTGGATCATGTTTTCTCCTTGAAAAATCAAATCAACGACATCAAGATGAAGAAGGGAGATATTGTGCAGTCATACTTCATGAGATTATCACAACTCAGGGATCAATTGGTTACAGTTGCAGAATGTATGTATGGTAGAGAACCAGTACTCGTTGCCCTTCAAGGTCTTCCTCCTATTTGGGAGGCATTCATTACTACTATTAGAAACAATGACAAATTATTGACATTTAATGAATTGGTTGGGAATTGTACTCAAGGAGAAACTAGGATGATCTCTAGAGGGAGGATTTAAAAACATGAAGAAGGAGAGCCCTCTGCATTTGTTTCTCAAGACAAGAAGAGGAAAGGAAGAGGAGGTCCATCTAATTCAAGAAAGCCTGCTCCAACATCCAAGGACTCTAAGAAGAGTGACCTTTTCTACTTCTTTGTTAAGAATTTTTATTTGTTCCTTCTACCTTTCATTTTCGTTTCTGAGATTGCTAATTTCTGTTGAAGATGCATCTAGATCCTTTTGTTTTTTCAACAAATTCAAATATGTACCTTCGACCATATTCCTTTAATTGTCTTTCCTTGTCTTTATCTTTCCTTTTTGCTTCCTGCACTTGGAGTTTCAAAAGATGAACTTCTTCTTTGAGTGTGAAATTTTCCTTCTTTGTGTTCTTCCATCCTTTAAAGGCATTAATTAATTATTTTTCCATGTCCTCTTCTACTTCTTCATCATCATCATTGTTAGATTCTTTAATATGAGGATCCACATGGTTATCAATGTTTTATCTTGACTTGTATGCTTTTTACCTTCATACAGATCTTGAAGTTTCCCCAAAGATGTTTGGTCATGGTCATTGACCAAAATTGTCTTTTACAATATTTAATAGAGTATCACAAATTACATTCATGGATTTTGTATTGTACCTTCTAAATTCTTCGGTAGATGTGTCTCCAAAGAAAACAGAGTGTCATACATCATATTCGTGAGCTTGCAAGTAGGCTTCCATTTTAGCTTTCCAAAATGAAAAACTTGATTCATTGAATAGAGGAATTGGACCAACACGTTTATCTTCATCAACTATAATATGGTCTGAAATTGTTTCAATATCAAGGAATTCCTTTGATTCCTTTGGATGCTTAGAAACGTTTTTTTTCCCATCTCTACACTCTGATATCTGACTTCTAGCTATTAACTTGCTACTGAAGGAACCTGCTCTGATACCAATTCTTGGCAACACTGGGAGGGGGATGAATCAATATTTATTATCAATTATCATATTTTTAACTTCACAGAACATCAATTGTTATTAGCATAAGATAAATATAAACATTCATCAGCACCATTCAATGATGCATAATAATAAAGATAGTAGACACAAAAAAAATTAGGTGGAAACCCCTCTGGGAGAAAAACCACCGAATGATTATTAATATTTGTCTTTCAATAAATTGTACATCAATTTTTTCAGCTCCAACCTGTAGGACGCTCCAACACCTTTTTTACCAACTGCAACTAGGAGGACACTCCAATGCCTTAGTTTAGAAGCTCCAACTTAAAGGTTGCTCCAACACTCTGATTACTAGTTGTAACGAGACAAATACTTCAACACCTTGTGCAAGCTCCAAACTTCCCTAGAACCACCCTGCCACCCTAAAGTGTTCTTAGGCTCCAACAGGAAGGAGACTCCACTATCTTGCCTTGCACCACCCAACCACCCTGAACAACTGGCGGACCTCATTTCAAAATTTTTAGATTGGGTCCACCTATGCTCAAAATCAATCATAAATAGTATCAAACAATCTACAACACAATCTCTACTCAATCTACTTCTGCTCAAACTATACCTCAAGCCTAGTTGTGAATATACTCATATCGTTCACTCTCAATGTCAAAATTGACCGTTTCACAACAGTATTGTATTGACACTACTATTGTTATACCAAACCCAACTCTACCAATGCTACTTCAACTTGAGACTTCAAATCCTCTACTCAAGAACTACCATACATCATGATGTTATAAATTGTATAGTGTCAATGTCACAAGGTCATTACTATCAACTGTCATTGTCACAGAGTCACTTTCAAGTCATGTCATATCAAGGTCATTATCAAATCTCACTGCCATACAACAATAGCATGCATCCCAACAATATTGCTACAGTTCCTCTAACATACGCACATGAAAATCATTGTCTTATCAAGCATTGTCTTACTACACCAAATCCCTTTTGATACTAGCTACAACACTATATTAGCATAGTCAATCAGTTTGTCTATTAATAATGGACGTACTATTGTAGCATATGTTTAGAAACACTCTCCTCACTACTTCATAATTGATGGCTTATACAGCTATACAAGGCATATACTAACCCAAGATCTAGATATTAATGATGTTAAACCACCATGCTTCTATCAATACTTCATTAGCCTAGTAATGTTATACAATCACCCTTACTCTAACGCAACTATTATAGGAAAATAATGATGAAACCCTAGGGATTACTGCTACAAGAAGACCTGACTTGTTTTTTTGCTATTAAGTTGATGTTTCTGCCTGTAAACACCTATGCCCTGTAATTCTACAAGAACACTGCCAAGTACCAAGAGTAAAAACAATAGTCAAATCACATGATTTTTTCCAGTCACGTGTTTTAGTTGAATTGTAATAATGATACTGCCTGGATATTCAAATGCTTTTGTTATCAATATTGACAAGTGACGAATAGGACCTCGCATCACTACTGCATTGGAACTCATCCTCAAATTAAATTCCAAATTGAAAGGTTGTAACTACAGATAAGGTCGCAACAAACCAAGGTTGACACTTCAATTCAAACTGTAACAACACAACCTTAAACGATGCCCATACTCACACCAGATATAAGATCATTAACACATGTAGCTATAATTATATTGATATATAATGGTCAATAAACTTTGATGTCTTGCATGGATATGACAGTGAATGAGTCAAAGCTATACTTAATCAAAAATCAGCTTTAAATCTTTATTATACTCTATTTGATCTAAGCTTCAATCCAACAATTCTCTTACAAAAGACTTGGTCATATCAACAGTGTATCTCATATTTTATCTTGCTATGTGGTACACAGAATATAGCTAATCATAAGGCTTGAAAAATGACATCAAAACATAGAATATAGATCATATCTAAACCTTCACTATCCCTAACTCAAATTATGTCACAGAAGATGAATGTAACCATACCACCAAAAATCTAGAAGGGAAGGCCAAATGGCCTTTCCAAACTCTTAGTTCATTCAAGAGACAATATTTTGCTTGTTTTTTAAACCTGCATAAACTAGAGGTCAAGCCTTAGAAATAATCCGCTGGCAAGTGCATGAAACAATGAATCCTTTAGAGTTTGGTATTCTTTAGAACCAAGGCCGAGAGACCAAGTAGTCTTGTAACAGATAGAAAATAACTTTCGCTGGCTTGTAGTGTTTGATTAGAGTTGAATTCCCTAGAGGGTAAAGTACTGTAAAATAACGTCAATGAATCCCAAGATCCCAAACAAAAATAAAACCAATAACCTATTGACGATGCTAGACCCACCAACATGTTAGGGGATCTCCCCAGTAAGAAGTCCCAACTAGACCTCAGACCGTTTGGAGTAGGAGTCCCAGCAGTGGGTAGTACGGTATCACCTTGACTATGGTTCCGCATAGAGGTAAGTAAGGTGTCCTTGTTGGTAGCAAGGGTGTGACCTTGCAACAAGTCAAGGAAGGTGCATGAAAGGCTCTAACACACGAAAAGGGGGATGAGTGTGCCCCTTAGAAACTTGTGATAGCACATAGCTTTAAAGGGAACACACGAGCAGAAAGAGATCACAAGATGAAAAGAAGGATACTCGGTGATCCAAAGTGATGGATTATATTAACAACACGCTTCGATAAGATTCATACAAACACATACAGAATAGTCCATACATACATGCGTAAATAATAGCTACATACATCCTTAGGGTAACCAAAATATTTGAACTACAATAACAACATATGCATGAAACATGCTAGCTTTGTTATATTAAAAGGGTGAAATATCCAATCATACATACAACCATGAATTCCACTAGCCCCGATAGCTAAACATTACAGTCACTACCGCCTGCTCCTCCAAAGAGATGTACTAGCTCTGCACTGTGAAGAAGCCAAGGCTCGTTACAATACACTCCAAGCTTTCTCTAGGTTACACCTATAGGAAGCTTGCCTCCCAAAAGCTTGTACAATGAGTTATGAGGTTCTATAAATAGAAAAGGGTGGGGTGACCCTTGAAATTTCCCTTTGTGACTCTTCACCTACCCTCATGACTCTTCAACTACTACATGGTTGTTACATTCTCCTATCAACACTTGGTCTTTCACTTTTACAACATGTTTACATTACAATCTACACATGTACCCATGTGAGACAAAATAGGCTTGAGTAAGCCATGCAAGATATCACTAAGACTCAGAGAGTTGTGGGAAGACTAACTCTTCGACATCCTCCCGATGATCGATGGTGGCGAACAAATGCCAAGCTTGATAGTCTATTATGGTGTTTGTGTAGTCTGTGGTGACATATTTTTGAAAGTGAACTCTTACCTCCGTTGCATCTGGGTACACTAATTTGGCACCTCTGTCCAACTCATCAAACAACATGTGCATCATAGTCTTGAGTGTAGCTAGACTAGTAACATACTGATGCATAGTGTCTGCACTCATCTGCAAGTCTACACTGGTTGCTACGTGCATCAACTGATCAAATTACATATATAGCTCCAATCAAACTTGGTCAATTGACTTCACCTCGGTGAGTGTGCTAATGGATGGGATCGCATGCGTGCACACAATGACATCCATTCTCCTAAACACTTGTGCATGTAAAGATTGTAAGCTGGTGATGAGTTGCGAGAATTCCTCATAGTTCTAGATCTGACTTCGGATGTGTGCCTTCAACTCTACCGCCTTTGGCTTCATCATCTTTGGCAAGTGCAATGGGCCTCCTTTGTACCTCATTGTCCATATTTTCATGTGATCAAAAAGAGTGTGTAAGTTTGACAAGATGTGTGCTCTCCTAGCACAACATTGCTACCAACCGTTGAGATGGACAACTGACTTATGCATAGTGATGAATTTGAAGTACAACTTCTGCATGGCTATCTCGTGAGACGATACTTCATCCAGTATCACTCTCCTCAACTCTGATCTCCTCCCTGCTTGGCCACTTGTAACTCCTTAGCCATGCTCTTGTTCTTAGCTATCAAGAATATAAAACTCGAGTTGGTGGATTCGACATATGCTTTAGTAGCATCGACCTATGCAGCGGGATGTCTGTGCACATCGGACAAGATCACTCGCTCTTCAAACTACGCAGGAGATACATGGACATCCAGAGTATGCACTCTATGTGTCTGCACAACTCTGTGTTGTGACTTGTTGAAAGATATGGTGTGCATCTCCGCCTCCTATTATCTTCAAGGATTTCAATGTCTTCTTGATCGCTTAAGACTTGCTCTACTTCCAGATCTGGTGAAGTCGGTGGGGTGACCTCTTGGTTCTAAGGCATGAGGTCAATATCTTGATCCAAATCGAGTTGAGCCATATATGTGTCCATCTATTCTAGCATCTGTTTAATCCGTTGAGAAAATTCCTTCTCCTGTGACTGCTCACCTTGTCTACTCTATGTTCGCTGCTCCAATGAGTCAATAACCTGTATGTGCACAATTTCATCAATCTATGCACGCTGCACCTCTTATTGTTCCTATCACTATTGCACTTCCTTCTCTCTTATGCACAGCTCCTGTTCTTCCCTGAGTTGTTGCTTCAACTCCTGCAACTCCTTTTCTGCTTCCTCCAGCATCTGTTTCTCCCTCTGCCTTTGCGCGATCCTCCTGTTATGTTGTCTCCTATTAGCCTAAATCTCTAAAGCTAGTCTCAACACAAGTGGATTGGCTTTGAACTTGCAACTTTTCTCCACCTCTGTGCTATCAAAAACCTTCCTCTTGCCTTTATCACGCACAGGTCTACTACCCTTTATTGCTGCTGATGATGATGCTCTCTGAGATGTTGTTGCCTTCTTCTTTGCTAACCACTCTACAGATATACTAACTGGTTCATTGAGCCTTGAGAAGTGATAGTAGTATCTCCATGGGCATTCCTCAAGCCAATGATATGCCTTGTGGATCCAAGGATGTTTCACTTTCACACAGTGGTCCTTCACTAAGAAATGTGGGTGATACAGATTGAAACTTCTAGTGTCAAAGGTGAATCTCTTGAATTCCTCCTTCTCAGCCTCATCATGCTTGAGATTCTGGATCTCATACATCCCAATCTGCAAATGAAGAGCAGGCCAAGTTGCCTTCTTATTTCTATGTAGTCTCAGTAACAACCCTGTCGAGATGTGATATGACACTTCTTGCATGACGAGCTTATCCATGGCCAACTTCAGTAAAACATGCGGAGCCTTCTCTGCATTGTACATCCAGATGAAGATGCCAAGGGGTGAGGCATACCAATTTACTATGTCGATCAATGCCTCCATCGCTTCTTGCGACATGCAAGGTGGATCCTGCTCAAAGATCATTCTGCACACCAGGGTGATGAAGTGGTCTGATAGCTATATAATAACTCCACGGAAGCTTCATTTGGAGAACAACCTGCAATAAGTGTACACAGAGGTTTATGAAGGTATCCATGCCCAACCTAAGACTGGGAACTACTGACCAGCATAGACTACATCATGTAAGAGAACATGTATAGCTTCGCTTGCTGACCCTTGGGCGGATGCCAGGCTTTAGTTACCTGTTCCTTCAACCTGAGAGCCAACATATTAGACCAGTTGAAAGGTCTTCCTTCGCTCACCAGTTGATCCAACATAATCACCCAACTCTGGGGGAAGGTTTTTTTTCTCTCATGTCCGTATAAGCAGCATTCGAAGATGACCAAGAGCTGATATGCCTTCCGCAGTATCCTTTTCTTGTAAACCTAGTTGGGTGTTGTCCTGAACTTGGATGTCTCTTTCACCCAACTCTTCAAGATGTCTCTTGGTTTTGCATTGTTTTTGGGTCTCATGAAGGGTGTATCTATCGTGATCACTGACTACGGAAAGTTATACATCTCCTAAAATTCCTTTGCCCTGAAGGTAGAAAGTAGTGTTCCATTGACACTGCTCAACACCATTTTCTTTGTATCAGTATGTGAGACAATCCATTGAATCATGTATGGGCAAGGAAACGTGGGATACCTGCATGCAATCTGGTACAAGCCAGATTTGTGAATGTTGACATAGACCATGTGCTCTTCCAAATTCTCCTAAAATTTGCCTGAAAAGGTGTCATTGATGTCCTACCATTTCATTTTGATCACCTTGTCTATAAGCATCTTAGTGTCTTCACAGATGGGAAATCTCATAGACACTTTCTCAACTGCATCTCCAGTTACACTCTCGACGGTGTCCTTTGACCCTACTCTCTTGGATTCCATTGTACCTGTACTGCTGAGAGACAAATGAACACCTCTGGTACCTGGAGATAGAGAAACACTCATGACAACTACAATGTCATTTGAAAACCAAAATTAACTTGAGGACTCACATGCAACACACCTGGGTGAATGACTAGAAAGATTGCGTAATTTTCAACGGGAGGCTGGGAGATTGACTGTCAAAACTGCACAAAACACAGCTTGGATTATCAGCAGGTTGACTGACGGCTGAAACTATGCAAAGCACATTCCAGCTTGGCCTACTGAGGATTGAAAATGTGCAATGCACAGTTTCAGTCAGCAATGACTGCGACCCAGAAAATGCATTTGTGCAATTCTGGGTGCCAACAGGGCACTGCCTCTCATAATTGTGCAGAGAAAGCCTAGAGGAAAATGTTGGGTCATACCTGCACAATTTCTGGGAGGAAGGCAGAGCCTTCACTCTCAGAAATGCATAGTGCAAACTGAGAAAGTTAAGGTTCAGGCCAAGGCAGCCTAGACCCGCCGACGGGTGACTGAAAACATGAAAAGGTTGAAGGCATGGTGAAGCTGAGTGCAGACCAAAGTGAATAGTCATGCATGAAAACAATGTGTGCATGATTTAGAAAATAGGAAAACAAGCAAGTGTGTGAAGCAATTCGATGCAACAGAGACCGTCAATGCAGAAACAATGGCATGCATGCGATAGTAGTGAGATGCAATAAAAGACTTAAAACAATGCTTCTACAAGCTAACATGCATTAAAACGACAGTAAGAATTCAACAAAACCAAGCAAACAATACTCACACAAACCAAAATACAAAAAGTGACAAAAGCAACAAAAGACATGAAAAGCAGACTTACCCGAAAAAAGTTGAGCTGAATGTGTCGAATGCTCCTAGATGCGATGTGGGATGCCAGAGCTCCAATATCAATGTGAAGAATGATCTCTGAAGCATCGAATAAATAGTTTTGATAAGATTGAGGTTTATGACGCGCATGCCACAAATCTAGGAAAAAGTGACACTTGGCGAGAGGTTTCTAGAATAGCTTTTAAATGTATCCTCTAGTTGCTAAAAATGGATCCCTAAAATCTAGGGATGTTTTTTTGTTTTTTCTTTTTTGGAAAAAGTAACCCATGCATGAAAATCAATATTTCTCAGTTCTGGAGGGAATTGGTCAGCTTGGGAGCACATGCAGCAGATTGCAAGCCTTAGAGTGACTTTTTTGCAGCTTCAAGGCTGAGAAAATCTGGCTGTCCCTCAAGCTCTATGCAATTTTTGGACTGAAGCCTTGGTTGTTAGCCAGAATTACGCAATTTTTGAGAGCAAGCCTAGTGATGGGCTGCTCTACGCAATTTCTTGAGGGAAGGTTGCCTAGTTGTTTTGTGTATTTCTGGAGAGCAATAGGCAGCCTAGATGGATTACACAATTCTGGATAGGAAGGTTGGTTCCCCTCCAGATTTGCATAGTTTTCCAAGTGAGAAAATCAACCAAAAAATGACCAATTTCTAGAATGTGAGCTTACGGGTGGAAGGCAAACTGGTTTTCAAACACAAGATGATGAACCACTGAAACTAAACTAGAGCATAGGTACTTGTCAGTTCAAGACATTCTGTCAAGGATGGTTGGTAGGGAGGCTCCAAAACGAAGCTAAGGAAAAATTTTGGAGGGTGGTTGTAGCACTACAACATTTGGCGACACACTGATAGAAATCTAGCTCTCTGAATGGACCTTGTTTCATGAAAAGAAAGTCTAACTCCTCTGGAAGTATTGTTCAGTTCTTTGATCATCATGGTTTTCACGCTAGCTTGATTGAATGATGTAGCACCTACCATGTGCTTAATTGATCCACACACATTCCAAGCCAAGTCAACATAGTTGTTTCGATTGGGGATGAGGGGTATATTGGTGCACAAGTAATATAATAGTTTAAGTTTAAGTTTCATCTTTGGTGTTGCTCCACTGCCAGTAGGCCTAGATAGTACCTCGTCGGAGTCACGTGGGAACACAAACATCGCTCTGCTTCTAGTTAGCATGGTCAGTACCCTGGTGGAGTCACTTGCATCACCTCTTTGCACAGGAAGCCTTTCTCTTCTTTCACCTTATTAATTTTTTCAAATTTTTTTACATTTTCATTTTTTCATTTTTCATTTTTTTGAGAACCGTGCATAAGCACTTACTTATTTCAGAGGTGGAAGAGGGATCTCAAATTATTGAGGGCATAAGAGGTTGTTCCTTCAGAGAATTATTTTGTATATACCTCCATCATACTTGTTTAGGTTTTCCCCCTCACCTTACTCTACTTAACTGAACTGACAAGGGTTAACCCAAGAACAATTGACTAGATTAGGTGGTACTAGTTAACGTGCAAGTGTTGTGTTTTCACAAAGTTTCACTTCGAAACATAACGTATTTTCCATTGGTGTATCATTGACTGAAGACAACAATTTCTACAGATAGAGACAGGACAATAGATAACCAAGCATTGATAATTGCATAAGTCCTCTTGTACTTTACCCTGCTTGTTTTGAGAGTCATGCACCGTTTCATGCGAAACTAACCTACAAATGTAAACAAGAAAACAAAACAAAACAATAGGGAGCATAAATAAATGCAAAAGAAAAACAAGGAAGAAAAGCAGGCAAGCAAGAAAACAAACAAACCAAACAATACTCTTACTCCTAAGCTAACAGTGCATGGGTCTAATCATGTGAAGTGTCATATTTCCAATGCAGCCACCGACACATTAGTTGACCCATGTTAGTGAAGGCACGGTTCGCAAATAACACAGTCAAGTGAACCAGAAAACATGAAAGATATAAAAATAAAGACAAACACACTCTGAGTTTAAATGCATCCACAGAAAAGAAAAAAGTGAAAGCACGTGACAAGCACTATGTGGACTTACCATGGTGTTGCGATACACTACATGCAGATGTTAATCATACGCACTCTCTTGATTGTGATATGCAAGAAAACATGAGAAAAAGAGATAAATTGCGTCTCGCAAGTGTGGTTTTGTGTAATATTCCTCCAATGCATGAGCGATGGGATTGTGTGATTCAGGTGGAGGAAGCAAAATCTGTGTATTAGATTGATATTCAATGCATACATATGAGTGATGAGGAGCCTTGGGTATTTCAACAATTCCTTGATCGGGAGTGAAATGAACCTCAGTACAGTGAGATCATGACGTAACCATCATCTTGGGCTGAAGTTCCTCGACAACATGCGATGTTTCGACTTCATCAATAGATAGATAATCATAAACAGGTGGGTTTGAAAGATAAACAATGATAGAATCAACATCGTAATTGAGTACGGGAGAAAATAGATCACGACAGCTATGATCGAAAAATTCAATGAGTTCATCGGCATCCTCATGATTTGATGAATCAAATAGAGGGGTAGATGAGAAGCAAGAATGTTCACCCTCTGTGTTTCTGGAAAAAAGAAGATGAAAAATCAAGTGGATTTTCAATGAAGAATTTTTCCTCTTTGCTATCAAATGATGTACTAACATCGGGTGTTCTCTGCGAATGATCGGAAGTAGATGCATCCATGGAAGGATTTACATAAGGAAAATCAGAGATAGCAGAATCACCAAAGATGTCAAGAAAAAGCGGAGGAGGCGAGGATAGAAGGAGATCTTCCTTCACCACGGGTTGATGGTCAAATTCCTAGTCATACTCATCATAAATGAAATGTAGGTTGGTTGTGCAACATCAACTCTATCGATGGCTTGATCCTCGTTCACAACAGATGTAGAGTCTGGAATGGAAGAACATGAGATAATGCAATTTAGAGGATCAGCAGAACGCGAAGACAGTGGTTGAGGTAACAAGTGCATGTGACAACCCATGGGATTGTTGGAAATAATACTGAGAGGGGGGGTGAATCAGTATTATCAAGTCAATTATTTCCTTTTGAAATCCATATAATATACGCTACTTCAGTTAGTGAAAACCGCGTATATACATAACTACATATAAGGAAACCCACGTATACCATGCAAACTTATAATTTACTTTATCTTACAGATGTTGATCATTAATCTATGTATCAGAATCAAATAAACAGTAACCAGAAACAGTGAAACAGAGCAGAATACAATCACACACAAGAACACAAAATATAAGGTGGAAACCCAATGTGGGTGAAAACCACTTGCTGCAATTCGTCTCTATCTTCTTTAATTAGAAACTTCTTTTTACAATGATTCTGTATTGGTACAGTCCTTTACCAGTACGCAGGCTGCAACCTGCAGAGAGCTACAACCCTCTCTCATTCTCCAGCTTCTCCTGGAAGGGAGCTACAACCCCCTTAGCTCTTGCACTAGCCAAGATACTAGTACGTAGGTGCTGGCCTACAGAAGGCTACAACCTTCTCTTTCTTCCAGGGACTACGTTTCATAAATTTTCAGACTGGATCCATGAACATTAATCAATCATCAAGAATTTTCTGCATCAAACAATCTCCTTTTCACCAATTAGAACTGAATCAAGTAGACACTTCTCTGCCAGCTGTACCCAGAACTCAGTAACAGTAACCACACACCAAATTCTGAACCCAGAACACTGCAACAATAAACAGAAGTAGCTAGAACACAATTCAAGAGATGTATGCTACTTTAATAACCTAAAACCTGCGTGCATATGCTTCTGTGTTTGGACCAACCTGCGTATACACTGTTTTTACTCACAGAACCAACGTGTATACGCGCCTTCGCTTCACTGAACCTACGTACAGATCTATAAAGGATAATTTACTCTTTCAAATATTCAGACATTAATGAACCCAGATTACCAGATTTATAGATCAAACATGCGCCACATATAACGGATCAAAATCATACAAAGATACTATTATTCAAGCCTTAAGATTATGACCCATCAATAGAACTTATCATTTTCTTTGCGCTTAGGTTCCTCCTTCATTCAGATCCAGATCTGCACCATAACACAATCACCAATAGATCTAGCACTTTATCAGATATTCAATAATTCAGATAATCCTTTGCCAAATGATCTCCTTCCTCTTTTATAGTCTTAGGCCTTTCACAATACCACGGTCCAAAACCATAATAAAACAATACCATGGACTCAATACTTGGGATCAACACTTCTGACAAGATACCATGGCCCAAAACCATAGGTTCAATTACCAAGGACTAAATACCACGGACCAAAAGTAAGTTCTCCAACATGTACGCGCTTTTCCTTGCGTGAAAGTGCGTGTATACACATATGCGCTTTTGTAATGTATAACCCGCGTGTATACACGTCTTCGTCTAGGTTAACCTGCGTATATATCTTTTCCTTCATTCTGAAAGCCTAAACTGAGATCTGTCACTAGAGTGAGTTGCCATCAAGGACAACACCTGTGCCATAGCTCCAAACCTGTGCCATAATGCTAACAGGGATTCCCAACCAAATCTACACAGAAATTAAGAGTGGTGATGGCGGGAGGGTGTGACAATTGAACAACTGTGTGTGCATGTTCTCCCACATCACATTGTAGGGGTGGAGTTGTTTGATGAGGGGAAGGCGGACATTCACTTATGACAAGAACTGTTTCCGCTTGTGGTTGTGAAGCTCCATCACCGAATTTGAACTTTAACTTGATTTTGGGACACAGTAATTTGGTAAGGAAATATTCAAATCTGTCCATGAGATATTGGAATTTCATCTGGTTTTTTGGAGCTTCAAACTGAAGTAAATGGAAGTGCTGCCAAAAATCCATAGGTTGTTCATGCAGGGCCTTCCGTTTTTTTAACATTTTTTAGTTAAGAGCTTCAAGATCAAAATGATGGAAAATAGATTTGATTAGATCAATGAACTGCTTAAAAGAGTGCATGCAATTGTGAGGCTGGTTGTGTTGGGCGCGAGATCCCCCAAGGGATGTTTTGGGGCTTAGAGCCCAGATTTTGGTCAATTTTGTAATTCCAATGTAAATACTCCACATTTTGTGGGCGCAGAGCGCATAGTTGTTAAAGAGTCATAGGGTTGTCCGCCCTTAATTTTGATAATGTAATGTCAGCTAAAGAAGATCTACCCATGGTCCACAGACCATGGAATTGTATAAATAGAGAAAAGCTCTAAGTAGTTAAGGCAGCGAAGAAAAAGCTAACAATGTCTAAGGAAGAATGATGTATGCGAGATAGTTCTGAAGTCTAAATTCTAGTTGTGGGTCATAGCATAGGAAGAGGCTCTGCAGCTGAGTGCACAGAGGCCTAGTAGTTCGTAGTTGAGTGCGCGGACCCCTGCAGTTGACTCCGCAGGGCGAGTCGAATCTATAAACAGTGGAAGTATTAATAAAGAGAAATTTCTATCAATTCTGCATCGTTATTTCCTGTTTTATGCATCTGTTATATTGGGTATGAATTTTACATCTAATGCTTATATGATGCGCAAATGTGTATAATTGTATTGGCTAAGTGAACACAAGATAGAATATCTATTTACGCGAAGATAAGCAAGACTTGTTAATAATATAAATAAGATACTTGGTGTAGTTTAGGATATATCGCAGTTCGCTACCTTAGAAACGCAAAAGGACTTCAGCCCCTGGTTAGGGTTGCGCAAAATTTGATTTTAACAAATCGTGAAGGTGTTGAAGGGTAGAATAGTGCGTGCAGGTTTAGTTGAACTAAACCAACATCACATCCATCTCAAGGGTGAAGAAACTTGGTTCCAGCATCCCCCATACTACTTCGGGTGAGATTTCAGTCCGCGCTCCGCGTGCTGATGCCGAAAGGGCCAATAGTGTAGGGATTTGTTTGGCTAAATAACTCTGAACCTGGGTCAAGCCCCCATAAGCCAACAAATGGTTCCATTGCCAACCGAATCTGCATAGAGATGTGTGATGTCATATCATTGGAATCCAACTAAGAAAGAAACTGAAGGCTGGTTGGACAGAAGAATTCACGAGTTCACGGCGCAGGGGAACAAAAACCCATGACTTTCAAAAGAAGAATGGCTACACGGATACTTGTATACAGAGATCCACGAAATCTTTTTCGCGTCCTTCCCTACTGAGCTATACGAGTGGATCACGAAGCTAGCAGATAGCCAAGGAAGGTGGAAGCTTGAAGGTCCTATTGTGTGGACCCTAGAGCTAGTACAAAGGTTGGAAATATCGGAGGATAAGATCGCACGCGCCATCGATCATTGGCTCGATCAGATTATAGGAGGATTTGTTACTGAGTTGGTGGTTGATACCTCAGTTAGCTACAGCAAGGCGGAGCGATGCTTTGTCAAAGGACCATGAGGTAAGTATGTAAAATCTTTGAATACTTGGATTAAAATGATGTTGTGCGAAAAGCCGGTTATGCAGTTACCTTGATGTTCGGGGCTACGTGAAGCGAAAAGGTTTATTGGAACGAAGGAAATAAGGGTCCAGAAAATAGCCCCTTGATTTCACCTCCATGAGGAGATGAGGAAGAGCTCAGGAAGGTCTCTCTGCGAAGTGCTATTCATCTGATAAGACAAAAAATTCTGCGAATACCACCTTTGCCCACACCACCACTGGCTTCACCTCCATCTTCACCTGTACCACCTCCACCACCACTGCGATTCAGTATGGCAAGCACAATGAAGTTTCCTGTGTTCATAGGTTTGGGAAACGAATATCTGGACCAATTTTGGTTCGTTGTAAGGGCTGTATGGGAAGCGCAAGGTGTTACAGATGACCATATAAAGAAAGTGACGTTGGTTAGTGCCCTGCAGGATTGCGCTGACCTAGTATATTAAGTACTCCAACGATAACCTGAATGCGAGAGTCGCGGATACCCAAACAATGTTGAATAGAGAATTTAGCAGGCTTAATTCTGAAGCACAGTTGATCATTGGATTTAAAGAAATTACAATGCTACTAGGCGAGACACCTTGGGAACTAAATCAAAGGCTGAAATGTATGATTCATGAAGAAAATATGAATATAACAGTTGGACAACATCGTGAGTGGTTTGTAGCTTCACTACTACCACATTTAAGGAGTGCGTTATCGCAGCAGAAGATAACAACTTAGGCAGAGGCCTTAAAGATTTCTATGAGGCTACATGAGACCCCGATGCAAGATCCTAACCTAGGAGTTCAGCAGATCCACACGCAGCTGAAGAATATGTGCCTTGAGATGCAGAGTTTGAAAAAGGACAAGACGGTTCAACCAGAAGTGTGCGAGGAAGTGTGGTGCGTAAAATGCAAGAGTCAGGGTCATGACAAAGACCATTGCCCAGTTCTTACAAATTACCTTGCAGGAGGAGGACCGATGCCTTTAAGGCCAGAAGCTCATGCAGGACCTAGTGCAGCGCCTTCTTTGTGGTGCGTGATTTGCCAAATAGCCGAAAACATGCCACAGACAATTGTCACTTGTTACAAAAGTACACGCAAAATTCACGACAATTGTTCTGCAACTTTTGTAGGTTAGTGGGACATGACGAGCATACCTGCAGAAGTTATGAGTTGATGATGGATAGAACCCCCACCTATAGGGTTCGGGCCGAAAAGAAGCCCCTTGACCAAAATGCAGGAATGGCACGAATAGGATTTCATGGGCATGGACGAGGCCAAGGCGGAGGAGGACCTGGTAGAGGTCGCAGACAGTTGATTTGCTACAATTGCAGATGGCCACGACACTATGCTCGCGATTGCACAAATTCAACGCGCCTATCGTGCAAGTATTGCACATTGTTCGATCATGAGATGGAAGATTGTCCTACACTGATAGCTAGGATATGTGACAAAGGAGCGCTACCACCTCCCCCAACTCAGAACTTGCAGATGATGAGGTCTGAGTAGTGCGAGGAAGACCTTAATGTAAACATTGTGCTCCGAAGTGGAATCGCGATAGGATATGACAAGGAGAAACAACCAGAAGAGAATACTTTGGTTCGCAAAGCTTTGATGAAAGAAGTAGAGTTTTATTTGGAGCGTGCTCGGGAAACCTTCATGGAAGCTAAGAAGAGCTTCACTAATGCCTCCACTTCAGGAAGCAAAGATAAACCGGAGCCAAAAATGGACCCATCCATGTTGACAACTTTCCTTGAAACATGTATGAAGTTGTTGCGTGACAGTAAGGCTGTGAAAGGGTTACAGGAACTCATCAACAAATGCGCTGGGACTGCGCCAGGAAAACTGCACGTAGTCTGGAAGATCGGAAAGCATAATACAAGGACAGGCCCTGAAATGAGACTTACCGCACAGATTGGAGAATATGAGATGGATCAAGTCATTTTGGATTTGGGATCAGATGCGAATGTTCTACCGAAATAGACATGGGAATGAATGGGGAGACCTACACTACAATGGTATCCAATTCAGCTAAGGATGGCGAATCAACAGAAAATAATACCCATGGGGCGATTGCAGGGAATAACTATGGATATTGAGGGAGCGAGCGCGCTGGTAGATTTTGAAGTGATAGAGATTGTTGATGACAGCAATCCCTACCTTGCGCTCTTAGGAATTGACTAGGCCACTAATATGAATGGGGTAATTAATCTAAAGAAGCGAAAAATGATCTTTGAAAAGAATTCATTGCGCGTAATTATACCCCTGGACCCTGCTGAAGGATCGCGCTACACGGAGATGGTCCGCAACTATGAAATCGATGATGATCTGGATTGTATCTACAACATAACAATGTGAGACCAAGACTGGGTGAATCCCACTATGGATGGACAACTTACATGGGGACACGAGATCTCCTGCACTTCGGATTCTAATGAAAAAATAGAGCGATGGCAGAATCGGTTACACGAGGTAACTACGTTGAATTGCAATATGATGACTAGGTTACTGCGCTGCGTGTCAACATAAGTAAGAGATCTGCTTTACTTATGATGTTATGAATGAGGTAGATACCTTCTTGGATGCATTTGAAAGGGAGGTGTTGGAAAAGAAATGATTTCAGGCCTTGGATTGGGTACTGCGCACTATGCCCACGAGATGGTGAGGTATGCACAAAGGGAGCTCTGATGATTGGCACGAATGTAGGAGAATGATGTGCACACCATTTGGGAAACCTAAGGTGCGACTGACAAACAAGTATGATGGGTAGGATGATTTTTGCATGCATCTGGCCAAGTGGACATAGGTCTATGGAGGAAAGCCACAACCTGAGTGGGTGCACCTATTCTGTCATACCCTAGATGTTATACCAATGAACTGGTATATAGAAACAGAGCTCCGCCATGGGATAGGTGAATGGGATATCCTGTGCTAAGGGTTCGTGATGACCTTTAGTTTTTAGGATGGGTGGCACAGTGTTGATGAAGCGCTACAAGAGGTAAAAGCATCCACCTTTAGGATACCACAAGAGCTAGTAGAATTGATTCACCATAAATGGGCTACTCAGCTAAGTCGTGCGCTGGAATGTTATAATGTAACTGCTAAAGAGGAGGATGAGGATCCATGGAATATTAACATTCCAGAAATAGAAGGCCACCACGAGGTTCACAGACCACAGATTGAGAACCCTGATATAACCATGCCAGTGAAGACTAAGCAGGTAAGCATTGGTACAGAGGTAGAACCCAAATTTGTGAAGATGGGAGACCACTGGGATGACGCGACAGTGGATAAGGTCGTTGAATTACTCTGCGAATATCAAGACTTATTATCGACCAAGTTTATGGATTTGAAAGGAATAATCAAAGATATAGGAGTGATGAAGATCACGTTAAAGCCCGACGCAAAGCCAGTTAAGCAGAGGCCTTACCGCTTAAATCTGAAATACAAGGAGAAGTTCTACGTAGAACTAGACAAAATGCTCACACCAGGCATCATTGAGCCTGTGGAAGAATCCGATTGGGTAAGCCCAATGGTGGTACAAGAGAAGAAGCAGAAGGATGAGATAAGGATATGCATGGATCTCAGAAAATTGAATGACACTTGTGTGCATAATCCATTCCCAACTCCGTTCACGGATGAAGTGTTGGACAATGTAGGAGGTTAGGAAGCGTATTCTTTCACTTGTGGGTTCTCGGGGTACCACCAGATCAAAATCGCGCTAGAGGATAGGATCAAGTCAACATTCGTGACTGAGTGGGGTTGCTTTCAATAAACTATCATGCCATTTGGATTGAAGAATGCCCCTGCTATCTTTTCTTATGTGGTTGTTGCGGCATTCAGGGAATATATTCATAAATTATTGGAGGTCTATTTTGATGACTGGACTGTATTTGGGCTAGTTAGGTGCCATGTAGTGAGCTTGCGCTTGATGCTAGATACCTGCTGAAGATACCAAATCATGCTCAACCTCAAGAAGTTTCTGTTCCTCGTTCCTTTTGGAACCTGTTGGGGCATGTGGTTTGTAGACAAGGGCTGATGGTATACCCCATGAAGATCAAGGTGATTCTGAACTTGGAAGCACCGAGAAGTGTGAAATAGTTGCATGCTACTCTGGGACATACGAGATACTACAGAAAGTTGATCAAAGGCTATGCCCAGATCACTACGCCGATGGAAAAATTGTTGAAGAAGGATGTCACATTCTGCTGGAACAATGACTGTAAGAAAATCCTGGATATATTAAAAGAAAAGATGGTTACTGTGCCGATTCTAGTCTTCCCAAACTAAAAAAAAGAGTTCCATGTACATGTTGACACATCGTGTATAACGCTGGGGGTAGTACTAACATAAGATGGTGGAGAAAGCTTGGATCACCCTATCACATTCGCAATTCACAAATTATCTAAAGTAGAGAAGAACTATTCCATCATTGAGTAGCTATGGTGTATGCACTCTAGAAGTATCGACACTACTTGCTAGGAGGCCACTTTAAGATGTATACAGATCACTCCGCGTTAAATTACTTGGTCAATAAGATTGTATTGGGGGGGCGCATTTTCAGATGGCTTTTATTATTCCAAGAATATGATTTTGAAGTTGTTGTGAAGCCTGGACGGGTGAACGTGGGGCTAGATCACCTATCGCGCATTGAGACTAGGGAGAAACCTACTAACTTGGAGGAAGGATTACCCAATGCGTAGCTCTTTGCTATGCACGTAGCGGATGGACATTTTGAAGATATAATTCACTTTCTAACAACTAAAACTGCGCCAAAAGAATACTATGTCCAACAGAAGAAGGAATTAGTGGTGCGTGCGGCAGATTTCTCTGTCATTGCTGGGCATCAATACAAGATGGGGAATGATGAAATACTGTGAAGGTATGTACCTGAATTTGAACGAAGCAAAATCCTCATGGACGCTCATGGGGGCGCCATGGGAGGACATTATGCGGGAAGAGCAACCACGTAGAAGATTTTACGCGTCAGGTTGTGGTCGCCAACCCTTCAACAGGATTCAAAATCATATTGCAAGGCATGTGATGTATGTCAATGGACAGGTAGGCCATCGCGGAGGGACGAGATGCCTTTGAATCCACAAATAATGTTGCAACCTTTCGAAAAATGGGCTTTTTATGACCTATTAAACCTCAAGGCAAGACAGACGTGCGGTACATTATCACTGCAACCGAGTATCTGACTTGCTGGGTAGAAACACAACTGGTGAAGGATTGCACAGGCAGGACTGCCTCAAAGTTTTTATTTGAACACGTACTGATGTGATTTGGATGTCCGAAGATCTTGATGAGCGATCATGGTACACACTTCCTAACTGAAATGATCAGCGCAATGACGGAAGAGTTTTAGGTGTATCACCAGAAGAGCACACCATATCACCCACAAGCTAATGGGACAGTAGAAGCGTTCAACAAAGTACTGGAAACCGCACCGACCAAGGTATGCAATGTGCAATGAAGCGATTGGGATCTACGCATACCTGTAGTGTTATGGGCTTATCGGACAACATGCAAGAAACTAACGGGACATACACTTTCTAGGCTTGTATATGGAGTAGAAGCGGTAATGCCTATGGAATTGATCGTGCCTAGTCTACGCATAGCAGCGCTCATAGGTATGATGGATCATGGAGCCCTAGAGGAGAGGCTTGTGCAGCTGGATGAGCTCGAAGAAGAACAATTTCTGGCTATATTTCACCAGCAGGCCCAAAAGCAGCATGAAAAAGCATGGCATGATCGACACATCAAGTTGCGCACATTCAAGGTAAATGCTTTGGTGTTGTTGTATGATAGTAAGTTTGATAAATTCCTAGGAAAGTTCATAATACATTGGCTAGGTCCGTATGTTATTAAGGAGATTACCGATGGTGGTGTGGTATAGTTGGTCAAGTTAAATGGAGAGCCCTTCCCAGGAAAAGTGGATGGCAGTCGGTTGAAGCCATACACAGGTGGCCCGGACATTTGACTAGCCGACAGAAGCATAGTCTTAGCACTCCAGGCAGCTGAAAGGAGGTGCGGGACTATAAACTACTCTGCCTAGGAACTACGCGATGTCAGGACTGCGCACAGTAGCAAAGTGTCACAGGGTCCGCGACAGCATGAAGATAACTGTGCTGGTGTGCAGGTCTGTTGGAAAGTGACTGTTATAGTGACTGTTCACGATATGATGCTTGGTTTGAGGCCAAATGGAGCGGGCGGTAGGCATTGAAGGTGAACTTTATGGGCTAGTTTCTTGAAAATCTACCGGCAATCTATCATTAATGGACCGAATGTGGGGGGAACGGTTGAATTAAAATTCAAAAGGCGCTATAAATTACAAAGAGTTGTCCAGAAAACATCACTTGTCAATTTGAGAACTGAGTTGTTGCGCGCTCAGATATTCATGAACCAAGACTTGTTCGATATTCTGAAGGTGAATTCGTTACTTGAGAAATTACCAAAGACGCTGAGAGAACTGTGGAATTGCACTATGGCAGCACCCGAAGAAATCATGGTTACTGGAGCAATGACCGCCGAGGAGGACACGCAGGCAATTACGGAAGTGGAAGCCCTAGAGAGCACCGAGATAGTCGCTGAGATCCCTAAATCACCGCGCACGCCGAGACCTAAGAAGGATAAGAAGGCCATGATACTGGTGTGCGTCTCGCCTAGAAATCCACTGAGGGCCAAGCTCACACTGGAGGAAAAGGGCAATGCCATCAATTTGGAGGCCGATGAGGAGGAAGAGTTTGAAGAAATATTGGTGGGGGAGGTGGATGTAGAGATGGAATTTGAAACCCAGGGTGCGGACCCTCTCACCAGGTTGCCTACATATGTTCATCCACGGAAGGGTAAAGCCAAGGTGCCCAAGGATATAGATGAGAGAAAGAGATCTCTACAAACTCCGCTACTCCCTTATGACATTATTTTTCAAGGAGCGCACTTGGGACGGGTTCTCGTATTAAAATTTGAAGATTGGGACCTTGCGGACCACGAGAAGTTCCCACATTTAGTGACCACGCAGCTAATGTGCCAGAAGAAAGATGCGCAGGCTGGAATAATAGAGTTAGAGCTGCGGAAATGGCTCAGAGGTGTTGAGAAAGCATGGTTACTAAACGTGCTCTGGGTGTCGCATTACCACTGCACCCCAATAACCATTTTCATCATCAGGCAGCTGCTTTGCTTGGTGCATGATGGGTGCTTGTGGCTGGAGGAGCCCATCCCCATCACAAACCATCTGATTCACAGGATCACATAGCTCCCTTGCGCAGGGGAGGATCTAGCAAATATTTCGGAGGGAAAAAGTGACGATTTGGCCATCGCAGAGGCCATGAAAAAGAAATTTAAGTTGGAGAAGAAGAAGCGAGGGTACACCATCTCCAGAATCAACAACCTTGCAGTCAAGGTCGTGATGCAGATATTGGTAGGGAAGGTGATGCGGAAGTGCCACACGGATGAGGTGCCCCTGTTGGTGGTTGCACTAGCAGCGCAATGCACAGAAGGGGTCCAGTTCAACTCAGTAGATTATCTATGTGGAGAGTTCCTTAAGAACTTCCGCAAGGCACAGGAGCAGGGAAAAACATTCCATTATGCATGGCTCTTATTGTCAATAGTACTGGTGGCATGGGAGTTGTTTGAAGATAGCAAGTTCCTGTTGATTGCACAAGACATTCCAGAGGCAGTGAAGTACGCTTCGCTATGGGAAACCGGGGATGCACAAAGGATAAGGGAGAGAGATATTTTGGGTGCTCATGAAGATGAACATCAAAATGGGGATTAATTGCAAGCTGTGGTTATAACCCATGATCTACAATAGTCTGCAGAGCTTCATAGAGTTCAAAGCAAAATTCCACCATGTCTTCATTAGGGTGTGGAAGGACCCTATGAAGACGTGGCATGAGCTACCTTACTTAGCGATCGACGATGTAATTTTCACGGTCTTTAGTCTTGGCCGCTAGAGTGGTGTGCTCAAGCTGGCTCAATGGTGGAAACAGAGAAGTCTACCGCACAACAGAAGAAGGAAGAGACAAAACTACGAATGGTGCAGTTGGCGGAAAAACACAGGAAGGAAGAAGCTACGGCTAAGGCCCAGGCAGCGCGCGATGCTGCGAAGTTAGCAGAACAAAAGAAGAAGAGTGCAAAGGACAGAAGTCGCCTTCACCCGAGCCAGAAACAGACACAAAACAAGGTGGCATGGACCTCCGGACAACATCCACCCAGCTAAAACGTCTGCGCCCAAGAGAGCAGGTAGGGCCACAAAAAAAGACAAAGGCCCCAAAAACTTCGTTCGACCTAATCACCCTCACTGAGGGGGATGTACATGATATTGGTGAAACGGTGAGGGACGTCACCGTGAAGGTCCTCCAGTAGTTTGAGGAGCAACATCAGATGTTATTGGGGGCTCTCCGGACACAGATACAGGAGTCGTAGGTGCACACTCCGTAAGCTGGCACAGTGTCAACCAACCTCGCAGTCAGCACTTCTGCGGCCGAGGAAATGCTGTGCGCCAGGATGAGCAATACAATAGTGCTACCAGATGGAGCACTCGTTATAGAAAATGAGGGCAACAGGCCTATGGTCAGTAGCTTGAAAGGAATAAGGTTAAACATGGTTGTGCTCCCTCGGGAGACGCTCTATATTTTGCAGGATGGAGTCACTGCAAAACTACGCACCAAGGAGAGTCACGCGTTACAGGTAATGAGCGAGCAGCGCATCAACATTGAGCAGTTGAGATTGCAGTGCAATGAGGCTGTGGCGTAGAACAGATAGATAGTGCAAGTGGTGGAGGAAGCCTACCAGATGGTCCTAAATTTGGCCATCCAAGCAGAGGAACCGGTGGAGGCGCGCGTCCAAAAGTTAGCAGTAGGGGTACGCGACGCTAGAGCAGAAATGGTCAGGGTTTAGGTGGAGTTGAACCTTCAGATAGAAGAACTATAGTTGAAGGGGTAGCCTTCAACTCCATTTGAGGTTAAGGAACAACGTACCACCGTGATCACAACAGCAATGGTGGCGGTTGACAGTGCAATGACAAACTGCACAAAGCTGTTTGAGCAGTCGCTCGAGGGTCCTCACCACCCTGCAGGAGGACCCAAACATAAAGCATCTAGAGACAGAGGTACGCGAGCTACAACAGAGATACAATGAGGTAAAAGGGACTGCGAAAACGGTTTCCCATATGCAGAGGCTCACAAGGATACAACAGGCAAAGGTGCCTAAGGAGCAGGTAGATGCTGCATGGCATAAGGAGGCAGTTTTGAAGTCGTGCCTACAGCCGTGGATCAATGAGGCTTATACCATTATAGCCTCCATTGAAGCAAAGATTGCACAGCTATAAGAAACTCAAGAAAGGATTTAGGGCAGCAGTCCAATGACAGTAGTCACCGAACAACGCATAGAGGAAGTTCAACAGGCAACCACTCAATGCGCTGCTGAACTTGTAGCGATCCAATCGGAGTTGGGAGGTCTTCGCGCAAAGATCTCCGCACCTACAGAGTGACTCGAGGGTGAGTCACGATGTTTGTGTTGGGGGCCTATTGGGTGCGGGATCCCCCAAGGGAAGTTTTTGGGTTTAGAACCTAGATTTTGGTCAATTTTGTAATTCCAATGTAAAGACTCCGCATTTTGTGGGCAGGGAGTGCGTAATTGTTAAAGAGTCATAGGGTTTTCCACCCTTCATTTTGATAATGTAATTTTGGCTGTAGAAGATCTACCCATGATCCGTGGACCATGGAATTGTATAAATAGAGCAAAGCTCTAAGTAGTTAAGGGAGCGAAGAAAAAGCTAACAATGTCTAAGGAAGAATGATGTATGCGAGATTGTTCTGAAGTGTAAAGTTTAGTTGTGGGTCGTAGCGTAGGAAGGGCTCTACAGTTGAGTGCGCAGAGGCCTAGTAGTCTACAGCTAAGTGTGTGGACCCTTGTAGCTGAGGGCGCAGGGTGAGTCGAGTCTATAAACAGTGGAAGTATTAATAAAGAGAAGTTTCTATCAATTTTGCGTCGTTATTGCCTGTTTTATGCATCTGTTATATTGGGTATGAATTTTACATCTAATGCTTATATGATGCAGGAATGTGTATAATTGTATTGGCTAAGTGAACACAAGATAGAATATATGTTTACGCAAAGATAAGAAAGACCTGTTAATAAGATAAGTAAGATACTTGGCGTAGTTTAGGAGATATCGCAGTTCGCTGCCTTCGCAGTGCGAAAGGACTTCAGCCCCTAGTTAGGGCTGCGCGAAAGTCGATTATAACAAATCACGAAGGTGTTGAAGGATAGAACAGTGTGCGAAGCGACCTGCGTGAAGGTAGGTTTAGTTGGACTAAACCGACATCACATTCATCTCAAGGGTGCAGAAACTTGGTTCCAGCATCCCCCCATACTGCTTCAGGTGAAACTTCAGTCCGCGCTCCATGGGCTGATGTCGAAAGGGCCAATAGTGTAGGGATTTGTTTGGCTAAATAACTATGAACCTAGGTCAGGTCCCCATAAGCCAACAGGTTGTTGCACCATCGTTGTGGGTATTCGTGAAGTGTGGTTGCAAGTAGCATGTTGGCCTCAACTTCATCAAACTCTTCTGCATCCTCCAAGAATGCAAGGAAGTCATCTAAGTGATCAGGCCTGGCACCTTCTTCTTCACCATCATACGTGATTTCAGACAAGTAATCAAAGAACTCCTTTGTGATTTCGAAGGGATGTGCATTAGATAGACATCGTGGAGGGTGGACTACAACGATATCCATGATAGATGTACGAAGATTCAAAACAGAATGTGAGGACTCAGCTTGTCATCTGGCCCTCATTCTAGCGCCAAAAATATTGACGATACTAGACTTGCCAACATGTCAGGGGATCTCCCTGGTAAGAAGTCCCAACTAGACCTCAGACCATTTGGAGTAGGAGTCCCAACAGTGGGTAGTACAGTATGGACTTGACTATGGTTGTGCATAGAGGTAAGTAAGATGTCCTTGTTGGTAGAAAAGGTGTGACCTTGCAGCAAGTCAAGGAAGGTGCATTAAAGGCTCTAACACATGAAAGGGGGATGAGTGCGCCCCTTAGAAACCTATGATAGCATGCATCTTGAAAGGGAACACATGAGAAAAAAACATCACGATATGGAAAGAAGGATAGCCGAAAATCCAAAGTGATGGATTATATTAACAACACGCTTCGATAAGATTCATACAAACATATACGGAATAGTCCATACATACATGCATAAATAACAACTACATACATCATTATAGTAACTAGGATAGCTGAACTATAATAACAACATATGCATGAAAAGAGTTGGCTTTGTTATATTAAAAAAGTGAAAGATCCAATCATACATACATCCATGACTTCCACTAGCCCTGATAGCGGAACATTACAATCACTGTCGCCTGCTCCTCCACAGAGATGTACTAGCTTTGCACTGTGGAGAAGCCAAGGCTCGTTACAATACACTCCAAGATTTCTCTAAGTTACACCTATAGGAAGCTTGGCTCCCAAAAGCCTGTATAATGAGTTATGAGGTTTTATAAATAGAAAAGGGTGAGGTGACCCTTGACATTCCCCTTTATGACTCTTCACCTACCCTCATGACTCTTCAACTACTACATGACTGTTACATTCTACTATCGACACTTGGTCTTTCACTTTTACAACATGTTTACATTAAAATTTTCACATGTACCCATGTGAGACAAAATAGGCTTGAGTAAGCCATGCAAGACATCACTAAGACTTGGAGAGTTGTTGGAAGATAAACTCTTCGACATCCTCGCGATGATCGACAATGGCGAACTGATGCCAAGCTTGGTAGTCTGTTATGGTGTCTGCGTACTCTGTGGTGACATATTTCTAAAAGCAAACTCCTGCCTTTGTTGCATATGGGTACACTGATTTGGCACCTCTGTCCAACTCATCAAATAACATGTGCATCATAGTCTTGAGTACAATTGAACCATCAACATATTGATGCAGAGTGTCTGTGTTCATCTGCAAGTCTGTGCTAGTGGCTACGCGTGTTAACTGATCCAAGTACATGTCTAGCTCTAGTCGGACTTGGTTCTTTGACTTTGCCTCGATGAGTGTGCCAATGGATGGGATCGCATGCATGCGCGCAATGACATCCATGCTCCTAGACACCCGTGCATGTAAAGACTGCAAGTTGGTGATGAGATGCAGGAGCTCCTCATAGTTCCGGATTTGACTCCGGATGTGTGCCTTCAAATCTACCACCTTTGGCTTCATTATCTTTAGCAAGTGCAATGGGGCTCCTTTGTACCTCATTGTCCATATTTGCATGTGATCAAAAACAGTGTGTAAGTCTAACAAGAGGGGTTCTCTCCTAGCACATTGCTGCTACCAACCATTGAGATGGACAACTATCTTATGCACGGTGACAAATTTGAAGTATAAATTCCACATGACTATCTCGAGAGACAATACTTCATCTAGTATCGCTCTCCTCAACTCTTCTGTGGAGGATGTTGTAACTTGCTTTCCTCCCTGCTTGCCCGCTTGTAACTCCTTAGCCATGCGCTTGTTTTGAGTTATCAACAATCTAACACTTGAGTTGGTGGCTTTGGCATATGCTTTAGTAGCATCGCCCAATGCAGCTGGATGTCTACACACATTGGACACGATCACTCACTCTTTAAACTGCATAGGAGATACATGGACATCTGGAGTAGGCACTCTACATGACTACATAGCTCTGTGTTGTGACTCGTCAAAATATATGTTGTGCATCTCTGCCTCCGGATTGTCTTTAAGGATTTCACAATCTCCTTGATTGCTTGGGACTTGCTATACATCCTGATCTGGTGAAGTTGGTGGCGTGACCTCTTGGTTCTGAGTCATGATCTCAGTATCTCAATTTGACTCGGGCCTAACCATAACCATGTCCATCTGTTCTAGGATATGTTCAATCTCTTGAGAAAAGTCCTACGACTATGACTGCTCACCCTGTATG
Source organism: Pinus tabuliformis (assembly GCA_031772625.1). Classification (NCBI taxonomy): domain Eukaryota; kingdom Viridiplantae; phylum Streptophyta; class Pinopsida; order Pinales; family Pinaceae; genus Pinus; species Pinus tabuliformis. The sequence continues at coordinate 870,057,484 of CM062804.1, read as the reverse complement.
CTCTATGTCAACTGCTCGGATGAGTCAATAACCTATATGGGCATAGTTCCATCAATCTATGCATGCTACACCTCATGTTGTTCCTGTCCTTGTTGCGCTTCCTTCTCTCTTCTACGTAGCTCCTGTTCTTCCTTGAGTTTCTGCTTCAACTCCCGCAACTCCTTTTCTGCTTCCTCTAGCTTCTGTTTCTAACTCTGCCTTTGTGTGATCCTCCTGTCGCGTTGTTGCCTCTTAGCCTCAATCTCAAAAGATGCTCTCAACATAAGAGGATCTGCTTTGAACTTGCAACTTTTCTCTGCCTCTACTCTATCAACAACCTTCCTCTTTCCTTTGTCATGTGCAGGTCTGATACCCTCTGTTGTTGCTAATGATGCTACTCTCTGAGACGTTGTTTCCTTCTGCTTTGCTAACTACTCTACATCTATGGTTCATTGAGCCTTGAGAAGTGATTGCAGTATCTCCATGGCTTTTCCTCAGGCCAATGACATGCCTCATGCATCCAAGGATGTTGTACTCTCACACAGTGGTCCTTCACTAAGCAATGTGGGTCATATAGATTGAAACTTATGGTGCCGAAGGTGAACCTCTTGAATTCCTCTATCTTGCCTCAGCATGCTTGAGACTCTAGATCTCACACAAAACGATCTGCAAAGGAAGAGCGGGTCCAAGTTGCCTTCTTATTTCTATGCAGTCTCGCTGACAACCCTATTGAGATGTGATATGACACTTCTTGCATGACAAGCTTATCTGTGACAAATTTTGGTAAAACATGCAGAGCCTTCTTTGTGATGTACATCTAGATGAAGGTGCCAAGGGGTGAGGCATACCAATCTACTATGTCGATCAATGCCTCCATCGCTACCTGCGACATGCAAGGTGGATCTTGCTCAAAGATCATGTTTTACACAGAGGTGATGAAGTGGTATGATAGTTGTATGATAACTCCACAGAAGTTGCATTTAGAGAACAACCTGTAATAAGTGTGCACAAAGGTTTCCGAAGGTGTCCATGCCCAACCCAAGCCTGGGAACTACTGATGGGCATAAACTGCATCAAGTATGTAAGAGGACATGTATAGCTTTGCTTGTTGACCCTTGGGTGGATGTCAGGCTTTTGTTACTTGTTCCTTCAAATTGAGAGGCAACATGTCAGACCAATTGAAAGGTCTTCCTTCACTCGCCAGTTGATCCAACACAATCACCCAACTCTGCGGGAAGGTTTCAGTGTTCTCCTGACCGTATAAGCGGAATTCAAATATGACCAAGAGATGATACACCTTCCTTAGTATCCTTGTCTTGTAAACCTGGTTGGGTGTTGTCCTAAACTTGGATGGCTCTTTCACCCAACTCTTCAAGATGTCTCTTGAGTTTGCACTGTTGTTGGGTCTGGTGAAGGGTGTATCCATCATGATCACCGGTTGCAGCAAGTGATACATCTCTTGAAAGTCCTTCGCTCTGAAGGTAGAAAGTTGTGTTCCACTGACACTGCTCAACACCATTGTCTTTCGATCATTATGCGATACAATCCAGTGGATCATGTCCAGGAAATGCGGGTTCCCTGCATGCAATTCGGTACAACCCAAACTTGTGAATGTTGACATAGATCCTACGGTCTTCCATATTCTCCTCAAATATGTGTGAAAAGGTGTCATTGATGTCTTGCCATTTCATCTTGATCTCCTTGTCTAACGACTTAGTGTCTTCATAGATGGGCAAGCTCATAGACACTTGCTCAACTGCATCTCCAGTTGCACTCTCGACGGTGTTCTTTGACCCTGCTCTTTTGGAGGCCATTGTACTTATATTGTTGAGAGATGGATGAACAACTGTGATACCTGGAGATACAGAAACACTCATGGCAAGCAAAATGTCAGTTGAAAAAAAAAAAGAAACTTGAGGACTGACATGAAACACACCTGGGTGACTGACTGGAAAGGTTATGCAATTTTCACTGAGAAGCTGGGAGACTAACTGTTAAAAACTACACAAAACATAGTTCGAACTATTAGCGGGTTGAATGGCTGCTGAAATTGCGAAAAGCACAATCCAACTTGGCCTACTGAGGATTGAAACTGCACAATGTGCAGTTTCATTTAGCAATGACTATGACCTGGAAAATACATTTGTGCAATTCTGGGGGCCAATAGGGCACCGCCTCTCAGAATTTCACAGAGAAAGCCTGGAAGCCAGTGTTGGGTCAGCTCTCTACAATTTATGGGAGGAAGGCAAAGACTTCACTCTTAGAAATGCGCAGTGTAAGCCAGGCAAGGCAAGGTCTGGGCCAAGGCAACCCAGACTCGTCGACGAGTGATTGGAAACATGAAAAGGTGGAATGCATGGTGAAGCTGAGTGCAGAGTAGAGTGAATGATCATGCATGCAAACAATGAGTGCAGGATTCAAAAAATAGGGAAATAAGCAAGTATGTGAAGCGAGTTGCTGTAATGACAACCGTCAGTGTAGAAACAGTGTCAAGCATGCGATAACAGTGAGATGCAATGAAAAACTGGAAACATTGATTTTACAAGCTAACATGCATTAAAACAACATCAAGCGTTCAAAAAAACCAAGCAAACAATACTCACACAAACTGAAATACAAAAAGCGATAGAAAAGCAGCAAAAGACATGAAAAGCAAACTTACCGGGAAAAAGCTGAGATGAATGTGCTGAATGATCCTAGATGCGATGTGGGATGCCAGAGCTCCAATATCGATGAGAAGAATGAGATCTGAAGCTTCAAATAAATAGTTTTGATAAGATCGAGGTTTATGATGTGCATACCACAAATCTAGGAAACAGTGACACGTGGCAGGAGGTTTCTAAAATGACTTTTTCATGTAACCTCTAGCTGCTAAAAAATGGATCCCTAAAATCTAGGGATGCTTTTTTCTTTTTTTCTTTTTTGGAAAAAGCAACCCATGCATGCAAATCAAGATTGCTCAGCTTTGGAGGGAACCAATCATCTTGGGAGCACATGCAACAGACTGCAAGCCTTGGAGTGACTTTTGCGCAGTTTCTAGGTTGAGTAAGTTTGGTTGTCCCTCAGTCTTTGAACAATTTCTAGACTGGAGCCTTGGTTGTCATCCAGAATTGCGCAATTTTTTAGAGCAAGCCCAATGATGGGCTGCTCTACGTAATTTCCAGAGGGAAGGTTACTTGGCTATTCTGCACATTTCTGGAGAGCAACAGGCAACTTAGAAGGATTGCACAAGTCTAGAGAGGAAGGTTGGTTCCCCTCCAGATTTGCGCAATTTTCCGAGTGAGAAAATCGACCAAAAAATGACCAAGTTCCAGAATGTCAGCTTTCGGGTGGAAGGCAATCAACCTTTCAAACACAAGTGGATGAACCACTGAAACTCAATTGGAGCATAGGTACTTGTCAATGCAAGACATGTTGTCTAGGATGGTTGGTAGGGAGGCTCCAAAAGGAAGCTAAGGCAAAATTTTGGAGGATGGTTGTAGCCGCTACAACATAACCCTACCCTTCATGTTTGATTTAGCAATCCTCCTCAAGTGGTTGAGTTAATTTCCCATTTCAAAGCGTCAAATCATATTCGTTGAGTACATTATTCAGAGATGAGTTAAGGCCTCCTTATATAGTTTTTGAGGGCTCCAAAATTGACAACCGACTTTATAATTTGGAGGGAAAAATATTCAAATTAAAGTTTGGATTGGGTTTGAACACTTGTGGACCGACTTGCACATAAGGAGGGACTTCCTTAATTTAATTTGAAACCCACATAAATATCTAATTTTAATTCTTTTAGGATTCATTATTTAGTCAACTAATAATCACTTACACATCATCCAATTTTTTTGGATCTTTAATCATAATAAGACATCCTCCTTTGTCACATCATCTGACTAGTGATATGATGCCACATCATCAAACAATGTAAACTTTGAAACGAGAACTATAAACTCAAAACGGGAACTTTGGCCAAAAAAACCTCGTAAAAACATCAAAAACAGTTCTAAAAACGAAAAGTGTTGGTGCTGGAATAACACCTTTTTCTTTTCTAGGGTAAATTTTCAACATGTTTTAAAAATGGCAGTGAAAACCAACTTTTTGTGCAAAAATTATCCAAAAAACACCCTCAAAATGAAAAGTGTTGACGCTGGGATAATAAAAAAATTAAAAACTAGCGAAATTAAGATTAAAATGTTGATTACTTAAAAAAACAAAATATATATATATATATATATATATATATATATATATATATATATATATATATGACAAAAAAAATGTTAAAAAAAACAAAAATATCTCATAAACCATAAAAGAATTTGGAAATATATATATATATATAAAGTTAATAATAAAAAAAAAAAAAAAAAAAAAAAAAAAAAACATTAACAAAAAATAGGAAAAAAAATTTAAAAACAAACTAGAATAAATAAAAATAGAGAATTAACCCAAAAAAAATTTAAAAACTAGTAAAATTAATATTAAAAACATTTAAAAAAAACTAAAATAAACAAAAATAAATTCAAATTATTTAAAAAAAAAAAAAACAAAACAAATTTTTTTTTTTAAAAATATATGTACTTTCAAAAAAACATTTTAAACTTATTAAAAATATGTGTTTTCGATATATATATATATATATATATATATATATATATATATATATATATATATATTATTTTGATATTGTTAATTTAAAAAAAAACAAATAAAAACATTTAAAATTATTATTTTTTTTTAACAAAATTTTGTGTTTTTTTTATTTATTTTTTTTTAAATAAAAAAAATTAAAATTTTTAATTTTTAATTGAAATTGTTTTAATAATTCTTTAAAAAAAACAAAAATAAAAATCACAAAATTTTGTTTTAAAAAAAAAAATTAATTTTAAATGTTTTTATTTGTTTGTTTTTAAATTAACAATGAAAATTTAATAATTTTTTTTAATCAAAAACACATTTTTATATGTTTAAAATATTTTTTAATTATTTTTTTTTGTTTTTAATTTAAAAGACATATATTTTTAAAGTTTTCATATATATATATATATATATATATATATATATAATAAATTTGAGTTTATTTTTGTTTTTTTAGTTTTTTTTTAAATGTGTTTAATATTAATTTTACTAGTTTTAATTTTTTTTGGTTAATTCTCTATTTTTGTTTAATCTAGTTTGTTTTTAAATTTTTATTCCTAGTTTTTTTAATGTTTTTTTATTTTTTCTATTTTTAGTTACTTAACACACTCTCTCTCTCTCTCTCTCTCTATATATATATATATATATATATATATTTTTTTTTTTTTTTATATATAATTTTGTTTTTTTTTTTTCCAAATTCTTTTATGGTTTATGATATAAATTTTTTTTAATATTTTTTTTTTATATATATATATATATATATATATATATATTTAACTAATCAACATTTAAAAAAAGAAAAATAAAACAACTTGAAAATTCGTTAAGTAATCATAATTTTAAAAAAAATGGACATAATAAATTTTAAAGTGTGAAAAATAAGTCCTCTAAAAAAAAGTATGCTGCATCAACACGTTGCATCTACACGTTTCAAAATCAACATGAAAATCACTAATATTTAAAAACAAATATTTATATTTGATACATAAGAAAATTTAAAATGTCAAAAATATGCTCCCAACAAAAAGAAGTGTATTTTGCTTAACCACTTTTGAAAATCGGGTCACATTTTTACTACCCCTACGAAACAGGTAATTGTATCAGTTATTTAAAGTGCCAAAAACTATGCTCTAAAAAAAATATGTGTGTTCTGCATCGCCCCTTTTCAAAATCGGGTCAATTTTTTGCTATCTCTATGAAATGGGTAACAGTATCAGTTTCCATTTCAAAGTTTACATTGTTATCACACAATTTGGGGTATTTTACCACAATGAGGGTGCACAATCTTTGATTGGGCATATCTCTCAAACTGTGAAGGCTCGCGAGATGCTTGAAATATCAATAGAATCAACATGACGAGGAGAACCCAATGGTGAGGATATCCAAGGAAAGTTTAGTGATCTACTTCTTCAAAAACCTCCACCAAGTGCAGGGTGTGTTCATCATCCAGGGAATCCAAACCCTAGATCTAGGGTTTGTATCCATCCTTAAATTGGAGCTTCCAACTAATGTAATCTAAACAAATATTAAGATAATTCATTAATGGACATTATCATCAGTGACATCACCATTCAACAATCTCCCCCTTTTTATTGATGGAAACACATACTTCACCTATGATCATTGCTCCCCTTGACTCCATTCCTTTGATACTTTTGTCCTATTTTCTCTCCCCCTTTGACATCAATGGAAAATGGTGAATCCTCCTAACAATTTGCCTGCTTCTATAGACCTGTAACCTACTTGTGCCTCCCCTGACAAAATTTCTTCCTCTATCTTCCTCCAAGATACCTATCTGCCTCTAAATGTCTTGATCAATTCTTGTTTCAATAAACAAATATCTCCCCCTGACATGATATGCTTCCTATTGATCGCCATAGTTGATTGAACCTATCAATATGGATCAACTTACCTACAAAAATCGATACTCCACTAAATCTGCCCATAATGCTAAATGAAGACTTCTTCATATCTGTCGAAAAGATAGATCTTCAAAAGCACAACTACTGCTACATAGACTCCCCATTATTAATGTTCATAGAACGAGTCAACATGCTAAATCTTTAAAATAATGTGTGAGCTATCTCTTCAGCTGGATCATCTTGAACTTCAACATCTTCCATTGGAGATTCATCATGACCTTTTACTTTTACAAAACCTGAAAGCATGATTGTTGAGACTTTCTCATTTGCTTGGTCTTCTTGCATCTATTTTCTTCTCTAGACCTTCTTGTACCTAGTGTTAGGGCTGAAGGATTCCATCTTGAACTTGCAAACGTGAGCTATGTTCCCATTTTTATGGCATTTGTAACATTCAATGTATGTCCTAAATGATTGAGCAAGTGACATGTACTTTCTGCTGACAAAGTTTGTTTGAAATCTATCATGCGATCTAGCAAGCCTACTTATAGGATTTTGATAATGCCTTTGATAGTTAACCATGTCATACATTCTGCAATCCCTAGCCATATGCCCAATGTTAGAACATGAAAATAAATATCCATTAAACATGTTAGTGTACATGGATGAGATGTCTTGTCTTGATGATCTTCTGTAGTCATCTTTCTTTGGAGGAGGTGCAACCTTTTGTTGATTACTTGTTGGAGAAACAATTTTTTTATCCTTGTTTTGTCCTTCATCTCCATTTGGTCTTTGAGGGATCTTGTTTTCAGTCTTCTCATCAATCTTGCTCTACGGGAACTCGGAGCTTGTGCCTTCTTCTGATGGGGCTTTACCTACTTCTTTTTCCTTCATCTTCAATTTAGCCATGTCGTTATTCTTTGTTTCGTCATCTAGAAATTTATATTTTCTCTATTTCAATTAGGCTAGCATCAAGTTCTTTTTGCTTTTGAGAAATATCTCCCTGAATATACTTTTTAAGACTTTCCTTCTTTCTTCCACTTCTTCAACTTGTACATTTAGAAGAGTGACCGTTTATGCTTCTCAGTTAAGAACTTGTATTTGTTCCTTCTACCTTCCATTTTCCTTTTTGAGCCTACTAATTTTTGTTGAAGATGCATCTAGTTCCTTTTGTTTTTTTATCAACTAGAGATACATACATTTGACCATATTCCTTTAGTTGTCTTGCCAGGGATTTCTCTTTCATTTTTTATTTCTACACTTTGAGTTTCAAAAGAGAAATTTCTTTTTTGAGTGTGCAATTTTATTTCTTTGTGTTCTTCCACTCTTTGGAGGCATTTTTTAATTATTTTTCCATGCCATCTTCCACTTCTTAATCATCGTTGTTAGATTCTTTGATATGAGGATCCACACAATTATCGACTTCTTTATCTTGACCTGTATGTTTTTTACCTCCATAAAGATCTTCAAGCTTCTCCCAAAGATGTTTGGTTGTTGATCATTGACCAACTTTTTCTTTTACTTTGTTTGGCAGAGTACCAAGAATTTAATTCATGGCTTTTGTATTGTACCTTCTATATTTTTCGGTAGACGTGTCTCCAAATATAATAGAGTGTCATACAATATATCTATGAGCTTGCAAGTAGGCTTTCATTTTAGCTTTCCAAAATGAAAAATTTAATTCATTGAATAGAGGAATTGGACCAACCTGTTTCTCTTCATCAACTATAATAGGTTCTGAAACTATTTCAATATCAGGGACTTCCTTTGATTCCTTTGGATTCTTAGTGACTTTCATTTATTTTTTGCCATCTCTACACTCTAAGATGAACCTTCCAACTGCTATGTTTCTACTGAAGGAACTTGCTCTGATACCAATTGTTGGAAATAATGATAGGGGGGTGAATCAATATTTATTATCAATTCGTATATTTTTAACTTCACAGAGAATTAATTTTTATTAGCATCAAATAAATATAAAAATTCATCAACAACATTCAACAATGCATAATAATAAATGCAGTAGACAAATATTTTTAGGTGGAAACACCTTTAGGACAAAAGCCATTAAACGCTTCTTAATATTTGTCTTTCAATAAATTGTACATCAATGTTTTCAGCGCCAATTGAGGGAGGCTCCAACCCCTTAGTTTACAAGCTCCAACCTGTAGGATGCTCCAATTCCATGTTTACCAACTACAACTGGGAGGACACTCCAACACCCTCATTTAGAGGCTCCAACCTAAAGGATCCTCCAACACCCTGTTTACCAACTACAACTCAATGGATGCTTCAATGCCTTGTGCAAGCTCCAACCTGACCTAGCACCACTCTGCCACCCTGAAGTGATCTTAGACTTGAAACTGAAGGACACTCTACTCTCTTGCCTCACACCACCCAACAACCTTGTTCGGCTGACATCCCACGTTTTACAATTTTTAGATTGGATCCACATTTGCTCAAAATCAATCATAATTAGTATCAAACAATCCACAACACAATCTCTTCTCAATCTATACCTCAAACCCTAGTTGGTGATCAACTCATCTCTTTTATTCTCAATATAAAAATTGATCATCGCACAACATTGTTGTATTGGCGTTTTGTTGTTATACCAAACCCAACTTTGCTAACATTACTTCAACTCAAGACATCAAACCCTCTACTCAAGAACTACCATACATCACGTTGTTATAAATTGTATAGGGTCACTTTCACAAGGTTACTACTATCAACTGTCACTGTCAAGTCATGTCATATTAGGGTCATTGTCAAATCTCACTTCCATACAAAATTAACATGGATCCCAACAATATGGCTACACTTCCTCTAACATATGCCTACCAAAATCATTGTCTTATCAATAACTATCTTATTGCATCATATCTGTTTTGATACTAGTTGCAATTTTGCTCCAACACTTATGCAACAATATATTAGCATAGTCAATCACCTTTGTCTATTAATAATGGTAGTAGTACTATATCATATGTTTAGGAACACTCTCCTCACTACTTCATAACTGATGGATTATACAACTACAACGCATATACTAACCCAAGCTCTATAGATTAATGATGTTAAATGACCATGCTACTATCAAGACTTCTTTAGCCTAGTAATGTTATAAAATCACCCTTACTCTAAAGAAACTATTACACGATAATAATGATGAAACTCTAAGGCTTACTGTTGCAAGAAGACCTGACTTGTTTTTTTATTGCTATGCTGATGTTTCTGCCTATAAGCACATATTCCCTGTAATGCTACAAGAACACTGTAAAGTACCAAGAGTAACAACAGTAGTCAAATCACATTCTTTTTTCCAAGTCACATGTTTTAGTTGAATTGTAACGATGATACTACTTGGATATTAAAATTCTTTTGTTATCAATATTGACAAGTGACAAACAATAACTCACATCAATGTTGTGTTGGAACTCGTCCTCAAATTAAATGCTAGATTGAAAGGTTGTAACTACAGGTAGGGTCGCAAAAAACCAAGGTTGGCACTTTAGTTTGAATTATAACAACGTAGCCTTAAAAAATGCCCATGCTCGCACCAGATATAAGATCATTGCCACATGTAGCGATAATTCGATTGACATGTAACGATTAATAACATTTGATGCCTTGAATGGCTACGACAGTGAATATGAGTCAAATCTAGACTTAGTTAGAAATCAACTTCAAATCTTCTCTAGACTCGATTTGAGCTTAGCTTCAATCCAACAATTTTGTTGCAAAAGACTCAGTCATATCGACATTGTATCTCAAATTTTGTCTTTCTATGTGGTACGCAGAATATAGTTTGTTGTAAGGCTTGAAAAATGAATTCAAAACATAGATTACAGATCATGTTTAAACCTTCGCTATCCTTAGCTCAAATTATGTCATAGAAGATGAATGTAACCATACCACCAAACATTAGGGGACTTTTGAGGTCTAAAATGGGCCTCCTAAGAAAAATGTACAACCACAAAAAAACTTTATAAGAACCAATAAGATTCAATATGACGATGTAAACCATGGGGGATGATTCACCATTTTTGGAGTAAAAATGTAAAAAGATTAAAAAATAATAAAATAATAAAACTACTTTTTCAACTAATATTTTCAACTTATCTCACTATGTTTTTACTCAAATTTTGAGCGGGAGTACTCGTTGGATGAAAAATTTAATTCCTCATGCAAGGAGTACCCATGTTGCATACTTTTGATGGACCCGTCTACACGAAAAATGAGAAATACATGAAAAAATGTGATTAAAATCACGTTTTTCATATATTTCTCATTTATCATGTAGCAGGGTCCATCGAAAGTATGCAACATGGGTACTCCTTGGATGAGGAATCAAATTATGCATCTAATGAGTGTTGTCGCTCAAAATTTGAGTAAACCCACAGGGAGATACGTTGAAAATATGAGTTGAAAAAATAATTTTTTTCTTTTTTCCCTCTAAAATTTGATGTTGTAATCTAATATTATTTTTTTATTTCCACTATTATTTTATACTTTCCTTAGGAGGCCCATTTTAGACCTCAAAACTCCCCTAATGACTACAGAAGAGAGGGTTAAATGGCCTTTCCAAACACTCATTTCACTCGAGAAAAAATACTTCTCTTGGTCTGGAAACCTGCCGAAACCAGAGGCCAAGCCTCGGAAATAATCCTCTGGCCTGTGCATGAAACAACGAATCCTTCAGAATTTGGTATTCTTTAGAACCAAGGCCGAGAGACAAAGTAGTCTTGTAATAGATAGAAAATAACTTTGTTGGCCTGTAGTGTTTACTTAGAGTTGAATTCCCTAGAGGGTTGAGTCCTACAAAAGATGGTCGATGAATCATAAGATCCCAAGAAAAATAAAACCAATAACCCTATCCTTCACGTCTGATTTAGCAATTCTCCACAAGGGGCCGAGTTAGCTTCTAATTTCAGAGCATCAAATCATATTCGTTGAGTACATTATTAGGAGATGAATTAAGGATTCCTTGTATAGTTTTGGAGGGCTCCAAAATGGGCAACTAACTTTATGATTTGGAGGGAAAAATATTTAAATTAAACCTTGGATTGGGTTTGAACACTTGTGGACCAACTTGCACATAAGGACAAACTTCCTTTATTTAATTTGAAATCCACATAAATATCTAATTTTAATTCTTTTAGGCTTCATGATTTATTCAACTGGTAAATACTTGCCACATCATCCAATTTGTTTGGATCTTCAATCATAATAAGACATCCTCCTTTGTCACATCATCTAACCAGTGATATGATGCCACATCATCACAAAATTTGGCATTTTTTACCACAATGAGGGTGCACCATCTTTGACTAGGAATATCTCTCAAACGTGAAGGCCCTTGAGACACTTCACATATCAACAAAATCAGCGTGACGAGGAGAATCCAATGGTGAGTATCTCCAAGGAAAATTTAGTGATCTTCTTCTCAAAAAATCTTGAACAAGTGCAAGGTCCATCGTCCAGGGAATCCAAACCCTAGAGCTAGGGTTTCCAACCGTCCTTCCATTGGAGCTTCCACCTAATGTATTCTAGACAAATATTAACAACATTCATTAATGAACGTTGGCATCAATGACAACACTAGTCAACAAATTTATTCACAGTCATTTTATCTTTAAATTCCCCCCAAAAGGCTCATGATGACAAGCCTTTAAAATGTCATAAATTTTGTCCTCCCAAACATATAGCCTAATCACATGATCAAGCTCAATTCAGAATAAATACTCTTTAATCCAAGGGTATTTAGCACTATCTCTGACGATTTTTTGTCGCTCTTTAGATGAAAAATGTTATTGAATTTTCCCTACAACCAAGTAGTTAGGAATATCTGCAAACCAAGGTATTTTAGTAGATAAAGCGTACAAGTACTCATCAAGAAAAATATCTTCTATAGAATCAGACTTGTTTTCATTATGGACTCTTGATAGGAAATTGCGACAACATTTTCTTTTCCAAGTTTATCAATAATAGTAATGTCAAATTCTTGCGTAAGAAGAACCATCCAGTCACTCTACCATGATTCATAGGTTTTTTCACAAGATACCAAGTGGTCGCATGATTAGTGTGCATAAACACAAAGTATCCAGTGATGTAATGGAAAAATTTGTTGATGGAATGAACTACAACAATGAATTATTTTTTGATAATTGTATAGTTGAACTTAGTTGGGGTTAGATTTTTACTGGTATTGTAAATGGCATATGGATTTTGTTCTTCTTTCTATCCCAGTACAACGCCAATAGCCATGTTTGAAGCATCAATGTGGATGTGAAAAGGCAAAGACCAATTAGAACCTCAAAGAATGGGAGCGTTGGATAATTTTTGTTTAAGTGTATCAAAAGCTTGTTGACATTGCTCATTCCGGGAAAAATTTGTAGCGTTTGTTAAATAAAAGATGAAAGAGGGGAGATGTTATCTCAATAAATTTTTCTATAAACCTACAATAATATCCCACATAACCCAAAAAGTTGTGGACATCCTTTTTTGTAATATAGGTAGCCAACTTTAGAATGACTTCTATCTTGGTAGGGTCCACTCTAATCCCTTCACAAGAAACGTGATGTCCTATAATGATCCCCTGATTAAGGAACATCTAACAATTTACGTTACTGAGAGCTATATTTGATTCTTGATAATAGATTAATACTTTTTCTAAGTTCTTTAAGGCTTCTTCAAATGTTCCTTCATAGACACTAAATTCATCCATATAGATTTCGACACAATCATGGGTTAGATCAGAAAACATACCAAGAACAAATCATTGAAAGGTAGTTTGAGCATTACACAAACCAAATGGAAGCACTTGATATGCATATGTTCCCCATGGGCAAGTAAAGGTATTATTTTCTTGGTCTTCAGGGGCTACTTGAATTTGATTGTAGCCATTCAATCCATCAAGAAAAGAGAAAAATGTCTTTCCAACCAGGGTATCCAAGACTTGGTCGATAAAAGGTAATGGAAAGTAATCTTTCAAATTATCGTATTAAACTCTCGATAATCGACACATAATCGTCATTTCCCACTTTTCTTGGGGACAATAACTAAAGGGGAAACCCACTTACTATCGAAAATAAGATAAATAAAGTTAACATTTAACAATTTTTGTAACTCTTCTTTCAAAATGTCCTTTAGAGCAGGGTTCATCCTTCTCTGAGGTTGCTTGATTGGTTGGGAATCCTCCTTCGGAAAAATATGATGAGTGTAGAGATTAGTAGAAATACCCTTCATATCAGTGTAGTCCCAAGAAAAATCACTACTATTCCTTCAAAGAACTTCTATAAGTCTCTTTTGTTGGGAAGAGTCTAGGTGGTCATTGATGTTAAGAGTCTTTCCAGGATATATTTTGATAGCCTTGATTTGATTATCAATATCTGGTGAAGCTAACAAATCCAATTTTTGTACTAATTTGGCGGGTGAGCATGTACCCAGAAAATGTTTCCCTAATATTTGATCATATGGAGAAAGATGGTCATCATGAAGGTTGGTTATAGTACAAATCAAGACATCTTCAGTTTCCTCCTTGAAAGTAGCAACTTGTTTAAGGGTCAAGAGAGATCGGGTGATTTCTTCATCTATATCTTCAAACCATAAGGGGTTCTCAAATTCAAGTGAAGGTTTGGTAGGTGGATACAATGTGAGTTTTTTCGTGGAGTTTTTGTGTGAGATAGTCATGTTTTTTGACCTACAATTAATATAGGCATTTGTTGTGGCCAGCCAAGGTCTCCCTAGGATCAATGGATAGCCTCCAAGGTTAGTTTTAGGCTGAAGAATTATGAAATCAACCAGATATTCCCATGAATATATGGAAATAATTATGTATTCCACCACTCCTTCTGGTTTTATAGTAGACCGATCAACCAACTCCAGAACATTGGGAGTTGATCTCAAGCCTGATAAGGCAAGATTTTCCATATTCTCTTTGGTCATTACATTGATGGTTGCCCATAATTCTATCAGAGTATTTTCTATAGGGATATTGTTAATATTAACCATCACAACAAGACTCCCTGGTTCTCCATATTTTTTTGTAATCACCTTTCTATACATTAGGTTGAATAATTTCCCTATGACCTAGACTATCTTAGGGTCATTCTTTTTCCTTCCTAGATTTTTCAAACATAATTCCCGAACTGCTTTTGCATATATGGGAACATCTCTAATGGCTTGGAGTAGTCGATTTTTTACACAAATTCCTTAACTCTCCTATAAAATCAAATTCAAGTTGTACATGGGGTTTCTCTAGACTCAATTTCTCAGGGTAAGGAATAAGTTATTTTTCAAGAGGTTGATTGATTATTATATCTTGAATTATAGTGGAAGGCAGTCCTAGTTCTGGGGAAGTTTCCTCGTCAACTTGTTATTGAATGATGGGAGAAGTTTGATTTTGGAGTACCTTCCCAGAAAGTAAATGGATACTCTCACAGTCCATTGATGACATATTACAAGTGGGGAATAAGGGTAGCTCGGTGTTGTAGGTGGGTTGAGCTACTTTATTTTTTGGATTAGGCATTGGTTGAGCTAGTAGTTAGAATCTCTATGTTGAAAATTGGGGCAACTATGGGATGAATTTCCCCATAGGAACCCAAAGACCCAATAGAAGCCTATCTTGCCCCAAAAGGGAAAATTCAATTGGATAAAGGAAAATATTATGGTCTTGGAACTCCTCTTTTAGGTGACAAAATTATTTTGGCAAGAAATATTCTAGTCGGTCCATAAAAGAACTCAAGTTAAATTATTATGTGAATTTATTGTGGCTCAATGTCAAGTCGGCCATCCAAATTGACATGTTAGATTACCAAAGGGTCGTGACCCTTTATAGGTGGAAACAATTATAACTTTCTAATCTTTGTGGCTCATTTTGGAACACGTCAATCTCCCACTTCGAGGGCTCGTATACTTTGTATAGTCATGTGGCTCTCATACATTTCTTAGTGGCTTGCATACACTTTTTGGAAGGCTCGCTATAAAGTCTGTGGTAGTCTCGCACTATACTTTATACTCTATGATGGATTTCACTCTACTTTTTGTTATGGATCTCACTCTACTCTGTGATATGGATCTCGCTCTACACTGTGGTATGGATCTCGCTCTACACTGTGGTATGGATCTCACTCTACTTTTTGGTATGGATCTTGGTCTACACTATCTATGGATCTCGCTCTACTCTATGAGGCTCGCTATAATTCCATGATCTCTGTGTCTTGAGGCTCTTATACTCTCCAACATCTTAAAGTGGCACTGCATTGCTCTGTGCATCGACATTGCTACCTCTATAGTGTCATCACTTGTGGTGGCATCGCTATAAACCTTAATGGAAACACTATACTATGTGATGACATTTTTGTAATCTACACATTATATTATATCGACATCATTACAGTGGTATTGTATTAAAGTGACTCATTTTTCAATGGTTCACATTATATGTGGCTTACATTGTAATGGCTCATACAATACTCAAAGTGGATCACATTTTCTCTTGTTGTAAGACTTTAATGTTTGTGGTAAGGGACAAGATCTATGAAAAATTGTATGAAAATTACCTAATGATATATGACAATAGGTTTGAGATATCAATATATGGCTGAGTGACCTTAAGTGTCTTGGTATGGCAATATTAATTTGATAGTGAACTCAATACATATATGACAGTAGTGACCTTGATAACAGTGGTGGCATTTCCCTTGATGGTAGTAGTGACCTTGATGGTAGTGATGATATTCTCTTGATGGCAGTAACCTTTGACGCATGGTAGTGGCTTCGATATGGCAGTGACCTTGACATTAATATAGATGACAATGATAACAATATGTCTACAGTACTCTTGTGATAGTGACATGGAGACCTTTGTGTACCTGTATGCTACCAAGTTCAGCCTAGAAGGCCTAATGTATTGGATGATGTAAGATATGTCTCTTACTTACTGTACATTGTATCTTAAATGAACATTTGATGAATATCTAATAGAATAAGAATCTGGTTGGGTTTTCCCCTTTTTGAGGTTTTGCCCTAGTCTCTAACCTAAATCATGGTGTCTCTATTGTTTTTGTTTTTCTTATGTTGTTCCTTTTTGTGCTGCTACTTTCTTAATGTTATTGTTCTCTCTACATAGTTTCTAATGATGATATGATGTTATGGGATGGATGTAATGTGTAAAAGATGAAAAAAATTAAAAATTGCAATTATCTATAACTGAGAACAATCTAGCCCTAAAAACTTAACACTCTGTTGAGTTTGAGTTTGAGTAGGTTGATTTCAAGGTAAAGTAAGTTGTTGTGGATAATTCTGAGGTGGTGTTTGTGGTGTCATAATCCTGTAAGAAGAAGGTCCTCTCCAATCGGGGACCCACCCTTGATTTTGCATTCGTGGAGGCCACTGAGGCCAAGGCATAGGTGGGTACCAACCAAAGGTTGGAGGAGCATACAAATATGGATCCTTGGGTTTGTTTTTAGATTATTGAGGAGGCTAGGGTTTCTTTTGGGCCATGAAGCAATTTCTTTTTGTTCCTTGACTGGCTTCTTGAAACATAGCCTTAAGCTCAAGAAGCATTAGAGTAAATTTTAGCTTAAAAGAGGCCATGAAATTTTCATGTAATTTCCATGTCATAATATGTAAACCAATCAAAACCCTTTAAACTTAAAAAGAGGTATGTGTAAGTATTTTGTAGGGAAAATAAGAAAAACTATGTTTTTTAAATTGTATTTTTGGGTTATCTCCTTATAGGTTTACTCAAATTTCAAGTGTAGACACTCATTGGATGCCAAATTAAATTCTACATCCAACAATTACCCATTATGCATACTTTTGAGAAGACCTGTATTGATAAAAATTGACGATATATTAAAAAAACATGTTCAACACACTCTTTTAATGTATCTTCAATTTTTATCAATGTGGGCCATCTCAAAAGTATGTATAATGGGTACTCATTGAATTTGGAATTTAATTTTGCATCCAATGAGTGTCTACACTTGAAATTTTTAGTAAACCTAAGGAGATAAGCCAAAAATGCAATTAAAAAAAGTAGATTTCTTCCTTTCCCTCCAAAATTCATAACCTTATTTTCTAGTTTTAACTATTATTTTATTGTTTTTCCTTAGGAGGCCACTTTTAGGCTGAAATTTCCTCTAATGAGAGGGACATTCTTGGGTTGAATGCTTCTACTCGTAGATGTTGCACATTTCAATATTGCTTAATGGGAACTCTCATAGAGGGTGCTTCTTGGGACATTTGGAGCATAATATAGATAGGGCTAAGTTGCCTCCTCCTTATTTTTCTTGGCTTGAAAGGCATCTAATTAAGAGCTTAGGGTGCTAAGGATATTAGTTTTAAAATTATTTTATAAATTCCTTAGCTCGACTTTAGTTACCCCTGATGGAATTCACATCCTGAGAATTTCAATTATACTTCAAACTTCCTATGGAATATCGTGTACAGAACTCATAGATGTTATCCTAAGACAACTGAGAGACATCACTTGCACCCATGAGATTTAATATTTGAAGGTATTCTTCTCATATTCCATTAAGAAAAAGGATACGCAAAGTGTTAGGATCTAAGGAATTATGTTTTTTCCTTTATAGGGTATACTAAAACCATTCCACATAATCCTCCAAACTCTCATCATCAGCTTGGGACATCCTGAAGATTTCTTCCTTAATTTCTCGGACTTTACAATAGTCTTGATATTTCTTCAATAATATTCTTTTCATTTCATCCTATGTTCAAATAGAGTTTCTTCCAAGCCCCATAAAATAATGAAGAGTTGCACCTTTCAAAGTTGCAAGAAACAATTTCAATTTTTGTGCATCCATGGAGTAGTCATAACTACAACAAAGAACATCGAACTCAAAAAGAAATTTTCCAGGGTCCTCTTTAGAAAGGCCATGGAAATTCGGGAGGGCGGAGAGAGGAATAATCCTCATTTGAACTATTGCATTGGGATCTTGGATAGGAAACTCAAAAGTAACAGGGCCTTGTTGCCTTGGTCCATTACTTCCTTGTCTCCCATCTTGCCCTTTTTTGTATTTTTGAGGATTTTGACTTTATTAGACATTGAAGAGCTTTATGTCTCTTTGTTAAATGTAATTCCTTCCTGTAGAACTTTGAAATTACACCTCTCCTACACATTTTTCCCAGACTTTTTCCCTCACCAGCACTCCATAAGCTATCAGATATCATTGCATATTGATTTTAAAAGAGCATTTAAGTGGTTTTTTGACTATGTTTTTGTGTTTGTTGTTTGAACTAGATTTTGCTCATTAGCTGCGGAATCCAGTCACTTTTTGCAGTTGATTCAACTTTCCGCAACTGTTTTTGTTAAACTCTATGTTGCAGGTGTCACCAGGAAAAACAAGCCACATGGGCAAGTTAGAAATGACCTGGACATGGATCAGGTCCTATTGGTTCAGCCAAATTCATCAAGGGAAGCTGTGGTCAACGGTGGTCAAACGGTGGTCCAACGTAAGAGTCCTACGATAGCCAGACTCTGTTTTCCAACACGTGAAGGATTCTGAAGGATGTGTGGCCGTTCCTAACTCTCTGGGGTCTGTTTCCACCTGTAGACTGACCCATGATGAGAATCTAATAGCCACAGTTGATAGATTTAATATTTTCGGCAACCAGTACGCTAAATCCATCGACGCTGTCTTTTATGTGTCCCCTGTTCACGCAGTTCTACAAGAAAACAGTTATGTAAACTTTGTTATAAATAACGCATTTCTATAACGCATAGTCTTAGTCTTTTGTTAATGTAATTTTGTTGTTCAAGTTCACTGTGCCGTGACACTAGTTTTATTGCTGTAACTGTGTTTTGAAATATATGAGAAGACTTTGTTTCTACATGATTGCGTGAACATAATCTTGGATTGATAGCCTGTTGACCGAGGCTGTGCAGAGGGCCCCTGTACGCTGAGGTTTCATTTTCATTGTTTCGTTTTCATTGTTCTATAAAGTTTCATGCATTGTTCCCTTATTTCCATTGCATATATTCCACCTGTGTATATTTCAATTGTCATGGTATTAACATTCCACTTCTGTTCATGATTTTACAGCTTTGTATAACACTGATCAGTGCATGTATGTTTCAGGATAGAGTAGGCAGCTCGGGCATCTGCATATAATTTTCACAATGACTAAAGACATGGGATTAATTCTCTGCTGACTTTGTTTTTCCTAGTTTTTAATTCCAGTGCTGTTCTGTTGATTTTAGTTTTGTTTACTTGCTTTGTTAGTTATCTTAAATATTAAATTGCTCATATCATTGACGGTTACCTCCAAAAGCCATAGCTAGACTAACTGGCGAGGGATCGAATTATGAATGTGTGATTTGATTTTAGTTTTAATTTTCTGCAATTAGATATTAAATTGCTCATATCATTGATGGTTACCTCCAAAAACCATAGCTAGACTAACTGGTGAGGGATCGAATTATGAATATGTGATTTGATTTTAGTTTTACTTTTTTGCAATTAGATATTAAATTTCTCATATCATTGATGGTTACCTCCGAAATCCATAGCTAGACTAACTGGCGAGGGATCAGATTATGAATGTTGTGATTTGATTTTAGTTTTACTTTTCTGCAATTAGATATTAAATTGCTCATATCATTGATGGTTACCTCCGAAAGCCATAGCTAGACTAACTGGTGAGGGATCAGATTATGAATGTTGTGATTTGATTTTAGTTTTACTTTTCTGCAATTAGATATCAGATTGCTCATGTTATTGACGATTATCTCCAAAAGCCATAGCTAGACTAACTGGCGAGAGATCGAACTACGAATGATGTAATTTGATTTTAGTTTTACTTTCCTTGCAATTTTTGATTTCTTTGAGTGCAGTAGCTTAAATCATTTTTCTGTATTTAGATAGCAGCAGAGATGATAGTTTCATGATCAGTAGTTCATTACTTATTTGTTTTAGATAGCAGCACATCTTTCATTCTTGTTCAAGCACTACTGTCATCATTAATACATTCTAAGATCTTCTGAAGTGTTAAGTGCTGGAAACCATTATAGAGGACATAATTGCCTAAAATCCATATCCATGCTTGCCTTCTAAAGACCCAGAAATAGCCATTCACATTAGGAGATAAACGAAGATGAAAACCCCCAAAACAAAATAAAAATTGAAAAACGACAAAAATATAGGAAAGAGGCTTTCTTGCACATATAGTGCGCCACACTTCATCAGTTTACGACTTCCGGATTGATAATTAATGTAGCAATTTAGGACACACTAAATTGACCAAACACTTCCCATATTGGTTCCCCACCTTTCGATGGTTTCCCTATAGCATTTTTTTGCACAAAAGGGCCCCTCACCGTTTTCCCTTCTTTGACTGCCATAATGCTAGTAGTTGTCGCTCCTACTACATCATGTATTGGGGTTTTAACATACTCTTTCTTTCTTCTACCTATCTTGTTATATCTATACTAACATGATTTTAAATGCAGAACATTCAAGATGTAGGTTCCTAAAAGGGTCAACTAATTATCTCCCCTTTGGTCGCTTCTACTCCCAGTGTCATTTCTTGTTTGATAGGAACCTCTAATACTTTTGAGTGCCTCCCCAGCAACGACACCAAATTTGACAATGTGAATGTTTATATTTTTATTTGAGATGATTCACATAATAATTTAATTGTCAACTAGGGTTTGTAAACTTGCGAGGAATTCTTGTTGTATGTACAAGTACCAAAGTTCTTACCAAGTCATGTGCATATGCATGAAACCTATAGGTGATGGTAATCAAGATCAAGACAGTTTAAATTACTTATATTCATTTAGTCATAAGTTTACATGAGTACTAGAGTTTAAATATTAAGAGAAATACCCAATTAAGAAAGGATTCCTATAAAGGTCTGATTTTTCATCACTTTCGGCAATTTTGTAGTAGTCTACTGATTTTGCAGTAGTAACTTCTGATTTTGCGAAAGCTGTGCAATCACCTCTACAAACACATTGAAGTAAAGATCATGGACCAGGAAAGTAGTTAAATGGAAATAACACCAATCACACTTCAATTAAACACACCATACAAATCGATTTGACCGATCTTAATCTACTTGAATGATTAACAAAACAAATATTGCAAGAAAGAAACACACATGTATATAAATTACTGGAAAGAAAAGTGTGCACAGGGCCTTACCTCAAGCGGGCCAAACTTGGGGTTTAGGTTGCACCCAATGATCAAATTTATGATGACAAGCTCAGTAGATCAAGTGTGCATCCAAGGGAAATTTCATTATCAAACAAGGATATAATAGAGTCTTAGCAACGACATATGCTAGTGAAAACTTATACATACATACAACATATAGATAAATGAGGGAATCTGTATCCCAATGACTAACTTAGTTTAGAGGCTACAATATCCAAATAGTTCACCCTAATTCTAAAATGAGACCAAACGCAGTTGACATAGATTACATATGAAATGCTAATTTGAGCCTCAGTGACCAATTGTTGTTGTTTGGCAAGGCATCTTAACTATTAAGACATTAATTCACAGATCATAAAACACATCTTTCAGACTCGCAAGAGATGTAAGAACCAATTGAACCACATAATTGGCTCATGAGCAACGACTTAAAAGACGCCAATGTTTTGACATTAATTTATAACTGAGATGTCAACGTCCAAGAAAGATCATCATCATTGTTCCTTTCTTATAGTGTTATGTATTCTTGAATATTCCAATTGTCCCTTGAGTGATAGGTGTCTGATCAATTATCCATTTTCGGTCTTGAATAATGGACATTAGTGCCTCATACATACACATGCACACACACACACACACACACACACACACACATATAGTATCAAGTCACACTTTAACTAATTCCTAGTTCTATTCTATAGTGTAAAATAGAATACTAATGAAACATGTATCATACCTTAGTAGCCTGTGTTAAATATAGGATCAAAATTGTTTTATAAAGGAAACAAGAGGAAATTCAGTAAAAATGAGAGGAATGATTTTGTAGCAAAAAGGGTCATTTCGCAGCTCATCACAAGGAAATAAGATCGAGTTTAGTGTGATTCCTTGTGGTCTTTACCTAAGGCACAGTCTGAAATCTTCTATGATTTATTTTTGTGCCAGTTTGACCAAATTTCTCTGTGGAAGGACCATGTTGTTATGTGGTTTATTTCTATGTCAAAAGTCAAAATCTTTGTGAAACAAGGAGGCAAAATCTCTATACAAGGAGACCGAACTCATGTGGACTGATCTTGTGGAAGAGGGATGAAATTTGTGGTTCGTATCTTTGTGATTGCAATTTGATTGAGGAGGGATGACTTGGTTTTTTGGTGAGAGGTTGAGCTAATCTTCTGTGTTGGTCAGTCATCTTGACTTTGATGTAATATCTCTTGTTGAATTAATTCTATAAGGAAATTATTGTTGGGTTTTCCCCCATGTGACTTTTCCCAAAGGAAACTCTTGTGTTATTGTGTGGCTATCTCTTTATGATCTTGATGGTATTTTGTATTTACTATTGAGCTCCTCTGTATAATTACTTTATGATGGAAAAGATAACAATAAAATTTAAAATAATAAATATCATAAGAGAAATTATTTGTATAGAGGATGCCCTAGTTTTTCAACATGGCATCAGAGCTTATGGTTGAAAAAGAAACATTGCAGACGAAGCCTCATTAGGCCTTGAAATGAATCCTTTCAAGTATTAGTTAAATTTGTATTGTAGTCTAAAGTTCCTCAGAATATGGATGAAGTTGTTACAAGATCAAAGCCCTAATTTTTTACCTTAGTTCTAGTCTTTGTGCCAACCTCCAAGACATATTACAGTGCTTGAACTTCTCAAAAGATCATAGTACCAAAAATATCCGAGAGATTAATCAAAGCATATTCGAGATTCTTTAAGAAGAGAATTCATTTCGAGTTCTTTGAGAAGTGGAGTCTATGATCAAACTCAAATCATACCGGATTTTTGGCTCCTAATATAAACCTTGATATAATTGTGAAGCAACACCTTGTGGACTTGGCATCTTGTGGCTATCTTGATGCTGTAAAGAAATATTTTGAATGTCTCCAGAAGATACAGGAAGTTTGAAAATCCTCCCTGTTCAAAAAACTAAAACATTAAGAACCAAAAGTCAAGGTATGTATATGCTCTTTGTAATTTCGGTTATTCCTTCACACTTAGTTGGAAGTCTGTGGTCTCTACCTGATTTCCAATTCAAATATAGTAAGACTAAATCTTATTAAGGACGAATTTCAGAATAAATACAAGATATGTCTTTTACTCACTGAATATTGTTTGAAGAAGAGTAAGATTGGTGAAGACTTTAAACGTGTTTCATGAAAAGATTGCTACAATCTAAGAATGATGCCTCCTAGAACCTTGGGAATATAAGATGAATTATATGAAGATATTGAGGATAGTTAGTGTGTGTTTAAGTATGCTATGATTTTTGTATAAAGTGTTGAAAATAATGGGATGACGTGTGTTGCTCGAGTAGTCATGATAGTATCTCAAATCATATTATTGATCTGTTAATTTGGCAGCCGAGGGACAAATTCCCTCCTTTGGACAACCTACCTCATCTGGAGAAGACCCTCTTTTCCCTTGGAAGAATTTAATTGTTCAAGGAAAAATATATTTTTAATGTGAAAACCCACATGTGCACAAAATTACATGCTGGCCTAAAGGGCAAATTGGATCTCCAAAATCAAATATAAATGCAACTCAAGTCAACCTCATTTGGACACACATCTCACACATCTTCTTCTTCTCTTGGAGGTTTGTACAATTATGAAATTGTAGGTCTTCTTTCACATTTGTGAATAGGAAAGAGAAAATTCCTTTGAGGGTCAAAATCTGTCTTTGACTAGCGTTGACTTTCTGGTGTTTGTGAATACTCTGACTTGGTTTCACTTCAATTTTGGATCCATTTTTGGAGGCCGCATTCTTTGGCACAAAGATCGATATTTTCTAGATAGTTTCACTTTTGTTGACTGTAGGGTTTGACTTTATTTTTACCGTGGTAATTTCTCTCTCCTTTGACCAAGTTTGACCAAGTTGTTTGGAATTTTTTTGACTGAGGTTTGACCAACAAGGAAGGCCGAATATTTTGACTGTTGACCAAGGTATTTTGGAGGAGTTTGACCACTGAATTTAGGACTGGTTAGGGCATCTTTGACTATTGTTGATTGTGGCAGAAATGCATACTTTGACTTGTTGACCAAATTTGACTTTGAGGCTCATTTATTGGATATTGGTTGGTAGATCTCTTGGATAGTCAAAGAAATGAATTTGACTCTTTTGTTAATGAATTGAATTAGTGTATATCTTTGTTGAAAATTTTATGACAATCTAATAAGAAGAAGAACTTGAAATGTTTTTCAACATTATGGGTTTTTCCCTGGTCTTTGACCAAATTTCGTGTCTCTTGTTATTTCTCTTGATTGTGTTATATTATACATTGCATTTATTTTTATATCTACAATTTCTATTTATCACTGAAAGATTAAATTTGATTTCTAATTGAAGAAAAGATTCAACTAAGTGATTGTAACAGCATAGAATAATGGCAAATTGACATGGTATCAGAGCCAAGGAGAAGGCAAGCCCAAGGAATCAAGTGATAAGAACAATCATCTTTGGAAGAAGATAAAGGAGCATATTTTACTTGGTTAATATGTCTACCTCTTACTTCAAGGATATAGAAAAGCTAGGAGACTCATCAAATTTTATTTCTTGGGAGATCAGGGCAGAAGTGATATTGGATGAAAATGATGTCTTGGAATGTGTGCAAGGAAAAGTACCTGAGCCAGCATAAAATGCTCTGGATGTTGCTAAGTCCAAATATAATAAAGGTGAGATCACAACCAAGAATATTCTTATTGACTCTTTGAAAGGTCATTTGCTTATGTTGCAAAATTGAAGAATTCTAAGGACATCTATGATAAGCTAGTTGGGATGTATGAGGTCAACAATTTAAATCACGTCCTCTTCTTGAAGAATAACCCAAGGACATGAAGATGAATAAGGGAGAATCTATGCAATCCTATGTCATGAGGATATCACAACTAACGGATCAATTGCAGACTGTTGGTGATCCTATATTTGATAGAGAGTTGGTGTTGGTCACTCTTCAAGGCCTTACTTCTATTTGGGAAACCTCCATCACTACTATTAGCAATATTGAAAACTTCCCAACATTTAATGATATCATTGGAAAGTGTACTCAAGAAGAAACTAGGATGATCTCTAGAGGGAGTATTCAAAAGCATGAAGAAGGAGATCCCTCTGCATTCGTTGCACAAGACAAGAAGATAAAAGGAAGAGGGAGACAATTTGGTTCAAGAAGCTTTCTCCTAAATCAAAGGACTCTAATAGAAGATTAAGGGATATTGAATGTTACAATTTTCACTAGCATGGTCACTATGCCTGATACTTTTCGAAGAAGAGAGATGCTCCAAGGTCCAATTATAACAACAATTGTGGCTCCAACAACAATAGGTTCAATGATAGAAGAATAAGAGATGGTGATGGAAGAATAAGATATGATAGAATAAGAAATGATCCCGATGATTATAAAGAAGGAAAACATCCTCAAAATAGGTCAAGGAAGTCTAGGTATGAAAATAATGCAGTTTCTAGTCAATAAGAATATATTTTTATTTCTTCTTTTTCTAGTTCCTCTCCTCCAGATTCTTGTGATATTTGGATGCTAGATAGTGGGGCTTCTAGACCAATGTTGCAAGAAGCGAGGATGTTTTTTGGAAGTCGGGACGCAGAAGCATCATTTCCCAAAAATCTAGGAAGCGAAGCATCTCAGAAGCGTCTACTATATATATATATATATATATATATATATATATATATATATATATATATATATATATATTGTTTTGCATTATATTAAAAAAAGCATTCAAAATACCAAAATAGTCGTAGACGATACGGAAGCATGCATATTTATACATAAATCAAGATAGATATGGCATCCATTGTACATTAATTATTAATTATTCGAGCATCAACCATTTAGATGCATCAACCATCTAGAATCTATATTCTTCTCCTCTTGTCTAGCCTTTGCCTCTACCTCGATTGTCTAGGGATATTAGTCAACATTGTAATTTTGATCAAACTACCTAATCCAAGCCTTAAAACATGGTAGAAAAATCTTAACATGCTTGATCAATGATTTTGACTTGATTGAAAGGTAATTTTTTGCTAAGGGTATGACAAAGGAGTTCAACAATTAACACCACCAACACTAGCATATGGGGCTTGGTGCTCTTGATTAAATGTTAATCACATACCTCATATAGGATATAATCTAATGAAAAGCCACAATCCCATTGATCCTGAATTCCTAAAAACTGTTAAGTCTACTGAATTTTGAATAGGATATGAAATTCTATTTTATCCATATGAAGTCTAATGAGGCTGGAACCACTCTCAAACATCTTGACTCATTTCATGGTATTGTTAAAAATTTAAGTAAAAGGATCAAATTGAAAAATAAAGGAGAATGTCACTTTTACTTTAAGAATTTAACATTACCATGAGGGAGCATCTAGGAAGCATCTATGGAGCATCAAGGGAGCACCTTGGGAGTGTATGATAAGCCCCAACCCAACTTAAGTGAAAGAAAAAAATAAATAAATTAGAACCATATGGAACAACCCATCTCCCTTCGGATATTCTACGCATTTGTGCCCGATCCGTGGCGGATCCATGCCTGATTTGTTGTGGATCCATGCTCGATCCGCCGCGGATCCGTTTTTAGATTCGTGGTTTGGAAATTTGGAACTGCGGATTGGGCTCATGTGGTTCTGAATTTCCAGTAACCGTCTTCTCCAGCCCGATCCATGGTTCCAAAATTCTGAGCCGTGGATGCCCCACGAATCTGTACGGGCTCGATTCCTAGTTTGGATCCTTAGGGGGAGGGGCGTTTCATGCAACACTATTCTAGACATTTCTCTGGGTATCATGAAGTCCTCTCTAATCTAGTTGAGAGGGAGTCAAATATAACAAAGATCTTTGGGGACAACTCTACTAACCTTGTGAAGGGCTTTGGTTCTAATAAATTTCATTTGGACTCCGGGGAATCCGCTCTTCTTCAAGATGAGGTGTATGTTATGGGACTAAATAAGAAATTGGTATCTATATCTACCTTAGAAGACAAAGGGATGAGAGTAGCCTTCATAAAAGGAAAGGTCCTCACCTGACCTAGGGAATCTCACATAAGTGTTATCGGGAAATCTAGTGTCTATGCAGTGCTGCTAGTCCCACTAAGACTGGTAGCTATCTTAGAAATAAACAAACTAAAGCTACTTCATTTTCCTTTATGAGAAGTAGATAAGAGGGGAACAAAGGAGACCAATCTCTATCTTGCGCTTGGTTCCTTGCTTGATTCCTCTCCCTTCTGGTAGATCTTTTCTACTCGCTTCCTCGTCTACCCAGCTTCAAAGAGCACCTGTGGAATCAAAGCAGCATAACACTATCCAAGAACAGAGATCTACTAACATAAACAATATAGGACCAGATATATATTGACCACACAAATGCATATATCATCAATCATACAGAAATGTGGAGGAAAACTTGAATAGCTTTATTAATATCAAGAATAGCAAAGAAGATTACAACCAATTGTTCTGACCCAGCATCATCCTCTCAGCAAGAAAGCCCTTCTTCACCTCATGAAAAGCTTAGATCACCCAACACTATGATGTTACACCAAGAAACTAGCAGCACTTCCTTACAAGATACAAAATTCCAGCCTCTGGATCTCTGGGATGAGGGATCCATATATAGATGTTTGCAAGGGAGGTGAGTCAGCTTTTGAGATTTGATTAGTTTCCTCTCTCTGATAGTTCTTGATTCCACTTGGAGATTGATGATCTCTTACTCATCCCTAGGCGAATGCAGAGAGGCAAGTGTCACAGGAGAAGTTTCTGGAAGATTCCATGATCCTCCACCTCGCAAATTGACTCTGCCATTTGTCCACTCTCGCCCATCGCACCCCATAGAAGGGCTTTTTAGTATGCATCGTACCTCCCGTTTGCATTTAGGTGGGATGCAGCGCACTTCGACCATGGAGCAGGTGAGATGGTCTAGTTTTGACCAGTTCTGAGTAGTTTTTCATGGAGAACTTCTGGGAGATGATGTAATCAGCTGACCTTGTTCTTTTAGGGGATGGAACAACACTTTTAGGGACTTAGGAGCCCTTGGTTTATGGACATATTTGATTGGGGTTGTAGTGCCCAAAAATGTCTATAACAGTTGCCCCCTAAAGCATGAGGTCGTTAATCTTTTGATGTCGGGTGAAATGCTTTATCATGAGGATCCGAAGTTTTTTCGAGCTGGAAGGTGACCTGTAATAAGATACAATACAATACATTATCTTCATACTATTCTAATGATCTAGCTGAAACGGGCATTTCCCATGCTCAGCTTTATAAATTCATTTCCATGTACATAAGACAGATAATCGTCTGTGTGCAGACTGATGATTCTGGTAGAGCCATCATCCCTTAGATTGGATGATTATCTGTGCAGCAATGATGTACATTTGATGTCTTTATTTTCTTGAATATATATCGCAGCTCGGATGGATGAAGCTAGATTCAGGGTCTTCAATCTCGTTCGATCTTCACTCAAAGTACAAGTCGATCCATGTGAGAGATGTTCTGGAGTCGAACATGGAAAGACATCGCCTGATTACCAACCAATGATGTAATCTGTTAATAGGCGTGAGAGGAATCACCGATAATGATGATGACCCTCAAGGTACTACAGTACAATTCACGTGGTGTGAATAAGGGACTTGGCGTCGAACACCACGAAAAATCTTTCGGTCGAAGGCCATTGATGTAAACTTGTCGCCGAAAGTGAGAAACTTGCCATTGAGGCATGCAAGCTTTAAAGTACTGAAAGGGTTGTCCCTAAGTCGACTTCTTGGATAATGAGCTGATGTCGACAAGAAGCGACCCGCCGTAGGAGGGCCTTAATGAATCCCACATCTACGGCACAGAATGGAGTAAATGATTTTGGAGGTGAAAACGATCTGATGATATAGGGTTCAGGGTGGCGGTCATGAAAGAATGGAGCGTGAATGTATTGCAGTGGATGAGACACAGGTGAATTCTCTGAGCGACTTCTCTTGAACATATCGGCGACACTGACATGATGGATTGGTAGCGTTAACCCCAAATGTCGATGGTGTGATGGACCAATGGTGATATGACCAGTGAACGGAACAACCCAACCTGACTCGGATGCAGAGTGAAAGTGTCATGTTCAAGAGCGACTTGCTACCAATAAAGTTTCTTCAAGTTTTCTTCCCAATTTTTCCCCAGTCATTGCTGACCAGTACCTCTTTATTTTTGTCAAGCTTGAGGAGGATAACATATGCTTGTTCTATAATTTTCCCTTCGGGCAAACCCATCACTATGTTTTAACGAGCCTAGCGATAGTGAAACTCGTTCTTGTCGGTATGGACAAGTTTGTCGCTATTTGGTTTTAACGAGTTTAACAACAAAGATAACTCGGTCCTTTTCAATTTTAGAGAGTCTGAAAGGGACGTAAAGAAAACTCCAACAATCTTTTTTCGTCATATAATCCCTTAAGTCCGAAAAAGTATAAAATAATACAAAAGGGATGAATTTTCGGTAATTTTAACGAGCCGAACAAAACAAGCGCTCGATCTTTTTTTGTAATAATCCCTCAGGTCCAAAAAGATTAAAATCTAAAGGAGGGATAGCACTTCCGGTCACTTTAATGAGCTGGAGAGGCCAATTGCTCAGCAATCTTTTCATATTTTACGAGTCAGATGAAAAGAGCTTAAAGGAGACTCGTTTTTCGAGGAACGAGCGATAAATTTGGGTAGCAACTAATTCCAGGTAAGGTTTGGAATTTTCCAATCACGGCAGTGTCACAAGGATGGCTAACAGGATCACTATTCGCAGCTGTTCCTCAAAAGGGGTAAACAATCAAATGGAGGTGAATGATCGGCCAATACAGAGTGGAGGTGATGATGAGAACACGACCAAGGCTTCAAAGGCTGATGATAATTCATTCACGATGGTTATTTACCGGAAATTGGTTCATTTTTTAATGAATGAGCTTAAACTCTGGGGGAAACATTTGCTCACTGCTTATGTTTAATTTTTAACGAGCTTGAACTCCACATAAAAACTGCTTGATCCAGTCGTATAATAAGGATGTCTCATCTAAGACGGCATTTTTTCAAAGCTTTTCCCTGCATCATTTCTTTATGCAAGTTAGGAAACGACCAATCCTACGAGTTTAAAGGGTTAGAGGACCTACAAATTTAAAAAAATAAATGGTCTCTCTTCGCTTGCATGCCAAAAGGTTTGCATGCCCCCAGGTATAGCGAAAAATTTCCAGGTTACCAAAGATTGTTCTATCCGCACTTCAGACAAAACACTTCCTTGGCGATGTCTACTAAAATAGACAAAGGTGAGCGGCGCAACTTGCCTCCACTCACATAACTTTAACGGAGGAATCTTATTCCAGTTTAATCTCACAAACCAGTCATATATCCTTCGCGGAAACCTACCCTATACCCAAGGTTTTCCTGTCGAAACAGACCAGGGTGCATGCCCCCTGGGATTCATTCATGTCCTCCTGAATCACTCGCGCTCATCAGGTGGACGGACTGGGGATTGATGAAACATTCCTTGCGTGAAAAGACCATTCAGGGATGGTATTTGACTATTTGCTATGTGTGAACTGGGGAATGAAAGCTGGTCTACGAGCTTGACCACTCTTCCTTCATGCGGAAAAAACATTACTCTAAAGAGTGAGGAGACAATGGCTCCCATGCAATAAATATAGTCGTGTCCAAGGAGTAGATTATAATCGAGGGGCCCTTGGACTACCATTACGTTCATGTGAACGGTTTTCCTTCTTAATGTTATCGGCACATTGGGAAGGATCCCTAACGGTCGACTGGTTCCTTTGTCAAAGCCTGTTAGATTTCTCATCTCAGGCAAAAGCGATGGTGAACCAAGCGCTTTCCAAGAAGTTAAGGAAAGGATTCTCACAGAAGCCCCTTCGTCTATGATGGTACCGGCCATGACCATTTTGTATATTTGAGCAATGATTCGAAATGGTACACTAGTCGGTAAACGGGGTCTGCCTAGTAGATTCCAATCGAAGGAAACAACTAGGTTGCTTGGAGGTGGGACCAAATAGATGGCCAGATATGACTCTAACGAACTTCCTTCCTGCGATAAAGGAATGGGTAGACTGCCCCCATGTTCATCGAAGTCTGTGTTTACGAAGAGAATCTAAACGGTGTCGCTCTTGTTCTCTTCGGTGACTGTATCATCTGAAGATGGACCTTCTGAAGGCAAGACTGGGTCAACTGCCGCCTCGACCTTTTGAATTTTGTCTGGTGTGAATTCAGATGGTTTATCTTCAATGATAGATGCTTCGACTGACGACAATGGCGTGTCAGTCGGGTTTTCAACTAGCGATGGACTTGGCAAGAGTTTCTTATATCCAGGAGGGAGTCGTAATGGTGAAACAAGACGGTTGTCCAAAACTCTTTTAGCCTCGTCTAGGAAGGGACAATGGTGGACGACATGATTGCCTTCACACAGTTTACAAGGGAATTTACTTTTGCTTTTCTGTCCTGGCGTTTTGTTTTTACTAGTTGACGGTGTACTTTCAACATGATCATCAGAGGTTGTTGACACCGGATTGTGCAAACGAGGAGACCAGTCCCTTAAGATCTGAGGGATGCAGGGACAATCTCGATGATAGTGATCTCCTTTGCAAATGACACATGGAGATTTAGGCTTTGACAGTGCAGTGTGTGGATTTTCACTAGATGATGCCTGGTTGCCCCCTGTCGTCTTCAGCGCCTTCTTCTTCTTCTCTTTCTTCTTCTTCTCCTTCTTCTTCTCAGTTACTTGACCGTTGGCTTTACCAGCTTCATCAAGCGAAGAGGAAGGAGGAGAGGGAGAATCGGATGAAGTAGAAGGTTGGGGGGTAGCTTTGGTATCGTCTAGTTTCTTACTTGATTGTTCAGGAATCACGGTGTTCTGAACGACAGAGGTCAAGAAGAGCCACATGGGCAGGCCGATTGTCAATCCTGGAAGCGACAATGTGGCCATATGAGGTGCACCAACATCTCCCCAAGAGGAGAAGGGACTAGGATTTCCCCCAAGGGGAACTCCTTGGTTGGTGGACTCCATTTTCCTCAACCTAAGACCAACGTAGGAAAGGTGGTGTTATTCCGATTAAAATAAATTTTAGACGCTTTGACACAACTTGTTTTTTCAATTTTTAAGAGTCGAGAAAAAACAAACGATGACTCTAGTCACCTTCGATTTTTAATGAGCCTGAAGTGACAAGTGCTCAGATGGACCTTTTCCTTTAAGGAGTCTGAAAAGGAACGAAAGAGACTACTCTGGAAATCTAGACAGAGGGATTACCAAACCAATCGCAAAACTACAGAATACTTTTTACGGTACAACAGTCAATCTTCCCGAATGCTGTGTTCAGTGCATTGCGATCGATAGGGTGGCAGACAGGGCTTCCTATGGATAAAGGATATAACCTATTGTGGTCTCCCAATATATACTCGACGGTACGTGGGAGCACAAGTCCGTACTGGCACTTATCATCTCAAAGTGGAGGAATCGCCCAACCAGCAATGAAAACAACAGTTACCAGGCTTTACGATGCCAGAATACGTCTCTAGCCTAGAATTCTAAATGTTGTGCGTTAGGTTCCAAAGCGTTTTTAGATTCATTAAATTTATTTTACAGTTGAACTTGCTTAATAAATTTTCCTTTCAGGTTCACTGTGTGATGTAGATATACAATTCCTAAAATGCAATCTAAGATGATAAACAATCGTTTAATCTTCTTTTTGCAATGAAAATCCTAGCTACTAAAGAAAGAGAGGTGATATTCTTTAAACATAGAGCAGAGAGCACACACTATATGCACTGTCCTAAATCTAACCAACAAACAGTCTAAATGCAAATGCACATGCATGTATTTGTTTTCAGCCTTCTTAATGTGTGAATGATAAAAAGAAAGCTAAGCGCAAATCTGAATTATTTTTCAAAGCGACATTACTAATGTTAGTGTCGGTCATGATGCCCTCCATCGGTGATCAAAAGCTCTTTGCATTATGCATAGGTAGGTGTCTCATCAATGTCAGTTTTGCATTTTGTTAGGCATGCCATAAAACTGATGGAGGAGCTGGTCCTTGTTCCCTTCTTGGCTTTGCTGGATCAGGTCATATCAGTTAATGAGCTTGTGTCACATTTGTTTTGCTTTGTCTTGAAGTCCAAAGTCTTAGGTCTAGGGTTTCGGTCAAAAGTCTTTGCAATGTCATGAGTCAAAAGTCCATGAGTCCCCAGCAAGCCAGAAGGAGGTATGTAAATATGTTTCATTGATATTTTCATCAGGTACAGCTCATTTATACCTTGGATTTAAAAACCATGTTTTTAAAGCCAAGGTCATGTCAATTTTGTAAAAAATAAGGAAATTTCAAAAGTTCTTCACAATGCCGGCAATAACCCTGGTCTCCTCGCCAGAGTCCATCAGATGGTCTACCTACAAAAAGAACGGAGTTAAAGCACTCAAAAAGTCAAATTCAGGACAAAAGTAAACTCAAAACAGTGTTAAAAGAAAGTGCCAAAACAAAACATTAGAAAGTGGGTTTGGTAAGTAAATTTTTTCAAATTGGGCTTATAAAGAGTCAAATTCCCTCTAAAACACCCTCATTGTGCATCTAAGAGCTTGCAAAGAAGAGTGAGAGGGCGAAGAAGGCGAAAGGGGGCAAAGGGCAGCAAATTTGAACCATTTTCAGGTGCGCGACCTGTCAGAGGGCGTGCGCGACCTGTTGGGCAGTGTGCGACCTATCAGGCACCCCTCCACAGTGCAAAAACTCAACGGGCGCGACCATTCAGGCTGTGCGCGACCTGTCAAAGCCTGTGCGCGACCAGTCATCCTGTCACTCACAGAACCACTTCAAATTTTCTCAAATTGCCCTCTTGCTTGCTAAATTGATCGAGGTAGGGTCTATTAACCTGTTGGATGCTTGAAATATGAATGATGGGCTTGTGTTCATATATATTTGCTACCAAGGATGTAAAGAGAAATGGATTTTAGTTATTGCTTGTCAATGTAGGCATAGTGCTAGGGTTGGTGTTTTTTCAAGGTTTTAAACTCCCATTTATTCCCTCCATTGTTTCCCATTAAATTCACAATTGTTATGATATGTCTCTATCTTATCTCATTTGCAAAGAGTATTAAATTTCCTATCTCCCAATTTCTAACCCTATCCCCCTCTCAAATACATTCCCAAAACCCTAATGCCCTCCACACAGCAAGAACAAAAAAATAAACACAACAAGGATTAAAAAATGTTGTGTAAAAAGAAAAGAGCAATATAATGGTAAAATAATAAAACAAAAAAAAAACAGGGCAAAGATTGCTGTGCATGTTCCTTACAAAAACAGAGGTAATATGGCTGTGTATAGCTATTACAAAACAGAGAAAAGATGGCTGTGTATATTCAAAACAAAAACAAAGAAATGCAGCTGTATATATTTATAAAAAGACATACTGCTCTGAATATTGTTTACAAAGGAATGTTGTTGTGTCTCCCAAAAGACAAAGTCCTGTTTTCCCTTTTATCCCTAATATCCCTGTTTAAATAAAATTCCTTTTCCCTTATGACCAAATGTAAAAGAAGCCTTGTTCCTCTATGACTAAATGTACATGAATCCCTTTGAAAACAGAGTTTACCTTATGATGTACATTAGAAGACAAAAAATCAAATGAACAATGCTGTCCCATACCCCTGTTGAAATGCATGTCCTTTCCCTTTGTTATTCTCATACATGTTTTCCCTAATAAAAATATTTCTTTGCAAATGATTTCCCGATGATGTAGATGAGATTATATGCTTAACATTTTGTGAATTGTCCCTTGAAAATTCCCTGTTTTTACATATTTTCCATTCCCTATTTAAAAAAAAAAAAGTCCCTCCCCTAACATTTCCTTCATGATTTTTCCCCCTTGAAAACAGCATACTTCTCAGCATTTGTGCAGACAGGGCAGCAATTAACTTTGTCTATTTTCTCCACTTTGCTCAAAAGCACCATGTCAACCACTGAAACCTATGAGCAAGGTGATGACCGGTCTTCTTCCACAGAGGTTGAGGTACAGCAGAGGCCTCGTAGGGGTGGCAAAGGTGGTCATCATAAGAGAGAAGAGCCCACATCTTTAGCAGAATTACAGGCCTGCCCTTTGGCAGTGAATTGTTTCCGATACATGTCATGTTTGCAGTTTTTTGAGAGGCTTGCTCAGATCCAGCATCACAGGGAGTTGGCTCGCTTATTTGTTTTGCACCTTCATGATGGGCAGGTCACTCTTGCAGGGGTGAATTTTTTGCTATCTCCGGAGGTGATTTCAGAGGCTATCGGGATACCAGATGTGGGTGAAGTGTGGCCCAAGCGCAAAATGCTGGATTATGTTTATTTTGAGCCATATGTCAGGCCAGCCTTCATGAGCCACTTGTCGGGGGTCTTTCCTTTCAAATTCCTCCGGGGGGAGTATGCTCCGATCATGCGGCTTATCATGCATTACTTCACATGTGAGGGGAGATTTTCACAGGTCTTCTCTTATCACATTCGCCTGTTGATGCACTTTACCCGAGTGAGGATGATGAACATCCCAGTTTTCTTCTTCCAGGACATTCAGAGGATGGTGTCCGTGTTTCAGAGGCGGTCCCCGGCTCAGCAGTATAGGAGTTTGTGCCATCATGGTCTCATCCAGCTCATTGTTTCCCATCAGTTGAGTCAGCAGGGCATTCCATGGGCAGACTTCATTTCTCATGAGTTCTTTACAGTGCCACCACAGCCACACCCAAAGCCAGAGGTCATTTATGAGGAGGGAGGTCCATCTCACCAGCCCGAGATCATTGTTCCGAGACAGGTTGCTTCCTCACCTCAGGTCACCTACCAGAGAGGTCACAGGACCTTGTTTGCAGCAGCTCGACGAGTACTTTCTCCATAGCAGGTGGAAGGGGTCTCGCCATCATCATCTGTAGGTCAGCGAGTGTTATCTCCACACCAGGTGGAAGGGGCCTCGCGTTCTCCATCAGCAGTACGGGAGGGAAAACAACCCATGACAGAGGAGGAGAGAGCCGGTGACACACAGGTTGACATCATTGATCTTGATGCTCGCTCCCCCACTTCAGATTTTCATGAGATCATCCGACAGAGAGAGGCGGAAAACCGCTTGTTACAGCAGAAGCTCGACATGGCCCAATGGACAATAAACTATCTTGAGCAGCGCAACAAGCAACTTGAGGATGAGAAAGAGTTGGATGAGCTGTGGAGGATTCGAAGTGACCGAGTCATCAACCGTAGGAGGCCCGGTGACTTGCTGCCCAAGGAGAGGGAATCCATGCTTATCCATGTGAATGCACACTTGCAGAGGCTGTTAGAGAAGGCAAACGAGGACAAGAGGTTGCTATGGAACATGAAGAATCACTATTGGGCGAGGATGCATGTTTGCAAGGCGAAAATGAAGATGTTCCAAAGGAGGTTGTCCGAGGCCCGTAAGAGGAAGAAGAAGACCAACCTGCTCCGTATCTTGGCTGAGGCCTCTCTCACTCACCATGATACTCATTAGCATCCTCCTAGCAGCAAACTCAAGAAATTTTGAGAGTTTTGAAGCATTTTTGGCATTTTTGGGAATTTTACAGGTTTTGGCCATTTGACTGGTCTCACCCCGCGCGCGACCATACATGGGGGCAACTCAGAACGGGGAAAACTTTGCATTTCTGGAATTTTCATGCAAAAATACACTTGCCTATGGATGGGTTTTAGATTTGATGGAGATTTGGGCTTCCAAAAGCTCAAAATACATGCAATTTTTGACTTTCTGCCCCTATTTTGAGTTGCAGAAAGCTGTCTTGGGAGAAATGACTTTTGAGGGGTCAAATCAACTCCAAATTCAGAAATTCCAGTGGGGTTGGAAAGTATACTCGCAGACCTTTCCAACGAGCTATCTTGCACCTTTCAAACAGAGCTGTGAATGTGCGCGACCAGTCAGAGTGATGTGTGCGACCTGTCAGGGAAATTTGCCTGTTTTGACCAGTTCGGCCAACAAAACACTGTTTTCATCTTGGTTGACTTTTGAGGCATGTAAATGATGGATTTTTGTGTAATTTTCATGGCACTTAGATACTTTTACTCTCCTTGAACACTTCTAGAAGATTCTTTGATGTAAATGGTAAATATTTAATGCATGGATAGGTTTCCTAAGTTTTAGAGGCAAGTTGTTTTGACTGCCTATTATCTAGTGCTCAGTTTAGAATTAGTTGAAACAGCTCCTAGGAAGCTGAGCTCGACCCCTAGAGGTGGGGAAAGGAGTTATATCATCTATATTATGCCTTCTCTTGCTCATTTTCATGGTTGGACTCTTGAGGGAGAAGCTCCTATTGTATATTTTACTTGTATCTCTGCAATTTGAGGAAAAGGAAGACCAGGGTTTTGCAGACATCATTGGGATTCTTGTGGATTCTTGTGTTGATGGTGTGTTTCTCTTATTCTAATTGTAAGTGTGTTTATGTGTTCCATCTCTTTCTTTACTGCAGCTTATTAAACAAATGAAGTGATAAAGTTTGAATTCATGCTTGCCATGCTCAGCTTTCAAATTTGTTTAATGTTTATGTTTTCCACTGTCTAGAGAGGATTCAAAGTCATTGTTTGCCCTCTTAGCTTCTCTTTTTCTTCCTTGATCATCCATCTCAGCTAAAGGCATCAGCACAAACTCCTACCTTTCCCCAAAGACCCACCTGCAGAAACTGTGTCAAATCCCCGCACCCTAAAATTGCAGATCCTCAATTTGCCACCAAAAAACCCCAAAAACCCCCAAATCAACCTTTTAATCAGTTTACTAGCCTAATATCAGTGTTACCTTTGATTGGTCATCTCACCCCATTGAAAATTTGCCGAGATAGACCGGAGAGAGCCTTCTCATACCCCGTAGGGCTAGCTACGAGGTGAAATGGTTTGATGTTGCCTTGAAGGTTTACCTTCCTCAGCCTAGGGTGAAATCTCAAGCGCTAACGTAGTGGCGACCATACTGGGGAGAACAAACTTGTTTGTGGATTGATGTGTTTGTTTTGTAAGTCTTAGACGGAGCCTGAAGTTACGCCAGGTAGCCTTCGAAAACGCTCTTGTTTTACATCAGCGTTAGTAGATAAACGCTGCTTCAGTCAATCTCCGTGAGCTTGTGAATACAACACTTCATTTGTTAATCACCCCAGTACATGTATCAAGTTCAGATCTGATTGTTGATAGTGGACAACGATCAGACACTTGAAAGGCTGAAATCATTCACTGGCGACTCCTTCACTGAAAATTCCAGAGATCAATGCTTCATGGTGACTTCACTGCAGAGAGATCAGTAGCTTTGAGCTTTTCAAGATGGATCGGATTGCAAGAAGATACGCTCCCTTGAGCCGAGATCACATTCCAGGTTTTCCGAATAAGATTCCCAAGGTAGATTGGTCAAGGAATCTGCCTATATTTAATGATGATGGTAAGAAGGATGCTGCTCTTCATCTAGTTAGATTTCATATGCATATTCGCAAGTTGAAGGTGGATTTTCCTGAAGATTGCTTGATGAAGATATTCTTGGCCACTCTGGAAGGTAAAGCCCAATCATGGTATGAAAGTTTGCCGCCTGCTTGTATTTATTTTTTAAAGGATTTTCATGCTATGTTCATTGAACGATATAAGGACTCTTATCCATCATTGAATTTAGTTCAAGACTGTTGCAAGCATGCCTATAGTTTTATTGAAAGCCTTGAGAAGTTTTATGAAGATGATAATTTCATGGATGAAGAGATCATGGAAGCCCTATATGAAAAGCCGTTTCAGCAGCACATAGAAATCTTAGAGGATACTTGTCAAGATCAGCAGGTTGAAGATGGTCATATGGCTGTAATTGAGGAAAGAGAGGAGCTTGTTTCAGATCTGTCCACAGAAGAAAACCATGTTGCAGAATGTGATAATGTTAGGACAACTATTTCAGTTCTAAATTCAGATCATGGTGACCAAGAATACCTTGTGCCGAATCCTGAAAAGGAGAGTTTTGTTGTTGAGATCATGGACAAAGTTCTTGATCCAAATGTCC
Source organism: Pinus tabuliformis (assembly GCA_031772625.1). Classification (NCBI taxonomy): domain Eukaryota; kingdom Viridiplantae; phylum Streptophyta; class Pinopsida; order Pinales; family Pinaceae; genus Pinus; species Pinus tabuliformis. The sequence continues at coordinate 870,017,802 of CM062804.1, read as the reverse complement.
TTATGCCATCAGAACAGAGCCTGCATGAGGAGGTAATTCAGCCAGCTCATGAACAACAAGATGAGATCTTTGTTCAAGTAAGTGAACAACAAGATGAGATCTTTGTTCAAGTAAGTGAAAACTCTTCTTTCAATCATAATTTGGATAGTTTGATTGCCATGTCATATGAAGATGATCAACAATGTCTCCAAGTTTCAGAAGATCAAGACTGTCATTCAGATTTTTCATGTTTTGAAATGTTATTTCAAGAAGACAAGACTTGTTTGAGCAAAGGGAAACAGAAAGTCTTATCTCCTTTGTCTGAAGAGGAGATAGATCACCTTTTGAAAGGTCATGCTACAACCCAAGCTAAAGCAAATCGGCAGTGTGCACATGGTCATGAAGGTGTTGGTGAAACTTCTTCCTCTTTTGAAAATGATGACAGTCTTGTAATTAGTTTTATAGATCAGCAAACAGATAATATTTTCTTTCATGAAGATGATGAGGCTGTCATGTTTCATGATCTTGAGGACTGTTTTCTGTTTAAGAATGACCTAGACCATGAAATTGAGGAATATAAACTTGAGAGAGACAATATGTCAAAATTTCTCACGGTCAAGGAATTTACAGCCAACACTTATATGGCAGAAGCTTATACTTCTTTGTGCCTTCCTATCAATCAGCAACCCACTGTTCTTTCAGATCAGAATGAAGCAAGTACTTATATTTTTGCAGCTGGATCTCCAAACAAGGTAATGCTTCAGGATTATCAAGATCCCTTTGGCATTCTTCTGCAAGCATTAGAAAAGATAAATGTTGCCTGGTTCATTATCATAAGCTTTAGTTTCAGTGGTTATTTTGAGTTGCCTACAGGTTCATCGTTTCGCCTGCTCGAGATAAGCGAGAGCAGAAATTTGGTATGTAGCCATCTGCTGGATTGGTTAGATTGGAAAGCTCATTATACATGATTGTACATATTTCATTAGTATGCAGGTGGTTGTCATCATGATTCCAAATCTTGATGGATTGCTGCCGTTTTTCCAAAAGCTTTGTAAAGTTTTGTTTTAAGTCGGTCATGAGTCATTTGTGTTTGGTCTGTTGAGTGAGTTTTTTCAAGTTATTTCAGTTTGCCATCGAGTCGGTTTGAGTCAAGTTTCAGTCAGTTTTCAGTCAAGTTTTCATTCAATAAATGAGTCAAAGTCTTGTGTCGTTTGCCGAAATAATGACTCCATTGCCCAATGACTGAAAGGCACTGGTCTGCTCTCCCAGAGGTCTAAGGTTCTTGGCACCTCCAAGGAGCTACCATCCCCATTGGAGCCAATGTTAGTATCGGTCATGATGCCCTCCATCGGTGATCAAAAGCTCTTTGCATTATGCATAGGTAGGTGTCTCATCAATGTCAGTTTTGCATTTCGTTAGGCATGCCATAAAACTGATGGAGGAGCTGGTCCTTGTTCCCTTCTTGGCTTTGCTGGATCAGGTCATATCAGTTAATGAGCTTGTGTCACATTTGTTTTGCTTTGTCTTGAAGTCCAAAGTCTTAGGTCTAGGGTTTCGGTCAAAAGTCTTTGCAATGTCATGAGTCAAAAGTCCATGAGTCCCCAGCAAGCCAGAAGGAGGTATGTAAATATGTTTCATTGATATTTTCATCAGGTACAGCTCATTTATACCTTGGATTTAAAAACCATGTTTTTAAAGCCAAGGTCATGTCAATTTTGTAAAAAATAAGGAAATTTCAAAAGTTCTTCACAATGCCGGCAATAACCCTGGTCTCCTCGCCAGAGTCCATCAGATGGTCTACCTGCAAAAAGAACGGAGTTAAAGCACTCAAAAAGTCAAATTCAGGACAAAAGTAAACTCAAAACAGTGTTAAAAGAAAGTGCCAAAACAAAACATTAGAAAGTGGGTTTGGTAAGTAAATTTTTTCAAATTGGGCTTATAAAGAGTCAAATTCCCTCTAAAACACCCTCATTGTGCATCTAAGAGCTTGCAAAGAAGAGTGAGAGGGCGAAGAAGGCGAAAGGGGGCAAAGGGCAGCAAATTTGAACCATTTTCAGGTGCGCGACCTGTCAGAGGGCGTGCGCGACCTGTTGGGCAGTGCGCGACCTATCAGGCGCCCCTCCACAGTGAAAAAACTCAACGGGCGCGACCAGTCAGGCTGTGCGCGACCTGTCAAAGCCTGTGCGCGACCAGTCAGCCTGTCACTCACAGAACCACTTCAAATTTTCTCAAATCGCCCTCTTGCTTGCTAAATTGATCGAGGTAGGGTCTATTAACCTGTTGGATGCTTGAAATATGAATGATGGGCTTGTGTTCATATATATTGGCTACCAAGGATGTAAAGAGAAATGGATTTTAGTTATTGCTTGTCAATGTAGGCATAGTGCTAGGGTTGGTGTTTTTTCAAGGTTTTAAACTCCCATTTATTCCCTCCATTGTTTCCCATTAAATTCACAATTGTTATGATATGTCTCTATCTTATCTCATTTGCAAAGAGTATTAAATTTCCTATCTCCCAATTTCTAACCCTATCCCCCTCTCAAATACATTCCCAAAACCCTAATGCCCTCCACACAGCAAGAACAAAAAAATAAACACAGCAAGGATTAAAAAATGTTGTGTAAAAAGAAAAGAGCAATATAATGGTAAAATAATAAAACAAAAAAAAAACAGGGCAAAGATTGTTGTGCATGTTCCTTACAAAAACAGAGGTAATATGGCTGTGTATAGCTATTACAAAACAGAGAAAAGATGGCTGTGTATATTCAAAACAAAAACAAAGAAATGCAGCTGTATATATTTATAAAAAGACATACTGCTCTGAATATTGTTTACAAAGGAATGTTGTTGTGTCTCCCAAAAGACAAAGTCCTGTTTTCCCTTTTATCCCTAATATCCTGTTTAAATAAAATTCCTTTTCCCTTATGACCAAATGTAAAAGAAGCCTTTTTCCTCTATGACTAAATGTACATGAATCCCTTTGAAAACAAAGTTTACCTTATGATGTACATTAGAAGACAAAAAATCAAATGAACAATGCTGTCCCATACCCCTGTTGAAATGCATGTCCTTTCCCTTTGTTATTCTCATACATGTTTTCCCTAATAAAAATATTTCTTTGCAAATGATTTCCCGATGATGTAGATGAGATTATATGCTTAACATTTTGTGAATTGTCCCTTGAAAATTCCCTGTTTTTACATATTTTCCATTCCCTATTTAAAAAAAAAAAAGTCCCTCCCCTAACATTTCCTTCATGATTTTTCCCCCTTGAAAACAGCATACTTCTCAGCATTTGTGCAGACAGGGCAGCAGTTAACTTTGTCTATTTTCTCCACTTTGATCAAAAGCACCATGTCAACCACTGAAACCTATGAGCAAGGTGATGACCGATCTTCTTCCACAGAGGTTGAGGTACAACAGAGGCCTCGTAGGGGTGGCAAAGGTGGTCATCATAAGAGAGAAGAGCCCACATCTTTAGCAGAATTACAGGCCTGCCCTTTGGCAGTGAATTGTTTCCGATACATGTCATGTTTGTAGTTTTGTGAGAGGCTTGCTCAGATCCAGCATCACAGGGAGTTGGCCCGCTTATTTGTTTTGCACCTTCATGATGGGCAGGTCACTCTTGCAGGGGTGAATTTTGTGCTATCTCCGGAGGTGATTTCAGAGGCTACCGGGATACCAGATGTGGGTGAAGTGTGGCCCAAGCGCAAAATGCTGGATTATGTTTATTTTGAGCCATATGTCAGGCCAGCCTTCATGAGCCACTTGTCGGGGGTCTTTCCTTTCAGATTCCTCCGGGGGGAGTATGCTCCGATCATGCGGCTTATCATGCATTACTTCACATGTGAGGGGAGATTTTCACAGGTCTTCTCTTATCACATTCGCCTGTTGATGCACTTTACCCGAGTGAGGATGATGAACATCCCAGTTTTCTTCTTCCAGGACATTCAGAGGATGGTGTCCGTGTTTCAGAGGCGGTCCCCGGCTCAGCAGTATAGGAGTTTGTGCCATCATGGTCTCATCCAGCTCATTGTTTCCCATCAGTTGAGTCAGCAGGGCATTCCATGGGCAGACTTCATTTCTCATGAGTTCTTTACAGTGCCACCACAGCCACACCCAGAGCCAGAGGTCATTTATGAGGAGGGAGGTCCATCTCACCAGCCCGAGATCATTGTTCCGAGACAGGTTGCTTCCTCACCTCAGGTCACCTACCAGAGAGGTCACAGGACCTTGTTTGCAGCAGCTCGACGAGTACTTTCTCCACAGCAGGTGGAAGGGGTCTCGCCATCATCATCTACAGGTCAGCGAGTGTTATCTCCACACCAGGTGGAAGGGGCCTCGCGTTCTCCATCAGCAGTACGGGAGGGCAAACAGCCCATGACAGAGGAGGAGAGAGCCGGTGACACACAGGTTGACATCATTGATCTTGATGCTCGCTCCCCCACTTCAGATTTGCATGAGATCATCCGACAGAGAGAGGCGGAAAACCGCTTGTTACAGCAGAAGCTCGACATGGCCCAATGGACAATAAACTATCTTGAGCAGCGCAACAAGCAACTTGAGGATGAGAAAGAGTTGGATGAGCTGTGGAGGATTCGAAGTGACCGAGTCATCAACCGTAGGAGGCCCGGTGACTTGCTGCCCAAGGAGAGGGAATCCATGCTTATCCGTGTGAATGCACACTTGCAGAGGCTGTTAGAGAAGGCAAACGAGGACAAGAGGTTGCTACGGAACATGAAGAATCACTATTGGGCGAGGATGCATGTTTGCAAGGCGAAAATGAAGATGTTCCAAAGGAGGTTGTCCGAGGCCCGTAAGAGGAAGAAGAAGACCAACCCACTCCGTATCTTGGCTGAGGCCTCTCTCACTCACCATGATACTCATTAGCATCCTCCTAGCAGCAAACTCAAGAAATTTTGAGAGTTTTGAAGCATTTTTGGCATTTTTGGGAATTTTACAGGTTTTGGCCATTTGACTGGTCTCACCCCGCGCGCGACCATACATGGGGGCAACTCAGAACGGGGAAAACTTTGCATTTTTGGAATTTTCATGCAAAAATACACTTGCCTATGGATGGGTTTCAGATTTTATGGAGATTTGGGCTTCCAAAAGCTCAAAATACATGCAATTTTTGACTTTCTGCCCCTATTTTGAGTTGCAGAAAGATGTCTTGTGAGAAATGACTTTTGAGGGGTCAAATCAACTCCAAATTCAGAAATTCTAGTGGGGTTGGAAAGTAGACTCGTAGACCTTTCCAACGAGCTATCTTGCACCTAATTTGGACACCGGGAAGGCCCTCAAACAGAGATGTGAATGTGCGCGACCAGTCAGAGTGATGTGTGCGACCTGTCACGGAAATTTGCCTGTTTTGACCAGTTCGGCCAGCAAAACACTGTTTTCATCTTGGTTGACTTTTGAGGCATGTAAATGATGGATTTTTGTGTAATTTTCATGGAACTTAGATACTTTTACTCTCCTTGAACACTTCTAGAAGATTCTTTGATGTAAATGGTAAATATTTATTGCATGGATAGGTTTCCTAAGTTTTAGAGGCAAGTTGTTTTGACTGCCTATTATCTAGTGCTCAGTTTAGAATTAGTTGAAACAGCTCCTAGGAAGCTGAGCTCGACCCCTAGAGGTGGGGAAAGGAGTTAGATCATCTATATTATGCCTTCTCTTGCTCATTTTCATGGTTGGACTCTTGAGGGAGAAGCTCCTATTGTATATTTTACTTGTATCTCTGCAATTTGAGGAAAAGGAAGACCAGGGTTTTGCAGACATCATTGGGATTCTTGTGGATTCTTGTGTTTATGGTGTGTTTCTCTTATTCTAATTGTAAGTGTGTTTATGTGTTCCATCTCTTTCTTTACTGCAGCTTATTAAACAAATGAAGTGATAAAGTTTGAATTCATGCTTGCCATGCTCAGCTTTCAAATTTGTTTAATGTTTATGTTTTCCATTGTCTAGAGAGGATTCAAAGTCATTGTTTGCCCTCTTAGCTTCTCTTTTTCTTCCTTGATCATCCATCTCAGCTAAAGGCATCAGCACAAACTCCTACCTTGCCCCAAAGACCCACCTGCAGAAACTGTGTCAAATCCCCGCACCCTAAAATTGCAGATCCTCAATTTGCCACCAAAAAACCCCAAAAACCCCCAAATCAACCTTTTAATCAGTTTACTAGCCTAATATCAGTGTTACCTTTGATTGGTCATCTCACCCCATTGAAAAATTGCCGAGATAGACCGGAGAGAGCCTTCTCATACCCCGTAGGGATAGCTACGAGGTGAAATGGTTTGATGTTGCCTTGAAGGTTTACCTTCCTCAGCCTAGGGTGAAATCTCAAGCGCTAACAACTAACAAGCTTCTTTTCAAGACAAAATGAAGACAATGACGACACTTTGCGATTTGGAATTAAAAACTTGCTTTTGACACTTGAAAAACTACTAATTCAAATCAAATACAAGAGTAACAGTGTAATCGACTATCAAGAACAATCGGATTCTCTTCTATGACTGAAAACGACACTTGTGACACTTCTAAATAAAGCAACGACAATTCAATTACGCTACTTCTTTGTAAAAGAGAACTGAAAATGGCTCACAATACATAAAAACATTTACAGTTCTTTGCGTAATGGAGGCGGAATAATGGCAAGGAAGGGGGTTTCCAACAGAGGTATATTGACTACAAACAGCAAAACTCCTGAACAGAGCTGAAAAGAGTGAAGAAAAATCAAAGTCTGGAGGCAAAATTAGCCTTTTCTGATCAGCGCACCTAATACACAGGGATTCCAGTATGCATCCCACCTACAGCACATGGGAAGTGTGATGCATACTGATATCCTTGAAGAGAGGGTGCGATGGTACAGTGCGAGACTTTTGATCCATTTCTTGATCACAGTTTGCAGCACAGTTCAGGGATTTAGGCCAAGCAAGTGATAATCAGTAAATAAATCACAGGGGTAGATCTAAGGAGGTTACTAGAGCCACCACAAGGGCAATTAGAGAGTTTGTAAATCACTTGTTCATTTCATAAACAAAACCCGGAGATAGACTGAAGCAACATTGATCTACTTTGCACTTGCATAGCAAATGCAGTTCGAAGGCTAGCTGGCTTGACTTCAGGCTCCATCTGTAAGTTTATAAAGCAAACAAATATAGACCAACAAACAATCTATTCGCTCCCCAGTGGAGTCGCCATTTTGTTATCAGAAATCTAGTGTCTATGCAGTGCTGCTAGTCCCAGTAAGACTGGTAGCTATCTTAGAAACAAACAAACTAAAACTACTTTCGTTTTCCTTTATGAGAAGTCGATAAGAGGGGAACAAAGGAGACCAACCTCTATCTTGCGCTTGGTTCCTTGCTTGATTCCTCTCCCTTTTGATAGATATTTGCTACTCGCTTCCTCATCTACTCAGCTTCAAAGAGCACCTATGGAATCAAAGCACCATAACACTATCCAAGAACATAGATCTACTAACATAAACAATATAGGACCAGATATATATTGACCACACAAATGCATATATCATCAATCATACAGGAATGTGGAGGAAAACTTGAATAGCTTTATTAATATCAAGAATAGCAAAGAAGATTACAACCAATTGTTCTGACCCAGCATCATCCTCTCAACAAGAAAGCCCTTCTTCACCTCATTAAAAGCTTAGATCACCCAACACTATGATGTTACACCAAGAAACCAACAGCACTTCCTTACAAGATACAAAATTCCAGCCTCTGGATCTCTGGGATGAGGGATCCATATATAGATGTTTGCAAGGGGGGTGAGTCAGCTTCTGAGATTTGATTAGTGTCCTCTCTCTGATAGTTCTTGATTCCACTTGGAGATTGATGATCTCTTACTCATCCCTGGGCGAATGCAGAGAGGCAAGTGTCACAGGAGAAGTTTCTGGAAGATTCCATGATCCTCCACCTCGCAAATTGACTCTGCCATTTGTCCACTCTCGCCCATCGCACCCCATAGAAGGGATTTTCAGTATGCATCGCACCTCCTGTGTGCATTTAGGTGGGATGCAGCGCACTTTGACCATGGAGCAGGTGAGATGGTCCAATTTTGACCAGTTCTGAGTAGTTTTTCATGGAGAACTTTTGGGAGATGATGTAATCAGATGACCTTGTTCTTTTAGGGGATGGAACAAGACTTTTAGGGACTTAGGAGCCCTTGGTTTATGGACATATTTGATTGGGGTTGCAGTGCCCAAAAATGTCTATAACAATAAGGGATGCTTTAACATTGGAATCTAGAGTTGAAGGACTCTATAGAGTCAATGGAATACCTATGCAAGCATTGGTTCATGATAGTGATCATCAAAGTGAGCTATGGCACCAAATACTGGTACGCCTACATTATGAAGCCCTTCCTAAGGGTAGAAGATTGGTTTTTGGGATTCCTAATGTTCAATCTAGTCATGATCATGTATGTACGAGATGTGCTAGTGAAAACAAGACAAGGGGACCATTCCCCTCTAGCAAAAAAAATACTAATGAGTTTCTACAATGCATCCATTTTGACCTATGTGGATCCACACTTGTGCACTCCCTTGGTGGCTACCTCTATTACATACTCCTTTTTGATGATTTATCTAGGAAAACATGGATATTTAATTTGAAGCATAAGGGTGGGGCATTTTACATGTTGAAGGACTTCAAGGCATTAATTGAAAATAAAACACGGAAGATAATCAAAGTTTTCAAGTTTGAAAATGGCAAATAATATACCTCAAATGAGTTCGTTGACTTTTGCAAGGAGGTTGGAATCAACAAAGATACTATTGTACCATATAATCTTGAGTATAATGGAGTGGCTGAAAGAAAGAATAGGTATTCATGGAAGTTGTTAATTTTTAGTAGCTCGATGACAAATTCCAACCATGGGATGAGATTCCTCTTTTTGAGAGGACCAATTTTGACTATTGAAGCGCTCAATTTGGACAAGGGAAAGTGTACTTATAAAGAAAAGCTCACATATTCACATTTGGACAGGTCGTCCCTAACAGGAAATTGGTCACCCTTGGAAGCCTATAAATTCAAGTGATCTCAAGCTCATTTGGATGTCATCAAGCATCATCTTCTTTTCTTCTTCATTTATTCATTCAAATAGGTCTGAGGCTAGGTTGAGGAAAGTGGTTCATATAGGTCCAAAAATATAGGGTTTGAAGCTCACACATGTTCTAGGGTTTTTGTGTCACAACTCCAGGCTCATTAAACAACAATTTTAAGCTATAACCACATGATTGTGGGTTCAAGGGTGCGGTTGGAAGCTATTATTCAAGCACATCCTTCTTCCTCCATGCGGTTTGGATCTAGGGCTAAAATTTGACATTTAACTGCAGTTCACTGCAAACAAGAAAAGTTGTCTCGAATCTATATTGATGGTGGGAACATATTTCTGAATATTGTTGGGATAATTTTGTTAGATGATTTTGTATTGGGCTTATTGTACTCTCTGCTAAACATTTTATGAAAATCTATTAGAATACGAATTTTCAAGGGGTTTTCCTCGTTGTGGGGGTTTTCCCTAGTCTTTGACCAAATCTGGTGTCTCCTCTTGATGTTTTGATTGTCTCCTTTGTCATTGCATTTACTATTCTATATTCAATTACTTTTGATGATTGGAAATATTAATTTTTATTGAAAATATTTCTAATTGAAGAATTGAATTGGGCTAAATTAATTGAAACAACATAAAGCAGTCTGGAAATTAACATGGTATCAGAGCTAAGCTAAAGACAAACCCATAAGGAGACAAGAGTTGAAGCAATCATCTTTGTAAAGTTGAAGGAGCCTATCTAATCAAGTCAAGATATCTTCCTCTTTCGTCAAGGAACATGAGAAGTTGGGTGACTCATATAACTTTGCTGCATGGAAGATCAAGTTGGAAATCATAGCTAATAACAATAATGTTTTGGAATTCATTGAAGGAAAAGTACCTGAGCCTATGGAGAATTCTTTTGTTGTTTCCAAGAACAATCACAAGAAAGGTGAGTTAAAAGAAAAACAAATTATTGCTAATGTTTTACAAGATCATTTACTTGATTATGTTGGGAATTTGAATAAGTCTAAGGATATGTATGATAAGTTGGTCGGCATGTATGAAGTTAACAATTTGAATGAAATCATTGTTGGGAATACTAAGAGGGGGGTGGGGGGGCGAGGGGGTGAATCAATATTTATTATCAATTAGCACTTTTTAATCATTTTCATAACATTAGTTAATCTTTAGTTATAATTATAGTTCTTCTTCAGATAATCATAAACAATAATCAACAGTAGACAACACCATACAACAATGCAGAAAGATAAAATAGAGGACACAAATATTTTTAGGTAGAAAACCCCCTCCAATTCAAAAACCATTGAACATTTCTTAGTAATTGTGTTCTCCTCATTAGATCAAGATTTTAGCTACAACTAAGGGAGACGTCAACCCCCTAATTTACAGGCTACAACCTGTAGGACACTAGCAAACCCTAATACCTTGTTGAAACTAGAAGGACGCTCCAACGCCCTCTAGGTCAGGCCACAACCTGACGAGTGCCCCAACACTCTATTTACCATATCTTGTCAGAAGGATGCTTCATCACCCTGTAGTTTATCAACCCCAACGTAAAGGACTCCACAACACCCTGTACGGGCTACAACCTGCCCTAGCACCACCCTGTTGCATTGAAGTGTTCTCAAGCCACAACCTGAAGGTGACTCCAATCACCTCCCTTGCACCACCCTGCTACTCTGAAGAGTCAACGATCCATGTTTCACAATTTTCATAATGGATCCCCCTGTGCCCTGAATTAATATATGATGATAGTTAATTAGATAATGTTTCTCTGCTCAAAATGAATATCCTGTCAAGTCCTGCAACTGCACTGTTGATCACACTGTATAATCATGTTCAACCTGCATAACCATGCTCAATTTGACCACTACACAATCAAACTAATCAATTCATAACGTTGCTCATCAAAACTCATTTCTCACTTGTACATCGTTGTCACTTCTCAACTGCACATCTGTCAATTGCACATCACTAAGAACTTTACATCATTGTTGTTTCTCAAAGTGATGTTGTCACTACACTACTCATGAATGAGTAATCATCATAGGCTCATAAGTAGACTGCCACATCACTAAACAAATCAGACTGTACTATTTCAAGTTTCGAATGCAAATGTCTGAGAATGGCACAATCCCATATGCCACAGGTCATCCCTATGACCTGCTACCACTTCTCCCAAGATTTTCCCACAGAGTTCATGGGTTTTGGGCAGAGTTCATGGGTTTTACCTATTACTCACCTCCTATTGCCCGTGGCCCAACTGAAAAAACTTATTTGGAGAAGTATATAAAAACCTCCATGGGAAGGCCTTAAGGGAGAAGATATGAGATATTGATACTATAGTGAGATTATCCCTGATCGAGTCTGACGAAATCCATATGCCTCTTGCACTCCCCAAATTTTCATGAAACCCTTGTTTCCTTGTTGGAGATATCCTTCATCTTTCTTGAGATATCCTTGTATTGGGGATGGAGGAAGATTGTTGAGGCCAGGAAAGGACGAATCTGGAGGACGGTTCCGCTTAGAGCCAGAGAAAGACTCAGGTCGTATTTCTCCACCTTACTTGTAGCTTACTTCAATAAAGAAATGTTTTTCAGTTCCCGATATTAAACATGTTTATGCATTGATTTATGTTGTAATTCGTTTATGAATCTTATACTGATGTGTAATTATTCATTCATTTATATGATCTAAAGTTAATATCATGAACATGCTTTATGTTTCTACTATTGTATATGTTTCATTAGAATAATTTTCAGGTTTCAAAGACATCAATAGAAGCTGAGGATTTGCACCCTGTGGGATCTACTCAAACGTACCACCTCCGAGTAAGGACACTCTTGCACAGTTCAGTGGAATAAGCATTTAGGTTGATTGCTTGAACATTTCTTGTTGTTGTTTTCCATCCGCTCTGTTGGGGTTTCAACCCAAGACCCTAGGGTGATCTCACCCAAAACAGAATTTGTGACTCCGCTGGGGATAACATTCTTGTTATTCCTAGTTTGGGTTGTTTATTCTCAATTAGGGTTCATTTTCTTCATTGCTTTCTTTTACAGTGTTGTTTGATTCAATAGTGTCTTAGCCATCAAGTTTGATCCTTTTGATCAGACCTTGATTTTTGTTTTTCCTAATTGAGCTTTGTATACACTGTTTTCTTGGATTACAGTCATGTATATATGTAGGTTTCCTCAAGCAGACTCATGTATACGCGAGTTTCTTGTATTAGAAATGTGTGTGCACGCTTCTGTGTCTGTACACAGTCGCGTATACAATTTTTTGAATTATTTTTTCAAATCTTTTTTTCTAGTTAGGTCTATTGCCTAGTGATTTATGTTGTTGTATGGTCATCTACTGTCTGGAGAACTCAGTTTTCTTGCAAGTTTTCGTTTTCAAAATCTCCTTCTCACTGAAAAGCCTAGTTGGCCTAGGATTGCTTCTTAAGAAAGTTTGTGATTTTTGTCTTGGGTTCAAGACTTCGATTTGAAGTTCTTGGATGTTCTTGTTTTCCATAACAAGGAATTGGTTTCGATTTCATTTGTAGCCCAGATTTCAAGTTGCCTTGTTTTTCTTTTCCTTGTTTGATTGGCCTAGTTTCTTTTTGTGCTTTTTGAGATTCATTTTTGGAAATTTTGAAAGTTTTTCTTTCTAGATATTTTATTGGTTTGCCGAAGTCTTTTTCTACTGTTCAGGATCAGTTTGTGCAAGTTTGTAGTCTCTATTGTTTCAAGTTTCATTTATTAATGATTTTTATAACTTGCAAGATTTAGAGACTCCTTGTGCTTATTTCTTGATCTTTCGAATTTTAGTAGTGCTTTTGAGACCTCAAAAAGTTGTTTTTGTTTCCTTACAAAAAAATCACAAAAGTATTGCTTTTGTTTTTGTTTTTCCAAGCTTTTGGTTTACGGTTTCTTTTGTTTTGTTGTTTTGAAGCAATTGGTTTCTTTTGCAATTTGTTCTGCTTGCTTTGGATAGAGATTTGTTTCTAATTTTTTTCCCTCTTCATTACCAAGTTCGACTTAATTGACTCTATAAAGAACCACATTTTCTTACAAGTGTTGTTTAGGATCTTGTATCGTCATTTTAACGTGCATTAGGTTAGTTTTCATCTTAAGCATTCTTAGTATTTTTAGATTTTGGGTGTGTGTGGATTATTTTAGAAAAGAAAATAAAAATATTTTGCTTACATATAGGTTTTCGTAGAACCCAAGTAGAAATCACTCTTCATCGAAGAAAATAACTGCATGCATATAGTTAGTTTTCTATTGGTTTCTTTTGCATCATAAAACATCATCAGTTTCACTCTCGTAATTCCACCTAACTTAAAGAACAACTATATAAAATCAAGAAATCTAATTAAAGTAACTAGAAATTTTATTGTTGTCATTATCAAACACCAACAAGTTTAGGTTCATTAGGGCCTTGGAATAGGTGAGTGGAGAGTTAACTCTCCAGGACCTTATAAAACTTAGAAGTTGAATAAAGAGAAAAATCCAATATTGTTAGAAAGACTGGGAAAGCTCCATGACTGGGAGTTAAGCACGAGGGAGAGTGAAGACAAGGAAGAGAGATACCCCCTCTCCTACTTGTTGGATCCCACCTCACAACTGTTCTGCCCGACTTTTGATATGAGTTGGTATCCATAGTTTCCTTTCCTAGGGATCGCATAGGTGGCTGCGGAGGGGAATCCCATGGCACCTGAGGCTGACGTTGCATCACGTTCAACAGTACTTCTAGAGGGTACCCTTGCGAAGCTTGGGTGCTTGCACTGGCAAAGGCTATTGTCTAGAGGTCAGCGTAACTACTTCTGATACCTTCGCTAGTAGGCCTGGGGCATAATTACCCCAGACTATTTTCGGAAGGCCCTTGATTTTGGCTTTCTTGTATTTTGGTGTCTGGTCCTAATCACCCGGAGTGGAAATACTTGAAAGTAGTTTGAGTTTCTGTATCTTTAGGGACTTTTAGAGAGTGCTCTTTGCTCCTAGTTAGCCTAGCTTTACAATTTTTTTGAGTCTTTAAGTAGATTTCTTAAAAATAATTCAAAGTGGCTGATTGACCGGCTCATCGGTCTAGGAGACTCTATGGGCTTTCACCTACGAGTCCTGAGCCTTCTCCTCGAAAGCATAGGAGCAATTCTGCCAGTGGTTTTCAATCAATGGAAACACGTGCATCGAAGATTAATCCTTCAGCTGGAGTTATTAATTCATAGGATAGTCTTGGTACAAGTAGAGAGTTGGAGAGAAACACTCCTGTTCTTTCTCGAGTCCTCTTCCAGTCTGAAGACGTTATTGAAGTCGAGGAGCTCCATGAGTCTATTTTGACTCATAATTCTCATCTTCCTCTCAATCATCTAGATGTTTTATTATACGTCGAGACTTCAACCAACAGGCCTTCGAGCCTAGGTTTATATCGATATTTTCCTTCGATGACCACTGCTGGAAGCATGGCATCCACAACAAGTGTTATGAGTATGCAAACTCCGGTATCCATACAAGGAGGACGAACAATTTCTATACCTTCCATTACTCTTAGCACTGCTATATTTGGTTCTACTTCCATTCCATCTTCGAGTGTAAGTTCTCAAGTTGTTACCTCTACCATTGGCTTTTTCCCTTTTGGAATGCCGATCAACGCGATTCCTTCAGTTCTGTTAAGTATTCCATCAGTTGCCTCCACATCCATGGAAAGTGGATCAACTTATTTTCAGGGTTTCCCATTCAGGGGTGGTCATATACCACATTCCAACCCATCTTTGGGATCAATACATTTTTCCGCTTTAGGTCAAAGTTATAATCTGTTTCAAGGTTGGACAAACCCTGCGGTTAGCAGGTTAGGAGCCGAGAATCAATCTTATTTCAGCCAACAAGGGAATATGCCATATTATTCTTTCAGTTCTTTCCAGAACTTTTCTCCCTATGTTAATGCATGGAACCCTTACCAAGGGCACTCTACTTCATTTAACACTTCTCTAGGGGGAAACTTTACTAGTTATGGAAGTTTTTCAGCAGGAGTTGGTCAAACTCCAATTTTTTTATGGACCACAAGGAAAACCTTATGGTTTAGTTGGGTCTATGAGTTACTATAGGCAACCCATTGCCTTTACAAATCCAGGCCATTATTTTCAGAATGTTGGGAGTTTCGCCCACACCGGGTGGAATCCTCAGGGTCCTCCGCGACTACATGTTCTGGCAATGTTAAACTTGCTAGATCATTCTAAATTGACTAATGATCTGATTAGGTATAACCGGCTTGGCCTCCGGTCCCAACCAAACTTCCCTCAAATATACCTAAATTTGAAGGGAAAACTAGTGAAGATCCAGGTGACCACGTAACCACTTTCTATTTATGGTTTTCTTCAAACTCCCTGATAGACGATTCAATCAGGTTGAGATTATTTCAACGTACCCTAATTGGGAATGCGGCTAAGTGGTACATAGAACTTTTGGGGGCACCTTCACTTCTTTCAGTGATTTGGCTACTATTTTTTTGAACCAATTTCAATTTCCTGTCTGATATGATGCTGGAACTGAGCTTCTGGCTAATTTCCAATAGGATCAAGCAACTCACATTTCAGATCATATCCAGGAATGGAGGAGAAGGAAGAGGCTCACTAAAGCCAATATTTTGCAAGAATTCCTTCTTGAATGGTTTCTTAAATTGTTACAGCCTGAGATCTCTAAGGACGTGTCTCTCTCCAGTGTTTTCACCGAAGAGCAAGCTATTTTCAGAGCCCAACAGTTGGAACTGATATATTATCAATCTGGGGTTCTTCAAAAAATTCTACTTGACGCTCCTAGATCCAAGGTGGATATAGCCAAGCCAAACCCAGGTCCCCATGCCGATGGGTTATTTGTGTCAATTGATGTCAACACGGCTAATCTGTTGAATCAATTGCAGTAGTTGTCTTTACAAACTGCTTCTTCTATGCAGGCATCATCGTCTGTATCTACACCTTCCCAACTGACATCTATAAACGTCGTCCAAACTTCTAACTCCAAAGGAAACCAATAATACGATGGGAAGAAGAAAGGACGAGGTAGGAAAAAGAGCCAGGATGGGAAGGGAAATGCAAATAAACCTGGCAATGATGCCGGAAGGGGTAGGAAAGAGTCCAAGAAAAAAGTAAAATTTCCATGCAAGTTATGCAATGGAGATCATTTGACTCACCTCTGCCCTAATATCCAAGACGTTTAATGCTTATTAGTGCAGCAGGGGTCCTCTAGCTCCCAGGTTGTCCTCACTAATCCTTTTCCCAAAGGGCAGCAATTACTTGCTAGCGCGAACTCTAATACTGGTAACCCCGCAGGGGGAAACTAGGAAGGGGATCATTCGTCAAATTTATACATGATGAGTTCACATATCGATGTCTCTACGCGATTGCTTGATTACGGTGAATCAGAATCATCTAAGGCTAAGTCTGCTTCTGATGCTTTAGAATCGCTCCATATTGAGAGGCCCTCTATTGAGTCTATACCTCGGATGCCGAAATGCTCTGCAAAGTGCTCGACCATTAGCTCTAATGCTAGGGTAGCCCAGAACTACTCCATTATAGAAGAGCTGGCTCAGATTCCTTATGTTATGTTAGTGTTAGAGGTACTCCAGTCTGCCCTACTCAGAGGAGTGCATTACTCTCGGCAATCAGAGCAGTAGATCCAAAAAATTCTCTTGTGCTTGCTTTTGATATGGCAAACATCAAAAAGAGACTCCCGCATCATATGGCTTTCCAGATAAAGTCCACATATCGAAAGACCAACATATTTTGAATTGTTATAGATGAGGGATCTTCCACATGTGTGATGTCCATGTCAATGATGTTGGAAGGCCATTGGATTGCCTCAAGTTGTTCCTTCACGTACTCTATTAACAAAATTTGATGGACATTCTCATAGGCCCCACGGGACTATTCCAACCTTTCCCATCCATGTTGGAGGAAAGGGGTTAAATATTGAGGTAGAAATAGTCGATGTGAATCTGGATTACAACCTCCTTTTAGGAAGGAATTGGATTTATGAGATGGATGCCATAGTATCATCATTATTTCTCATCCTTTGATTTCCTCATGAAGGGAGGATCATAAAAGTTGAGTAGATGGATTATTCTCCGGGTGACTCCCATGCATCTTCTAAGTCTACTGTTCCATTAGTGGACAATCTCAGGCAACCTAGTGATAATTTAGGAGTTGGAATGTACTCTTCCTTAATGGGTACTTTTGATATTCTTGCTCCTACAGCTAGAATCAATGCTATTTCATCCTCCAAGGGACCTTCTCGAAGAGAGTTCTTTCGAACTCATTATTTTTCAGACCCTTGGCCTTTACTCTCATCTACCACCACATTAGATGGAGGGCGGGTAGGTGGAATGGCATGTCCTATGTCTGCAGCAGAAATTTCTTATCAGTCTATTGTTAACTCTACAAACTCCCATCCTACTCCTTTCTCACTAGAAGAGTTAGATGGAGATGTGGCTCCGGCCTGGACCCTCGATTCAACTTCGACTCAGGATTTCTTAGATATTGTCTTACCATCTGAGGAAGCAATTCTAGAAGCAACGATGGGTGTTGATAGACCATGGGATAACCTACATCATGATTCGTATTTCCTCCCTCATTTGCAAGAAATTGAGTGGAGTTTGTCCAGTCCTTCTACTAGTGATGTTCATATAGTTTTAAATCCTTTGGCCCCAACACAGTTTTCCGCCGAAGGTAACATGTATTTTATCTCACAAACTGTACCAGCGAACATCTCTAGGAATCTTAACATAATTGAAAATGTCTTCATTGGAGCTGATTGTTCCCTTGAATAAATTAAAACTTATACCAATCTCTTCAAAGAGGTTCATGATGTGTTCACCTGGTCTTATGAGGAAATCCCTGGAATAGATCCATCTATAGTCCAGCATGAGATCAAGACATTCGAAAATGCTAAACCGATTCGTCAAAAACTTCAATCGGTTAATCCTAGAAAAGCAGCAGCTATCAAAGCTGAAGTCAAGAGGCTGCTAAAGGCGGGTTTCATATACCCCATTCCTTTAACTAAGTGGGTCTCTAACCCAGTCCCCATCGACAAAAAGCAAGGAACGATTCGAGTATGCATTGAATTTAGGGACCTAAATAAGGCTTGTCCGAAAGACAATTACCCCACGCCTTTTATTGATCAAATTATTGATGAATGTGCGAGTAATGCAATTTTTTCGTTCATGGACGGCTTCTTTGGTTATAATCAAATTACTATCCATCCAGAAGATCAGCACAAGACGACCTTTATTTGTCCCTGGGGTACGTTTGGATACAAAAAGATGCCTTTTAGCCTAAAAAATGATGGAGCCACTTTTTAGTGGGCCATGTCTTATGCTTTTCATGACATCAAGCACATTATCGAAGCATATCTGGATGATTTAGCTACTCGTTCTTGAAAGAGAATTGATCATCCTAAGCATCTTCAGTTGATCTTTGAGCGGTGTCGTTTTTATAAAATCTGGTTGAATCTGAATAAGTGCATTTTCGCAATCACATCCAGTCGGTTGTTAGGATTCATTGTGTCAATGGAGGGGATTCGTGTAGATCCCTTAAAGGTTGAGAATATACTTCAGTTGCCTCCCCCATCTTCCATACGTCAACTTCAAAGTCTCCAAGGAAAAGAAAATTTCTTGAGGAGATTTATAGCCAATTATGCTGAGATCACAAAAGGATTTATGTGTTTGCTTAAGAAAGGGGTCCCATTTGTATGGGATGATTTCGCACAATGATATTTTGATGCTTTGAAAAAAGCATTAACCTCTGCCCCATTGTTGAGTCCACCTAATTATAGTAGAGATTTCCTCTTGTATCTCGCTACAACAAAATCAACCATAGGTATGGTTCTGGTTTAGGAAGATGATGCCTTATGTGAGCATGTAATCTACTATCTAAGCCAAGGCTTGGTAGCTCATGAACTGCGCTATTCTCCCATCGATAAATTAGCTTTGGTAGCCATCCATGCTATTTAGCAGCGTTGACATTACATTCTGGTTCGAAAAATGTTCATCTTAGCAGCCGTCAATCCATTTCAGTTTGTTCTCAGTAGACAAGTGATTGGGGGAAAATATAATAGATGGATTGTCACTTTGCAAAAATTCAATCTTGAATTCATGTTGACCAAATCTAAGAAATCTTTAGTGTTTGCAGAGTTGATATTAGAGCTGCCTTGTGGGGAAGAAATTATACATGAGGAAAGTTTTCCTAATGAACATTTATTTCTTATTTCCTCACAAGATCCTTGGTATGGGGATATCATTATATATCTCAAAAATTTGAAGTTTTCAACCGCTTTTTCCAAGGATGAGCATAGAAAGTTGTGTCACCTCACTAAGAATTATGTTATTATAGGTGACACATTGTATCGTCACGGGATTGATTCAATCCTTAGGCATTGTTTAACCTTGGAAGAAGCTGATTCAGTTCTTAATGATTTCCATAGTGGAGCTTGTGGTGGTCATCTATCTGGGCTTGAAACAACCCAAAAAATTTTGCGAGTAGGCTACTTTTGGCCTTCGATCTTCAAAGATTGTATTGAGTTGGTCAAAATATGCCACCCTTGTCAGTTCTATACTCAGAAAATACGCGCACATTTAGCACCACTTTTCCCTGTTATCACCGTCGATCCTTTCACGAAGTGGGGCATTGATTTTACTACTTGTAATCTGCCTTCAGCAGGAAATCACAAGTATATCATTGTGGTTGTAGACTACTTTACGAAGTGGGCTGAGGCCATGCCTACTTTTAAGAATGACATTAAAACATCGGCCTTGTTTCTCTTCAATCAAGTTATTTCCCTGTTTGGTATCCCTAAAGAGATTGTCACTGATCATGGCAGTAATTTCCAAAATCAACTGATGTCTGAATTGGCTCTCAAGTTGGGTTTCTGGCAGGAGCATTCATCTCCGTATTATCCTCAGGCCAATGGGTAGGTTGAAGTCATGAAAAAATCCCTTAAAATCATCCTGCAAAGGAAAATTAACAAAGTTAGATCCAATTGGCACATCATGTTGTATCCGGAACTTTGGACATATCAGACGTCAGTTAAGACTACCACTGGCTTTACTCCTTTTCAACTGGTTTACGGGTTGGAATCTATCTTTCTTGTTGAATGTGAAATTCCTTCTCTTAAACTAGTTGTTGAACTTCTTCCAGAGACTTCTAGTCTCGAAGAGCGCCTCGTTCATTTGGAGCATCTTGATGAGCAACGTCGAGATGCTACCACAATAAACGAAGCCCATAAAAAGAGGGTAAAAACTCAATACGATAAAGTTGTCCATCCTAGAAATTTTTCTGAAGGTGACCTTGTCCTAGTCTACGATCAAGACAAAGATGCCTTGGGGGCAGGCAAGTTTAAGTCTATGTGGTATGGTCCCTTTATTGTCAAGCGAGTTTTAAAAAGGGGAGCATATGAATTGATTGACTTTGAAGGAAACAAGTTGGTGGAGCCCAGAAATGGGCTCTACCTTAAGAAGTACTTTTCTTAGGTTTCATCCGAGCAGTTACTTGTTTGTATATACTATATGTTTGTACATATATATCTATCGATTTTAGTGATGTCGATGTTTTTGATCTACTTTGGCAGGTATTGATGGATGATTTAATATATTTATGGTTTGACGATGGTGCGAGTAGGCATACTCGGAACCTTGCTTCCGCGGCATGGGTGATTTATTATCCATCAGGCCTGTTGATGGTTTCGAGAGGAGTACGTATCGGTCCTGCTTCTAATAATATTGTCGAATATACTGTTGTTATTAATTTTATATCCGAAGCAATATCTCTTGATATTGATTCATTAATGGTTTATTTAGATTCACAATTGGTGGTATCTCAGCTGAATAACATCTATCGGATACGAGATCCCTATTTGTATTGCCAATTTTTGAGAGTACGATTGTTGCAATGATCATTTGGTTATATCACATTTGTTCACATTCCACGATCAGAAAATTCCTTAGCAAATTCTATTGCTAATCAAGCATTGGATTGGCATATAAATCATTCATCAAATTAAAAAACATAAAAATAATCGAATTATCATCTGTATATATGATCATCAAGAAATCGTCTATATATAGATAGAGTGTTTGTGTCCAAAATAACATACAAAAATTTAGGACAAAATGCCCTACAAAATTTGGGATTATGCCCATCATCATGTCTAATCATGAAAAGATTTGATCATCTATCTATCTGGCTCAGGATGAGCAGCTAGAAAATAAACAACGACATTGACCACATGCCGAAATAGTTGCACCCAGTCCCGTGGTACTCCTACCATGCGAAGCTGCATCTCCTATGGTAATTCCTCTATAGCTATCATGCGTACTTAGTGCATCAATCTAACCAAGTTCCTCTGAACTGTATGGATGTCTCATCTACAGCCCCTTCGGCATCTCTTCACGATGCCTATGTCAGGGAAATTCGTCATGTCTCAATGGTCCCACATCTGAAACATGATCAATATATTTTGTAAGTGTCTTATCTCATAAAAAAGATTTTTAATTCATTTATATTGAAAATCCATAAAATCTCAAAAAATAAAAAATAAAAAATTCATTTATACATATGGCACCCCATGCTACATCTAGTGGCAATACTAGATCTGGATCTCCCTAAAAATCCATTCCGACATAGGGGTAGTCGTCAACTGCAATGACCTATTGATCCCACCAAAGGAAAAAATTGTCATCAAAAGTCGTCCTGGGGACCTCACCACCCCTAGGAATTTCATCAAGTCAGCCCATCTGCCCATCCACGGATTCCTCGGGCTATTGATGGTCAATAATACCTTGGGACAGTATATGTGGACGTAGTCTTCTACACTAAGACTACCTCTCGAGAAAGACTGGTAATGAAGTAAATATCTTCTATCTCGATCCTTAGGGGCATCTAATCAATCATGAATGCATCATCCTCTGCACTCCAGTAATGAATCAACACCGCAAGCAATCGCGTATTCACATTCATGTTTGGCATTTTAAAGATTTTTAACAAACCATAACCTCTCAAAGCATCTAAGGTATTTTGATCTTCCATCACTTGGTTATCAATGGAATTGTGCTCCCTTTCACGCCAAGTAATTGTCATCCTGCCCAAAAATATGTTTCAAATCATTAAATTCATGTTTAAAATTTTTTACTCACACACACGTGGGTTCCCTTTTTACACAGTCGCATGTAGGGCCCTCGTATACGCAAGTTAACTATATTCAACCCGCGTGTACGCAGAACTGAAATTTTTAACATATTTTCTACGATCAAAACTATGAAAAAACATCTAAAAAGTATCAAAAATGATTAAAAGCATGATTAAAAGGTTACCTGGAAGTTTTGGAGCGATTTGAATGGTTGAATTTGATAGAGGAAGTTTTTTTGAGTTTTTCTCCACAACTCCTTGCTCAAAACATAAATGACAAAAATGTGAGTCCAAAAGTCCTTATATAGGTTGAAAAATGAAAATTATTTTTTCAAAAGTTGATTTTTATCTTATGGATTTTTTGACCTTTTGGCTTGGAGTGTCGGGAATGGTTTATTTTTACAGGAAATGTTGGAGACTTCTTAGAGAAATCGCTTCGGTCCCATGATCACAAACCCGTCATGGCAGGTATCACTTTCTTACTGGCATATAAATTAGGGAATACCACTCTCTACTGCATTATGCATCTTAGCCTCAATATTGTGATATTTTTTCCATAGGGTCCACCCCATCGTATCTTGATTCGTAAACCATTTTCACTCACCGACTTTAAAATCATGACATGATGGTAGAGCCAACCTTTACATGGGCATCTTAGTTAGATCCTCGCTGGAATTTGTTGCCCATGCTGCTACATTGAGTAGGCTTGGGATTCCTCTTTAGTCTCGCCATGACTTGTGCATTGAAGACTCATTCTCATTCTTCTGCGCTATTTTCTGGCCTTATACCCTAGAGGCTCCTTTGTGTTGAGTTGTACTGTTGCATTGCATATTGACTATTTGCACCTTTTGGCCTTGAGTCGGCTTCACTTGGACTCATGTTTAAGCCACTTTTTGACCATGTCTTCTGCAAAATCAACCTTGCAATCACTTAGCCTCTGCAACTTGATGCACCCTTTTACCTGTGGAAATAGCATTCCTTTGAGTGTCATTGAACAGTTTCGCCACTTTGCATTGAGCATAGGAAGGTTCCTGTAAGGACCTGTGGTCTGAGACATAACCGTCGGGGCGAAGTGCGAGCTCTACGACTGAAATGTGCGAAGTGACATATGTGAAATGTGCATTAGGAGGTTGAGCGAAGGTTGTTTATAGCATGGGAGTGTTTGAACATAACCCACAGGCCGACCATGTATGCATAGCAGCTTGGGCGAGAATTTTTTTCCGACCAACAATGAAAGTGAAGTTTGCAAAGTTATGAGGGCGTTTGGCACACGGTGGTCGAGTCGGCTTGGGTAGCTCGACTCGCCCAACCATTCGTATAAGTAAGTGGATGAGTTGGAGCATTTGGGGATCACTCGACAAGCATTTGAATGCAAGTCTTCGATCATTAAGAGGAAGTGCGAAGAAGGGTGAGGCCGCAGCAAGAAGGCGCAGCACATATGCGCCCGCTCTTGGGTAGCCTTACATGGTGAAGCACGGTTTGGTGTATCGGGTGAAGGTGCGGGTAGGAAGGCACCCGCCGTTCGGTGAAGACACGGGTGACTCAGGTGACTCAGGTAGGTCGCCCGCCCATCATGCAAGAGGAAACGCGGTGATATCTCGGGTGACTGGAGTAGGTCACCTGCCCGTCGTGCAAGAGGAAACGCGGTGGTGACTTGGGTGACTCGGGTAGTTCGCCTGCCCATCGTGCAAGAGGAAACACAGTGGTGACTCGGGTGACTCGGGTGAGGTCGCCCGCTCGTCATGCAAGGTGAACAAATTTCGGTTGAGGAGTGCGGTTGGCAGTCCATGTGAGGGCGTACCCACCCAACTCAGACAAGGAACTCGGTTGGCACACAAAGATGTGACATGTTGTAAAATTGGCTAAGTATGAAACTTGGTGTTTCCCAAGTATAATTGTAAATATTTGAAAGTTGAATAATATATTGAATATGGGCAGACTCATTGTTCAGGGAGTTGCCCCTCCCTTTATACTGTTGCAATTGTCTTGTTATTTATAATTGTTGTGGATAATGAATGTGTATGGGTGTTCATTGGTATAAAGGAATAATAATAATACTTGGTTGAGAAAAACAAACTAAGTAGGACAAGTGGTTAGGCGTAGTCCATGAACATAAGTATTGGTGAAAAGAAAGTGTTTGGTGGTGCCGCACCTCGCTGTAAGCGGTTGAAAGACTACCACAGGTGTAGGGGCATGACAGTTCCCCTCCCAGGAACTAGAGCATCTGCTTTTTCAACACTTGTTCTTTCCACTATACTATAACATTCTTTTATTCTTTTTCAAGCTTCATTTAAAAGAAAAAGACAAAAAAAATTATATATCCCAAAAAAAGAGCGAGAACAGGACATTATTTCCATATTTGATGGCAACTAGAGTCAGTTGTGTCGCCCTTGAACAAAGCACTCAAAAGTAAGTCTTTCCTCCGTTGGGATGGGCTTTAGTTTGACTTAGGAGAGCCTTAACCTTGTCATTGAGTTAGTACTCCTCTGATTGGCTATCTCTTCCAATCATATGGAAAGTTTGCTTATGCCTCCTGCATGACAAACTTATACAAAGTTATCATATGTTGCCATGTAGTCACAGTTGAGTCGTGCTTTTGTTCAAGGGAAGTAAACCGGAGTTCGCCGCTTTGCGGTGTCCCTTGACCTATTTTTTAGTCGTCCATCCCTAATTGTCAGTGTCATGTTCATTATCACATCAACTATATTGGTCTTTTGCTCATGCTGGTTTGAGAAGGTCTCCATTGGCTTCTTGTTGGTGGGTCTTGCTCTTATCAACTACGACAAATTGCTCTGAGGGCAGATCTAGAGCCGCACCCTGGCCCTATTTTCATTATTGATAGGTTACCTTGTGCTCAACATCGATCAGTATCATGGGTCTTTGACTCAGTGGTTTCTCTTGTGTTTGACATCAGTTTTCATTATCACACATTGGGATTCGTGCAGTACCTTGGTTTCCATTTGACCCTATTGGTGGATTCCTCGCCTCTATGTTAGATTTCATTAATGGTTGGTTCAGAGAGTTTCTATCATGCGCTAATTACATCTTGTGCACGCCAGAAATGTGCTTCGTTTGGGTTACTACATCTTTGTTCGTTCGATTCCTTCCACATTATTGACGTGCGGGTTACACTCGTGCTAGATTGATGAAGGATGCCTTAATGCCTTCCTTCTAGCAGATCTTTTCCCATTGAATTTAGCTCATTTCTCTGGGAAAGAGATCTAGAGTCCATTTGGCAGTACCTTAGGGTTTGCAGTCATCAGTGGCAGATTCCTTCACTATCGACAGTGGGAAAACATCATTATCTCTTGATTGATAGATTCTTCCAAGTGTTCGACTACAACTCATTTATTCACACTTCTTAAATTGTATTGGGTACCTTGACTCTCATCATCATTATCAAAGAGTAGCCTTGCATTTGTTAATGGTATACATAAATGAACGGTAATCAAACGATTTATCACATGGTTGACTTCAGATTATTTATTCCTATTGTGTAGAAATGTACCATGGCGGTGGGTGAAGACCTCGGGTTTGAATCAGCATGTCTTGGTTCACTTGTCAGTTTCTCCTGTTGCTTCTAGTTGACACCATCCACCTTATATGTTGCAGTTCCTTACAACGACATCCTATATGTTTGCACCCGAGTTGCGGTGTAGTACCATTTATTCCACCATGTTGACTTGGTACTATTTTGATCAATTTCTTGATTTCAGTGATCAACTTCATATTTCAGCATCATTAATCAGCTCTTTATGTGTGATATTCATACATGTACTTTCTTGATTATGATAAGATGATCCATTATGTATTTTCAGTTCCATTATACTTGTATGCATATTGGATCCGCTTTTGTACTTGACATGCAGACATGATTTACTATTTCTGAGCATGGGTATGCCCGCCTCAGACAACATTTTTTTTCTGATCACTTTCGCTGGCTTGGCAGGATGAATTCTGGTGAACTCCTCATCAGTCTTGACATGATTCCTTCTTTACAATTAATACATTTAGGCCATCATGTACCCCTTCTGACCCATATATTAAGGGGCATTTGTAATAGCACCATTTACCACTCTTGGTAGATCTGATGCTTTGATTATGGCCTAGGGCAACCCTTCCTTCCAGACTTGGTCCAAAATCTAAAAAACAATGTTTTATTCCCTATATGTTACTTTGCCCTGTGATAAAAGTGTGTACATGTGGGTCAACATATACCCAACCCGCGTACATATGTTAAAACACTTAAAAAAAATAAATTTCCTTAATTTCGAGTGGAGTTCATGGGTTTTACCTGTTACTCACGTCTTATTTCCTGTGGCCCAGCTGTTTCCCAACTTAAAAAACTAATTTGGAGAAGTATAAATAAACATCCATTGGAAAGCCTTAAGGGAGAAGATATGAGATATTGATACTATAGTGAGATTATCCCTAATCGATTCTGACGAAATCCCTGTGCCTCTTGCACTCCCCAAAGTTTCAGGAAACCCTTGTTTCCTTGTTGGAGATATCCTTCATATTTCTTGAGATATCCTTGTATTGGTGATGGAGGAAGATTGCTGAGGTCGGGAAAGGACGGATCTGGAGGACGGTTCCACTTGGATCTGGAGAAGGAATTAGGTTGTATTTCTCCACCTTACTTGTAGCTTACTTCAATAAAGAAATGTTGTTCAGTTCCCAATATTAAACATGTTTATGCATTGATTTATGTTGTAATTCGTTTATGAATCTTATATTGATGCGTAATTGTTCATTCATTTATATGATCTAAAGTTAATATCATGAACATGCTTTATGTTTCTACTGTTGTATATGTTTCATTTGAATAATTTTCAGGTTTCAAAGACATCAAGAGAAGTTGAGGGTTTGCACCGTGCGGGATCTTCTCAAATGTACGACCTCTGGGTAAGGACACTCTTGCATAGATCAATAGAATAAGCATTTAGGTTGATTGCTTGAGCATTCTTGTTGTTGTTTTCCATCTGCCCTATTGGGGTTCCAACCTAAGACCCTAGGGTGATCTCACCTACAACATCTAGTCAAAGTCAAAATGGAAACATACATGTTATTTCTATAAGGTCTACTCTTACAAAGTCAAAGTCAAGTAAAAATGCCATCTGCTATCAATGAGTTAGAGTCAATAGTAAAATTTCATGTTAAGCATTCTAATAGCATAATGTTATGTCAAGAAAATTGTTACGTCATTAGGTCAAACAACATGTTATGTCATTAGGTTAAGTCAAATCAAGTCATTTCAAATCAATGATAAGTTATTAGAGCCTTTCATGTACCAAGCCAATTGACAAACACAAGGTTATTGTCTAACTGTCATGTTGCATAACACTCAATGTGTCCAGGTCACAATAATTGTCATCACACTTGTCATGTCAAGCAATTGTCATCAAGGTATGTCAAATTATTTAGGTTAAATAGGTTAAGTAAATTAATTAGGTTTTGTATTCAAGCCAATAGATAGTTTCCTTCCCTTCTCAAATATTGTAGGCACACACTAACATAGTCAACACTTGTCACTATCTCATTAACAATATTAGTATTATTTGTGCCACTTTTTAGTACATTGTCACATTAACAATGTCACGATTACTTCACTCTTAAGTCAGTGAGACAACCAACAAGGAGAGTCACTACAACACTATTGTTTTACAAGAATATATAAAATCATGTCAAGAGATACTTCAATAATACAAGGGTGTACCACTCATCAAGTCAATTCATCATTGTGTATAATCATTTGACAGTCAACAGGAGATGCGACAACAGAATTGATATGTCACAAGTTAGCATTAAGTCACAAGGTCAAAGATCTTAGAGAGACCTTGCTACCATGAACACATCTAAATACTTGATTCGTTTCCCTATCATTTACAGGAAATAGTCCAAAATTAACTTAATTATGCGCCTTAGCAGTGATGCCCTAATGTAGGGCCAACCACACCAAAACATCCCATCAAATACCTTGACAAGCACCAAATCCCATGAAAACACTTGTCCTAGACCCTCGCTGCCCTTGGATTTGCCTTGGAGAGGAGACCACACACCAATGGAGGCTTCTTAGTTTGATGCCCTAGGAAAAACAGAAGAGCCCTAACTGCAGAGATAATAGGGCCAAAATATTATTCCAAAAACATCTTGCAACCAGCACCAAATCACATGAAACACTTACCTTTAGAGACTGAGTTAGAGGAGGAAAATCACAAACATTTGAGAGTAGTTTACCAAAAATAAACTTGCTGCCCTAGCTTCCTGAGGTAGGCCAAAAATCACAAAATAAGTCAACAAAAATTTTAGAGCTAAATCATTTTCTTGGTTGGTGTGATTTGAAGGCTTAAAGATCTTCCTTTTATAGTTTTTGGTAGGCTAATTAGGGGCTTCATTAGGTAGGATTTTAGGATGTTTTAAAAATAATTTTATTTTTAATAAGATTAATTTAATTTAGTAGTTATTATTGAATTGTTTGTTTAATCCTTAAGGAATTGGTTGACTTACCCTTAAGAACCCTATTTAAAATTTGAAATCAATGATTGGCTTAGTGCAGATGGTCCTACAGTCAATGATTGGTTTATTGCCTTTGGTTCTTGTAGTTATTCAACTTATACACAATGTGATTGTGGTGATAATCATTGTCATATATTGACAAACATAGGTGAATAAGGTATCATGTTACTAGACCCTGGGGTTTTAACCCACAAAATTGGGTTTTCAACTTCAAACTCAATTTTCTCTCAAACCAGGAGGAACCACAGGGTGTACCACATATCAACAAAAACATTTGTTCAAAGAGAATCTAATGACCTAGATTTCTAACCTAAACTCAATGGTTTGACATTTCAAAAACCCTGGACAAAGTCAGGGTACATCCTCATTCTAGGGAACCCAAACCCTAGGACTTGGGTTTCCAACCATCCAACATTGGAGCTTCCAACTTAATGTAATCCAACAAATACTAGGAAGTGTTCATTAACCATTTGACATTAATGACTAGTGTTTTTAGTCGAAGTCCAACCTAGACAAATCCATGGGTTAACATCAATGACAACACCATCCAACAATCATCACCTTGAAATATCAACTGAAAGACATGAAGATGAATAAAGGAGAGATTGTGCAATCCTATATCATGAGGATCTCTCATCTTCAATATCAATTGCAAAGAGTTGGATAAATTGTACCTGACAGGGAATTGGTAATGTTGGCATTATGATACAAGTGTTGTCCTTGATGACAACTCACACAGATAACATATCATAGCGCAGCAGGTCAGTAGCAAAGAATTGATGATCAGACTACAAAGAATGAAGAAAGAAAAGTATATGCGCAGTTTCACTATATACCAAGTCGTGTACACACGCAGGTTCACTATATGCCAAGTCGTGTATATACGCAGGTTTGCTATATACCAAGTAGTGTATAAAAGTAGGTTCACTATATACAAAGGTGCATATACACGTGGGATTGCTGATCAAAAGTCGCATATGCGTATGCACGCACTTTCATGCTCGGAAAAGCACGCACATGTGGGAAAGCTTATTTTTGGGTCCGTGGTATTTAGACCTATGGTTTTGGACCTTGTTATTGCGTCCGAAGTGTTGAACCCAGGTATTGGGTTCCTAGTATTGATTATTTATGGTTTTGGACCATGGTATTGAGTAAGGCCTAAGAATATAAAAGGAGGAGAAGATCATTAGGCAAATGTACTGAAAAAGTCTGAATATCTGATGAAGTATGAGATCCAGTATGCAGGTTATGGGTTCATGATGCTTTGCTTGATCTGAGCTAAGGAGGAATCTCACCGGTTGATGGAGAACAACATCTAAGGATAGATCGGGACCAAATGGTTTGAAATGAATCATCTCTATGGTTTGATTATGCTTATCTGTATACTGACGCATGTAATGTTCTGATCTGGGTATAACTTAAGTTTGCAATAGTTGCAACTCATGAATGAATATTTACAGATGTATACGCTGGTTGACTTTGATAAAAGCGCGTGCATATGCAGGTTATATACATCTAAGTAGCGTATACCATATACACTATGATATTTGAAGTTACAGGTGGTTCTGGTAGTTGATGCAAAGTCCGAGTTCTGGTGACTGTTTACTAGTTGTTCAGATTGGTTGATTATGTTTAGCTTCAGTTTTGATGGATGAGATCTATAATGGATCAGGATCATAATGATTTATCTTTATGTGATCTGATGGACTAGATCTGGTTGCTAACATGCTTATTATCCTTGTACATGTAATGATCTGGTTATGTGTGAAGTCAGGAAGTGCAGTGAAGACATAAGTAATTAATGACATATACCCTGGTTGGCTTTGGTGAAGTTGCGTATACACACTGGTTTCGTTCTTCCAAGTAGCGTATGCAATCTGATGCATGATTTTTGATGATACAGTTAGATCTGAACATTGTTGCAGAGTTCTGTGTTCTGCTCTGTGTTCGGGTGATTGCAGTTTGTTGACAGGGTTTCAGTGTTTCAGTATTGAGTGATTCAGAGATTGATGATGCTAGTGTTGATTGATTGTGTGCTTCAATGATATTGATGGGTCCAATATGAAAATTGGATGAAACGTGGCCTTCATATTATGATGATGTGTTCCATGAGTATCCAGTCTGAAAATTTATGAAACGTGGTACCTAGAGGAAGAAAGAGAAGGTTGTAGCCTTCTGTAGGTCGGCACCTATGTACTAGTACATCAGCTAGTACAAGAGCTAAGGGGGTGGTAGCTCCCTTCCAGTAGCAGCTGGAAAACGAGTGAAGGTTGGAGCATTCAGTAGGCCGGCACCTACGTACTAGTAAAAGGATCGACTAGTACAAGAGCTAAGGGGGTTGCAGCTCCCTTCCAGGAGAAGCTGGAGAATGAGAGAAGCTTGTAGCCTTCTGCCGGTAGAAGCCTGTGTACTGGTATAATACTGCACCAGTACAGAAATATTGTAAAAATAATTTTCTTATTAAAAGAAGATAGAGACGACTTGCAGCAGGTGGTTTTCACCCACATTGGGTTTCCACCTTATATCATGGTGTTCATGTGTGCTTCTTGTGTGTGATGATCTGTTCTATTTTACTGCTCTTGTTCACTGTTCATATGGTTAATAATGTTCTGATGCACTCATTAAGGATCAACTAACTAAATCATAAGTTTACTGGATATACGCTTGTTGCTTTAAACACAGTTGCGTATACACGTGGTTTGCCTTAACTAAAGTAGCGTATATGAATCTAAATATGGAAATGAAAAAGTTATATTTATTTGATAATACTAATTCAACCCCCCCCCCCCCTCTCAGTATTATTTCCAACAATTGGTATCAGAGCAAGTCCTTTGGTAGAAGTTTGATCGCTTGAAGGAGATCCATAGAACAATGGGAAAGAAGCTTAAGAAGAAAGCTCCTAAGAAGAAGAAGACATCTCAGGAGAACTATGACAGTGGGAGAATCGATTAGGGAATATGTGGAAGAAGCACTTCAGATTCAGAATCACTTCAGAATGAAGATGAACAAGAAAAAGAACTATCAGGTATGAATTTGTTATCCTCTGGTTATACATTTATCCATCCATTTGAAGATGATGAAAGTGATAGTGAAACAACTGAATTTGCTCTTATGGGTGAGAAAGAATTATATCAAATAGAGGCAGAATTTAGAAGACTTACAGACAAAATTAGAGATCAAAAAGATCTATTGCACAAAAGGGAATGTATCTCCAAAGAAGAAATTACTAAACTAAAAGCTCAACTAGAGGAAGAAAACAAGGTAAGGAAGCTATTCAAGGAAAAGGAATATCAATGTCAAAAGTTGCAGGATGAAGTGACATCATTAGGAAATGAAGTAAATGAAAGGAGCACAACAATCAAGAAACTCAGAGAAAGATCTAGTTACTATGAAATTCTTGAAGCTACAATCCTCTCGCTAAAAGAAGATCTTGAAGAATCAAATAAGCAGAATAAATAACTACTCCAAGCTCTTGAAAAACAAGAAAACGAAGTTCTTGAATTAAGACATCAATTGGAAGAAGGAAGAAAAGTTGAAGAAAACATGAAAAACCAGTATCATGAAAAGGAAGAGCAACATCAGGTTGAGGTAAATATTCTAAAAGACAACTTAGAAGAAAAGGATAAGCTCTTACGATTTCAAGATAGTACTAAGATCTTGGATGATATTCTTAGTAGTCAAAGGTCTCCTGCTATCAAAACTGGTCTTGGTTTTCATGAATCTATTGAAGGTGAATCTAGTTCACAAAATAAGACAAGGAACTCTAATGCACAATCTGAAATACTTCACAAGGAAATGAGAGGTCAATCCCATCAACAACCAAGGAAAGAAATTCTGCAAAGAAAATCTTTTACTCCTTCGATGAATAATGTTGAATGTTATGTATGTCATAATCTTGGACATGTTGCAGCCAGATGCAGAAGTAGAATAATTCAAGACCATCACACAGAAAGATCATCACATTCCAGGTACTTTAAGGGATATTGTTTTTCTTGAAATATGTTTGGTCACAAAGCTGTTGATTTCTACAGAAGGAATATGAAACATGTAAGATGTTATGCTTGTAACAAGCTGGGACATATAGAAAAGGAATGCAGGAACAAATTACGGGCACCATACCAAAAGGAGAAAACATCAACACACTTGAAGATATGGAAGAAGAAGGAAGTACAGTGAGAAAGATGTGGCACAACACAATGTACAGACATAACAGACTCAGAGGAAGCTGAAAGTGTAAAACTTCAGTGTTCTCAATCTCATACGCAAGTTTCATAAAGAGAAGTCACATATATATGCGAGTTAGACTGTGAATAGTCACGTATATGTCAGTTTGAGAAAAGCAGTGGGACAGGCTCAGGAAAAGGGTCTGATATGATTTAGTCCATTATTTGCTCTGTCTGATAATGGTTACAATCTACTAATGATGTGTGGAAATGTCTTGATACTTGTAAGATGTTTAGAAGTGTTTTGATCCTAACTTGATGATGATGATGCCTTGATACTTCTTGCTGATATATGCATGATCAGAACTGATAGTAAACAAGATGGCACAGGTTCAGGGGGAGCATATACTTTTAATAATGCATTGTTGGAATTATGTTTAGTAGTCCTTGGTGATGATATGGCTAAATGATACATCTTGCTATGATATGGTTATGAGTTGTCCATGATAAATTCTCATATGATTCTTGGGGTTACATAGTTGGTGTCCAGATCAGATTTTTGGTTGATTCTTTGATGATGCATATATGGTGCTCACATGGTGATCTACATAAGGATGAGGAGAAGTAAAAAGCTTGAATACACAACTCCATTACTTGATGATGAGTCACTCATATGCTACTATCAACATATAACATAGTTATGATGCAGGATTCCTATAGTTCTTGGCGCTCATGTGGATGAGGATTGTTGTTGTTGATGATATCAAGAAATCTTAACAAATGATCTCGAGCTCAAGATACATAGTGCTGGATACATGGATGATTACTCAAAGTTGCATTGTTGGAGACATGATGATGATGATTTCTTACCTATATGATGATAGGTTGATACTTACATATGTTGATTGATGCAGATGTTCCCAAGTGATGGTACTTGGATCATGCAGATCTTGATGTTGATGAGATGGCTATGGTGTCTTTCACATATGATATAATGTGAATGATTCTGTATGTCATATGCAGAATTCTATTCAAAAGGATGAGTTGATGCAGACATACCTTGTTATAGGTTGATGACTTATACACTAATGAACATATACAGGTTGCTGGTCTAGATGTTGTTGACAGATGCTTATGGAGCAGATCATATAGTGTGTATGATAGTTGCTGATGACTATCATGATCTTATTTAGATGATTGGTCTCTGTTATAAATGTCATGTAAAGGTTAGATCAAGACTCATGATGTAATAGTTTGTCTCTATCTATTGTAGTCATTTGATGAATCCCTTTTGGTCATATGATGTAATTTGTACCCCCACTATGCATGGGAAGGATGATGTAATATTTCAGTCATGTACAAACATTTGGTATCTTGCGTATCCCCACTTGGTTTGGTGGATGAGTCAATATTGGTATATCCCCATTGGGTCGGGAGATGGATGTATGTATGAGTCTTTGGTGATAGGAAGGTCATTTGTGATAGAGTCATGTTCTTCTTGTAGAACATATTTTTGCAGATCTTGCTTACAGTCATGGGGAGCATGAACAACACACTTCAACAGAGCAGAGATTTCAACATTTACTTAGAGGGAGCATGGACAGATTGGTACACCTTGGCATATACAATGAGGGAGCTCATTCAGAGATTTCAGCAGGTACTCAGGGGGAGTATGGATAGCAAAATGTTTATCAAGGAAAGATAATATCTTGGTCCGCCCTTTGCCCTTGATGTCAAAGGGGGAGAGTGATTTGGTGTTGTTTCCATCAAGTCCAAAGGGGGAGATTGTTGGCATTATGATGCATGTGTTGTACTTGATGGAAACCCACTCGTAGAAGAACAACTCACTTATATATAACTAGATGAATCTACAGAAGAGATATCAGATGTGACAGAATACATGGGATGTAGGATAGCTCAAAGGAATCAGTTCAGATGTAATGTACAATGACAACTCATTAAGTTGACAGTTCTTAGTATGGCAAGTTAGCTTTGCCATCAAGTCCAAAGGGGGAGATTGTTGGCATTATGATACAAGTGTTGTCCTTGATGGCAACTCACACAGATGACAGATCATAGTGCAGCAGGTCAGTAGCAAAGAATTTATGATCAGACTACAAAGAATGAAGAAAGAAAAGTATATACGCAGGTTCACTATATACCAAGTTGTGTACACACGCAGGTTCACTATATACCAAGTCGCGTATATACACAGGTTCGCTATATACCAAGTAGTGTATACATGCAGGTTCACTATATACAAAGGCGCGTATACACATGGGATTACTGATCAAAAGTCGCGTATGCGTATGCATGCACTTTCATGCACGGAAAAGCATGTACATGTGGGAAAGCTTATTTTTGGGTCCGTGGTATTTAGACCTATGGTTTTGGACCTTGGTATTGCGTCCGAAGTGTTGAACCCAGGTATTGGGTTCCTAGTATTGAATATTTTTGGTTTTGGACCATGGTATTGAGTGAGGCCTAAGACTATAAAAGGAGGAGAAGATCATTAGGAAAATGTACTGAAAAAGTCTGAATATCTGATGAAGTATGAGATCCAGTATGCAAGTTATGGGTTCATGATTCTTTGCTTGATCTGAGCTAAGGAGGACTCTCACCGGTTGATGGAGAACAAGATCTAAGGATAGATTGGGATCAAATGGTTTGAAATGAATCATCTCTATGGTTTGATTATGCTTATCTGTATACTGACACGTGTAATGTTGTGATCTGGGTATAACTTAAGTTTGAAATAGCTGCAACTCATGAATGAATATTTACAGGTGTATACGCTGGCTGACTTTGATAAAAGCGCGTACATACGCAGGTTATATACATCTAAGTAGCGTATACCATATACACTATGATATTTGAAGTTACAAGTGGTTCTGGTAGTTGATGCAAAGTCTGAGTTCTGGTGACTGTTTACTAGTTGTTCAGATTGGTTGATTATGTTTAGCTTCAGTTTTGATGGATGAGATCTATAATGGATCAGGATCATAATGATATATCTTTATGTGATCTGATGGACTAGATCTGGTTGCTAACATGCTTATTATCCTTGTACATGTAATGATCTGGTTATGTGTGAAGTCAGGAAGTGTAGTGAAGACATAAGTAAGTAATTAATGACATATACGTTGGTTGGCTTTGGTGAAGTTGCGTATACACGTTGGTTCCATTCTTCCATGTAGCGTATGCAATCTGATGCATGATTTTTGATGATACAGTTAGATCTGAACATTGTTGCAGAGTTCTGTGTTCTGCTCTGTGTTCGGGTGATTGCAGTTTGTTGACAGGGTTTCAGTGTTTCAGTATTGAGTGATTCAGAGATTGATGATGCTAGTGTTGATTGATTGTGTGCTTCAATGATATTGATGGGTCCAGTATGAAAATTGGATGAAACGTGGCCTTCATATTATGATGATGTGTTCCAGGAGTATCTAGTCTGAAAATTTATGAAACGTGGTACCTGGAGGAAGAAAGAGAAGGTTGTAGACTTCTGTAGGTCGGCACCTACGTACTAGTACATCATCTAGTGCAAGAGCTAAGGGGGTGGTAGCTCCCTTCCAGTAGCAGTTGGAAAACGAATGAAGGTTGGAGCATTCAGTAGGCTGACACCTACGTA
Source organism: Pinus tabuliformis (assembly GCA_031772625.1). Classification (NCBI taxonomy): domain Eukaryota; kingdom Viridiplantae; phylum Streptophyta; class Pinopsida; order Pinales; family Pinaceae; genus Pinus; species Pinus tabuliformis. The sequence continues at coordinate 869,981,282 of CM062804.1, read as the reverse complement.
CTAGTAAAAGGATCGGCTAGTACAAGAGCTAAGGGGGTTGCAGCTCCCTTCCAGGAGAAGCTGGAGAATGAGAGAAGCTTGTAGCCTTCTGCCGGTAGAAGCCTGTGTACTGGTATAATACTGCACCGGTACAAAAATATTGTAAAAAGAAGTTTCTTATTAAAAGAAGATAGAGACGACTTGCAACAGGTGGTTTTCACCCACATTGGGTTTCCACCTTATATCATGGTGTTCATGTGTGCTTCTTGTGTGTGATGATCTGTTCTATTTTATTGCTCCTGTTTACTGTTCATATGGTTAATAATGTTCTGATGCACTCATTAAGGATCAACTAACTGAATCATAAGTTTATTGGATATACGCTTGTTGCTTTAAACATAGTTGCGTATACATGCGGTTTGCCTTAACTGAAGTAGCGTATATGAATCTAAATATGGAAATGAAAAAGTTATATTTATTTGATAATACTGATTCACCCCCCCCCCCCCCCCCTCTCAGTATTGTTTCCAACAGGTACTAGTGACTCTTAGAGGTCTCCCTCATGTTTAAAAAACCCTCATTATCACCATAAGCAATAACAACAGTTTTCCTTCATTTGATGAACTTGTTGCAAATCTCACTCAAGAAGACTCCAGGATGATTTCAAGAGGGAGAATTCATAAGCATGGAGAAGAACAACCCGCTGCATTTGCTACTCAAGATAAGAAGAAAAGGGGAAAAGGAAGAGCATCTGGTTCAAAAATGTCCTCTCTCGATTCAAGGGACACTTCTCGATTCAAGGAACACTTATAGAATATTAAGGGATGTTGAATGTTTCAATTGTCACAAGCATGGTCACTATGCTCGAGATGTCTAAAAAGGAGAGATTCTACAAGATCTGATCGAAGCTACAACAACAATAGGTATGATGATAGAAGTAGAATCCATGATCAAAGAAGAAGTGATGATAAAAGAAGGTGAGATGATAGAAGAGAGAGAGTTGAACAAATAAGAAGAGATACTTTGGATGATCATGAAGAAAGTCCTTGTCCTCAAAAGAAGTTAAGAAATTCCATAAATGAAAGTAACATAACTACTAGCCAATTTGAATATATTCTTATTTCAGCCCTCTCTAGTTCTTCTCCTCTGGATTCATACATTGATAGCTAGTTGGTTTATAGTGGGGCTTCTAGAAACCTCACTGGGTATAAGAAAGTTCTCTCAAATTTGTTTGAGAGGGAGACAAGTTTGAAGATTATTCTTGGGGGCAACTCTACATATTCAGCGATGGGCTTTGGTACTGTCATATTTGATTTGTACTATGGAAAATCTATTATTCTTCATGATGTAATGTATGTTGTGGAATTATCTAAGAAACTAATACCTATTTCTTCCTTGGAAGATAAAGGAATGAGAATAGCCTTCATTAACGGAAAGGTCTGCTCTTGGCCGTAGGGATCCCATATGAAATATGCCTTTACTTTGGGATCTAGAGTGAGAGGACTATATAGAGTCATTGGAAAACCTCTTCTAGCAAATATCCATGACACCAATCATCAAAGTGAGATATGGCATCAATAAAAGGAAATCTTGGGGACCATTCCCCTCTAAGAGGATCAAGATTGATGATAATTCCGAGCATGATACAGGAGTAGTGAGAGAACATGTTTGGAAGGATATTATGGCCGAAGAATCAATTTTGAAGAAAAATGTTTGGGATATTTTTCTGAGATTCCAAGGTGCAACTTCAAGATGGATGAAGAAGCACAAAGTAAATGAAATATTTGAAAGGTACAAGAAGGAAGTGTGTGTCAAACAATCTGAAAGGTTTGATGTACGGGACAAGAAGTCTCTCATTAGTAGTTTGAAGCAAGCATCTCGAGTCTATACCCATATTAATAGTTACCTGGTGAGGTTTGATATCGTAAGAAGCAAATTGGTCCAAGGTATGACTTTGATTTTGATTTTATATATTGACGATTTATTCCTGACAAGTAGTGGGCCTCTGATGATCAAGCGTAAGAAGGATTGTCATCTAAGATATACTTACAGAGATATGGGTCTATATGGATTCACTATATTTCATCATATTTTGATTGATGAGAAGAATACAACATGGATTGATGTGACCCTTCTGAGCAAGGGTCTAGGTTGATCAAGAACACTAAGCCAAATCTTCCCCCACTATTTGAGCTCCCAGGGTGAGGAATTGAGATGTAGGTGTTAATTTTTCATATTATTCTATGTTGTATCAATTACTTTAGCCCAATTCCACACTTTAATTAGAAATGTTTCCAATTACAATTAGTCTTTCCATTCATCAACAATAATTGAAGATAGAACAATAAATGCAATGACAAAGGAGACAATCAACACATCAACAAGAGGCACCAGATTTGGTCATAGACCAGGGAAAAACCCCACTAGGGGGGAAACCCTTTAAAATTATTCTTCTATTAGATTTTCATAAAATATTTATCAGAGAGTCTAATGAGCCCAATACAATATCATCAACAATACAATCCAATAACTTTCAGAAATAAGTTTTCGGTGCAAGAATATATTAGAGAAAACTTCTCCAGTCTTCAGTCAGCAGTAGATTACTTCGGTCAATGGCAAACTTCAATCAAACCCCTAGTCACATGCATAAAGGGTTGTGACAGAGACTATAGGATCCCTGTCTCTCCCTTTATGCTTATGTGCCAGCGATTATAGCTGAAATTTCTCAGTGACAAACCTGGAATTATAGCCCAGAAACCCTAGATCAATTGTGAGCCTCGGACCCTGGAATATCAGACCTTAGAAAACTTCCTTTGTTGACCTTGGCTCAGACCTATGTGAACCAATCAATGAGAAGAGAAGAATATGCTTGGTTGGTGATGTCCAAATGAGCTCTAGGTCTCTTGTATTTATAGGCTTCCATGGGTGTCCAACAATGTCCATTTGATGTTGAGGCCGACCTGTCCAAATGTGCATGTGTGGGTACATAAATTCAAAATCCAACTTTTGCTTGTCCAAACGAGGTGATATTTAGGTTGATTTTGGTCCTCTCAAAAATAGGATTTCAGATCCATCATCATCTCCATCATATGAGTTGTCCAAGGTGGAATTTGACCGCAGTTGCATATTTTAACACTCCCTCTCAACTAGGGAAGATTCCACCTGTCAAAATATGTCTATATATCGATATGTCATCCTCTAGTTGTATTTCCCATATCTTCTCATCCCTATTTGTTGAAACATTCTTGAATCTAAAGATGAAGAATCATTTGGGAGCAAAATCTACCACCCTCTATCCATCGCGCTACTACCTGGAATCTCATAGAGGAGCTACTACTACGACCCCATATAGAGAAATAGGTGATGTAGGGGAGGTAATACTCAACCCATCCTATTGCCTATCGATATTACGAACAACGACCCTTAAGAGTCATGTGGTAGAATGTCTGCATCATAATCCTAGCTTGGACGAGATACCCGACCTACCAAGAGTTAAGGATCACACGCCTCCAAGCCTCCTCAACCCATTGGCCAGACAGGGAGGGACAATAGCAACAAGCCTAGATTGTGGGTATGATTCCAACTGACGTATACTATGCAAAGACCAAGATAGGGTGAGCTAATACTCCAACCCTATGGGTAAAAGATAGGGGTGAAACCCTATTGTCCAAAGTTCACTCAACCCCGGGAGCCCTCTACCTCAATTCCTCACCCTGGGATTTCAAATAGGGGGAAGAGTTGGCTCAGTTTCCTCAATCAAAGATTCCCCTTATCAGGAAGGGGCACATCCATGAGTCCAAACTACTCTCTGAAGACCAAGAACTTCCCTTTTGGTAAATCCTTGGTGAGAATGTCTGCAATCTGCTCATTTGTCGATATGTGATGGAGTCGAACGACTCCTCTTTGCACCATGTTTTGAAATAAGTGTTATTGAATCTCTATGTGCTTGGACTTGTGAAATACATGATTCTCTACCAGACAGGTCCCACTCTTATTACCACAATATATCAATGTAGTGTCTAGGACCTACTTGAATATCTCTCCAAATATCTTCCTCAACGAAACTGCTTCACAGTTAGACATGCTAGCGGCGATATATTCTGCCTTGGCAATACTAAATGCTACAAAATTCTGCTTCCTGCTCATCCAAGATATCATGACAGGTCCAAGAATAAAACAACATTCAACCGTACTTTTCCTATCGATAACATTTCTCGCCCAGTCAGCATCGATGTATCCATGAAGTCAAACATATCCAGTAGAATATCTTAGACCAAGTGTGATCATCCCTTGAAAATAGCTTATAATGTGTTTGGTAGTAGTCCAATGTGCATGGAGAGGCTCGGTCATGAATTGAATCAACGTATTCACTGCATAGCATATGTATGGATAGGTGTTCACAAGGAACATTAGAGCCCCAATCAACTATCTATACTCGGATGGGTTCACCAAATCGGGTCTTGGAGCTTCTCCACATAACTTCTTGAAGTTCATTTTCATCGGTGTGGTCATGGACTTATATTTTGTCATTCCAAATCTCTATAATAGTTTCACAACATATTTTCCTTGTGAAAGGAAAATCTCTTCGATCCTTTACCACACCTCAAGGCCCAGAAAGTAGTGCATGAGTCCAAGGTCCTTCATCTTGAATTCAAAGGCTCACTACCTGTCAAGAATAGATCATCAACATATAAAACCAAAATTAGTGGCATATCTTGGACTGCCTTGAAGTAGAGGTTGGGATCGACATTCCTTCTTGTGAATCCCAACTTCATCAAATAACTGTCTATGTAGGTGTACCATGCTCTTGGGGCTTGCTTCAAGCCATAAAATGGCTTCTTCAATCTACAAACATGTTTCTTTCGATCCTCTACGTCAAATCCCTGTGGTTTCTCAACCTATAATTCTCCTTGTAACATGACATGGAAGAATTCAGTCTTTATGTCCATCTGATGAAGGGTCCAAATTTGAATTACATAAAGGGAAACTATTGAATGAATGGTTGTATATCGAGCCACAAGTGCAAATATATCATCATAATTTTCTCCCTCTTTATGTGAAAATCCTCAAGCCACGAACCCTGCCTTGTATTTTTCTATGCTACCATAAACTCCATGCTTGATCTTGACTAGCCACTTTGAAGTTACCATGAATTTCTCCTTCGATCTCAGCACAACATCCCATATGTCATTATTCATAATTAATTCATATTATTCGTCCATAACATCTTTCCAAACTTTTTATTTTATGTATTCTTTGAACGTGGAAGGTTCGGCTTGAATCATAGTTCTCATGGTTGCAACATATCATTGGTACCTACATGGTTGCTTCCTTTCTCTAAATGATCTTTGAATGGGAACTTGTTTCTCAAAATCCTGTAGAGTGTCACAAAGCCAAAGTGGTCTCTTCCTAGAAAGAGGATCACTTGGAGGAGGATCTAAGGGATCCATAGGCTCCATGGGATCATCAATAATATCTGTCTTAGATAGGGGCACAGAAGGACCATCCAAAATATCCATATCATCGTTCTTCTTGGGAGGAGTCAGAGGAAGGTCCCTTACTTTTCCAAGGGCGACATCTTCATTGAATGTAAGATCCTTGCTAATTTCAACCTTCCTTTGACCAAGAATATATATTCTAAATGCTTTAGAATTTTCACAATATCCAACAAACGTACTTTTCTTCCTGTAAAATCCATTTTGTTCCTTTTGTCATTTGGCACATGGAAATATACGGGACATATAAATATGAGGAGATGTCAGGCTTTACACTTGTAAATACTTCTTCAGGGATCTTGTTTTCCAAAGATTGATGAGGCACCCTATTTTGAACATATATGTTAGCATTTGAAGCTTCGGCCCAAAGGAACTTAGGAAATTTTTTATCATGGACCATTGCTCAGGTAGCTTCTACTATAGACCTATTTTTCCTTTCAGCTAGACCACTTTATCTTGATGGAAGCGAAATAATTCTCCGGAGGCTCAGACACTTTTCCTTGAATGTAGTCCAAAACATCATTGTTATCATATATGATCTCCAACCTGACTTTCCATGCAACAAAATTGGATGAGTCACCCAACTTCTCATCACTTTTGAAGAAGGAAATCATCTTCACTTTGACTACATCAGCTCTTTCAACTTTCCAAAGATGATTGCTTCAAAGCTTGTCTCCTTTTGGGCTTGTCCTTCACCTTAGCTCTGATACCATGTTAATGTTTCAGATTGTTTTGTGTTGTATCCATTACTTTAACCCAATTCCACACTTCAATTAGAAATGTTTCCAATTATAATTAGTCTTTCCATTCATCAACATAGAAAAATATATGCAATGACAAAGGAGACAATAAACACATCAACAAGAGACACCATATTTGGTCAAAGACTAGTAGAAAACCCCACTAGGGAGAAACACCTTTGAAATTATTTTGTATTAGATTGTCATAAAATGTTCAGCAGAGAGTACAATGATCCCAATACAATATCATCAACAATACAAACCAATAAAATTTAGAAATAGGTTTTCGGTGCAAGATTATATCATAGACAGCTTCTCTAGACTTCATTCAGCTATAAATTGCTTCGGTCAATGGTCAACTTCAATAAAACCCCCAGTCGCATGCATGGGGGGTTGTGAGAGCGACTATAGGATCCCAGTCGCTCCCTTGATACATGTGTGTCAGTGAATATACCTGAAATTTCGCAGTGACAAGCTTGCGACTATAGCCTAGAAACCATAGATCTGTTGCAAGCCTCAGACCTTGAAATCTCGGACCTTTGCAAACTTCCTTTTTCGACCTTGCCTCATAGCTGTGAGACCTAATTAATGAGAAGAGAAAAATATTCTTGGTTGGTGTTATCCACATGAGCCCTAGGTATATTGTATTTATAGGCTTCCATGGCTGTCCAACACTGTCCATTTGATGTTGAAGCTGACCTGTCCATGTACATGTGTAGGTACATAAATTCAAAATCCAACTTCTTTTCCAAATGAAGTGATATTTAGGTCAATTTTGGTCCTCTCAAAAAGAGGAATTCAATGCCATCATCATCTCCATCATATGAGCTATCTAAGGTGGAATTTGACCGGAGTTGCATATTTTAATAGTAGGGCTCCTAGGGTTGAGGGATCTCTAGACAACAGGGTATCACCCCAATATGTTACCCTTAGGGTGGAAGATATAACTCCCTTATCTTGGCCTATGCAGGGTATAACCCAGTTAGCATCTGTCTTTCCCACCCATCTGACCAATGGGTGTTGGATGCTTGATTTAGGCGATCCTTACTATTTATGGTAAGTGGAATTCCGCTCAAGCTAGAGATGCAAGTGTTCTACCACTTGACTCTTCAGGGTCATATTGGGAAGGTTGGAAGAGTTTCCCAGGTTGTAGCATTGTCTCCCTATTGGAAGATGTTTCCCAGGTTATAGCATTGGCTCCCCTCTGGCAAAGTTTCTCGAGTTGTAGCATTGGGCTCCCCGCTAGCAGAGTTTCTCGAGTTGTAGCATTGGGCTCCTCATTGGAAAAGCTTCCCAGATTGTAGCATTGGGCTCCCCATTGGGAGAGCTTCTCAAGTTATAGCATTGGGCTCACTACTAGCATAGTTTCCCAGGTTATAGCATTAGGCTCCCCACTAGAAGAGTTTCTCGGGTCGTAGCATTAGCTCCCCTTTGGAAGAGGTTTCCTGAGTCATAGCATTGGTTCCCTACTGGAAGAGGTTTCCCAGGTCATAGCATTGGCTCCACAGTGGAAAAGGTTTCCTAGGTCGTAGAATTGGCTCCCCGTTGGTAGAGGTTTCCTAGGTCATAGCATTTTCTCCCCATTGGTAATGATTCTGGGTGATAGCAGTGGTTCCTCGATGGATAGAGGGTGATAGCTGAAACTTCCCTATGATTCTTCTTCTTTATATTTTCGAATGCTTCAGTAGATAGAGTCAAGAAGAGATGGGACATGATATGATGATAGGCTACTTACGATGATTACATGATGCAGCTGGAATTTCTCCCTAACTGAGAGGGAGTGTTAATTTTTGGTAGCTCATTGACAAATTCCAACCATGGGATGAGATTCCTCTTTTCAATAGGACCAATTTTGACTATTGAAGCACTCAATTTGGACAAGGGAAAGTGTACTTATGAATAAAAGCCCACAAATGCACATTTGGATAGGTCAACCCTAACAGGAAATTGGTCACCCTTGGAAGCCTATAATTTCAAGTGACCTCAACCTCATTTGGACATCACCAAGTATCATCTTATTCTCTTCTTCGTTGATTGGTCTAAGGCTAGGTCGGGAGAAGTGGTTTGTATAGGTCTGAAAATACAGGGTTCGCAGCTCGCACGTGTTCTAGGGATTTTGGGTCCCAACCACAGGTTCGTCAGAAGAAATTTTTGGTTATAATTGCAGGCTTGCAAACTCAAGGGTGTGGTTGGAAGCTCTCAACCACATGCATCCTTCTTCCTCTGTGCAGTTGGGCTCTAGGGATAAAATTTGAAATTTGACCGCAGTTGACCACAGACAGGAAAATTTGTCTCTAATCTATATTGATGTTGGGAACATATCTTTGAATATTGTTGGGATAATTTTGCTGGATTATTTTGTATTGATCTCATTGTACTCTTTGCTAAACATTTTATGAAAATCTAATAGAAGAAGAATTTTCAAAGGGTTTTATCCCTTGTGGGGTTTTTCCCTAGTCTTTGACCAAATCTTGTGTCTCTTGTTAATGTCTTGATTTTATCCTTTTTCATTGCATTCACTCTTCTATCTTCAATTATTGTTGATGATTGAAAATATTAATTGTTATTGAAAATATTGCTAATTGAATAATTGAATTGGGCTAAAGTAATTGAAATATCATAGAGCAGTTTGAAACTTAACAGAAGGTTCTTGAGCCATGTTGTATGATCAAACTCTGCTAAATTTCATTTGGGAGAAGCTACAAATACAATTGTGTATGCTCAAAATAAGGTTCCTCATCAAGCCCTAGATAAAAAAACTCCCGAAGAAGTATTTACAAGTGTGAAGCTCGGTGTTTTACATCTAAGGATATTGGGTCTCCACATCTATTTTCATGTGACAAAGGACAAGAGAAACAAGTTGGAAGCCACCAGAAAGAAAGGTATGTTTGTTGGATATTGTGAAAATTTTAAAGCCTTTAAAATATATACATTTGGTCAAAGGAAAATCTAGTTTAGCAAGGATGTAACCTTTGAAGAAGATGTTTCCCTTGGAAAAGCAAGGGACCTTCCTCTGTCTCCCCCACTTGAGAAGAAGGATGATGACATGGACCTACTAGGAGGTCCTTCTATGCCGAAATTTGAGAAGGATATTGTTGATGATCCCATGGATCCTATGGACCCCTTGGATCCTCCTCCATTTGGTTCCCCTACCAAGAAGAGATCCATTTGACTTCTTGATACACAGGATGTTGAGAGACATGTTGTTGCCAGAGGAACCTTTAGAGAATGCAAGAATCCATGATGGTACTAGGGATACATTGTAGCTATGAGTAACATCATTCAATTTGAACCTCCCACCTTTGAAGAAGTTGTGAAAGAGAATTTTTGGAATGATTCCATGGTCGAATAGTATGAGTACATTATAGAGAATCATGTACGGGAAGTTGTACCGAGACCTAAAGGAAAATATATTGTGACCTCGAAATGGCTATATAAGATCAAGCATGGAGTTGATGGAATCATTAAGAAGTATAAAGCAAGGTTCGTCACTTGAGGTTTCTCCTAGAAAGAGGGAGAAAAATATGATGACATATTTGTACCAGTTGCTTAACACAATATTATTCGTTTTATTATTTCCCTTACTACTAGTCAAGGATGGACACTTTACCATATGGATGTAAAGACTGCACTTATTCATGGCATACTACAATAAAAAGTATATGTTGAGAAACCTCAGGGATTTGAAGTGAAGTACAAGAATACTCATGTTTGCAGGATGAAGAAATCTTTATATGGCTTGAAGAAATCCCCCAGCGTCTAGTATGCTCTCATTGATAGATACCTTGTGAATCTTGGATTCATGAGAAGCAATGCTAACCCGAACCTATACTTCAAAGTGGTCCAAGGTATGAATTTTATTTTGGCTTTATATGTTGACGATTTATTCTTGATGAGTAGTGAGCCCCTGATGCTCGAGTGTAAGAGGGAGTTTTCCTATGAGTTTGAAATGAAATATATTGATCTAATCCATTACTTCTTGGGATTAGAAGTGTTGCAAAGACTCGGTGAGATTTTCCTTTCTCAAGGAAAATATGTCATCAAACTATTGGAAATACTTTTAATGGTAGAATGCAGGTCTCTAACCACACCAATGGATATGATTTTCAAGAAGTAATGTGCATATTCTACAGACCTGACTTGGCAAACCCCTCTAAATATCGACAGTTGATTGGGGCATTGATGTTCCTTTTGAACACCCATCCAGAAATATGTTTTGCAATTAACACTTTGAGTCAATTTGTGAATGATCCTCTTCATGCACACTAGGTTGTTTCTGAGCATGTGTTGAGATATTTGCATGGGACGATCAATCTTGGTTTGAGATATATTGTCGGAGATGTAAGACTTCATGGGTACATTGATGTTGTCTGCCATGATATCCTAGATGAGCAGGAAGCAAAAGTCTATAGCTTTGAGCAAGATCGAGGAAGAATATATTTCTGCTAGCATGGCTAGCTATGAGGTAGTATGGTGGAGGAATCTCTTTGGAGAGTTGTTTGAGTAGGTCCTAGATACGATAGTGATATATTGTGACAATAAGGGTGGAATATGATTAGCATAAAATATTGTGTTTCATTACAAGTCCAAGCATATTGAGATCAAGTATCACTATGTTCGAGATATGGTGCAGAGAGGAGCAGTGATACGTGATCACATTTCGACTAATGAGCATATAATGGATATACTCACCAAGGCTTTGTCGAAAGGGAAGTTCTTGGTCTCAAGAGAGCACCTTGGGTTGATGGATGTAACCCTCTTGTGTAAGGGTCCCGATTGATTGAGAACACTGAGCTATGTTCTTCCCCCCTGTTTGAACTCACGGGGAGAGGAATTGAGCCTGAGAGCTCCTGGGGTTAAGGGAACTTTGGACAATAGGATAGTTTGTGATTCTAACCTTGCATGGTAAGTCGTATCTTACCTATTGTCGAGCAATACGATAGTTTGTGATCCTTACCCTCCATGTTAAGTCATATCTTTCCTATTGTCTCTCTTTTGTCTTGACAGATTATACCCTAGTTTGCATCCTACCCACAGGTTGGGCTTGTTGGGATTGTTTCCCGCCCATATGGCCAATGGGTGTTGGCTACTTGAGTTAGGTACGATCCTTGCCATTTATGGTAAGCAGTATCTTTCTCAAGTTATGGGATGTAGGTGTTCTACCATCGAATCTTGAGGGTCAATTTGCGAACATCAACAGACAATAGGATAGTATGTGATACTTACCTCATAGTAAGTAGTATCCTACCTATTTTCATAGGTCAATAGGATAGAGTATGATCCTTACCCTTGTGGTAAGTCGTATCCTACCTATTGTCCTTGGATAGAGGGTGGTAGCTTGAGCTCCCTATGATGTCAAATTTTTCTTCTTTTAGATTTGAGAGTGTTCAAAGATGAGGAGAGATGAGCAAATATGATATTGGACTTGATGATGACGAGACATTTCAGAAGGGACATATGCTGCAGTCAAAAAATTCTCCCTAGATAAGACGGAGTGTTAATTTAGCAGCTCATGGACAAATTCCATCCTTTGGACAACTTTCCTCATCCGGAGAATACCCTCTTTGCCCTTGGAAGAATTTAATTTGGTCAAGGAAAAATATATTTTTAATGTGAAAACCCACATGTGCACAAAAGTACAGGCTGACCTAAAGGATAAATTGGGTCTCCAAAACCACTTATAAATACAAGTCAAGTCAACCTCATTTGGACACACATCTTCTTCTTCTCTTGGAGGATTGTACAAGTCTTAAATTGCAAATCTTCTTTCACATGTGCGAGTAGGAGAGAGAAAATTCTAGGGGGGGCCAAAATTTGTCTTTGACCAATCTTTGACCAGCATTGACTTTTTGGTGTTTGGGAATACTTTGACTGGGTTTGACTTCAGTTTTGGATCTGTTTTTGGAGGCCACATTCTTTGGAAAAAAGATCGAGATTTTCTAGGCAGTTTGACTTTTGTTGATCACAAACTTTGACTATAGTTTGACCATGGACCTTTCTCTCTCCTTTGACCAAGTTTAACCAATTTGTTTGGGATTGTTCTAACTATAGTTTGATCAGCAAGGAAGGCCAGATATTTTGATTATTGACCGAGCTCTTTTGGAGGAGTTTGACCATTGACTTCAAGACTAGTTAAGACATCTTTGACTATTGTTGACTATAACAAAATTGTAGAATTTGAATTGTTGACCATATTTGACTTTAAGGCTCATCTATTGGATATTGGTTGGTAGATCTCTTGGATAGTCAAAGAATTGGTTTTGACTCTTTTATTGATGAATTGAATCATTGTATCTCTCTGTTGAACATTTTATCACAATCTATAAGAATAATAATTTGAAAGGGTTTTCCCTATTGTGAGTTTTTCCCTAGTCTTTGACCAAATTTGGTGGCTCTTGTTATTACTCTTGATTGTCTTCTACTATACATTGCATTTATTGTTCTATCTACAATTGTTATTTATTATTGGAAGATTAAATGTGATTGTTAATAGAGGAAAAGATTGGACTAAGTTATGGTAACAACATAGAACAATGGAAAATTAACACGATCAAAGCATTAATACACTATACCAAATGTTTGAAGTTGTTGAGTATTAACAATAGTTGTCCCAATGGACTTTGTTATTACAAATCAAAGAAAGAGGAATCTATATTACTAAGTATACCCTTGTAGAAAGCCTAGTTACAATAGAAAATAGGCAGATTTCCTCTTTAATATTAAAACATGAATTCATCTCAAGAAGTGAATTATGCCTCAGATTTGGTTGCAAGAATCTAAAGTTCAAGAATAATATCTCAGAATGGCCATATTGGAGTTGAAAATATTTTTTAAAAACATGCCTTATGAATATATGTAAAGGAAGGGTTTGAGTTAATGTCTCAGTTGGACCAAAGTAATCTTCTGAATCTAATTCTACGGTTGAAGTGATGAAGAAACAATCTCAACTTACATAAGTCTAGTGAGAGATAATTGTAATCAATTATCTTGATGATATTTATCATCAAATACCAAGCATAGATCTAGTTGGAAGAGTATCTCTTAAAATTATTTTGAATATGTTGACATCGAGTATGCCTTGGAGAATTTAGAAGATTGTGTCAATGTCCCTAAAGAATCCCTTGAGGACAATTATTCATGTAGCATATAAACTATCTAATGTATTCAAGTATGATATGGGGAACCTGTATGAGTAATTAACCAAAGTAAGATGAGTTTGAAACTATAGCTCAATTTGGGTATCTACTGAAGCATGTCACCATAATGAGGAACATATATTAACAAAATGTTTAAAAAGTCAAGGTGACATATACAAGATTCTGCAACATTGATTCAGGAGAATGACTATTGTTTCAAATCATTGTCACCTTGCATTGTTAAACTTTTTGAAAGATGCATTTTCACCTTGATATCGAATACTCCTTCAAGATTGAAAATCCAATGGTTTGCAGAACTCGATGTATGAGCTACTTGGGTTTGAAATTTAATATTTGGCTAAATTACTAAGTATGCTTGGTCAAGGAAATATGAAAGGAAAAAATTTAACATTGCAATGGATTTGTGAAAGTCTAGAATATGGAAGAAATTTTTCGTCAAATATGTCATTTTTATGACCTCAGCTTCTAAAAGGGTTTTAGAAATTTGGGTGTCTAGGGTTTATAAACCCTAGCAAGAAAGAAGGACTTGGATAAGGGAGTCTTAAGGTTTCTGGTCAAAACCCTATGTTTGGATGTTTCCCCTGAAAGAAGAATCCCTAACTGTAACAAATAAGGAATGTCATCACAATGAGGACAAGGGTGATGCAAATATCAAGAGGGAGTTGTCTTTCTTCTCAAAAAATAAGTATTTTGTATCTCTCTTTTAATTATTACTTATGTTATTTATATTATTAGTTAGTCTCTTGTCATTATATCTAGTTCTTGGTTGTAATCATTCTTCAATGGCCTCCTAGTGATGATTGCACGTACATAGTATAAGTTTCCAAGGCTTTGGCAGCAGTTGGAAGAAGTGGAAGAACGAAGCAAAAACGAATGACAAGAAGACTATTCTTAAATCATGAGTTAAGTTGATAGATATTTTATCTGAGCTTAGAGGGAGCTAGTAGATCAACAAGTTTGAAGTATGTGTGTGGTGTAGCAGATAGTCGTGTAGGCAAATACAAAGTAAGAATTGAATAGAAGGTCCTTGAAAAGAAATTTGTTAGATACACTTATTTTATCATTGTTTTGAAGATTGTACTAGGTTGATACAAAGATTATTTTTCTTAATAATTAAGAAGAGGAAGTATACTCAAGAGCTTTGTTCAGGCTCCTCTAATTGGTGGACCAGAATGTTCCAATTAAAAATCCACCACCGAAACCTACAACATGACAACAACAAGTCGAGCCAAAAAGATACATACTTAAGAAGTTTGATGACCCAATAAAGGATGCTCAAAAAAAGGTTGATGATTCTAAGAAGGATGTGAAAGAGATGGAGAAGGCCCACGTATCATTCAATTTAGAAAATGAAATTAGTAAAATAAAAATTCATATTCCTTTTTTTTAACTATTGAAGAATGAGTAGTATAGGAAACAAATTATTACAATGTTAAAGTGTTCAGACATTGATCAAATAAATATTACTGCAAACAATTTTCTCAATATAAATGATGATGCTCTTGAGTTTGTATTCGGTACTCATGTAACTAGTGTGAATGATGATGTCCCTCCTTTTTATGTTAGTTTAAATATCCATGACATGATCCTCCATAATGTCATTCTAGACTCTAGAGCATCACACAACTTGATGCATAAGTCATTCATGGACAATTTGGGACTTGAGGTTTCCAGGCTCTACAAATATTTTTTTTCCTTTGATTCAAGAAAGGTAAAGTGCTCGGGATTAATCAAATATCTTGTGGTGAATCTTAGACAAGTTGTTGCAAAAACTATTGCTATGGACGTGGTAGTAGTGGATATCCCACCCAGGTTTGGCATGTTGCTTTCAAGATCTTGGTCAGCCAGGTTGGGAGGTACCCTGCAGATGGATATGTCTTATGCATCCATCCCAGTGTTTGGAGAATTAAGGAGACTTTATAGGGAAGTCCAAATGAAGTATGTAGTGAGTAGTAAGGTTGAACCAGAGAATCATCCTCTTTATGCAGTTGACACTAACCTTAGTTCTCATATTTTTTATAATAATTTCTTCTTTGAGGAGGAGAAAAAGCAGCAAATTGAAGATGAAGTTCAGGAGGAAAAAGTACAGTCAGCTGAAGATAATGGGATATGAAACATGCACTTTGACGGTTCCACTTGCAAGGATGGTTCAAAGGAAGGTATCTAGATTATTCCAACAGATCTTAGTAGTCAACTACACTCCTTCAAGCTATATTTTGAATGCACCAATAACATTCTAGAGTATGAGGCTCTAATCATCGGACTAAATCTGCTTAGAGAAAAAAAAGAAAAAAGGATTCATCTTTTCATAGATTCGTATTTGGTTGTGAAGCATGTCATGGGCACATATCAAACTAAGCATTTGAGGATGAGAGATTATGTAAATGAGGTATGGGGTATGTTTGACAATTTCTTTTTAGAACATAAAATTTATGTTGTTTCTACAGAAGAAAATGTTATAGAAGATTCCTTAGCTATTGTTTCTAGTGATTTAAAAATTCCCATTCATCTGAATAGAAATATGAAATTAATGTAAGGCATAGGCCCTCTATCCTAGAAAAGATCAAGCATTGGCAGGTTTTTGAGGATGATCAGCAGATCCAAAGATTCTTAGAGATGACTGATGAATTTGAAAATACCCCTATTGATCAGAATGGAGGTGAGGAACCAAATTTGAATGCATAATCAAATGTTTTTATGAATGTTATAGATGTACAAGAAATTATTCATCTTCATCTAAGTAACAATTTTAATCCCAGAGGTTTTGTCCCTCTAGAGAGATTATTTGATAATGATGATGTAGTTGTAAAACATGGGATTTGGCCAAGTTATAATGAGTTGGAGGATTACAATTTGGGAAAAGAAGAAGATCCTAAGGTGGTTAAAGTTTCCAATTCCTTGAAAACAGGGCAGAAATAACAGTATGCAGAATTGTTGAAAGAGTTTTTAGATGTGTTTTCCTGGAGATATGAAGATTTAAATGTTGATGAGAAGAACATGATTCAACACACAATTCCACCTAGGGAGAACAAGAAGCCTTTCAAACAGAAGCTCGGAAGGATTAAACCCAAGTTGTTTCCATTAATAAAAAAGAAGTTAAGAGATTACTTGTTGCTAAGATTATTGTGCCATTAAGATTTTCTAATTGGATTTTCCAATGTGTTTCTGGTTATGAAAAAGAGTGGAGAAATCAGGCTTTGTGTAGATTTCAAAAACATGAATAAGGTTTCTTTGAAAGACAACTATCCACTACCTAAGATGGAATATATATTGTAGAAAGTAGTTGGGGCTTAGAGGATTTCCATGCTTAATGTTTTTTCTGGATATAACCAAATATTGGTGAATCCAAGAGGTCAAGATAAGGCAACATTCATTTTCCATGGGGCACCTTCATGTACTCCAAAATTCCTTTTGGGTTGTGTTGTGGCCACCAACAACCCCCCTCCTTATTTAGTATTAGCAATAACACTAGGTAAGTGGGGACCCTTAGTAAAAATTCAAAAAATTCAATTAAGGCTTATGTATTTTACTCCTTAAGAAAACATCGCATTGCGCAAAGACTGATAGAGCATTTCCTTATGAGTAAAAATGATAAACTGCGAAAGTGCGACGCGAATTCCATCGCATTGCATGCATTAAGAAACACTCACATTGGAAAACCTTAAAAAAATCGCCGATATCCGATATGCGATATCGCATATCGCAATGTCGCATAAAAAAACACAACCATTTAACGATTATAGCAATCCGCGATTTTGCGATCGCGCGATACTGCGATCTGCGATTCTGCGATAAGCGCGATCGAGCGACCCTGCGATAACACATCTTAATGAAAAATGCGATAATGCGACATTGCGATGCTGCGATGCGAATCGCAGAAACTTTCCATCGCAGATTTTCCCCGGCTCAACATTCAAGAAAAGTTGTCCATAAACCAAAAATTGAATACGCGCTTTAATGATAATTAATGAATGATACGCCAGTTGTTAATGAAAGACGGTTTTGTGTTTTTTGAAGAGTCAGTTCACGTCAGGTGGCATGTTTTTGTACATCCGTAGAGTGTAAAGCTTTCTTGTCGATTTTTATTATCATTACTCTCTCCTCATGTGTGAACTGCAGAAATGAAAAACAGAAACAACATGAAGCAATGTGCAGGAAGCAATAAAGGAAAAGGGTAAAGCTCCAATGCTCAGAGACAACGAAAAGATTCCCTCATAAGCGGATACTGCATGTAACAGAGCCACAGATTCGCAGAACGCTGCTGAGCTATCCATTACAGATCTTTTAGTCACAGCCATGGTTGAATGAGTAGTTGAACAATGTTGATATCAATAGGCGGTTTAACGCTCAAGGTCATAAGCTCACGAAAGTGGTACGTTTACAAAATTTTGAAGCTTATACCCGGTGAAGGAAAAGGCGCTAAAGGCGAAAAACGCGTCAGAAAGTTCCGGATCAAAGAACGGAGGCAGTTTCTGATGCGCGATTAGCGCATCGCTGAGAAAATCGATCAAAAAGCAAAGTCTCTAACTGCTCAGTCACTCGTAAGCCCGGAAAACGCAAGAAAGCAAAGGCAGAAGCAATTCGAGGATTAACCAAGTGGAACCTGGATTATTACTGGGCATACACAGTAAATTCACATAGCCAGAGGATGACTCTCGAGTATATCATCTATTTTGCTGAAAAGATGGTGCCAACTCTTACCATTTCTGTTTGCTTAGCTCAACCAAAAGCGGAAGACAGCCAGCCGACTCTACCCAGGAAAATATTGAATGCTCGCAACATTAAGGAGCAAATGCAGAAATAGTTTTGCTTAGAAAAAGGGCGGTCATTTAAACCATATCCTGAATCTGTGTAATAAGTTATTTAGTTAGTAGTATTTAAACCCTTCTCATGCATTTAGAGAAGGGTCCAGAAATTTATCAAAAACTTGTCCTCAGAACATGCACTTTTGCATCCTCAGAGGAGGTTTTGGCGAATGAATGGATCAAGATTTGTTGATGTTTGCATTTGATATCTGCTACTGATGTTGCACTTCTATACTCTTAGTAGACGTTAGAGCAAGGAGAGATAAATCATTGTTGCTTGAAGCTTATGAGTAGGACTAGTCATAAATGGTACTTTTATCTCATGACCATTTTTGCTTATATGTTAAAGTGATATACAGTTTTTAGTTGTTTATGTAGTTTTGCATGAATGCTTGAGTTATCATTTGGCACTTTTATACGGTGGTAGCTATTTATTTATGTTTAATGTATGAATAGCTCATTATGCGATATGCTGTTCACAACTGTTTTGTCTAACTTTTTATGCGAAGTGGTTCATCTTAATTGATTTCCTTTCTTATAATCGCTGAATGATCTTTATTACCAGTTGTTATTTGAAATCTCTTTAGATCGCATAATAGAAGAACTACATCCCGGGTTAGTATAGATTTAGATGAGTTGTTTATTAGATTACAATAGCATAGAATTAGATTAAATTTTGAATTAGAATAGCTTAGATAGGAACTCTTAGATCAGCAACATCCAATTCTACACACACACACTCATAGATTGGGAAACTGGTCCCATTATCCCCAGTCGGACCCGCTATACCAAACGGATAAGGAGCTGCCAACCAAGGTCCGGACCAAGCAGGTATCCCCCTTGTTGTCGACCCGATTTTCGGGGCTTCAACATATTTGGCGCTATAAGGAGGGCCTGAACTATGAATGGCAAGTAAATCCAAATCTGAATACCATTCTGAGAGTAAATTGCCCTCATCATCTCCCCCGACTTCCCCATTACATTTAAATCCAGAGTCAGAAGTTGCTCGAGTATCAACCGCTGCTACACACCCTGATATTTCAGAACAATCTACCGTTGAACTTCCTGAAGTCGAATCCATGATTCACAAACTTCAGCGATTTTCCATTTCTCCTCAGAGGTCTGATAAATCTCAAGGCAGCGTGACTTCGCAGTACAACCCTGCTCATCCCCTGACCAGGCTAAAGAGTGAAAAGTTTGGTGTCCAGCCAATCGAATTACCTCTTCCCACCAGGAAAAGAGTGAGGAAATCACCGCAAGAGTCTGACAGTGAGACTCTTTCGTTAGCATCGTCTATCTCAACTACTTCACCGTGAAGTCAACCATCCACACCTCCACTCCAGATCATCGTCCATCCTTCCACTGGAACCCCCACAACCCCTCTTCAATCATCTACAATCATAGTATCCTCATCCTCCCAGCCGCAGGGATCATCTTCTGCACTTTCCTCTGTTAGCAGTTTAACAATGGCCCAGTCTCCATGGAATAACCCTGGGGCAGTCTTAATGCCTGCACCCTTGAGTCAAATACCAACCCATCCTGAGAAATGGCTGCCTAAATTCAATCCTGAGGCAGGCATGCTAGCAGAAGAGCACATAAACAACTTCATGCTTTCCATTAATCTCAATGGAGTTACTAATGAAGATGCTGTTGTTCGGCTTTTTCCCTATACATTGCAAGGAACAGCTGGGTCATGGTACTTTTCATTACCCTCCGGATCCATCACAAGTTGGGACATCTTCCAGGACCAATTCCTAACCAAGTTTGGTGATGACAGGTCTACGGCAACGTTAATCAATAATCTATCCAATCTTAAAGCCGAAGCTAGAGAGCCTATCAAGGATTTCAATTTACGGTTCAACAAAATTTTCAACAAAATTCCTACTGCTTCCCAGCCTAGTGAAGAAGTACGATGTGAATGGTATATCACCGCTCTACCATCAAACATAGCAATCTTCGTGGACAGGGAAACTAAAATAACCTTAGTTGATAACATGAAAGAGGTGATAGCAGTAGATAAATGAATAATAGCCCTGGAAAAGAGATTCGCGATAGAGGAACGTAAGTCCAAAAAAGTCACCTTCAAGGAAGACTCCAAGAAGAAACAAGCAAAAGATCCTTTTGATTTGGAAGGATTGCAGAAAGTTCTAAAGACCATGTCCAATGACATGGTCGACATAAAAAAGCAAGTAGTAGAAACTTCTTCAAAAGAGCCCTACAGAGCTTTTAAAAGAGGTCCTTCAACGGACGCAAAGCCACCCAACGCCATTTCAAATGCTGAATCCAAGGAAGAGGAAGAGGAAATTGCCACTGAAGGGCAGACTAATGATGAAGAAGTTGTGGAATTACAAGGAATGTGGGATTTCATCCTCCCACAAGAAGAAGATCAAGAAGTATTTCCAGTTAGCACACGAAGCAAAAATCAGCTTGATCCTCCCCAAACTACCCCTAAGCCGAAGAGCGCAAGCTCTGCAACAAAGGATAAAGTCGCAACAAAGAAAACGACATCTAAAGCGACTCAAACTAGCCCAGTCCAAGCAGATGAAATGACTCCATCTAAAACACTGATAGTGTCGGATGAAATGGAGTACAATATTATTGATGATATGAAGAAGACTAGGGCTAATATCACCCTTACGAATTGAGCAAGTTGAAACATCAACAGAAGATAATGATGAAAGAATTACATGCCGTGTCAGTTGCACCTTTGCCTGCCACTATACTTTCTCAAGCTTTCCATAACATGGGAAGACCTCCAACTAACGCGATCAATAAGATTGATCCAAATGACATCGCCCTAATTGGAGGAAGATCAAGATCTCACACTCCCCCGTTTCTCCTTACTTATGAAATCTTCAATAAAAATGTGCACAATTGTTTGGTAGATTCCGGTGCTTCATCGAATATTTTACCCAAATCTATATGTGCCAAGTTAAATGTTCAACCACAGAAATCCGCAGTGCGCATAGTTCAGCTAGATCGATCTCAATTCGAAGTGATTGGCGAACTAAATCAAGTAACCATAAGATTGTCATCCAACCCGAAGGTATGTCAGGTTATTGACATTCTAGTTTCCGATATCCCAGAATTCTATGGCTTAATTCTTAGCAGGGATTGGTCAGAAAAACTCCATGGATACTTCACAACCGACTGGTCGCACATGTGGCTGCCCTACAACGGTAAACCGAATCAAATAAAAGTTGAACGAGAGCTACACCAGAAGTACATAGTAACGGAGTTAGAGGGAGAAAATGAACTAGTAGCGTATAACAGCAGCATTATTGGAAATTACTCGGTAGATTCTTTCCTTGGCAATTTCAATGCTCATGCGTCACCCTATTTAGAACAATCTGTTTTGTCCCAAGTCGAAAAATTTTCTCGAACTGATAGTTCGAAATGTATCAATTTTTTAGATAAAACTGTAAATAAATCTTTGCTTTGGAAATTATTTTTTGATGGTTCTAGATCTAACGAAGGAGCAGGAGCAGGATGCGTTCTGATTAGTCCAGAAGGAGATAAGATCATGCTCACTTGCAGACTCGAATTCGATTGCACAAACAATACAGCAGAATACGAGGCTTTGGTTCAAGGCATGTACAAAGCAATCGGGTTAAACGTCAAGCATCTTCAAGTTTTTGGAGACTCTAAGATTGTGGTTAAACAGGTACATAACACTATACATTGCTTATCAGGTCATTTAAAACACTATCAATCCTTAGTACAAGATCTGACTGAGCATTTCATAGCGTTTAATATTTCTTCAATCCCCAGGCTCCAAAACGCAAGTGCAAACCTTTTGGCTAACGTAGCTTCTAAGCTTATTCCATCTGAAGATTTTAGTCCAGATAGATTCTCAATAGAATTAATCTTTAGACCGTCCATTTCTGACAACATCACAAATTGGAGAGTATTCAATGATGATCCTGATATCGTAAATTTCCTCACGTCTGAAGGATCCTACTCCAATCAAATAATTGACGAAGACCAGCACGATCAACAGTTGCAACAAAATAGCACTAATAATGCTATACCTAAGTCGGTGGTCAAGTTAGAAGACTTGTACGATTTGAAAGATCGGTTTAAGAGGTCTACCAATTCAAAACTCCAAAGTTCAACCTTGAACTACGAATTAGTAAACCTAGGGACCTATGCTAAACCACAAAACATTAATCTAGGCCTCGGCCTAGCCCCTGAAGAGAAACTAGCATATATTCGTCTGTTGAGACAATATAAAAATGTTTTTGCCTGGAATTATGATGAGCTGAAAACATACGACACTTCCATCATCCAGCATACTATTCCCATGATCGATAATGAAAAACCTGTCCAACAAAAGCTGAGAAAGATCCACCCCAATTTAGAAAATCAGATAAAAACTGAGCTCAATAAGTTATTGAAAGCCAGGATAATCTTTCCCGTCAGACATTCCAAATGGGTCTCCAATATGGTACATGTTAGAAAGAAAAACGGAGATATTAGGATTTGCATTGACTTTTGGAACCTTAACAAAGCCTGTCAAAAAGATAATTTTCCTCTACCACCTATGGAACAGATATTGCAGGCAGTGGCAGGCTCAGAATTAATGTCTTTCTTGGATGGATTTTCAGGATACAATCAAGTGTTGGTACATCCTGATGATCAGTTGAAAACCACATTCAGAACTAAATGGGGCACATACGCATATCGGAAGATGCCATTTGGTTTGATTAATGCTGGTGCCACATTTCAGAGAGCCATGGATATCGCATTCAAAGGTTTAGTCAATAAATCTGTAGTAATTTATTTGGATGATATAACAGTGTACTCGAAGAAGCGAAACGACCATCTCAAAGACTTGAAACAAATCTTTCAACGGTGTTTAAGGTATGGAATTTCACTTAACCCAAAGAAATCTTTTTTCGCACTAAGTGAAGGGAAACCTCTAGGATTCATAGTGTCAAAATCTGGTATTCACATTGATCCCGACAGAATCAAAGAAATTTCTGAAATATCCCTACCTCATAACAAAAAAGCCATGCAATCTTTCCTTGGTCAAATCAATTTTGTAAAGAGATTCGTTCCAGATTTTTCAAGAATCGTGTCTCCTTTGCAAACCATGATTAAAAAGAATTCAAGTTTTAAATGGGGTCAAGATGAACATGAAGCATTCAACCTGATCAAGCAAGCTATTATTAATGCTCCATCTTTAGCGACTTCGAATTTTTCAAAAAAAAAAAATTAATACACATTTGCCTCAGATAAGTCATATGCTGCGATTCTAACTCAAGAAAATCAAGAAAAAGCGGAAGCTCCAATTGCGTTTTTTAGCTCAAATTTACAGGGTGTTGAACTAAATTATTCAGACGTGGAGAAACAGGCTTATGCTGTTTTCAAAGCGGTCAAATACTTCAGACCTTTCTTACTTAAAACCCATACTAAGATCATAGTACTGTTTCCAGCGGTAAGGAATCTTCTAGTACAGAAAGATGTGGGTGAGAAAAGGGCCAATTAGGTTACTGCCTTACAGGAATATGACATTGAGATCAAACCAACAAACATTGTAAGAGGTCAAGGCTTCTGCAAAATGTTGGCCGGAGCATCGCAAATTTCTGAAATTCCATCTGAAGAGGTACAAATGTGTGAGGTAAGCCTAAACGATGCAGAATCATTATATGCTGATGTCATTTATTATCTTAAGAACGGGTATGCTCCTTCACACCTTGACCATACTAAGAAAAGAGCTCTAAGGTTGAAAGCCAAACAATATCAGCTCATAAATGATATTCTTTTTAGAAAAAATTATGATTCTGTTCTTCTTAGGTGTCTTGAGAAAGCTGAAGCTGAAAAAGTTTTGCAGGAACTCCACGATGGGCCAGCAGGCGGACACTATGTTGGAGATGCTACTGCACATAAAATCTTACGCGCAGGATATTACTGGCCCACGCTGTTCAAAGACTCGCACAGTTACGTGAGAAGATGTCAAGTCTGCCAAACTATTGCTGGAAGACAAAAGAAGCCGTCCCTGCCACTACAGCCGGTAAACATCGAGCAACCTTTCAGTCAGTGGGGCTTGGACATAATAGGTGAGATCGTTCCTCACTCTTCTAAGCAGCATAGATACATCCTCATAGCAACAGATTATTTTACTAAATGGGTAGAAGTAGTTCCGCTCAAGACAGCTAATTCTGAAAATATCATTGAGTTCATAGATCAATTTATAATCACTAGGTTTGGATTGCCATCCGCTTTAATGTTTGATAATGCATCATACTTTTCTGGAAATGCAATGACTGAATTTGCACTTAAAAGAGGATTCAAACTTAAATATTCGGCCAATTACTACCCACAAGGTAATGGGTTAGCTGAGTCAACAAATAAAAACCTAATCAGGATTATTAAAAGAATAGTTGACCAAAATCAAAAGCCGGCTTATCATTATCACAGATATTATAACTTGCTGACTTTGCCAATACTGTACACCACAACAGGGCAATGGCTCAAGATTGTTGCAATCAAAAGACAAGGGGTCTCATCACGAGCCAGCTTGTTCAGCAAAGTTATAAATCAAGTGAATGATTGTGTCATAATTTGGCTACCAAAACAAGACATTGTTCTTTAAGAATAAAAAGAAAATCAAAGCAATAAGTGTGGATATGGATTTTTTCTTTGAAAGTTGTAGGTCACCTTAAGCAGGATACAAGATCATTGCTGGGTAACAGGTAACCCTGTCAAGGCTATAAACACCTGCTGGCAGTAGAGGCTCTACCTACGACAAATGAGCATATTTAAAAACTGGTTTACAGAGGAGACTTTGTTTAATCTTTACAAGACCAAGTAATGGCTGATGTAAATACAAGGACTAGCCTGAGGAAGCAAATAATTAGAGTAGAAAGTGGTTGAAACAAAATATCATTGACAATTTAGAACATAATGTACTCTATCTTTCCATAACGAAGTTTAATTTTCTGAAAAATTTTCTGTTTTGGAAGTTTTAAAAATTCAATAGAAAAACAGAGATAATTGGTTCTTCCAAGTGAATCACCAATTGTTGTGGCCACCAACAACCCCCCTCCTTATTTAGTATTAGCAATAACACTAGGTAAGTGGGGACCCTTAGTAAACATTCAAAAAATTCAATTAAGGCTTATGTATTTTACTCCTTAAGAAAACATCGCATCGTGCAAAGACTGATAAGGCATTTCCTTATGAGTAAAAATGATAAACTGCAAAAGTGCGACGCGAATTCCATCGCATCGCATGCATTAAGAAACACTCACATTGGAAAACCTTAAAAAAATTGCCGATATCCGATATGCGATATCGCATATCGCAATGTCGCATAAAAAAACACATAACCATTTAACGATTATAGCAATCCGCGATCTTGCGATAGCGCGATACTGCGATCTGCGATCTTGCGATCGCGCGATACTGCGATCTGCGATTCTGCGATAAGCGCGATCGAGCGACCCTGCGATAACACATCTTAATGAAAAATGCGATAATGCGACATTGCGATGCTGCGATGCGAATCGCAGAAACTTTCCATCGCAGATTTTCCCCAGCTCAACATTCAAGAAAAGCTGTCCATAAACCAAAAATTGAATACGTGCTTTAATGATAATTAATGAATGATACGCCAGTTGTTAATGAAAGACGGTTTTGTGTTTTTCGAAGAGTCAGTTCACGTCAGGTGGCATGTTTTTGTACATCCGTAGAGTGTAAAGCTTTCTTGTCGATTTTTATTATCATTACTCTCTCCTCATGTGTGAACTGCAGAAACGAAAAACAGAAACAACATGAAGCAATGTGCAGGAAGCAATAAAGGAAAAGGGTAAAGCTCCAATGCTCAGAGACAGAGAAAAGATGCCCTCATAAGCGGATACCGCATGTAACGGAGCCACAGATTCGCAGACGTTGCTGAGCTATCCATTACAGATCTTTCAGTCACAGCCATGGTTGAATGAGTAGTTGAACAATGCTGATATCAATAGGTGGTTTAACGCTCAACGTCAGAAGCTCACGAAAGCAGTATGTTTACAAAATTTTGAAGCTTATACCCGATGAAGGAAAAGGCGCTAAAGGCGAAAAATGCATCAGAAAGGCCCGGATCAAAGAACGGAGGCAGTTTCCGATGCGCGATTAGCGCCTAGCGCTAATCGTGCATCGCTGAGAAAATTGCTCAAAAAGCAAATTCTCTAACTGCTCAGTCACTTGTAAGCCCGGAAAACACAAGAAAGCAAAGGCAGAAGCAATTCGAGGATTAACCAAGTGGAACTTGGATTATTACTGGGCATACACAGTAAATCCACATAGCCAAAGGATGACTCTCGAGTATATCATCTATTTTGCTGAAAAGATGGTGCCAGCTCTTACCATTTCTGTTTGCTTAGCTCAACCAAAAGCGGAAGACAATCAGCACTCTACCCAGGCAAATATTGAATGCTTGCAACATTAAGGAGAAAATGCAGAAATAGTTAGATATTAGATTTAATTTTTAGAAATAGTTTTGCTTAGAAAAAGGGCAGTCATTTAAACCGTATCCTAAATCTTTGTAATTAAGTTATTTAGTTAGTAGTATTTAAACCCTTCTCATGCATTTAGAGAAGGGTCCAGAAATTTATCAAAAACTTGTCCTCAGAACATGCACTTTTGCACCCTCAGGGGAGGTTTTGGTGAATGAATGGATCAAGATTTGTTGATGTTTACATTTGATATCTGCTATTGATGTTGCACTTCTGTACTCTTAGTAGACATTAGAGCAAGGAGAGATAAATCATTGTTGCTTGAAGCTTATGAGTAGGACCAGTCATAAATGGTACTTTTATCTCATGACCATTTCTACTTATATGTTAAAGTGATATACAGTTTTTAGTTGTTTATGTATTATTGAATGAATGCTTGAGTTATCATTTGGCACTTTTGTACGGTGGTAGCTATTTATTTATGTTTAATGTATGAATAGCTCATTATGCGATATGATGTTCACAACTGTTTCGTCTAACTTTTTATGCAAAGTGGTTCATCTTAATTGATTTCCTTTCTTATAATCGTTGAATGATCTTTATTACCAGTTGTTATTTGAAATCTCTTTAGATCGCATAATAGAAGAATTACATCCCGGGTTAGTATAGATTTAGATGTGCTGTTTATTAGATTACAATAGCATAGAATTAGATTAAAGTTTGAATTGGAATAGCTTAGATAGGAACTGTTAGATCAGCAACATCCAATTCTACACACACACACTCATATATTGGGAAACTGGTCCCATTATCCCCAGTCGGACCCGCTATACCAAACGGATAAGGAGCTGCCAACCAAGGTCCGGACTGGGTGGGTATCCCCCTTGTTGTCGACCTGATTTTCGGGGCTTCAATAGGTTGATGAATGCTAGAGCAACATTCCAATGGGTGCTGGACATAACATTCACGAAAGAAAAAGATAAGTTTGTACTAGTTTATCTAGATGACATAACAATTTTCTTGCCATCATATTTGGATCACTTGAAACATCTAAGATAATGTTTTCTAAAGTGCAGAAAATTTGGCATTCTCTCAATCCAAATAAGTCACACTTTGCTATGAAGGAGGGTAGATTATTGGGTCACATAGCTTCCAAAGAGGGAATTAAGATTAATCCAGATAGAGTTGCAACAATCAAAAAGTTAGAACTGCCCAAAAGTAAAAATGAAATACAATCTTTCCTTGGTAAGGTAAATTTTCTAGGGAGATTTGTTTCGAATTTTGAAGAAATTGTAAAGGAAATTACCAATATGCTGAAAAAGGGCAGCGAGATTAAGTGGAAAACTTCAGCTAGAGAATCATTGGATGGAATTAAACACGCATTAACACAGATGCCTGTTCTTATAAGTTTTGATTTCTCAAAGGAATTTTTGGTTTTTTCCTTTGCATCTAAACATACCATTTCTGGAGTACTACTACAGAAAGACGGGGATAATAAAAAACAACCTATTTATTTTTTCATTAGATCATTAAGAGATGTAGAATTGAAGTAAAATATCATGGAGAAGTAGGTATTCACACTTGTTAAGACATTGAAGGATTTTAGAGTATATATTTTGCATTCTCATGTTAAAGCTTTTGTCCCTAACAATGTAGTTAAAGATATTTTAAGTCAGCCTGATAGTGATGGAAGAAGAGGTAAGTGGATTACTAAGCTACTGGAATATGACTTGGAGATCAAGCCAAGAAATTTTATTAAAGGTCGGAGCTTAGCAAAGCCGACGACAAAGAGACAAATGCTAATTATGCTAATTCCTTTTGTATATATTTGTTATCAATATGTTTGAATGAAACAAATGACAGGATGAGTTTAAAGGTGTCTAATGAACTAAAATAGTGCACATGGTACAATAATATAATCTACATTCTGTAGAATTTGGAAGCTCTACCAATGACATCTAAAATCGGAGCAAGATCGTTGAAAATGAAAGAAAATAAATATTGTTGTCTTGATGGATATTTGTACTGGAAGGATCCATCAGGAATTCTCCTAAATTGTTTGATTGAAGGTGAAGCAAAGAAGGTTGTAAAGGAATTCCATCAGGGTGTTTGTGGAGGACACCATTATTGGAAGGCTATAGCATATAAGATCCTTATGGTAGGATTTTATTGGCCAAATTTATTTTCATATGTTCATAAGGAAGTGACAGCTTGTTTCAAATGTCAGATCTTTGAAGGAAAAGCTAAGCTATTGTCATTACCTCTCAAGCCTATCTCAATGGAAACCCCCTTTCAGCAATGGGGATTGGACTTCATTGGAGAAATTCACCCAACTTCTTCAGGTCAACATAAGTGGATTTTGATTGCCATAGATTACTTCACAAAGTGGATTGAGGCAATTCCAACCAGGAAAGCTACAAATAGTGTAGTAATTCAGTTTTTAGAAGACATTTTCTCTAGATTTGGCTGCCCAAGAAATATTATAACAGACAATGCTCAAGCCTTCAAATCCCATAAGATGATCAAGTTTTGTGAGGAGTATAATGTCAAATTCGACCATTCTACAACTTACTATCCCCAGGGAAATGGATTGGCAAAGTCATTTAGCCTAATCATAATTATTAAGAAGTTTTTGGGGAACAACAAAATATCTTGGCATTTTGCTTTATGGGTAGATAGAACTAGTACCAAAATATCAATCAACAATCACCATTTCAAATAGTTTATGGTACTGAAGCATTTTTTCTAGTTTCTTTGAGTATACTGGTAATGAGGATTTTGTAGGAGCATGATGAAAAACCTAATGAATTTTAGAGAATAATCAATAAGCTTATTGAAGTTGAGGAATTGAGGCAAGATGTCTACAATCAAGTAGAGTTGTTTCAGGACAAATTAAAGAAGGTTTTTGATAAAAAGGTGAAATAAGATCATTTTAAAATTCAGGATATGGTATTGAGATGGGATGTTAGGATTGAAGATAAAGGGAAGCATGGGAAATTTGAACATCTTTGGAAAGTCCCTTATAAAATAACTTCATTTCGTAGTAAGAATGCATTCATTCTAGAGGATTTAGAGGGTGAACTCATCATTGGAGGATCAGTAAATGGGTTTTTTCTGAAACCTTACATGTCTTGAAAGAGTAATGTTCATTTTCCATTTGTACATATCCATTTTATTTTCAAAGTAGTTGCAAGTGTGGATAGTACTTGAAAGGATTTGAAGCCTAGAATGAAGGCCCTAAGTTCCTGACAAGTGTTTGTCAAAGTTTGATTTGAAGTGTTCAATTTTATTTTCATGTCAATAAATTCGTTACTTGAAGTAATGATGTGGAATAAAGGGTTGGCCCAATGGATCATGCACTGGAGCTGCAAGTTCTTTCTTACCTCGCAGGAACAACATCATCCCCACTGGAGTCAGTTGTTATCTCAGCTTTGCTTCATGGTTTTAAGTCCAATAGTGTGAATTTTTACTATTCAAAAATTTTTAAGGTGTTGGTAGTGGGATTGTCAATGAAAATTGTAAAATGTTGAATAAAGGCGCTGACAGATGGATTATCAACACCTATTGTAAATTTGTTTAATGAAAGAGTTGAAAATTGGAGTATTAGCACCAGTTTTCTAAAATTGTAAAATAAAACGTTAACAATTGTAGTATCAACGCTAAATGTAATGTCAAAAACTAAGCGTTGAGAAACTACACATTAGCAAATGAGTGGGCACATGATCAAGCAACCACTTACTAAGAAAATGGTGACATGTCATTTCATGATTTCACATGGGATTTTTCCACCATCTGAGGGTAATCGTCACGGTAAACGAGTGATGTAATCATTTTATTGTGTGATTGTGTTATGCAACCAACTCAAAAAATGATAGAAAAGATAGATCTACGACTTCAAAATCAGCCTCTTCGAGGGGGAAACCTCCTTTACATTACACGAATGAACAATTATTGGATGCTTCAAATGACAAAACCTCCTTTCTATATATAGGAGTCTAAGGGGTCACAATATAATCAAAGTCGACATAAAAATAATAATGTAAGGGCACAACAATAAAAATATTGGGATTTGTCTGTGGGGCACAATAATAAAAATATGGGGAAAACATGGGCACAACAATAACAATAAGGGCTACAATGACAATAATAATGATGGAATACACTACTATTATAGGGACCTAACATGCCCCTCTCCTTCAAAAAAGTGTTGTCCTTATGCTTGAGTAGTTATGGATGCTTCTATATATAATTCTCATCCTCCCATATGGAATCTTCAGTGGGTAAGTTCTTCCACTTGATTAGATACTCTGAAATTGATCGATTTCGTAGCTTTCGAGTTCTCATTTTTGTGACTTCTTCAGGTTCCAATATTATTTTTCCTTCCTCATCAAGTTTTGGAAATATTGTTTGAACTAGGAGATTGTCACCTATAACCTTCTTTAAGCATGAAATATGGAAAACTAGGTGCACTCAAGAAGATGCAAGAAGATCCAATTTGTATGCCATAGTACCAATCTTTTGCAACACCTTGTACATACCATAATACTTTGGTGATAATTTATTATCCTTCTTAGCTTGCTTGAGGGACATTTGTTTGTATGGTTGTAGTCGTAGAAATGCCCAGTCACCTACATCAAAACTTCTTTCACTGGGATGTTGATTTGCCTGTTGTTTCATTCTATTTTGCACCAAAGTGAGATTTTCCTTTAAGAGTTGAAGAACTTATTGTTGATGCTCGATGTGATCTTCCACTGCTTGAACATTAGAATTTTCTGTTAAAGATGATGTGATGGACGATGGATGATATCCATAAATTGCCATAAATGGGGTCATTTTTGTTGTAGTATGGAAGGAAATATTATACCACTATTCAACCAGAGGCAACCACTTGACCCATTGTGTCTGTTTATCAGTTACAAAGAAACGAAGATATTCTTCCAAACATTTTTTCACTATCTCAGTTTTCCCATCAGATTGAGGATGATAAGATGAGCTATGAGCTAACTGAGTACCCAAATAAGAAAATAATTACGTCCAAAAATTTCCAGTGAAAATGGGATCTATGTTGCTTACAATAATCTTTGGGTTTCCATGTAGCTTTTGTATTGTTTCCATAAATGCAGTAGAAAATGTATTGGCTTTAAATGGATGAGATAATGCATAAAAGTGTGCATACTTGGTAAGTCTATCAACTGCCACCATGATGACACTCTTTCCTTCAGACTTGGATAGACCTGTGATAAAATCCATTGAAACCTCCTCCCAATGTTGACTTGGAATGGATAACGGTTGTAACAGACCCGGGGTCTTAAATGTTTCAACTTTATTTTATTGGCAAACCAAACATTCCACCACATACTTTTGAATATCAGATTTAAGGCCATCCCAAAAAAAATCCATCTTAACCCTGTGGTAAGTTTTTAAAAATCTTGAGTGCCCTCCTAACGGAGAGGTGTGAAATTCAAGAAGAATCTTTTGTTTGAGTTGGGAATTCTTATAAAGGTATAAGCGATCTTTGTACCATAACGAATCAATTTTCCAGCTAAATGTATCAAATATACTGGGATATTGTTTCAACTTTTAAATGAGTGCCCACACTTCTTCGTCATTCTTCCCTTCATCTCTTGCTTCATTGATCCAATCTGGGTGGATAATTGAAATGGAACAAAACAATGCTTCCACATCCTCATCCTTTCTTGAAAGTGAATCTGCAACAACATTTTGATTCCCTTTTTTGTATATGATTTCAAAGTCATAACCCAACATCTTTGTGACCCATTTTTGTTGCTCTTCTGAACACAATCTTTGTTCTAAAAAGTATTTAAGACTATCATGATCCATTTTCACCTTGAAGTGTCTTCCCATTAGGTAAGGTCGCCATTTCTTAAGTGCATGTAGTATTGCCAACATTTCCTTCTCATAAATATCTTTCTGTAAATACTTTCCTTTGATTGGACAACTTTCAAAAGCAATGGTCTTCCTTCTTGCATTAAAACAACACCAATTCCATTTCTTGAGGCATCACATTCCACAATAATTTTTTTTTGAAAGTCTGGCATAGCTAATACTGGTGTTTTGTACATTGCCCTTTTAAGATGTTCAAAGGCCATCGTTGCTTCTGGAATATAAGAAAATGCATCTTTCTTTAGTAATTTTGTTAGAGGTTCTACTATTCTCCCATAGTTCTTAACAAATTTGTGATAATACCCTGTCAACCCAAGAAATCCTCGCAGATTCTTTATGGATGTGGGAATTTTCCATACCTTAATGGCTTTAATTTTGCTAGGGTCTACCTTAACACCTTCATGAGATACACTATGACCCAGATATTCCACCTTTGTACTCCAAAGAAACATTTGGAGGATTTTTCATATAATTGTTTCTCCTCCAGTAGTTTGAGCACCCTATCAACATGTTGAACATGATCCTTCCAAGACTTGTTATAGATTAGTATATCATCAAAAATTACTAGCACAAATTTTCTAAGGAATGGTTTGAAAATGGAATTCATCAAACCTTGAAATGTAGAAGGTGCATTGGTAAGGCCAAAAGGCATGACCAAGAATTCATAATGACCCTCATGAGTTCTAAATGTTTTTTTTAGAATGTCTTTAGTCTTCATTCTGATTTGATGATATCCTGAACAAAGATCTAACTTGGTGAAGTAAATTGCTCCATGTAATTCATCCATTAATTCATCAATGACTGGAATGGGAAATTTATCTTTAATACTAAGCTTCTTGAACTCCCTATAATCCAGACACATGCACCATGATCCATCCTTCTTATGCACCAATACTACTGGAGTAGAGAAATAACTTTGACTAGGTTGAATTATACTAGCCTCTAGCATTTGTACAACCATATGTGCAATTTCACTCTTTCGGGCATAGGGATATTTGTAAGGCCTGATGTTTGGAGGAACACTTCCTAGAATCAAATGAATAGCATGGTCATGATCATGAATAGGTGGGAGGCCTTTGGGAGTCTCAAATACCTTGGAATGATTGTCCGAGAATTTTTGGAGATTTGGAGAAATAGATGATTTCGATGAGGGAACCTCTAGTGAACATAATTGTGCAATTATGCCCCATTGTTCTTTCTTTAGAATCCTTTTCGTCTCATTAGATCTGATTATCTTTCTCGGTTTCCCTGTGATACCCCTTAATTCAACTTCCTTTCCTTCCCAACAAAATTTCAAGAGAAGTTCTTGAAAATTAAAAGCTATTGTACCCAAATATTATATCCATTGGACTCCTAGTACAAAATCAACACCACCCATTGTAATGGAAAGAATTGTACTATTCAATACATATTCTCCCATGGATAACTTGATATTATGGCACTTTCCAGAGTAATTTATGGTTCTTCCATTTGCAAAGATCACTTGACACTTTGGTGCTAGATATAGGAAGCAATTCAATTCCTTGCCTATCTTACAATGAATAAAATTATGGGTACTACCTGAATCAATCAACACTATTACCTTTTTCTTCTTGATATGTCCTTCTATCTTGAGAGTTTGAGGAGTGGTAATTCCTGCCAATGCATTACAAGATATGGTCAGATTCATTTATTCTTTCTCTAGGGTTTGGTTCTTGTGTATATCCTCTTCTTTTGATGTTTCTTGTTCCTTTTCTTCCTTCTCTTCACAATCTATGTAAAATAATTCCTTCTCAGCACACTTATGACCTTTAGTGTATTTGCTATCACAACTATAAAAAAGAAATTTTTCTCTTTTTTCTTCCAATTGTTGTGGTTTTAGCCTTGTAGGTTGTGGAAGGCTAGGGGCGTCAACACTTCCATATTTATAGTTGTGAGTGGTAGGCTTCCTTGTTGCCATAATTTTTCTTTCAATTTTTCTTGCCAACCTGAATGCCTTTTCCAATGAATCAGGTTCCCAAAGGTGAACCTCATGTTGGATGTTATTCTTTAAGGTCCCTATGAACACATCAATCCTATGCTCCTTTGGAATATAATTTACCCTTATATTCAATTTTTGGAAGTCCTCAATGTGCTCCACTATTGAACCCTTTTGTTTGAGATTTATTAATTGATTAAAGAAGGTGTTTCTCTTTGTATCCTCATAATGTACCATCATTTCCTCCATAAAAATTGACCAAGTGACAATTTTTTTATGAGATAAAATCCATCGATACTATACAAATTGATTAGGTTTCAAATATAAAGTTGCAATGCATACTTGTTGTGTGTTTTTCACATTATGGAGATCAAAATATTGCTCCATCTATAGTATCCATGTTACGGGATCCTTGCCATCAAACTTCCTCATATCAATATTTGAAACATGGTGGGTCTTAGATCCAATGATAGAGTCTATGAAATCATGATTAACATTTCTTTTATTCTCATCATGAGTTTCATCTAATACCTTTTCTCCATTAGGAAGTGTTTCTTGTAGCAACCTTGTCAAACCTTCCTTGAAACCTTCCATGTCTGCTTTTAAACCATTCTTAAAATCTTCCATATTATCTTTCATGTCAACCATATTAGCACTCATGTCATCCATATTATCTTTCATTTCATTCTTCAATCCTTCCATGTCTGATTTTAAGATATTCTTTAAACCATCCATCTTAGCTTCCATTTCATGTTTGGTTACTCTTTGTGAGAGCGAAAATTGTTGCATTTGGTCTCGTAATTTTGATATATGATGTTGCATTTCTTCTTCTTCTTCATGTGTCATAGTAGAAATTTCGGGTTTCTTACTAGGTGTTTCCATTTTCTTTCTTCGAAGCATCAACTAATGAGTATTATGCTTCACTATGCACTTTGAATCCATTTAAATTATTTTTTCAAACAAAACTTATGCAAATTTAAAAAAAAAATAAACACCTTTTTTTTTCTTTGTAGGAGCTCGATATTGAATCTGTGGTATCTCTGTAATGGTGTATATAAAGGTCTGAAATTTTGTCCTATGGTATCCCTCTGAGTCCTCCTTCTCACCCCACAAGTCTGATTGATATTGGATTCTCCAAGAAATCTTTATGCCCAATCTCCCACAATGACCTTATTATAGACAGGTTCAGTAGAGCGAAATGGTACGAAGTTCCACATGTCATTGTTTCATCCTTTGGACCTGAAAATGATACCCAACAAACTAAAATTTGTCCTCTTTCTGTCATTTTTTATGAAATTCAAATCTGATTCTCAGAGAGAAAGTTAGGATGATTTTCCCAATATCACCTGTTTGAGATGGAATTTGGGAACCTGTAAAACCCTAACTTCCTTGGATCATATCTCCAAAAATATAATGAGACAAGGTCTGAAATTGAGACACGATGTTTGTTGGGAAGGGGTCCCTGGGGTTAATTGAGTCAATTTTGGATAAATTTTGTAGTTTCTTTTTGTAACAAACGTAAAGTCTCCACGAAATGTGGAAATCAGAGCACGAATCTCGTAGAAGTCAAAGGGGCTATAGTCCCTTATTTGGGTAGGTGATAGAGTTTTTTTGAGACCCGTCCATGGTCCGTGGACCATGGTATTGTAAATCAGATGCTATAAATATATGAGTCATAGCGAGTCTAAGAATCAATCAATTAGTGAAGAATCATTGTAAGGGCGGGGTGTTAAGGCAAGAAAGGTTTGTTTCCTATACTTAGGAAAAAGGGGAAGGTTCCTACAGCTGAGTGCACAGAGACCTTGGTAAGACCGTAGGCTAAGTGCATGGGCCCCTGTAGCTGAGTGCGCAGGAATAATAAGTATATAATTGAATGTTTATACTTAATAAAGACTGTTTTGAGGCGATTCTGATGCATATGTGCCTTCTTATTTACATCTTCTAAAGTTTATGTATCTTCTCTCTTTGATATGTTTTATATGAATTAATGCTTGTTTACTGTGCGAAACTAGTAGATCTGTAATCTTTATGCATGATAAGTACAATTAAGTACCTTCGTGAAGATCTAAAATTCATTTAGATAGAGTTATAGCAATTGTCTGATCGAAAGGGATAAGGTTGCACGAAGGTAGATATAAGTTATAAGAACCTCAGGAAAACATCACACATCCCTTTGGATGTAGAAACTTGGTTCTAACATCCCCTAATACTGCTTCAGCTGAGGCTGTAGCCTGTGCTATGCAGGTTGTTATCGAAAGGGCCAGCAGTTATGGTTTTGTTGGTTGGCATAATTAAAGCTCAACCTGGGTCAAGCCCCATCAAGCCAACAAATGGTTTCGTTGCAGGACTGAGATCTATCTGAGGAATGTGTGATGTCGAATAAGTGGTTCCCTACTAAGAAGGAAATCGAAAAGTGGATCGATCGGAAGTTGCACGTGTTTTCAGCTCAGGAGAACAGAAACCCATAGTTATCCAAGGAATAGTGGTTGAATAGATACCTGTACACCGACGAAACCGAAGCCTTTTTCTATTTCTTCCCTTGTGAATTCCACGAGTGGCTGTCTAAATTAGTGGACAGTCAGGGTACGTGGAGGCTTGACGGGCATACTGTGTGGACTCCAGAGTTGTTGAAGCACCTGGAAGCTTAATAAAATAACATCATGTGCGTTATTGATCACTGGATTGATCGTATCTTAGGAGGATTTTTCACTAAGCTCACGATTGACATGACCATCAGCTATAGCAAAGCAGAGCACAGGTTCTTCAAGGGACCACGAGGTAAGTATTTAAAATCTCTAGAAACTTTGATTAAGACGTTGTTGTATAGAAAAGGGTTATGCCATTACCTTCATGTTTGGAACTAAGCGAAGCGGAAAATCCTTTAGAAGGAATAGAGAATCAGGCTCTCAGTATAGTCCGTTGTTA